>JAAONU010000011.1:54555743-55206457 GCA_012932295.1 Cyclina sinensis | reverse complement strand
TTCCTTATGTTATGTGTTGCTGTGTCTGTGTTTATGACCTTGTGCAGAACTACACTATCTGATACTGTTTACATTGTTACATAGTGTTGTTCTGGGTTTAGTTGTAGATTATAGATTTTGTAACAGATGGCCTTAACAGCATTAACTTGTTGACAGTTATTAGATTTCCTGAATCAAATGTTTTGTAATAAACATATCATAACAGCTTTATAGGGCATGCTGATAGAACCCAAGCTTTTGTTGCATTTAACAGGGAAGAAAACACAATTTTTATACTGTAAATTCATTTGAATTTGCAGGTGTCATTTTTATGGCTTACATCAAAATGTTGATATTAAAGAGATGTAAGGTAGTGGTTATGCTGAGAAAATACATATTAGATAATTTTATATGGACTTTTTTTTATTTCATTCCATCCATGAGGTACAAATGGTTATCTCCAATGAAATGACTGATTTATACAATACTTGTAGAGAAATTACCACATGACAAAACTAGTGCAAATTATGCCTTAGAAAATATCCAGTTGAGGTAAAAGTTTTTTTTCTTTAAAAGAACTTACCTGGCATGGAGGTGGTAGTCATACTAGCATGGAAATACTAAATAATTATATTACTGTAAATTACATGTAATATGTATTAAATCATAGTTAGCTCTTTGTGTCTACAAAAGTCTTCCTAGCAAAATTACTCAATAATCAGGGTAGCACTTGTATATAATTAGGACACCTTTTATAGTTGCTAGATTGTTAAAATTTATTTTGGCTTATTATATTTAATAATAATGTGTAACACTCTTTTTCTTGCCACAAGCTAATTTATATGGTGCACATTTTATAGAAGATATTTTGCTCATTATTGTTGTGTTGTTTATGTTACCTTCATTTTGTTATAATGTGGCTAAAATATTAGAGTATTTTCCATTGTTTTATGTTTTTTCTATTGAAATTGGGACAAATCATTATAATGTATAATTATATAATCTATTAATCTTTAGAAGTCTCAAAAGAGGTTTGATTATGTCTGTACTTCAGTTTTTTGTTTTTTTCAACTCCTAGAACTTTTATTCTCTAATCAGCTGGACTGAGGATTGAAATATCACAGTGGTTATCATAGTAGCTTCAATTCAGACTCAAGCCTTTTCAGTATGTATATGTATGTCTCAAATATCAGTCACCAAAAAATTTTTGCCAGGTTATTCAACCAACATGAATATTCATCAGCTTTCTAGGGTAGTGTAAAATACTTTAAAAGCATTTCTGTGGACATATATAGACACCTCAGTGCAGAAAGGTTGTAGTGTAATACTAACAAAAGCACTTTAAACCATTCTGCACTGGTGTGTCTGTTTGTGCAACATTTTTATGAGATTGAAATAAACTTAAGTGATCAAAACTTGAACAAAGTTCAAACAAGTTACTGTATTAATACTCCTCCCATAGAGAAATGAGCACCTGTACAGTTAAGAGTACCTTTTTTTTGCTTAAAATGCTCCACAATAGGCTTTAATGCTTCATCTAAATATATGTACCCTCTGTGTACTATGGATCCAAAACTTAGATCCTGGAAAGAGCTAACAGACACACACATTTAGTCTTTTCTTCTGATGCTTCAATGTTTTCCTTGTGATCTCTAAGCAGACTTTAATTTATCTAATTTTCGAAGGAATCTCTTGATTACTCTAGATGTAAATGTAAAGTAATTTATAGTGTGAAACCTGTACAAGATATTCCATCCTAAACTGCATAATAATCATGTTGCAAGCATACATCCATTTTTATGTTTATTGGCTTTGGTAGATAAACAACATGGTAGGGTGTTATATTAGCAAATATACTATGGTACCAGTTCAGATGTGTAGTCATTTAACCATTAGGACTTCAGCTGATTCAGAAGTGGTTTAATTACAAGCATCTGAACACTGTAGTACCCAGGATTTATTCATCAATATATCACAATATAAAGTTGTTCATTTCAATTCTAATATGATAAATCTTCCAAATTTGGCACCAGTCATGTCAGTATTTTAGTTTATATATAAAATGTCATGATGACATTTTATTGTACTGCAGAATATACTATGGTTGATGGCCTTCTGTGCCCATATGACACTGTAAAATGTTGTGTTAGAATTTTACATTTATCACACATGAAGGAGTTTTATTGGAACTTTATTAGTTGTTAACTCACATATTGTTTATATATACTGTACTTAATTTCCTATTGAAGTGAACATGATTATAAGTAATTGTCATAAAATTAAATGTTTTTTGTGTGCACAATTTATACACTGTGTACCCAACTTCAATGTATTTCGAGTCAGAAAACACTTTTGTTTACCAAGAAATGTATATTTTCTTACATATGAACCGAAACATCACCAATATTTTGCAATGTACAAGAAAATATTTATCTAAAGGCCCATTTTCACTTACAAAGATAAAGTATAGGATAACAGGATTTTCATACCAGTATTTGTTATAACTCTGCAATTTACAAACATTCTGATTATTCAAACAGCTCAGTACAAACCTGTATCTACAATCTGCTTGAAACACCAATGGCTTAACTTGATAATACTTCAGCTTAATGCAAATTGGCTACAGGCATGTGGGTTGTCAAAAGAGTGTTTGTCTGCTATAGATTTTGATGCTTATTAGAACAATAGCTGTAACACATGTAAATCCTGTTATTTTAGTATTTAATTTTCATCTTTGCAAGTGAACTGGTTTTTTTAAATTAAATGTAGAAAATACACAAGGATTTTACAAAATAAAAAATCCTCGCTTTAGATATACTTGGAAAAAAGGAACATTACGATTAACTTACTTACGATTGTCTTGTGACTGATTCTGTTTATTCTTTTTTGTTTGAATATCATTGTTCTTTATTTGCAAATTTATTGATGATGAATATTATATCAGAAAGATTTTATGTTGCAGATGTTTAAATATGTGTCAAAAATTGAAAATTTGGTCATTACTCTTGAATTTAAATTTTCCCAACAAGTTAAATGCCTTACAGCCTCAATGAATATCGCAAACATAACTTAAAAAATATCCACTTGTGACTTCCTTTTTTATAAGTAATGTTTTATGTTACTAAGAAAATTCTCAGTTTAGTATTAGAGGTGTCTTCAAGATTAATGCCTCCTTTACTTAATTCCTTTATCTAATTCAAACAGGATTTGGCCTATTAAGCCGTGTTCACTGCAGACTTGTTCTTTAATGTTTAATTATCACTGTGGAGCATTTCTGTAAGAAATTAGGGTGCTTTGTAATACTTTATATAACCATTCCTGAACTGGTATATCCATTCCTTTGATTGACTTCCAAGATGTTTGCTGTGTTATTTGACATATTCCATATTGGAAATAAAGTAATGTTGCCAGATTTATCTCACAAGTTGTCATTTTGTTTATTCCATACAAGATCATACATTAAGAAGTGCTGTGCTGACTTCATTACATCCCTGAATTATTTTGCCCCTCTTTGAAAAATTTGGGGGCATATATACTACTCAAAATTTGATAGAGATCACTTAAGAATGTGTATATTTACTACATAAGATTGAAAGGTTATATTTTTTGTTGTGATTCTGAAAATATGTTCATATGACAACAGTTTGGTACCAAAAACTGAGTAAGTCTGTAAACCGTTGCAGCGTGACAGAGGCTGAGCCATGGGAGGGGCACGAATTTTGGATAACACAGACAGGAGATGAAATGGAACTTTTTGGAAAAATCAAGTCTATGGCCTGAATTTTGCTTTAATATTGCGTGTGGTGTCCGTTTGCTTGGATTACTGCTCTGCACCGCCTTCTCATGTTGCTAATGAGTCTCCGGATGCTTTGTTGTGGGAGTCCAGCCCACTCGTCCAGAAGGGCCTGCTGTAGCCCAGGGACCGTGGTTAACTGGACTAGGCGAGCAGATATTGCAGTCTGCAGCATGTCCCAGGCGTGCTCTATTGGATTGAGGTCTGGAGACCTTGCTGGCCAGTCCATTCTCTCTATGGCTGCTGGCTCCAGGTACTCGTCGGTGATGCTTGCCCTGTGAGGCCTGGCGTTGTCATCCATTAAAATGAACTCAGGGCCTATAGCGCCAGTGTACGGACGGACGTACACATCTAAGATCTCATTGATGTATCGTTCAGCCGTTAATGTGCCGTTTTGAACAATGTGCAGGTCCGTTCTTCACTGCATGCTTATGCCCACCCACACCATGACCGAGCCCCCGCCATGACAGCCATGGGTAGCAACACATACAGGTGCCAAACACTCATTGGCGGATCTCCATACCCGCACTCACCTATCAGTAAGTCCACACAAAATCTAGACTCATCAGTGAACAGCACTGGGGTCCAGTCATGCAGCGTCCACCTGGCGTTATCGCAGGCCCATTGAAGACGTTCCTGGATGTGGTTTCGCGTCAATGGGATTCAGATTGCTGGCCTTCTAGCCCTCATGCCAGCTGTATGAAGATGGTTCCTGATGGTTTGAGTG
This sequence comes from Cyclina sinensis, assembly GCA_012932295.1. Classification (NCBI taxonomy): domain Eukaryota; kingdom Metazoa; phylum Mollusca; class Bivalvia; order Venerida; family Veneridae; genus Cyclina; species Cyclina sinensis. The sequence goes on along the minus strand of JAAONU010000011.1, from coordinate 55,201,958 downwards.
GAAAGTCTTACATCAATGGCATTCTTGAAGTCATTTTGGAGGTCAGTAGTGGTAACAAAGCACTGACGTCGCGCTTGAACGACAATAAACTGGTCCTCACACTGAGTTGTGGACCTCAGACGCCCTCCGCCATGCCTATGCATGACATGCTCGTAAGTTTGAAACTGTCGCCCCATCCTGGCAACGGTGCTCTTGGACACCCCAAGGACACCTGCCACATGCCATTGGGAATGCCCAGCCTCAAGCATCCCTACCCCCCTATTCATCTTCTCATTGTCAATACGCCGTCTTTGCTGTAGATTTGCCATGACCAGTGATAGGTTGGATATAAACGTTACCATGCACAAGCGAAGTCTGAATAAAACGGATGTGTACATAAAGGTACATGCCCGCGGTGCACCATTTTTCCAGGTGTATTGCTTTTCCCGTGCATCTCGAGCCATGTACAGGTAAACAATTAAAATCTGCTAGACAGGTCGGCTTTGCCATATGAATAAACTACATGTATGAGAAAAAATAAGTTATCTTGAGGTTATCATTAAAAAGATATTTAAGAAATAAAAAGTGATCCCTATCAAATTTTGAGTAGTATACATGTACTCCAGTCAGTTGTTTTGTTGGCCTGTAGACCAGACAGTATCCAGTGAAAAACTGGAAACATATAAGCCTAGAGACTTCATACTTGGTAGGTAGATTGTACATTTTCAGAAGATCTCTATTGTTTTGGTCTCAAATGGTCAAAGGTTAAGCTCACAGTGACATGCCCTCTGAAAATGGTTTCTGCTCAATTCATTTCTGGTCAATCATCAAGAACTACTTAGCCCAGAATTCTCTAATTTTACAGGGTAGTTGGTATGGTTTACCTGATAGATGGGAATGTTGAGAAGATCCCTATTGTTTTTGGTTTACAAGGTCAAAATTTAAGCTCTGAAAATTGTGTATGATTAATAACTCAATGAACAACTGAACCCTGGACCTTCAAAATTTACAGGCTGATTGGCATAAGAGATGACCCTTATTGATTTTGGGCTCACCGGGTGAAGATCAAGCTAACAAGGGCTTGCATTTTGAAAACAGTTTCTTACCAATAACATAATAAAGCATAAGCCCAGAGACACTATACTTTGTTAGTATGTTGCACATGTTCATTTTTGGTGTTTATTGGTCAATGGTCAAGCTCACAGAACAAATAAATGAAAGCAGCCATTGCAATAGGTGATATCACCCTTTTGTAGAGGTTTGTTGCGCTCTGCAGATTGTCTCATGATGGTGAACATTAGTGCATGGCTATTTCGAAATCTTTTTGTGTTTGAGTAAGTTGTGGCCAGTGCCAGTGAAATGGACCCTTTTTTAGCTCACCTGGCACAAAGTGCCAGAGTGAGCTTTTGTCATACCCCAATGTCAGGTGTGCGTCGTGCGTCATGAGGCGTCAACAATTTCATTCAAACGACATCTCCTCTGAAACCACTGGCCCAAATTCCATGAAACTTGCATGGGATGTTCCTTGCATGAAGCTCTTCCACAGTAATTCAAAGAATTCAATTCCATGCAACTTAAAGGAAAAACTTTGAAAATCTTCTTGTCTGAAACCACAATCATGGCCCCTGGGTCAAAATTGGCTCCGCCCAAGGGGTCACATGTTTTACATAGAAATATATAGTAAATTCTTTAAAAATCTTCTTGTCAGAAACCACAAGGTCTGATGCTTAGATATTTGGTATTAGGCATCATCTAGTGGACCTCTACAAAGATTGTTCAAATTATGACCCTGGGGTCAGAAATGACCCCACCTAGGGCTTACTTGATTTACATAGAGTTATATAGGGAAAACTTTAAAAATCTTCTTGTAAGACACTACAAGGCATGGAGCTTAGATATTTGGTGTTGAGCATTGTCTAGTAGACCTCTACCAAGATTGTTCAAATCATGACCCCTGGGTCAAAACTGGCCCCGCCCAAGGGGTCACATGTTTTATATTGAGTTATATAGCAAAAATCTTTAAAAATCTTCTTGTCACAAACTGCAAGGCCTGGAGCTTAGATATTTGGTAGTATGCACTGTGACCACAGTGGGGTCATCCCCCCTACCCTGGGGTCACTCCCTCCCACCCCCCCGCCAAAAATTTTTTTTCTCATTTTTTAAGTTTTTCGCTATGGCAATAAAATTTGGACCATTTGTACAGTTTTTCAAGATGGTTTCAAAAACATTATTCCTTGACCTATATTTTTGACCTACTTTTTTGTTTTTTTAGCTTCAGCAATGAAATTTGGACCATGTGCACAGTTTTTCGTTTCGAATTCAAAAATGTTATTGCATGACCTATATTTTTGACCTACTTTTTGTTTTTGGAGCTACAGCAATGATATTTGGACCATGTGTAGTTTTTTGTTCTGATTCCAAAAACGTCATATCATGACCTATATTTTTGACCTAATGACATACTTTTTTGTTTTAAAGCTACGGCACTGAAATTTGGACTGTGTGTACAGCTTTTCGTTCTGATTTCAAAAATGCCGTCTCATGACCTATATTTTGACCTGCTGACCTACTTTTTGTTTTTGGAGCTATGGCAATGAAATTGCATTGGTCCATTTCTGTGATATGCATCATTACATTCATAAAAATTTCTTTCATCTTCTAACCCAGGTGAGCGCTTTAGGGCCATTGGCCCTTTTGTTTAACCTATGTCCTCTGAGTGTGACCTTGACTTTGCATATAGGAACCTGGGTTTACACTCTGCAAATCATATCATGATGGTGCAAGGTTATTTCAAAATTCTTTCATGCTTTAGGAAGTTATGGTCGTCTAAGTATGACCTTGACCATGGGGAAGGGACCTGGTTGTTGTGCTGTACACATTATCTCATACATTTGTGCCTCTTCCTAACAATAAGAAAGTTATGGAGCAGACATAACAAGAGATGTTTGTAAAACATATATGCCCCCCTAGTGCCTTATCCCAGAATTGAGGAGCTGGGACCAAGCATTTGAAACCATTTTGATATTCAAGGACACTGTGACCTTGGCCTTTGACCTGGTGATCTAAAAAACTAAAGGATTCATGAACAACTTATATACCAAGATTGAGGAACATGGACCCAAGAGTTCTACAGTAATTCAGCGGAAACCATTTTGCTTATCAAGGTCACCATGACCTATGACCTTTCACGCAATGACCTGAAAAACGATAGTTGTCATCTACAAACCTACACACTACAATGTAAATTTGATGAACCTGGGCCAAAATTAGCTATAATCCTGAAATCAAAATTCAATAATAATAAAGTAGTAATATTAATGTATTGCTTTGTACATTCACCAAAGGAAGAGCATGTGGTTAGCGCCATGTCCTTCTGTCAGGAGTATCACTCAAAAGCCAGAAAAGGAATTTAGTTTCAACTTCATACAATGCTAGAGGATATTGAGAGTAACAAGTATAGTACACAAGAACCATAACTCATCTTGTGTAGTCTTCTCATTATCTCCTCTTAGTACATTTTACTTATCTTGGGCATAACTCAAATTATAAAATGCATTTAGTTGATATAAGGCACATTGAGGCACCCCCAGTTTTTATTTATTTCCCTTTATATGTTAACATGTTTGTCTGAGTCTAAAATTATAAAAGGGATTTAGTCAATATTGAAGAAATTGATGGAGAGGATATACATGAAGTGCAGTGTTGAATAATTTTAACTCTTCTTTGCCCCATTTTTTAGCTCACCTAAGCCTTTGGCTCATGGTGGGCTATCGTGACCGGTCTTTGTCCGTCAACAATTTCATTCAAACAACATCTCCTTTGAAACCTCTGGGCCAAATTTGATGAAACTTGCCTGGGATGTTCCTTGCATGAAACTCTACCAAAGTTGTTCAAAGAATTCAATTCCATCAAGAACTCTGGTTGCTATGGCAACTTAAAGGAAAAACTTTGAAAATCTTCTTGTCTGAAACCACAAGGCCTAGAGCTTAGATATTTGGCATTTAGCACCCTCTAATGGAACTCTACAAAAAAAATTCAAATTATTTCCCTGGGGTCAAAACTGGCCCTGCCCCAGGGGTCACTTCATTTTACATAGACTTATATAGGAAATCTTTAAAAATCTTCTTCTCAGAAACCACAACGCCTACAGCTTAGATATTTGGTATGTAGCATTGTCTAGTGGATGTCTACCAACTTTGTTCAAATTATGTCCCCTGGGTCAAAATTGGCCACGCCCCAGGGTTCTCTTGGTTTACATATTGTTATATAGGAAAAACATGAAAAATCATTTTTCTCCGAAACTAATAGGACTAGACCTCAGATATTTGGTGTGGAGTATTGTGTAGAGAACCTTTACCAGTATGTTTGGTGTGGAGTATTGTGTAGAGAACCTTTACCAATATGTTGGCCCCGGGGTCAAAACTGGCCCCACCCTGGGTGCCCTTAAAATGTAAAAAAGGCAATCTTTCAAAATCTTGTTGATTGAGGACAAACAGAGGAAATGCAGTAATAAAGAAATACATAACATTTTCTCAACTGATTTCTGACTAACATTTTTTATTGATTAACCTACATATTCTGAATATTTGAAGGAATCTTTTGCCTTACTGACTTTTGGACTGTGTCATTTTTCAGTTAGCTCACTGTACTTCAAAACATGCACTGCACAATAATGTCCTCTTTAAATCATGTATCAGTATTTTTATTACAATTTATACAAAGAAAAATACTAAACATAACACCAATTTTGAATAAGTGCTACTATGGGGAGCATCAATTGGTTCAGCTGGTTTTCTAGTTTCTAAACAAGATACCCTGGTAGATAAGCTGTAAAAATTACAGACTTTTTTACTTCAAAACAAAAGTTAAACAAAAACCATCAGATTTTCTGAACTTTTATTTATTAAGTCAGACAATTCTGTTCCACAATGATTTTTTAATTACAATACAATAAATAGTAGTCCATGCAAGCTTTCTTTCAGACAATTGTGAAACTAACACATACCAAAAATTCAATAAATACAAATAAATAGATAATAATGCCCTCAACTCACTGTGTCAACCCAATAGTGAACATTCTGGTCTGTATGTAATCTTTTATATTGCAACACTATTTGAAGACACATAGAACTTTGAAGAAAATGTCCTGATTTTGGAATAATTTCTCAAACCATTATGGCAAAAATCTTTGTTTGTACACCAATCTTATAATTGAAATGTTATTAAGGCACACAAAAAAAAACAACATGAAATAGTTCTGAATAGTTTACATACTTAAAGAGCCATTTTCCATGTAAAAAAAACAACAACAAAAACCACCTGCAAAAATACTTCATTGCTATCCGAAATCAATTCTTAGGTTAAATTTTACAATAGAGAGACTTTGCACACAAAAGGCAGTAACTTTTGAAATATTGGACCTGATATAGCTATTATTGCCTAATTTATGCCTGAACTGGAAATTCATTACCCAAGCCAGTATGAGGAAAACTGGGCCAATATGGAAATGGGGTGATTTGATTGGTTGGAGTAACATGGCCAATTTGAAATGCTAGTGACTTCAATCATTGAAAAAAATTCTGTCTTGGTAAATCAGATACTTGTTTGACCTCTGACTTTTATTTATGCCATTAAGTGACATGAGAAAAAGTTGTACTCTTCATTAAAACTTTGCTATAATCCAAATGAGGTTAACCAATAAAATAGTTATTAACCACACAATTTTATACTGGCTCTCTATTTGGCCTAAGCCAGTCACAATGACCCATATCTGACAACCTTTGATCAAAACAACAGTCCTAGGCCAAATAACTGGGGCAGTAAGAAAAAGGGGGATTCATAACTTATCCTAAACATTAGTCCCTAAAACTAACAAGACTTCAAAGTTTATATAATCAGTTGTATGTAATTTTATGTAGTGTGTGTTTATCTACAATTCTTTTATAATAATACATGTACATATTTATAGTTAATCCAAATGAATTGCACCACAAACTGATACAGTAAAACTTGTCTATACGACACTCATTGGGACTAGTTGGTTATGTTGTTATGGGAGGTTGTCGGATACGGCAAGTTATGAATATTGAATATGAATAAAAACAGGACCGGACATATATGTCGGTATGCTGTGAATGTGGTTATAATCAAGTGTTGTTAAGAGCAAGTTATACTGTATTTCAGGACAAAACACTTAATCTAAATTTATAAGCACTGTAACTGTTACACAATACTGAAACACACATGCGGGTAAGAAATTCTAAACAACATTCCTGGATGCTACTAGCACTATACTTCATCCTGCCAACTTTTTCATTGGCCTATACTGAGGCTTGGACATGTGACCTTAATTAAGAAGTTTTATAATGGCTAACATGTCAAGTGTCAATTTATCATGTACAAGGTGACACTATGACACCACCATAACGAATGTAAAGAAAGCATAAATCTTACACAGTTCACAGTTTCCTTACAATATTGGCACACACAGTCTAAAATTTTAAACTGGTTCTATGTATAAAAACTTTAAACAGGTTCTGTATATAGTCTACAAGTTAAAAGGAAAGATGAAACTTGCATTTCTGTACATGAAAATGTAAAACAGAACAAAAAAGCTGCCATACGAAGGAACTGAAATCACCTGCTCAAAACAAGAAACAAGTCTGCAACCAAATTCACAGACAGAATTCTAAATTTTCATTATTTTGCTAAAATTCTATACTTTCTAAATCTTTTGGCTGCAAAAGTTGATAGAAACTTAAAATAAATCTTGAGACACTTGTCCTAGGGACAAATAACAGACAACAAACAGATTGCTTCTCTTAAATAGAAGTATTTGCTGTGATCTTAATTTATTTCAACAAACAATTAATGACACTGTTTTTAAGCTTTAGCTTTTTGATCCAACAAAAGCTCTATCAAGGTAAAAAGATGCTTGTAAATGAGTCAGTGTAAAACAATTGTATCTCCTTACTTTATACATAGCAATTTGTTGCTAATAGTTGCACTAAATTCTTGCTTTTTTGTGTTTTTTTTTTTTTTTGATAAATAAGTAAAAGGATTAAAATTTCATATTTTATCAAGATGTAAGCTTCTTGTGAATTTGGATTTGATCATAGTATCTCCGATCTGTTTACACATGTACATTTAATTTCTTGTTTCTTTTTATGTGAACTTGCTACAGTATATTTATTATACCCAAAATAAATGAGTGAGCAGACTCACTGTTAATAATTTGGCACCCCAAATCCTGCCTTGTGATAACTTGTAGAGATAATCTGTTCTGACAGGAGAGCTCTAGAAATATTACTCAGAAGAGTGATAGACATGTTGCAATCTGGCACGTACAAGATGACACCTTTCATGGCTCATGGAAAAAACTAAAACATCACCATAATTATTCTAGAATGTCTCCTGTCAGCACAACATGTATTCCAGAATGTCTCCTGTCATCGCTAGAAATATTCTAAAATGTCTTAAGTCATCACCACATGTATTCTAGAAATCTCTCTTGCCATTACCACAAGTATTCTAGAATGTTTCCTGTAATTACAATAAGTATTCTAGATTTTCTCCTGCCATCACTATGCATATTCTAGAATGTCCTGCCATCACTACAAGTATTCTAAAATGTCTTAGGTCATCACCACATGTATTCTAGAATGTCCCCTGCCATTACAATAAGTATTCTAGAATTTCTCCTGCCATCACTATGTGTCCCCTGGCATCACTACAAGTATTCTAGAATGTCTCCTGCCATTACAACAAGTATTCTAGAATTGCTACAAGTATTCTAGAATGTCTCCTGCCATTACAACAAGTATTCTAGAATTGCTACAAGTATTCTAGAAAGTCTCCTGCTGGCTCCACAAAGTTAATATGATTAATCTATGTCGTAATCTTCTTCATCCTCTGCACCTAAAATAGAATAAAGTATAAAGTAAATCTTTATGAGAGGGTAACATTTTAAATAATTACCAAAAAAAAATATGTACACAGAAATAAATCAGTTCTCAAATCCTACTTCATACATGAATTGTAAGAATAAGTTTACTTTCACCAATCTGTCGCTTATTTCTTAGTGTGTGCATGAAAGTGGTGACAGTGAAACAGCTAAACAAGTAACTAACATATCTATACCTACAAGGAAACATCCCTGGAGCAAACATGATATAGTAGATTTAGTTAAGTTTAAGGCAAGCTGGCATTTCTTTAAGGAGATAAAATTCAATAAGAAAATAATGTGATCCTTGATTTAATATCAGCTTGATTTTTTAACTTGTAACAACTGATGTAAAATTAGGCATGCTCAAAGGGCCAAGACATTTGTATTATATTTTAAAAAAAATGAGCTTTTAAGAAAGCAGACAACAATTACATGAATTAAAACTAGTTTGTGGTTGAAGTTTTAATAAAAATTTATGTTAACATATCATCCTTTGTATGTAATAACAAAATATCTATAGAAAACACTCTTCAATGCTCTTTTACACAGCTTTCCACGCTAGGTTATAGAGATGTACTGTATATACTCGCTTATAAGACGCTCTCGCTTATAAGACGCACCCCTAACTTTGAGTTGTTTACGGTAGCTTAAAAACAAAGGTTACACTGTATCATATAACGACCTTTAGAATTAGGGTTGGCAACAAGTAATCAGTTAACCTAGTACTGGATCAACATAAGAGTATAGGTTAACAAAATTTATACTTATTTTTTATTTTTTAAAGTATCATTTTATTTTTCATTTCCAAGATAACTCAGCAGTAAAGAAACATACAGTAAAAAATGTTTAAGGCAATTCAAACATCTTCAAAGGTGCAAAAATTACATGCAGAACTGACAATGCTAGCAAGGCAATCAACAATTTGACACATGTTTGTAATGGGGGATATTAGTTGATTATCTACCCTGAATACTCTCTGATATTACTTTGGTCCTTCCATTTGGATTCCTCTGCTTTTATCGCTATTTTCTCTTTTGGTATGGTTATAATTAAGCCTAATTATTTGCAACAGTGGTAGTCAGATTACACAATAAATTTAGCTACATGTTTTGTAATTCATGTAACATGAAAACAATCGAAACAAAATATCACTTTCTTCTTGTCTGCCCCCATTACAGGGAACTAAGAATTAAAATTTTCAAGCCCTATTACTGTCATTGGCCAACTGTTCTTAAATTCGAAAATCTTTTATTATCTAAGTCAAAGAAAACTTTGTATGCTGTATCTAAATATTTATATTTCGCCAATCAAATAAGTATTTATTGATATGAATCGTTTGGAAATTGTTAATATTTATTACCATTCATATATTTTTCCAACCAACATTTGTTCTCCTCCGAAAATGTTAAATAATTATTTCGTTTACCTCACTGTATTGTACTATCTGGCTATAAACACTGAAATATGTTTTATGCTTAATAAAATTCATATTTGTATTTGAAATATGGATGCTCAGAAAATTCCTAATAAACTTTCCAAGTAATCAACTACTTGATCAGAAGAATGACCAAACATTACAGTTTTAAAATTGGTTCCTGTTCTTTTTGCAATTCCTGATCATAATGTTTGCTTACCTGTATGTCCAAGTAGCTGTGCAGCACTAAGATGTTGGTCCTCTTCCTCGAAATAATCCTCCTCCTCATCATAAACATCATCTACAATGTAAAACAAATGATATGTATAATCACTTAGCGATATCCAGTTTCCAAGCAGTGTAAATGACATGTCGGATGTTTCTATACTTTTAATAATGATTTCAAAATTAGTATATTTTATGAAGGAGATCACATGGACATAGTGAATTAAATTCAACACCAATAATGCTGACATACTCTTGTCCATTTCATTTTTATCATATATTTGCACAATACTTTAATATTCTTCCCCACTTAAAACTTAACTTCTTGTAAAAATGTCTATAAAATTTTGTTACAATATCCACAAGTATACCTTTCTGGTCGTATTGCACTGGTCCTGATTCAACGACAACATCAGTGGTAGGTTTTACGTCTAACTGAGGTAGAATAGGTGCTGTTACATCTATTTTCTTTGGTTTCTTTGCTACTGGCTCAGACTGAAAATACATGAAAACCATGATACATCGGCTGTTATATCACCCTCCACCATCATTCTGAGTGGTATAAACAGAGAGGTTCTCAGTGTTACTGAATACAGAATGAGATAATATGCTTCCAAACCTTAACTTTATTTGTAGAATTCTTAATATTTCTTTTTAAACATTTTAGTTGCAAAAGTGTTGTATTGTAGTATGAAATATGTTGTAACTGTTAAATTTTCAACATAATCTCTTATAAAGCAAATTTGTCTTTTTTTTTTTTTAATCTACTAAGTATTTTCAAAATTTTTTTATGCAAAATTGGCTATTTTACTCTGCTGGGCATTAATAAAACTTACTTGTCAAGGGCTATAGGAAAAATTTTAATCAAAATATTCCTTTTTTGGTAACATTTCTATTATATACTGATAAAAAATTTATGTGAATAAAAATTTCATTTGGAAAAAAAAATCAGTTAAAAACTATAAAAAGATATTTTTTCTTTCAAAATAAGCATTAGTACCTCAAACAACTGAAGAAGATAATGTTTTTCACATTTCTATAAATACTTTAAACAGTTTGAAGGTAACTTATATTTCACAAGATCAAAAGATACTAATCATCCCTATCTAAGATCAAACAACACTTTAACTACAAACTGCAATTAGATGTTCAACTATCTTTAACAATCAGACTACAATTAATTAAAACACTTCAAAGGACCCATTAATGTGTGATAATAATTATTTAATGATTCAAGCAATTAAACTCATTAAAGAATTAAGGTTGTTTTACTGATAATATGAGTGAAAAATGCCATAAATATTCTGTATAAATAAGTTGAAAACCAAAATTTTCAACAAAATTGTCTGTGCACTCAAACCGTTCTAATAAACATATACTATTAACACTTGAAAAAATATAATACCTGAAAATGGATTTGACTGAACTAAGGAATGTGTATGACCATGCCACCTCTCAAATTGAAGTATTAGGTAAGTTTATTTAAGTCAGTGAAAATTATTGTTTTCTTTTCAAGAAAGAATGTTAATTGAAGTACACTGTTAATTTATTCAAATCACACCAACAACATATAATATATCATCTATTATCATAACCTGATGTAACATGGACCCTGGATAAATTCTCATAAAAATCTTGGGTAACCTTGGAAACTAACACAGACAAAATAACTTTGTTATTTTTTATTTAGTAACTGTAGTTTTCCTAAATATTTTGAATGATACATCAGTCTTACAGTTTTATATTCTACCATACATAAGAATTACATAATTGAGAGCAAATTTAACCATCTAAAATAAATAAAATGTCAATTAGATATAATTGTATAAACTTAATCATTTAGTTGTACATTTCAGAAACCAGTCTGTCAGAGCATCTCAAAAGAAGACAACAAGCAAAAGACAATGGGTCCACTGCCGAGTTTGATTACCTTGATTTCAAGATCTCAATCCTGCAAGGAGTTATAAGCATGTATGAAAAGTTCCAGGCAATGAAGTGGACTCAGCTACAGACAGAGAGTGCCAGGGCTTTACAGGAAGTTATTTACAATGGGGTGACTGGACCCTTGACACCTCCCCTCAGTCCGATAGGGAGCCCACAGGGTCACAGTTCACCATCACACAACATGGAGTGGTCGGAAAGTGAGATTGACATTCATATGATTCCTGCTCTTTTGACCCCAATTAGGGACGATTTACAACTGACCCCACCAGGAAGTCCCAACACACAGGACAGACATTTCTTCAGCAGGAATCTTATGGACACTAGCCTGACTGAGTTACCAGTGACAAGGGACATTTAGTGATAAACAAACTGAAATGAAATCTTTATGTGCTGAATGGATTAAAATGTGCTTCATGTGTACAAGTATTATCTAAGATATTTTAGAAAATATGAAATAATTATACTGTTTCCTTTTATTTCAAATTGTTTATGTATATATAAATAGTAAATTGTAATATTTGAAATGTTCTTGTTTGCCAAGTACATAAATACAAATCAATTGTAAAGAGGAGTTTCTTATATTTATTGTTAGCCTAATATCAAAAAGTGTTCAGCTAATACCAAGTCTAACTTGTGAGCAAAACACCCAAAGTCATTGTAATTATACAAAAGCCATTTTATCACATTATGGATCAATATACTACACTATGACGCATGAGTAGAACCCAGTTTTTGGTACCTAAAAGACATTCTCATTAGCATCTAAGATCAGTGCCATGAAACAGATTTATTATCTAAATAAAACAAGAAACTACCACAAAAGTTGGTTATACAAAAGTACATGTCAAACATCTGTAGTTGTCAAATCTTAGAACCCTTTGCCTAGTTTCTGACAGAATTTTCAAATATATTTCTAAGTAAAGTTAAATCAAATTTTATCAAAAGAAATACACTAACCTCTGTCCTGAGATCAAAGCTCACACTAGCTTTTCTCAATCTTGATATAGATGGATTAGTATCCCTAAGAATTCCCGGAACACTAGAGTCAATTTTGACTGGAGAGTTTGTGATAGCTGTAGATTTCACATTCAAGTCATTTAATACATCATAGTTGATTTTACATGATATCCGTTTCTCCTGTATGATTTTCTGTATAGCCTCCTGTGCTGTAGCAGCTTCCTGCACTGGCTGCTTTTTTTTCTTTTTGTAGGTTTTCCGCTAGAAAAAAATCATGAAATCATTAAAGTTATAGTTCTTTTCAAACTAAATTAGGGTAAAGCCAGTAAAACATGTATCCCATCCCAGGAAGACAAAAAAAAATGTTGGGGTGGTCTCTTTATATAGTGGGTCTTTTCTTATAAAAATGAACTTCTAAAAGGGGGTTGTCTTATTTTGAAAATGTCATTTCTTTGTCAATGTCATGCATCAAAATGAAATAAATCTATAAGAAATGATGTGTAAATAAAGGTCTTCCAGCTGTACTATACTTAACGATAGCTGAAATTATACAATCTAGATATACTTGACAGTAACAAATTCTCATCAAAGGTAACAAAAGTCTATTTGTACTGTAAAAAAGATCCACTGTATGAACCAATATTAGTGCATGTGAATAAAAAGTCTGTAATCTTGAATAATTTTGATTGAATTTCACTTATCTCCTAGGAATGAAATCGCCCCCCCCCCCCCCCCCCCCCCCGCAAAAAAAAAAACACACAAAAAACATGCAAGTCCTTATTTGTCTTAATGAAGGGCTAATTCTTCAATTCTCATTACTTTATCACTGCTGTCCATTAAAATCACAGAGTATGTTGATATAACAGAACATGCAGCATGTTATCTGAACAAGGTAGAAAACATATGTGACAAGAAAACTCACTCTTTATCTGAACAAGGTAGAAAACATGTTTGACAAGAAAACTCACTTTTTATCTGAACAAGATAGAAAACATGTGTGACAAGAAAACTCACTCTTAATCTGAACAAGGTAGAAAACATGTGTGACAAGAAAACTCACTTTTTATCTGAACAAGAAAGAAAACATGTGTGACAACAAAAACTCACTTTTTATCTGAACAAGGTATAAAACATGTGTGACAAGAAAACTCACTCTTTATCTGAACAAGATAGAAAACATGTGTGACAAGAAAACTCACTCTTTATCTGAGCAAGGTAGAAAACATGTGTGACAAGAAAACTCACTCTTTATCTGAACAAGATAGAAAACATGTGTGACAAGAAAACTCACTTTTTATCTGAACAAGGTATAAAACATGTGTGACAAGAAAACTCACTCTTTATCTGAACAAGATAGAAAACATATGTGACAAGAAAACTCACTTTTTATCTGAGCAAGGTAGAAAACATGTGTGACAAGAAAACTCACTCTTTATCTGAACAAGGTAGAAAACATGTGTGACAAGAAAACTCACTCTTTATCTGAACAAGGTAGAAAACATGTGTGACAACAAAAACTCACTCTTTATCTGAACAAGGTAGAAAACATGTGTGACAAGAAAACTCACTCTTTATCTGAACAGGATAGAAAACATGTGTGACAAAAAAACTCACTCTTTATCTGAACAGGATAGAAAACATGTGTGACAAGAAAACTCACTCTTTATCTGAACAGGATAGAAAACATGTGTGACAAGAAAACTCACTTTTTATCTGAACAAGATAGAAAACATGTGTGACAAGAAAACTCACTCTTTATCTGAACAGGATAGAAAACATGTGTGACAAGAAAACTCACTTTTTATCTGAACAAGATAGAAAACATGTGTGACAAGAAAACTCACTTTTTATCTGAACAGGATAGAAAACATATGTGACAAGAAAACTCACTTTTTATCTGAACAGGATAGAAAACATATGTGACAAGAAAACTCACTTTTTATCTGAACAGGATAGAAAACATATGTGACAAGAAAACTCACTCTTTTCTCTGGAGGTTTCTTTGCCTCTTCTTCTGCTTCTTTTTTCTTTTTCTCTTCTTTTACTGAATAAAGAATGTGTGAATTAATACAGATTCTTTATAGACATACAAACAAAAATGACCAGAATCCACAAAATAGTTATTCTTTAAGTACTCTCAGTATCAAAATGGTATTAACAATACTTTATAAAGTCTAAACTTATTACTTTGTTTTAAAGTGACTATGGGTACCTGAATCAATACTTCTACTAGAATCAATAATTATTACATGTAACTTCAGACCATTCTAGTAACACAATTATATCCCACCTAAAGAAGGCAAAATAAAGAAATTCTGTCAGAGGATGGTCTTTTTATACAGAGGTCTTTTCTTGTCAGGGGGTTGGTCCATTATGGAAGTGCCTCCCTGAGGTAGGATAATATTATATCTTCTACTGGAATTCCAATTCAGTAAACTTTACAAGAAATTAGTATATAAAAGCTACGTCATTTATGTTAATCGAGATATTTACATCTCATTTCTTCCAGATATTCTGCATTCTCTGCCATCCAGATCTTTGTTTTCAGTAGTACCTCTTTCTCTGCCAAGATATACTGAAGAATATTGAATAAATAGGTTTTGACATTTGAACCTACCACACACACGCAGACATAAAATGTTTTGAAAAAAGAAAGCACCTTTTCCTTACATAAAGTTTTCTTGAATTATGTGAAGAATGTTTCAACATTAATACATAAAGTAGATTAACACTGTTAAATCTATAATATCACTGTCAATTTATATAAAATTTATTACCTTGCATTAGTAAGTTGAGGGGCCTGCTATTCTACAGGTTTAAAGTCCAATTTAGGACATTTTTGTTCTATCATTTGTTATTATAATGAGTAACACTTAGAACTTCCACCAGTTTTCTGAACCGTGCATTTGAGTTTAATATCCAACGTAGATGTTCCACTGTAACTCAGCAACCATACTGGGTTCCATGAAATCTACAGATAAATATAATGGAAGTATCAAATCAAGTGTTACCTTGTTAATCTCGTTATCATCAATGCCAGCCAGATCTAGTTCTTCGGACTCCTCTAGTCCATCTTTAGAATTTTCACTGCCTTCTTTCATACAATCCTTTATCAGAGAATCCATGCCGATAGCAGTGGCGGTCTCCGACAGATTGTTATTTGTAACAACACTTTCTTCTGATCCTATTATCAATTCATTTGTAACCAATTCTGGAGTTGAATTACTAAGTTCTGACAACTTTGTTCCACCACTATCAATTGTTCCACCACTATCAAACACTTCTTGCGTTACACTTCCTGTCATTGAATTTTCATTAACTTTTGTATTTAATTCAGGTTTCACACTCCCAAGATCAGATAAAGACTCAAGACTTGAGTTTCTATTGGCCTCGTTTAAATTTTCTTCAGACTCTGTAAGATCACTGAATCTTGAGGTATCAGAGTCCACTGATCCCATGTCATCTGTCATTTCTATTAAAATACATCAATATGAAAGAAATAAGAAATCAAACTTCATAACTGTCTCTACAAAGACAAAGATGTAAGTAATTTTCACACCATTTAAGTAACATACATGTAGTTGTAGCTGGTGTTGTGTGATAGAGCTGGATTTAAAATCAAAACATGCACCTGAATGTAAATGAATTTATGGCATTACAAAAACATTAAACAAATCTAAAATTCATTGTATCTCCTCAGCCATGACCATAAAATGTTATGCATGTCAGAAACTGTATTTTTTTCATTTTTGTCTTGTCTTTGTAAGGGCTCAACTTGAAAATTCTGTTGTTTTTTCTTCCTTTTTAAAAAAAAACACTTACTGGCGTAATGGGCCCATATTCCCCTTGGCTTCTGATTCAGTAAGGTTTTCTCAATCTCCTCCTGTAGTTTGGATACTTCTGATGTATACTCTGGCAACTTGCTTTGTTCCTGAATCTAAATATAAATAATGTTTGAAATTAATGCATTAAACTCCGATTGTACTTAGATGAGCCCTTGATATGAAACACATTAAAGCCAAAAGTATCCCTACTTACAGTCTGTTCTGTCAACTAACTAACAGCTTAAATGTACGTCTATATTCAATTGTTTCAAGAGTTCTCAATGTGTGTAACATAAATTAACCAAGAGATCGAAGTATGTGTGAGGCAAAGCAGAGGTATATTTCTTTTTCTTGTTACTCTTTTACCAGTAAATACAAAGCTTTAAAGAAAAACTGTTTTTGTTTTAATATCAAAGTATCATCTGTGGGATATCAGAAATACATTTTTTTTTATTGTATGTATCAATAAATTTCTCAAACAAAAGGGCCATGATGGCCCTGGATCGCTCACCTGAGTACTAAGCTAACCTCAAAAGCAGTATTACATTTTCTAATGCCAAATTTCAGACCTCTGGGCTTAGCAGTTGTAGAAAAGGAGATTTTTAAAATTTTTTATTCTTGTTGCCATAACAACCAGAGTTCTTCATGGAATGGAATTCTTTTAACAACTTTGGTAAAGCTTCATGCAAGGAACATTCCTGTAAAGTTTTATCATCTTTCACCTAGTGGTTAAGGAGGAGATGTTGTTTAAAGTTAAAAGCTGATGATGCATGACGGACACAGGGCTATCACAAAAGCTCACCTTGAGCACAAAGTGCTTAAGTGAGCTAAAAAGAAATATAAAACTACAATACTCAAAATAACTAATAAATCTGTTTTGTAAAACGTTTTTAAAATTACTGGGTACCTTTTTGGCACGTCGTTTCCCCTCGGTAAATGACGGAGGATCATGTTCTTCCTCCAAGTCAATGGTCTGAAACTCTTCTATAGTCAGTTCACTGGATGGAGTCTCCTCAAACTCTGTCAACCTGAAGATTATGTGAGTGCTTATTTCATGTCATAAACAGTGTTCAGAATAAAGTTTCAAGGTAAACTTGTTCATTAGTGTTATTACTAAGACCAGTCAAAAAGTGAACTAATGAACTGGTCCTATCAGCAGGTCTTGTATCTTCTAAAATTTTTAGACTTAGGTTCCTGAAAATGCTAACTATGCATTATTTTTCCTCAAAATGCTAACTTTGCATTATTTTTCCTCGAAGTGCTAACTTTGCATTATTTTTCCTCAAAGTGCTAACTTTGCATTATTTTTCCTCAAAGTGCTAACTTTGCATTATTTTTCCTCAAAATGCTAACTTTGCACTATTTTTCCACAAAATGCTAACTTTGCATTATTTTTACAGTACTGTTAATCAGAGTGGTTTTATTTGTGAGACTTTACTGCAGTATGTTTCATGCCCAAAGTTTTTTATCTTCAGCTTTCAGTACAGTTCCACCAATCACATGACAAATCTGCATGTACAATATGTATATACCCAAAACATATTGCCTTCATTTTTTTAAAAATAAAATCTATAATATTTATGAAGTCTACTATCTCCACAAAATATACATTTTTTTAATTATTTATCTAAAACTGTACCAGTTAAGACAAAAAATATACATTTTTTTTAATTATTTATCTAAAACTGTACCAGTTCAGACACAGAATATACATTTTTTTTTATTTATCTAAAACTGTACCAGTTAAGACACAAAATATACATTTTTTTATTTATTTATCTAAAACTGTACCTGTTGTAACTGTTAAGACACAAAATATACATTCAGACATTACAATTCAAGATCAGTGACCAGTTGTCCATATGACTGATGCACCCTGAACAGCTGAGTGATTTAAGGTTGTCAGATACAGTGCATGATACAAAAAGCATTCAAATCAAGAGACACTCCTGCTTCTTGAACCATGAGTATAGCACTGATACATGACCCTTAGTGTTTCTTCCAAAAATAAGTGAATATAGTGGACAGGCATGGGATCAAACTCGCAACCTCTGATTACAGGTCTGATACACTATCACTGGAACTTTGATCTCCACTAATTGAACAGTTAATATTATCACATATTATACAGTAAAAACTCACGATGCAACCAACTCAATATACAGACCAACTCAATATTACGAACATTTTCTTCTGGTCCCGATTTTTTAACTATATATTCTATTGTTAGTTAAACTCAGTAATAAGACCAACTCAATATTGCGTATTGCGACTGCAATTCCCGGTCCCGAATGAAAATACAAACCTTTTTTGAACTCGAAATTACGACCGCGACCAGAATGGAACAAAACAGGCAGCTGTTGACTTTAGCTATTCATCAAAGGTCGAGGTCGGCAAACCGAATGAAAATACAAACGTTTTTTGAACTCAAAATTACGACCGCGAGCAGAACGGAACAAAACGGGCAGCTGTTTTCTTAATTTTCTATTGTTATAGTCACTAACTGATGCGCAAACGAAATAATGCAACACTAAAATCCAAAATTTTGTGAGATTTACGTATCACTTTACATTTTTATTTTGATTGATACACATTGTACAAGTTGATTACACAAAATATTCCTCCTGAAATTTGACTATAATGAGCAAAAAGCGGACAGAGCTTTCTCTTAAAGAGAAAATAAATTTGATAAATGAAAGCAATGGTCAGAGTCAGAGAAAGGTAGCTGAAAAGTACGACATTGGGAAAACTCAGGTGATTAAATTTGTATTAGTTTCTGGGCTTATTAAAATATGATAAATAATTTTGTACTTAGCTGAACTAAGTGCTGCATAATTTGTATGTTGCATTAAATTTTAATCATGAATGTTTTCACGGTATTAATTAATGAAATGGTCTTAAAAATTTTATATATATATAGATTTAACCACATATTGACCATTATTCTGATCAAATCATTAGTTATCAAAGTAAGGACAAATAAAACAAATAAGTTATGCTCAGTGACACTACTATTGACGCAAAACACACACTGGGTCGATAAATCTACCATACACCTTCATGTCATCATCTGAACTCAATTTTAGGACCAACTCAATATTAAGACCACTTATCGCTGGTCCCAAAGGTGGTCTCATTATTGAGGTTTTACTGTATACCAATAAAACAGACTATAAGCATACAACAGAAGATTGTAAGCAAGAAAGAGAGATTTACCTTTTCCTTAATGTTGACTGACAAACTTTAACAACTCTGATAATTTCTTTCACAGACCTTGAGAAATCATGGATTCTTGCAGCCACCAATAAGGCTGTAACAGAAAAGCAGCCCTATCATGTCACTTGTGAAAGCTATATTCATATCACAATGTTACTATACCAGAAAGGGACCATACACAAAATGTGAATCGTGAAATGTATTCATGTGTTTTAAGAAATTGTCTACTGTATGAAAAAAGAATGATTTCTCATCTGTGAAAATTCTTCAATAATTGGTTTATAGTTTAGTTCAATTTATATAAAATAAGAAATCAGTTCATGCATTTAATGACACTGTCTGAATGATCTGTTTCTTCTCATTGAGGTGGTAAAACTTACACTGAGACTCAACTAAAGCCAAGTTTATATATTGTATTACTCTCATTTAAACAGTGTGCCCATACCATGTGGTAAATGATGTCACTTAGGCCATCGCAAGCAACATTTTTTGGCTCAATTCGGAGGAGAAAACTGCTGAAAGTATTTTATTCCTTCATCAGTTTTAATGGTATATAAAGCATCCAAAGTGGAAAATTACACCCTACACATTGGCCCAGATCATCTTTTGTCAGATGTACAAAACTGTCTAACATACAGGAAAATGGATGCAATTTTGGTGATAGCAAACATATTTTTACGAACTCGGTGTTTCTCAAATGTTAAGAAAAACTGACAAAAGAATCATTTGGACCTATATGTGGGGCACAATTTTTCACTTCACATGCACTATATCCCCACTGCATTGATGAAGAAATAAAACACTCAAGCAGTTCTCTCCTCCAAATCGCGGCAAAAAAATGCTGCTTGCAACAGCCTAAATGACATCATATTTCATGTGGCATGGCCACACTGTTCAAGTTTCTGACAATATCACCATAAATGTTTACTTTGGCAGGATATAGCATGGCAATTTCACACATACAAGCACAAAGCAGGGTTGAAATTTAAGCAAAGTTTCATTAAAGTCTAAAAAGATACTTTTCAAACAAATTATTACCTTTTTTTCTATTATCAATTAGCATTTGTCAGTGACAAAACAACTGAAAAACATTAATTACTATAAGTCTAAATGTAATCCATCCATGATTAAAATAATTTCTGATCTAATTGTTCTGAAGTGGTAAGAAGACAAAACTGCATACCTGCCCCACAAAGGCCACTGGGTCTTCTACCTGTAGACATCCAATCACGTTTCATTCTTTGTACAAGTCGCAATGCTGTCATTGATACCTCATGAGTTTTGTCACCAAACTCAAGGTTGTGAGCAAATCTCTGTATGTACAAGGCAGGGTCTGAAAATACAAGTTTTTTTTTTTCTAAAATACTTGAATGTTACCTCTTAAAATCATTTGGACCTCAGCCAGTTTCAATTTGGAGCTTTTTATCACCTAAATAACTTTCTGCTATGATAAAGTCTAGCAGACAGGCAAAGGAGACCAAAATGATAAAATTAAAGTTCAGTTTCAAAGGTTCTGAAGACCAGCAGTCTATTGGGTCCAGTCACATTATGGTCATAATTATGTGTAGTGTCAAAGACATGCACCATTTTCCAAACCTCTGTCAACTGAATCTCTGGAATATATCACATTCTAAGTTATCCCTCTTCTATATATACAGAAGTGGATCAGTGGTCCAGTGGTAACATGCTGGATTCTGGGGGATGTGAGTTCCATCCACCACTCATCCACTAACATTACTGTCTTCAGATTAATTTGTTAAACATAGGTTGTGTACCACTGCACAAGAGTACCATTTTACATGTATGAAACAAACTGTACCACATAGTAAAATACAGTGGACAGCTATGCTTGTTTATCACACATACTAATAATAATGGGTTGATTACTAAAAAAAAATATATATATATATATAGCTCTATTTAAAAAAATTCTGAATTATTTCAAAGACTAATATAATTTATGACTGTATCATGTCTATAAGGGAAACTGTATTGTCATTTAAATGTTTGTAAAATTCGTTTTGATAAGACCTTTGCTCCAATAACATTTGTTTTTACTGGGATGCAAGATGAAAGTTGAAAAAAAATATGAAAAATCTACACATGTCTCACATCAATGAAAGAGTAAAGGAAGGGAACTAACTGCATGTCTAAAACTTTTCATTACTTTCATTGAATTCCCTCCCTTGAGCAGTTTAATCAGTGGAATTGTGGGAAATCAACAAAAAAAAAAGGATTCGGCCAAAAATGCAGATATATGACCATAAAATTAAATGATGTGAGTTTTCTGCTTGAAAAAAGTTGCTAAAATGCATGATGCAGCAACCTAAAACATGGTTTAATTTAACACTCTAGTGGTAAGGCATATTTCTTTCTTACTCAACTGTGAACAGTTCTGGGTGGGGTAATAAATAAGATTGACAGACACTTCCTCCCAGGACATTTCAACCCCCAAAGGGGGGGGGGGTGAAAAGTCTATATTTACTGAGACGTTTCACCCCTTATACATATTGATTAAAATATTTGGAAATAACATATCCATGATAATATTTCAATAACCAAAATCAAGTAAAAGATAGATGTATTATAATCACTTAACAAATCATTAACAATAAGTTTAATAAAATTTGTTTACATTTGAAAAAGTTTAGGTTTTAGTACAGCATTATCTTGAAAAATTACAAATAATGCAATATTCTTGCACAGAACACAAAAAACCTGAAAGGACAAGATGTGCTGAGTCTTATAATAGATATCTGCAAAGACGATCAAATTAATAATTGCTGTCACTGGATAATAAAATAATGTTGTCATGCTAAAATAACTGTCTTCACATCATAAATGCGTATCAGATAATTATTGATACCTTATTAGTATTTGGAAACAGGGCTTTAATTAAATTAAAGCCCTGTTGGAAATTAAAGAACTCTTCAAACTGTAATGACACCTTTTATCTATTTTAATTTTGATTTTAATTAATTACTTTTTTTACAATTATTGTAATTAATTCATAGTTGTCAAAATACATATAAATCAAATGTAATCAAATTGAACTTTTTCAGATTTAATTGTTATAAATCAATAACCTTTTTGAAATAACTCAACCCAGCAATGTTTAACATACAGGTTTTAAGAAAGTTCATGCAAATAGAAAACTGAAGCTCTAATAATAAAATGTATTATTTTACATCATAAGTACTTTTTTCTATCTCAGGGATTTAATAAGAGAATAAATGATTAGAATTTGAAATGACTGCCTGATTGAGTTTTAGTTACATGTATACCTCTGTTTAATCAGCACCTGATCATTAGATGTGTGAAGTGTTTGTATATTGCCAATAATGGGGTGATGATTGACAGTCCTAACAACACATGCTTCTTAAAGGTGGGAACTGTAAAAAGGTGTTGATTGGAAAAAATATCTATGGAATACAACTTGGCTGTCTGTGCAAAATTTTATTTATGTTATGTCAACCAAAAATTCAAAGAACAACTACAGAATTGCTAAGTTTATTAGTGACTCTATGTCACTAAGGAGAAGAATTTCAGATGAATGAAATATTTTTAAGCTGAAGAAATTAACTGTTTTTTTTTTTAGTGTATCTGCTTATATTTCAGTGACTTTATATATATTATACATGTATGTACTATTCCATTTATGTAATGTTTTTCTACAAATTTGAACAAGTACTACATGTGTGTTGATATGTATGCTGCCTTTGCCATGAATTATTGTAAATGGCCAAAGGCATTTTTTGCCGATTTGCCTGATTGATTAAATGTTATTAATGACAAACCCAATTAATCAAAATCCATAATTTCTTTAAACATAAAAAAACATCTAAACTTCTTCAATGAGATCAGTATGATATGTATAATTATTAATATAAAAATAAACCAGAAACATAAAGGTATATCATCATCTGAGTACATATTATATTTTGGGGGTGAAATGTCTTGTATAATAAAAAATGGGGGAGAAAAGTCTTGGGGGTGAAATGTCTTGATAAGGAAAAGTCTTGGGGATGAAACATCTGGAAATCACACATAATATACATATTTTCATTCAATTTTAGTGAAATATCTTCCTAGTATTCTGATAAGTATAATCTTGCAGCTTGAACTGCTTTTGTACATGTTATAAAACAGAGATTTGAAAAAAAAAATACTCTGGAGTGTGTGTGTGTGTGTGGGGGGGGGGGGGGGGGTGACACAGGGGACACTTAAATTGCACTGTAAACAATTCTACCTAAACTCATTTTATCCTGCCCAGGTGACATCACAAGTCTGACAAAAAAATGAATATTTGAGGAAAATAATACTGAACTCCACTGAAGAAAAGTTAGACTAGTATTATGAAGAAAATTTTGTGTCATTTCAGAGCTGGATACAATGTGATGTGAAGGAAACATGCACAGCGCTCTAAGAATGGCTACTAAGAGTTGTGTCCCTAAATTTCGTAGTGACTCTGATGAGGAAGTTAACCAGGAGGTCCCTACAAACTATGGTGGTAATCAGACTTCCCTCAAACAGCCTATTCAACGAGCACCTCGCTCAGTAACTGATCCAGTCTGGAAAACCCCTCGCAATCCACCACCTCCACCTGCCATCTCGTTACCAACATCGCAAGCAAGCCAGGAATATAATTGGCAAGCAAATATGAGCTGTGTGCGGGAGAAAAATGCAGTCATGTACAATAACTCTGTCATGGCCGATATTTACTTCACTGTTGGATCAGGCAACAATAAACAGCAGATACCAGCACACAAGTACATCCTGGCTACAGGCAGTTCAGTATTCTTTGCCATGTTCTTTGGGGGACTGGCTGACCAGAAGGATGACATTGATCTACCTGATGTGGAACCAGCAGCATTCCTAAATCTACTATGGTAAGCTGATGTAATGTTTATATAACTTTCTCTACATTTCTTTTTGACAATATTATGTAACAGAACAATTCTGAACATATGCTGAGCAGCCTTTTATCAACTACAGACTGATTTTGTCTGCACAATGCTTTTCCTGTGTACAGAACAGATGTTTAAATGCCACTATTCTTTAAATGCCACCCTTCTTTTTCTTTTCAATAAAGTTAAGAGTTCTCACCTTCGAAAACTGAACACACATTTTGTTGTTTTCATTTCAGGTACCTTTATTGTGATGAGATAATTCTGACTGCTGATAATGTTTTGTCTACACTGTATGTTGCTAAGAAGTACTTCGTTACAAAAGTTGCTACAGCCTGTGTGCAGTATCTAGAAACAAGCCTCAGTGCAAGAAATGCCTGTATCCTGCTCTGTCAAGGTCGTCTTTTTGAAGAACAAGAACTAATGCAGCAATGCTGGAAGGTAATTGATGCCCAGGCAGAGGAAGCTCTTGCCTCTGACGGTTTTACAGATATTGACTTTAGTACCCTAGAAAGTGTTCTGTTACGAGAAACACTAAATGCTCGTGAAGTTTCAGTCTTTAATGCAGCATGTCGCTGGGCTGAGGCACAGTGTAGGAGACTTGATCGTGAGCCAACAGCTGAAAACAAACGTCAGGTGCTTGGTGAAGCTTTCAATCTAATCCGAATTCCATCAATGTCACTGGAGGAATTTGCTAATGGTCCTGCTCAGTCTGGGATACTCTCAGACAAAGAGACCACTGATATATTTCTCTATTTCACAGCAAATAATAAACCTGATCTTCCCTTTAAACGCAAGTCGAGGTCTGGATTAATGCCACAAAAATGTCACAGATTCCAGTCATCAGCATACCGCAGTAATCAGTGGAGATATCGCGGTCGCTGTGACAGCATACAGTTTGCTGTTGATCGTAGGGTATTCATAGCAGGGTTTGGACTCTATGGTTCAAGTAATGGAGCAATGGAATATCAAGTCAAAATTGAAATGAAAAAGGACGGAACAACCCTTGGCCAGACCTACTCAAGATTTTTCTCAGATGGTTCTAGCAATACATTTCCAGTAATGTTTGAAAATCCAATACAAGTTGAGCCAAACACATTCTACACAGCAAGTGCTATACTGGATGGACCTG
Source organism: Cyclina sinensis (assembly GCA_012932295.1). NCBI lineage: Eukaryota > Metazoa > Mollusca > Bivalvia > Venerida > Veneridae > Cyclina > Cyclina sinensis. The sequence goes on along the minus strand of JAAONU010000011.1, from coordinate 55,176,415 downwards.
AGCTGAGCTATTTTGGGCAAGAGGGTATGGCAGAGATACAATGTGGACAAGTTTCGTTTCAGTTTCAGTGTTCATCAGAGAGTACAAATGGCACTGGTGTTCAAGGGGGCCAAATTCCTGAAGTCATTTTCTATTCATAATCAATAGTCTGTGAACTTATAAATGAGGCATTCTGGTGGAAACTGTAACATGAAAGTCAAATTATATGTCTTAAGTTGATATCAGAATTTCTGTTAAAAGTGCTGTAAAAACAGTCAGTTGTTTCAGGTGTACCATTTATAAAGAAAAGATGAGTTTTCGAAATCTTATACAATTGTCATGATTATGTATGATTTTGAAATTCTTTCTACGATACTTAATTGTTAAACTTGCCAGTACAGAAAACATTACAAAATGGAAGCTTAAATTTACGTTTCATGCAATAGGTTGAAGAAAGAATGTTCAATTTATGAGCAAACTTTGGAAGAGCAAGAACAAGAAGTTAAACTGAAGGTGTGAACCGTTTACTCAGCTTAATTTCTATAACTAGTCACTCGTTTAATCTCAAAATTCCTTTTGATCTTTTACTGAGATCTGTAACTAACTGACGGAGAAGTATACAGAGAAAACCACAAGACGACTGCTTGGATGTGCGGGCCAACCATGGTCTTCACTGTTTACATCAGCAAAAACTTTTGTCTACAGCAGGGCAAGAAGGCTGAACAAACATCCAAACAGAAAACAAGGAAGTGTAAATAGTAAAATTCCTAATTCATAGTATAAAACATTAGCTGTAGCAAATGGCTAAATGTAGCTAAAGAAATATCAGTGACTGGCATGTAATCAATTCTTCATTAGATTGTATATGAAGGACAGAACTGGTCACAGATTAACTATCTGTGTTTAGTTTGAATAAATGTGAAGATATTTTGTTGCACTAGTTGGGGGTAGGGGATGTTTAGTAATAATTACATGTTTATTTAAGATTTGTCCAGTTTAATGGCTACTGATTATTGATGAATAAGGCCAGTTGTAGGTTTTTTTGTTACATGACACAAACTGTTATTTTGTAATGAATATTTAATATGCTATACACTTGACACAAATATTCACTCTTTATAATGCATATGTTATACTCTGTTTCTTAATATCCAATAAACATACCCCATATTTTGTAAACACTGAATAAAGGTTGAAGCATAATTTGTTCCAGTTGTAACTTGTACATGATTCTCAAAGTATATATTCTTTTTCCTACATTAACTACACCGTGAAGTCATGGAACAGCCGACATGTTTCAATGTCTGGAAGCACTCTGTGTAGACCAACAGACAAAAATAAAAAGCATTTGTGTAAGTTTTCTACACAAAATTTGGCCATTTTTGTTTTATTAGCTCACATGACCAAAGGTGAGGTGAAGCCTTTTAGTATGCTGTCTGTCTACAACTGAATTCAAACATCTGCTATACCACTGGGCCAACTGTAATAAAACTTATGGGAATGATCCCTGTGTAGTCGCCTTTCAAAATTGTATCAGGGTTCCCGCTGTCGCTCGCCAATTGCGCCAAATGCACCAAAACACTAATTCTGGCCCATAAAATCTTCCATTGGCGAATTTTACTGGCGCCAACGTAAAACATCCGACAACTAGTACGATTAAAGATCAATAAACGACCAACAAAAATTACATAAGCAGCCCGGATGTTTAGTACAAGGTCACACGTGACTAAAATCTTAGTTTGTTTATCAAACTTTATGACACTTTGAGAACGTGTTGAGATGCAACTGACAATCGGTTAATTGGATTAATTTGCCATCTTTAACCGTCCAAAAATAAGATAATTAACCAAGTGTGTTCAGGTAGTGGTTGTAGCAAATTACAGTGATGAAAAGAAAAAATCGTCGGTGATGTTTGCAGGTGTTGTTTTCATGTATGGAAGATTTAATAAGTAAAAATAACATAAAAAAATCAAAATAAATAAAAACTAAATGTAAGTGTAAAAATAAATGGTACATGTTTGTTTGTCAACTTTGCTTATACATTTTGTAATATGTTTTTAGGACTGCTAACGGAAGCACATATTTTCATGTTATGTATATTTTAAAAATGATATGCAAATGTGCTTATTTTGTTAAGAAACAGTTGTAATAAATATATAAATTGTGTTTGTTGTCACAGTGATACTACTTCTATAATATCTTAACAGAGAAAGGCATGTTTCCTTACAAAACCACTGGCTCCAACTTTTGAGACATTGGCACAAACTTTTTTTTGATTGGCGAATTTGCTGGCGCAAACTAAAATTGACCCAGAGGAAACCCTGTGTATAAACTAGAAATGTGTCCACAGGACACAGATGTCCCCACATTCCGCTGTATAGTTACAAAAAATCCTGTACAATAACATGCGTTTCAAATCATAAAATGCTATTATTTTAGCTTTAGCTTTATCAGGGGGCATAAATGCCTATCTCCAATAAATTTGTCAAAATATCCTGGTGCGTAACTTCATATGCTGACTTTTCTTTGAACATTTCATGGCTCTAGCAGTTATATGTTTGGAGTTACATGTGACACAAGCCTAAAACTGCTATTTTTTGCTTAATCAGGGGGCATAACTCTGCTGATCTCCAATAAATTTGCATCAAAATACCAAGGTGGAGCAGTTCACATGCTGACAACTATTCTAAGAAAGTTACATGGCTCTAACAGTTATACGTTTGGAGCTACATGTGATTTTTTTGTGTTATCCCTGGTGTTGGTGTACATGTCATGGTTTTTGTGCTCATGTATGTGTTATACTATTTATCACTTCATGTGTTTAAATACCATGTATGTACATTATGCCAAAATAAATCTTATCTTATCTTATACAAACCAGTCTTCATACAGACAGCAGCACACAAAAATTGAATTCCATACAGAACTCTAAAAGGAAAACCTTCAAAAATCTTGTCTGAAACCACAAGGCCTAGAGCTTCGATATTTGATCTGTAGTATCATCCAGTTGACCCCTAATAAAATTGTATAAATCATGGCTCTAGGATCGGAAAAAGCCCCACCCCAGATACATGTAAGAAAATCTTCCAAAATTCTGTACAGTATCAGAGTACAAACCCCTCAGAACTTGTCCTTACATGTATATCAGAGAACAACCTACTCAGAACTTAAGTATATTTCAGAAATTCTTTATTCATAATTTAAATACATTAATTTGAGATCTTTGAACAAAATCCTTATTATTGAACAGTTTAATAGGAAGTTTAGAAGTCTATCACCTGCAGGATTGCAGAAATCTGACAAATTGGCAGAATCTCTGGGACTGGTTCGAATCTCCGAAAATTCCATTTCAGTCAGTCAAGAAATTGACCTTTTTCTATTTTTAATGTAAATCCAGCCAGTATAAAAATCATAAAATCTGCCAAAAATGAATAAACAACATAAGTCCCGGACCGTCTGTGTATATCACACTTTTTAATCCATCCAAATTATACCCTAATAAACTTGTCAAAGACCAACTGACCATGAAGAACTAGTCCGATAATTGACAGCTAGCACTACATCTACCCACGTGTTCGTAGAAGTCGACTCCTTTAAAGTCACTTGAAAGATAAACGCCCTATACACAGTTATTTTGAGCTAAATTAGCGGTGCATTACTGTTTGATGTTTGGAAATAGAAAATGATTAGCAAAGCGAGTTATTTTCGAAATACACCAATTAAAAGCATTAATTGTCTTGTACATTAAAGGGAAGATGACAGGGCCTTCTGATATAAAAAGCTATTGGCCACAGCAAGTATGTAAAGTACTTTTGGTTATAAAATATATAAAGTTCAATTACTGGAGAACATGAAAGAGAACAGGAACTGCATGGGTAGGTAAGTAGTTAGGTAGGTAGGTAGTACTGTGGGTAGGTAGGAAGTTTTGAGGCATCAAGGCCAAAGGGTTCTGCAGTTATCAATCAGAATCTGTTTTCCTCTTTAAGGTGTATGCCCACCATGACTTTGGCCTTAAACCTGGTTAGTTTTTGCCATTTTTTTCAAATACCAAGAGGTTTCCTAAAAGAAATGTCAACTTTGATATACCCATATAGGTGCTTCAGTTGCACACAACAGAATTGTTCAAAACTCTGCAGTTTTTTCAACAAACAAGCAAAATGTATGCTGTAGCTCACCTATGTCAGGTAGATTTATGCACAGTTCTCTCGACAACTGTAGATAAGTCCTGCCAAGACTGTACACATTCACCTGAAAAAGTTTAGAATATTTAATCAGCAATTCAGTCTGCATTAATTCAAAATTAAATCAGCTTATCTGATATGAATTTCAATGACTGAGTTTAGATTTTCTTCCATTTTCTACATGTACATGCTGATAAAGTGATAATAAATTCAATCTGCCATGCCACTTGAAAAAAGATGGTTTAGTTTGTTAATTGTTTAATGCCCTTCAACAAAATTTAAGCAATGTAGGCCATTTTCTTACTAGATAAGCTAGCAAAAGGTTGGTGCAAATCTGGATTTGTGTTTCAAGAGAAAAACATATGCCTCCCACTTCAATACCCTTACATTACAGTCATGATACGTAAAAATAGGCTTGGCAGTTAAGAATTTTGTGAAGCTTGGCAGAAATCTTCCAGACAGTATAAGAGAAATAACTCAGGCATTAAACAGTAAAATGCATGCAGGACAACCACCTCACTTAAAATCAATGAAGGAAAATATCATTCACAACTAGGCTTGGCACTGATCACTCTGTGAAGTCTGCCTAAAGTCAACCAGAGGATATTGCAGAGCATAAAGAGCAGAAACTCCTTAAATGAAAGAAATGGAAAGTGGTTGAACTATGCACAACCAGACCTGGCACTTAACATATGTGTGGAGTTTGGTTGAAATCCACCTGGCAGTGTCAGAGGAGATGTCTGAACAAACTTTTTTACAGAAAGACATACCTAAGCAAACATTGTTACTCTACAGCTTGCATAGCAATGCCAATATCTGTTAACAACAGCTGTCTGTGGAGACAGCATGCTCCACTATTTAAGTACTGGATTGTTATGAAAGGGATAACTATTAAAAAATCAATTTAATTCAAGATTTACAGATATATAGACAAGAATCTTCTCCATGATAGAATTTTATCATTGAAAATCCCTCAAGAAATGAAGTTATAGTAAATATTACAATTTTTAAGGAAAATTCTACATTAAAAGGGGAGATAATTCTGAAAATATTGGTGCTAGAGTTATGAACTTTACCACATATGATGGGGGTGATGATAAGGAACATATATTTGAAGTTTGAAGTAAATCCCTCAAGATATAAATTAAATGTAGTAACAAATATTTTACAGCACAAAAACTTTCATCAAAAATCGGATGTGGATGCCGGGGTGAGTAGGACAGCTATATACTTCATATAGTCGAGCTTAAAACCGGTAAACTTTATATATTTGTACAAGCTTACCTGTAAGGCATCACTGAAATCCAACAACATATCTACACAATATTAAGGGACAAATGTTAACAATGATGTCTTATTAAATTTAGAAATTTCTTTAAAAAAATATGTATCCTAAAGACATGTGATAACAGAAAAAATAGTAATGAATTATTGCATGTTTTTCATTTCTGCAATGTTATTCAATGTTGTTTTCTAATTTATTTCAAGCAGCTAAATGTGAAAGGCAGCTTCATTTTAACAGAAACACTTCTTTCACAATTGGTAGGCTATCCTGCAGTCTGGAACTCACACAACTAAAGGATACGAGGTGTCCTCTCCGATCGACAAACCAGATATAAACATGCTGCTATCACATGACTGGTTTTCCGACCTCGTGTCATACGCTTGGCCACTGCCATCTTAAAGAAATTGAAAGCTGTATCTATACAGTGCTGGTTCAGATTCATTTGACTAGCAAGCTGCTGTATTCTTTTCTTACCTGAAAAATAACGAAGAAACACTGATTAGACACAATTACAATAAGTACAAGTTTTATTTCAAGGTCAAAAGGTCACAGCTTCAACTGAGTTTACATTTTTTAAAATTCTTTACAAAGACAGAATATTACTAAATCTGTCATTTTGGAAGGAACTTTTCCAGGCAAAATATATTTTTCACAGCACGTTGTATAGCCTGAAAAACAATCCTTGTCATAACTGTTTAAAGGCAGCTTATTTTTTAAAAAGGATTTCACATGATTTTCTATATCATAGATATATAATAACATTTTCTGGCATTTTAAACTTTTACCTCACATAAATATCAAACAATACTGGTGTTCAAATCTATTTTCATTTTTTAGTAAGTACACTGTATACTAGTATTTAATTTATAAAGTTATTTCTCTAATTTCCACATAATAATATTACCAAATTCTATTTGTAATCAAGCAATTCTTTTTAAGACAAGACAAGAAAAGTAAATTAATTAAACCCTAACACCTCAAACTAATAAAAAATGGCTCATACCATTCTGCAGAGTGATAGTTCTGGATTCCTTCTGCATTCCATGTGGAAAGGTTCCACCAATAGAAAATGACTTGCCAGGGCCTGAAGAAAGAAACAGGATTTTTGCAGTCAACTGTAGTTCTACGTGTTTTCAGTTCAGGAGACATTAAATTATTCTCAGCAGTGTCGTACACCATTCTGCTCTTAGAAATACCAGTATAAGACCTCTTTCCTAAATGTCATGTGTTAATGCTTTAAACCCATGAATATTCATCAGTGAGATGTTGTTTATTGGTTCAAGTTCTTAACCCCAAGGGAAGATGTGAACTATTTTACCCCTATTAACTGGTACTGCTGCTTTGTTACCAACATGCAATTCACCCACAGCATGAATGAAGTTTGTTAGCAAGCCAAAATACATTTAACTTGATAAGAACATTTGTGTCAAAATGGCATAGTTACACATGTTAATCCTTTTCAATGCACATTTTGCACTTCATAGTAATTTGAGTTTTTACCCAAGCTGCATACTTCAAGATCCTCCATGGAAAGTCTGCATGACTGTAAGTCATTTGTGCATAACAATAAATTTATGAAAGCTTGAATAAGGGTTGCAAGTACAAAGGTTTCAACTAACACTAATAAAAAGCAGAACTTTTTAATTTTCCCCTGTGGAAAGTGTTCATTCTCAGTTTAAATGTCTTACCATCTGAAGAAACAAACTGTCCGATAAGTGAGGAGCCACCACCAGAGTTTTCCTGAAATTGAACCTCAGACACAATGATCTGATCCTCCAGCACAGAACCACATCCTGTACACACTGCATCTCCACGTGTAGAATCTATGTCAATGTCAGTGCAACCGCACTGATTGCACATCCGACTTGACATCTTTAGTCAGTAAGAGTTACTACCCTTTCTGAAAAATAAAACACATAAAGTGATAAAATCACTACATGTAAGAACACGGGATTAAAAATGTTTAATGATTAAAAATATAAGGTTATCAGTAAAAATCTTTAAATGACACATGTCAGGAAATAACGCTCAATCAGTGTTGCCTACCACTGCTGTTTATGACTGGTAAAACAGCCAAAGTAATGAGAAGTTCTATAGATAAAAAACATGTAAGGGTCAATTGTCCATCTTCTCTAGTCACATGGAAGAAACAACAGGAGTGCATTTTTGGTGACCTCACAAAAACACTAGATTATACATCAGCTTGCAAGAAAAACTATCCAAATAGTAAAGTGTTAAAATTCGATGACTGCAACTTCATGATGTGCTGTTGTTGCAGATACTGTAACAAGACCTTGCAGTTAATAATCTGACAGCAGAGAAGTCGATCTGATGGATTTTTTTTTCACTTTTTAGAAAATTATTAAGTAAAAAAAAATGCTGTTTTGATTTTAAATATGTTCATCTGAATATAACAAAACAGTATTTGATATGATTGTAAGGTTATAACAGAAATAAGTTTATAATCAGTTTGAAGAACAACAGGAAATATCTACATTTTCCAATCCATCTGCATTCATGAGATTATTCAATGCAAAGTGTACTGATATGTCTACAACAACAATATGGCCTGACAGCAGTATCAACGTAAAAACATCTAAAGATTGTACTAAAACTCAGTATTTGTCTGGAATATTGATGCATTTCTCAAATTTAAACATTCTTTTTTTTATAAAAGTTTAGATCATTTTTCTTGCAAGGTGATGCATAAAGAAGAGTTTTTGGAAAATGCTCGAAAAAGGTCCTTGGACTCCTGTTGTATTTTCTTTACCCTTCTAGGTCATAAATAAATGACTCTGCGAATACTGCAAATGTTGAAATTTCAGATCCCTACCGTGAAAACTGCTGTCAACATCTAGACAGACCGGAATAGTACACGGACGCTACCAGTACGCGGACACCCCGGTATTCGGGGCGTTTAAAAAGGTGTAAAAAATCACATACGGTATTGATGTTACATACCTATATTCGTAAATAACTTATCCTTTTTCCGGTATTATACATGACTTATTGTATGTTTACACTTCCTGTTTATTGACTTATAAGCAGACGAACGCCAAATAAGATCGTAAACAAATCAATATTTGCAGTTTCACTGACTGTTTCAAACTTGTTATTTTTAAACAAAAATAAAGTTGTTTTTTTTTCGTATCATATGAAAATAAAATAAATACATATTTAAAAACATGTTCAGGTGAGTTCGCCTTATTTGACCTCTTTTCCATCGATATAAACAGGTGTCCGCGTACTGGTTAAAAATAACAATAATTTTGAGTCGTAAATGTACCTGCCGCGATGCCTCACTGCGCATGTGTAGTGTTTTGTTTACAATCGCGAGTTCCTGTAAATTTGAAGGCAAGGATTCATCTTTAAAACTGCAAAGTCTGGATGATTTGAAACACAACTTGATTTACACGGATAAGTTACATATAAGAAAAAGTGTCCGTGTACTGTTCCGGTCTGTCTATTATTTAGAGCCAACACCACTTATGTCTCAATACTATGCATTTAATAGCATATTAAAGCTGGGAAACTAAGTTATTGTAAAGAAACACAGCAGAAAAATTATGACATCCAGTGAGGTTTGAACCCACATGGTAAAGATTCAAATACACTTTGCAAGCGTGGCAATATGGCAACAAAATGTGTAGCTTATCCACTACACCAAGAAAGCTTTCGTACTGCTCTAAATCTTTAGAATAGTCTTCAACTTAAAAGGCCTTATACAGTGCGTGTGTACTGTCAATGATAGCTGATTCAGGTGGAAATATTCTGTCCCATGTTTTTGCCGAGACTAAAACGACACCTTTCAACGTCCTACATAGAACATAACACTACTTCACTGCCTCACAGTTAAATGCTGTAAGGAAGAAATTTGAGTAAAACAATCACCCAAACAAGGGCTAAATTACCTAAACAATGTGCCTCAGCTTCACTTGCAAATTTCGGCAATATTGTGACTAGAGTCTAGCGGAAAATGTGATGAAAGCGACAGCAACACAGGCAGTGCGCATGCGTGAAGTTATACTACACATTACTTCCGGAAGTAATGAGACAGCAACTGGAAATTGATAAATTGGTAATTTTCTTCTTTTTACTCAAGTTATAAGTTTCAAGTGATCACATGCAATTCAAGTTTTACTATGCACCAATTTCTTATTGATTTAATCTTCGATTTTGAGATGGTTTTCTGTGATAAACGTCGTTATAAAAGCGAGATAGAGAATTTTCAAGGGAGAATACCCATTTTTAAAGGAGTCAGTCACTGACATGGCACTAGAGAAATGTGTTAATTGGTAATGTTGTGTGTGTGTGTTTTTTTTTAAAATGATACTGCAAATAGTGTTTATCTTGCCATGCCTTACAACTTAAATCTGTTTTACGTGGAACTGAAATTTCTCAGTGTCATCTCTTAATAGTATCTTAGAACTGTCAACCTATAAAAACACAAATTCTGCCCATTTCAGTCACACTGTATAACTATAAAGCCTTGCACTTAAAATATAATCTTAAGTAGTTCCTGAACAAACCCATTGATTACCCATTAATTAAGAATAATAATAAGAAAATGAGACAGATTCTACAAAAAAAAAAAATATGCTGATCCATCATTTAGAAAAGAGTATAAAGATCTCCAGAGACTTGTCCAAACGAAGCTGAGTACATTGTAGAACGACAAGAAGATGACGATGAACATTCAGGAAAGATGCATTACAAAAAAATTGACAGTGGTGGAGTGTCTTATCAAACACAGAAAATCTAACAGTGGTGCAGTGTCCACGCTGAGAAGTAATGAACCCACTTGAGAAAGCTACATTCCTAAATATGCTATTTGAATCTGAATTCTCAAAACGTGAACAAATATCAGACTTTGATTTTATATCAAGATGCAACATGGATAAATCATACTGGGAAATTAGCAAACTTGAAATAACAGTGAAGGGAATTGAAAAGCTATTGAAAGATCTGAATGAATTCAAGGCACCAGGCCAAGACAATATTAAACCTAAGTTGTTGAAGGATTTCACAAATTGCACCAATCTTGACAATAATCTTTAACCACTCACTTGACACTGGAGACATTTCAAGAAAGGAGAGGGATACAAAGCAGAGGATTATAGACCTGTATCATTGAGATGCATTTCATTATAAGATCCTTGAGCACTCTATTACTAGCCATATTATGGGGCATGCAGGTGTTCATGACATCCTATATCCACAAAATGGTTTCAAACAGAGGACTTCAAGTGAAACTCAGTTAATTGAATTTATAGATGATACAACTGTTACAAACATGGATTCGGGAAAACAAACAGATGCACTCGTAATGGACTTTTCAAAAGCCTTAGACAAGGTCAGTCATAGCCTATTAATTAAGAAGTTAAAGTACAATGGCATCAATGGTAGTATCAACTGATAGATTCAGAGTTTTATAAGTGATGCATGTAGGTCACAGTCAGTAATAGTGGAAGGAACAACATCAGAGAGCATCAGCATTGAATCTGTCTTCCCCTAAGGTTCAGTCATTGGGTCAGGTCTATTTTTATTCTACATAAACGTTACACCACAAGGAAAAACATAAATAGTGAGGTTATATGCGGATGACAGTTGTTTACCTATATGTTACTCCTGAATCAGACGCTGAAACTTTACAGAAAGATCTTGCTCTATGGGAGAATTGTTGTAAAAGGTCTTTTCATCCAGAGATATCCAGTGTAATAGAGATCACATGTAAACACCACCCTACTAAATTCAGTTACACACTCCATGACCAAAACATCTCCACATTGAAGATGAAAGAACAAACATATAAGAACCTAGTTTGACTTAACATTGTATATGCAGCCACAGTATGGGATCCTTTTCAACAGAATGATATAGAAAAACTTGAAAAAGTACAAAGAAGGGCAGCAGTTCATTCAAGTACTGCATGCATGGTAATCAACCAAGTGTGACTGATATGATAGAGCACCTGGGATCATGGAAATCTTTACAAGAACATGGAACAGTAAAAGGGATGCAAGACTCACCATGATGTACAAAATTGAAAGTGAACAAGTAGCTATTGGTAAACTAGAGTGCTTAATTCCAGCAGGGTGATACGCAAGAGGAATTCAAAACACTTCAGTGTAACAACTACTACCACAAAGACTTATTTTCCCGAAAACCACCAGGGACTTGAACCAGTTACCACTAGATGCAGTGTCAGTGGGGACCATGGATACCTTCAAGGTCCAGCTCTTCAAACGCTTTTTCTAACTCCTATAATCAGTTCTTGTTTTTTTTTTTTAACTATCCCCTGTACATATCTCTATCTTTTATTTCTTAACTTTCTGTGCAATATACTCCCCAAGCGCCAGTATAATCATCATGTTGATTGTGGATGTTAACAGGCAGAAGTTACATGGCAGAAACTTTTTAGTAAAATTACTTTCTGTAAGTCATGAAAGGTCAATTTTCTACATTTAAGAAATAAGACTTTTTCATAGGTTCGAATAGTACACCAGGGCCTTGATTGGGTCTTGATGGGTAAAGAATATGGCATAGTTATGTGACCTTGGTACTCATAATGCACATTATGTGTGAGGTCTTCTGTTTCTCTTTTCTTCCAGTATTTTCTTTTGGATTCATCACTTGGGCTAGTAGGCGGCTAGTACCAATGAACCAGAGCTTTGTCAACAGTGTAAACATTTACAGAAGATTGCTCATTGTAGTTTGGGTACTGTTTAAGTGAGATTTTTACTACAGTATGACGCAAACTTTCTTCTAAGTGTGTCTTGCATAACTAGCAACAGGTATAATATCTTTAACTATTAATTTTCCTTCAATCCTTTTGGTTTATTTCTCTTTCTTTTGAAATTTTCAAACAGAAGTGAAGTTGATAGTTAGTATGAAAAGCTTAATAAATTTTTGTATCAAACTGCATTTGAATAGTATTGTAGTATTAAAGCAGTAGACACTGCATTGTTATTGGTTGTACTATTATTCACACAAAACAACCCTGTTTTGACAACTTTGAAATGTAAATAAAATATTGACTATGTACACTTCGGAATATTTCAAATTGTAACAGATAAAAAGGAGATATAATTATAATACATGGAACAAACAGTTTATTTCAATGTCCTGTTAGTGTATGTGATACACTAGTTAGTACAAAATATATCAGAGGAGTTCTTCAGATTCTGCCGACTTAAGATATTTAAAAAAATCTTCCTGATGACAGCAGTTTGTTTTTGTTATTTTTAAAGAATTATTCAGTTGAAGAGCAAGCTTATACCATGAAATAATTGATTCACAAAGTGTACAGAAATTATAATCAGTTCAACCTTTCCCCAGAATGTTGATTGTGCTGTCTCTGAAGGGCACATAATTCCCACAAGAATTCAAAATTTGAATCATAAAATATGCATTTTCTGGTTGTTTAATGAAAATCTTAACTGAAATTTTCAACAGAATTTGAAATTGCGTTACCTTATTGTTCTGGGTATTGATTTTTGTGTTTCTGGAGAATGTTTTTATTTAGAGAATTTGCAGTAATAGAAGAATTTCAGATTAGAAGCCTTTAAGAAATTTTTTTTAAAGGGAAAATATTAAAAAAAACAGAGAATTATTCAGCTGGTGAAAGGTGAATTTTGTCAGAATCTGATAAATAGGAAATGTAAAAGCTTTTATTCAAAATATATATAGCCCCTAAATGATCAAGCTAATTCATTTAATGTATATTTACTGTATTAGCTTTGAAAAAACTGAACTTTGCCAAAATTTCTTGGTATTTTGTGAAACCATTGCCCTGATTTTTTTTGGCCTAATAATTCCAAGCTTTATGAGTACATGTATTGATTCACAGTTACAATGTACGTAAGTGATAATAGAAATGAAGTAATAAAGATTCGATACAAAATAATTTGGCATTTTTGTATAATGGTTATGATGGTCTTTGTGCAAAGCATTTTATTTTTCTCAGGCTTGCATCTGTCGTTATTACTTCACCAGTTAGATCACATTACTTGATTTCTCTCTGGTTTGTGTCATCTGTTTGTTAATAGTATTAGCTCACAGGTCTTTGTGTCATGCGATAAATTATAATGGAGTGAAGCACTACAATGTCTTGTTTGTTATATTTTCAGGAAAAGAGGTGATGATACCTTCACTATGACGTAAGCTGGTTGTGAGGCTGACTTGTGTAATTCAAGAATGGCCGAGTCTGACTCGTACCATAGTCCCAGTAAGGGTAACGGGGCTGGCTGTGGTGCGGAAGTGTACCGGGTGGAGGAGAGACCCGAGCATGGCATGAGAATATTGCATGCACTCAACAAGCTGAAAACAGATAAAATACTCTGTGATGTCACACTTATAGCTGAAAGTAAGTACAAATGTATCTTGTGTTTGTGTGCGTGCGTGCATGTACGCATAATTTATAGAGATTGAGATTAAGATGAGACATTATTTACTCAGATATTCTCAGATCTCTCGATTTTAGTTTGTGCATGTGGTAAGCAATTATGATTGACCTTTATCTATCATGTGTGATTTGTGAACCATTATATTAGATATATTACACAATCAGGTGAAATCTCCTCCTAAACTAATAGGTTCAAGTTGATGAAACCAGAGTTGTTCAATTTCATTCTGTGGAGAACTCGGGTTGCTATGGGAACTGGAATGAAAAATAAAAAAATTCTTGATCTGATACCAAAGATATTTTGCATGGACGTAAAAAAATCTTCTGAAAATTGGTTATACCATGTACATGTACCATTGTAAAGGTGAATACTTACCAAGATTGTTCAGATTATTCCTATGGCGTCGTTTTAAGCTTCAACCTGGGAAAAAAAACATATAGGAAACCTTTTAAATCTTCTTTAATAAAGAATTCTGAGGTTTTGTTTTTGGATTCTTTTATTTGATTTCACAACTGATACATTGCAGTTATTGTTTTGAACAGTGATTCTGAGGGGGACTGAGCAATCGTTTTGGTTGTTCTTGAATTTATAAGTTGTACATGTAGCTAATCATCTATCCATTTATTAATTCATTTGTCTGTTCAACAAGCCCTGAATTACAATACCATTTTTTCCTAAAATTGAAAATATCTTTTTTGTCACAGCACATCTTATTGAGTCAGCTTCCTTCCTGCTTAAATGTTAAAGTTTGCAGTTGACGCTTGATTTAAATTAGAAGATGTTGTGAAATTTAGTGCCCAGAACTACCACCATTAAATGTCTTCCAGATATTAACTGGTTATCATAATAAAAATTGATATAAAAATCAGTTGCTGTGTATTTTCAATATATTTTCAGATAAAAAGTTTGAAGCACACAGGGTCATCTTGGTGTCAGCGTCCGATTATTTCCGATCCATGTTCACCTCGGGTATGCGAGAGAGTCATCAGAGGGAGATAGAGTTGAAAGGGATCACCAGTAAGGGCCTTGAGAAGGTCTTAGAGGTCATTTACACGTCAACAACTACCCTAGAGGGTGACGACATATTTGATGTTATTGCAGCTGCGACACATCTCCAAGTGACCCCTGTGATAGAATTTTGTGAGCGAAACTTTCTTAGTGGAATGACAACTACAAACTTCTATGACTTTATCAATACTGCAAAACTTTACAGTATGAATAATGCTTTGAAGCAAATTGATGTTTTTATAGCTAAAAACCTGATGCAAATTTCAAGAGATGGCACTCTTCAGCTCTTGACTTACGATCAAATGATTAATTGTTTGAAAAATGACAGGCTTTGTATACGAGAGATAGATATTTTTAAAATTACTTGGGATTGGTTGAATCAGGATGTATTCCGCAATGAACACTGTGTCTTTCTCATGAAATTGATACGATTCCCGCTTATAAACCCTCGGGATCTTGTGCAGCAAGTACAACAAGTGGAAGCCATGATGACATTACCAGAGTTGCGGGAAATGGTGCTTTCAGCTCTGAATTATCATGTTGTACCCCACTCACAGCCCCTTCTGAATAACCTCTCCACGCAGCTTAGGTCCTTCACTGAACGATTGATTAGTGTGGGTGGGCGAGAGATTCATCCCAATCCTTGCCTACATGATGAGATTCTTGTCTTTGATAGTAAAATTACAGCAAATAGTTTACTAAACAGAAGTGAAATAGCGACTTTACCAAGTGCTTTAAGCCATATGCAAGTTGTAGTATTTAACAATTTTCTGTATGTGTTAGGAGGTTGTACGACCCAGTGTGCACACGGGGAATCTGCTGTTAACTCTGTTCTGCGTTATGATCCTAGATTTGATGCCTGGTTCCAGGTGTCTTCTATGATAAACAAAAGGGCATATTTCTTTGCTGGAGTTTTAAACAACAAAATATATGCTGTTGGAGGGAAATTTAAAGATGGTAGCCTAGCTACAGCAGAAGTGTATGATCCAGCTGAAAATTTGTGGGAACCAATAGCAAATATGCCTATGTCCTACCATGCACATGCAGGAGCGGTATATGCTGGTCACATATTCGTATCCGGTGGTTATAGCAATAATCATTTTACGCCTGACATGCAGCGTTATGATCCAGACACAAACCAGTGGGAAGACATGGCCCCTATGTTGACACCTAGGGGCTGGCATGTGATGTGCACAGCACAGGATAAGCTTTTTGTATTCGGGGGATGCAATCTTAATGTAAACCAACAAGCGCAACCAGTTGTACAGTCAGAATGCTACGACCCTGAGGCTGATCAGTGGACAATAATTGCACCGCTGTCTATCTCACACAAAGAGGCATCGTGTGTAGTGTACAATGATCAAATATATGTTCTTGGAGGGTATAATGTTCAAACAAAAACAGGACAGAAGCTGGTGTCAAGATATGATGTTTATAGTGGCATATGGGAGACTATAGGCGGTTTGCCTCGTAGTTTGACTGGAGTAGGGTACTGTACGCTTCAGCTACCAACGTTCAACCTTGAAGAAGATGACTAGTGTAACCATGTTTTGTAGAGAAATAAACAAAAGAAAAGGGCCTATATTCATGAAAGATCATTGGAATAAATTAGTTTTTAAAAATGTAACACAAATACTTGAATAAGCATCTGATCAAAATATTTTTAAAACCACTGTTGGATAATTATTGTATATGTATTACTTAGTGGATTTTCATTATTTTCTACATGGCTTCTTTTCTTTCATACACATATTTCTTGGAATTTTTGAAATCAGATTTAAAGTTTTTTCTTCTATTTCAAAATTAAGATATGTATGTTGTTACTTCAGAGCTTAATAAAATCTTCTTTATCACATAAGAAGCAGAAAAAGGCAGAAAACAAGTTCCTCCACTAGGCTCAATAAAATCTTGTTTAGCAAGGTACAGTGTATATGATGTTCATGAATATAGGCTGCTTCTTACGTGTCAGTATTTAGAATTGTTATAGAAAAGCTTTTTGTGATTGTTGGAAATGAATGTTACATTATGGTGTAATGGTTTTACAGTCTGTTGAGAATTGTGCATGAAACATGCATAGCTCTGTAAGGCAGGGGTTTCACTAAGTTTTTGTGTTGGAAGGAATACATGTAAAGTAGGCGGGGGATTTGCTGCCAGTTTGTTATAGAATATGCCTGATTTTAAGAAAAGTAGCAGGGGGAAGATCACAAAATAGCAGGGTGAAATCCCAGCCTCCTGCCTCTTAATGAAACCCCTGTGTAAGGAGTGGCTTGTGAACAAGTAAATTAAATGCTTCAAATGAAATGAAATTTTGTAGTCTTTAGAAGATGTGAATGAAGAGATAATTTGTTGTTGTTTTTTAATGTACAATGAAATTATATCATAGTACTAAAAACAAAATATTGAGGGCTGAAAATAAAAAGGTTCTATTGGTCCTTTCATTCTATGTCAGTAAAAACTTCTTTGCTGTCACTGCTCCATTTTTGACGGATTAAAAAATTCAGTTTGAGAACAGAAATTCTGTGTAGTCTGTTTAAAGGTGAGCTGACAATTTTTAACTTAGAATTTTCTTAAGTTATGAAATTTTGGGCATATTTGATAGAGCTTTATAGCTTTTTGTCCTGTTACAACTAGAAAACAGATGTTTTTTTAAAAACAATGTGTGATAAAATCAAATTGAAAAGTTTTAAAATGAAAGAAAGATCTGTAATGTTCTATAACGTTTAATTGCTTTTGATGATAGATGTATTATAAAACTCATGAATGTTTTTTTTTTATTTTTTGCATTTTTTATATTTAACATCAGGTGAGGTTTAAAAAATGTTTGTTAGCACGTTTTTCAGTAAACAGGAAGTGAATTTACTGTTACGGCCTACACAAAATGTTATTTCATTCCTTCATATTTTTACCCTTTTTTTGCTACAGCTGGACGCATGTAATGCCACTTATCATGATAAAAAAAACTTGAAAACAACCTTGCTGAAGCTTTTGCTTTGTGTGTGTGTGTGTTTTTTTTTTCATTTTAATCTTCACAAACTGAAATGTATTCAGAAAACAAAGTTCCTCTTGAAATTCGTAAAAGTGGGATCTTATTTAATTCAGGACAGAAATATTTTGTCATCGCATGTTCTGTTTTAGAGGATTTTTTATTGGCACAACTTCACATTTTCCATATTTTCTGATCGGTCTGATCCCTATTGTCCCCCATTCTTTTCATATACATGTACAAGTGAAATCTAGCTAAAATCCTTGAAAAAGAAATGCATGTATTAGATCCATTTCTGTGAGATGTATGTAAAAAAACTATTTGTAAAATCATGTCTAGATTTGTAGAGTGAAACATTGAATTATCTAAGGTTAGTAATGTTTTATTTACATCATTTGACAGAATCTGGTTTTCATTCATATATCACTTGTAAAGACTGAATTTAAAAAAGAATTTGGTTTATTTCCTTCCTCCAGAGACTTTTATAAATGTTTCTGCTATTCAGTCTCAAAGAGACTCCTATTGGCTTTGAGATCAAAGGTGAAGGTTGTAATGGCTTATACCTCAAATTATTTGCTTATATGAAATCTTTGGATGTCCAAAAGAACAGTAAAGTTCAACTGATTTGTGATTTTGTTTGATTCAAATGAAGATGCAATGGAGACATGGTTTAAATTCTTTTAGTAAAAGTCACAGAATATGAAAGTTTATATATTGATAACTATGTAAAACTAATGAATTTAGATAGAGCAGTTTGTCTTAACGATGCTATGGGATATTTTAGCTGTAAATTGTTTTGGTACTTCATCAATATACACCACCTAAATAAACTGAATGTCTTGCATGTTGATCTTATTTAAAGGTTTTTATGGGATTTCTGATACCTGTACACCTGTGTCTTTGAATTCCTGATTGTTTTCTAAGCAGATACATAAAATATAAGAATACACTTAGTCATAAAATCTCCTTGTCCTACCTGTGAGTGTTAACATAAAAATAATTTATTCACTTAATAATTTTGATTCTAAAGTTCTTGATAAATCATTTTTCTCTGTTGAAGAAAATTGCATTTTTCTCTGCTGATGTCTTGGAAGAAAATCTACCAGTTTTGCCGAAAATCACAGAAAATTGCTAGTGCTTATGAATCAAGTCAACATCTTTAGATTGTGTTCATGAAATCAAACAAGTTTATGACTTTTCAGCTTGTTCCGTTTCTTAAGCACATTTTAACACCCTGCAAAATTAAGAAAATCCTTTTGTTTCCAACTGACATATCTAGCATTTATTGGCATAAGGATCTACTGTTAGTCAGTATAACTTTGTTTTGGTAAACCATGAGGAATTGTGCAGTCATAATGTAAACGAAGCAGAACTTGATTTTATTTCATTTGCATGCTATATTGAAAAAAAGACAAATTAGCACATGTTCTTAAACTTGTCTGTGATTGTAAAACAAAAAAAGTATCTTAATGTTGTCAAAGTCCATTATTTTTACCGTTGTAGATCACAACAGACCTTGATCATTCTGCATATATTGTATGTATGTTGTTGGCAAGCTTTCAGAATACCCCTATTAATGATAAATGTATCTGTCCAGCAGGGGATGGGTTAGTCACTGTCCTCTAGGAGGTCAGAACCCAGCAAGGCTTCTAAAACCTGCAGTGAATTTAGTCTTCTGTAAGTTTGAAACCTTTGAAAACTTTTATTTCATGGAGATGTTAATATTTATTTTAGTAATTTTGTATAAGAGATGAAAGCTATTTAACTACAGGAGGAAACATGCAAGCATTAAACATTGAGTGTTTGACTTGCATTGTAAAAAAGGAGTTTGGACCTGCCAAGCAGCCATTGATCATTGTAATTTAGACCTACATAGTTAAATGAATGCTACTTACTTGCATATATATATGGTAAACTGAACTCATAGTTACTTATATGTTTCTGTATCAGGGGATATTTAAAAACTTGCAGCATTATTCCTTACGTTATATTCAATGTTATAGATTGATAAAAGATTTTGGTCTTGCCTAAATTTGGAAAATGATAATGTCAAAATAAAGCCTCTATAATAATATCATTAGCTTATCCACATCATTATGAATGAAGTTTAAATGTCAAAAAAGCTGAAAACAGACGAAAAGATTTTTTTTTTTAGTATTTATAGCAAAGGCTATCTTATTCAACCTTTGCATGAATGACCTCATTTAAAGCTGTAAATTTCATTTTATACCAGAAAGTTACTTATTTAAGTCTGTGTCATAATGGATTTGTCAAAAAATGTA
Source organism: Cyclina sinensis (assembly GCA_012932295.1). Classification (NCBI taxonomy): domain Eukaryota; kingdom Metazoa; phylum Mollusca; class Bivalvia; order Venerida; family Veneridae; genus Cyclina; species Cyclina sinensis. The sequence goes on along the minus strand of JAAONU010000011.1, from coordinate 55,156,292 downwards.
GTGGAGATTTCACTAAAGAGTGCAGATTTGACACGTGAACGTTTTATACTTTGACATCCATATTTTTAAATCGGCAAAAACCATTTTTCATGTAACATTTCTTGTATTATAAATTATTCATCATAGGAAAATCATCTCATCTTAAATTGCTGGAGGTTCTTGAGGTCATCATTAAGGTCATTGAAGCCATGAGTTTAAACTAAAACAATAAATATAGATATTTAAGGTTACTTTTATGTTTGAAAACAAACAGGAAAACCTGTCAAATTCAAAACAAAACATTCATCTTCCACTTTTAGCACTTTTTCTATATTTAAGTGGAAAACTTCAGGTTTTGAATAATGGTTACAATCACTTGCTTGAAAACAAACAATATTTGTAACTGACAGTCTCCTGATACCTGAGGCCTCCTTAAAATTATTGCACACAGATCAAAAGTCATTTTAAACCAGTCTATCACATTAACATTTTACTCTTTTGAAAGTTTATAATGTCTTTATAGTGCATGCATTTAATAGTGTTTATTAGTGGCATACCTAGGTTCTGAAAGGTATGCACCCAGCATTGACACAGCTGAATTATACATGCAAAAATTGGTCACATTTCATGGAACATTTTTTTTTCAATTTAAAATACTTCTTTTTTTTACCAAGGAAGGTGTTACTGTCATTGACTATTGTGAGTAGGGCATGTCTGGATAAATGGTCATAATTTAATGTGCTACTTTTATATGGCTGTAGAAAGCTCTTGTATTTATTGTACAGCTATGGGTAAAAGATATAGATCTTAACAGTTTGTAGAAAACTAGAAAAAAAAGGTCTTGCAGATTTTGATAGTGTTAATGATAGAACCAGAAGAAAGTCAAGATTACAATATTGACTCTGTTTATGTTATGTATTTTCATCACAATATATAATAAAGAAAAACACTCATGTTCTGTGTTGTTTTGTTCTTGCCATTTACCAGTATGATGGTGAGACTTTGAACCTGCATTTGAGACATCAAGCATACTGTAAGTATAGAGAGTGATGATGCCAAAGCTCTTGCACTCATTTGGTGGAGTAGTTTAACCTTGAATACAAAGTTCTTCATTAATCTCCTCTATGTAGGGCTCAACCAAAACAAAGCAAGTTTGATTAGGGCCATTCCAGTAAAGGCAAAATAAGAGTTCTGTTGATGCAGCCTTTTTTTAAAGGTTTGTCTTTTGTTAAGAAAAAAGGCTCCAAGTAAAAACTTGGTAGTATAACAGGGTGCTTTATAAAGTTTTATGACACTGATATAATACTAACTGAATTTAATCTGAATTTCACCGAATGTGAACCCTTATGTTCTCCCTGCACAGTAAATGTATTTCTGTAAGCAGGGTCTTTCAAATAGAAAGGCCCTGCTGTAAATAAAGTCTCAATCCACTAATAATATTACAGTGGCTTTGTTCATTCTGTTTTAAATATTGCTAGATTGCTCTTTAATCTTAAAATGAAATACACAAGAGGGCAAATATGGTCCTAAATTGTTCACCTGAGTATCTGCAACAATGTAATGAATGTTTCATCAAAATAAAAGAAAGAATTAGAGGACTTAGGTTGTATGGTTTCTGACAAGAAAACTTGTTAGCTCACCTAAGCACATAGTGCTCATGAGTTTTTAGTATCAATGACTGTCCATCGTCCACAATTACTTCAAAGGACATCTCATCTGAAACCACCAGGCCAAATTTAACAAAACTTGCTTAGAATGTTCCTTGCATGAAGCTCTACCAAAGTTGTTCAAATGTTTTCAGTTTATTGCAGATCTGGGCCACAGAAGCTAAAGTGAGAATTTTAAAAATCTCTGAAACCGCAGTCTTGAGCTCAGATATTTGGAAAGTAGCATTGTCTAGTGGTCCTCTACCTAGGTTGTTCAATCATGGCCCAAAGGTCAAAACTGGATCTGCCCCAGGGGCCACATTATTCTACAAATGCCTCTACAAAAATCTGAAAATCTTTTTTTCTGAAATTACAAGGCCTAGGACTAAGATATTTGGTATGTAGCATTGTTTAGTGGCCCTCTACAAAGTTTGTTCAAATCATTACCCGAGGGCCACATGATTTCTCAAAGGCTTATTTAGGGAAAACTTCAAAAATCTTCTTGTCTGAAACCAGAAGGCCTAGGACTCAGTTATTTGGTATGCAGCATTATCTAGTGGACCTCTATTAAGTTTGTTTATCCCAGGGGCCACATGATTTCACATAGGCTTATATAAAGATAACTTTGAAAATCCTCTTTTCTGAAACCACAGGGGCAAGGGCTTAGTTATTTTGTATAGAGCATTGTCTAGTGGACCTCTCCCAAGTTTGTTCAAATCATTGGCCCTGCCCCAGCTGCAGCATGACTTTTCTCAGGCTTATATAGGGAAAACTTCAAAAATCTTGTCTGAAACTTCTGTGCCTTGGCGTTTGATATAATGCATACAGTTTCACATAATATAATATAAAGCTCCTCTACAAAAATTGTTCAAATTATGCCCCTAGGGTCATTAATGGCACTGTCCTGGGGGTCACTTGATATAATAGAGACTCATATAGGGAAAACTTTGAAAATCTTTTCCTATGAAATCACAAGGCCTTAGGGCTAAGATATTTTGCATGGAGCTTCATCTATAGGTCCTCTACCAAGATTTTTTATGCCCCCGCCATAAAATGGGGGAGGAGCATATAGTGTTACCTCTGTCCATGCGTGCATGCATGTGTGTTCGAAAAAGTATATATTTTAATTGTGTCCATTCCTTAACTTCTGCAAGCATGATGGGATTTCAAAATAAATTAGTACACTTGACCATCATAAGAAGATGATGTGTCATATGCAAAACCCAGGTCCCTACGTCAAAGTTCAAAGTCACAGCAGGGGATTGAACTTTGTGTATTTGTCCTATAGTCTTAAGTGCAGTTGGAGTTTGTGTCCAGTCCATAACTTCTGCATGCATGATGGGATTTCAACATAAATTGGTACACTTGACCACCATAAGAAGATGATGTGTTCTGTGTAAGATCCAGGTCCCTAGGTCATAGGTTAAGGTCACAGTAGGGCATTGAAGTTACAGGCTTAAGTTCAGTTGGAGTTTGTGTCTGGTCCATAACTTCTGCATGCATGATGGGATTTCAATAAATTGGAACTGTAACACATGACCAACATAAGTAGGCAATGTGTTGCGTGCAAATCCCAGGTGCCTAGGTCAAAGGTCAAGGTCACAGCAGGGGATTAAACTTAGTATATTTCTCTGGTCCAAAACTTTTGCATGCATGATAGTATTTCAGTATCAATTGTCACACTTTGCCACCTTAAGTAGAGGTTGGCATTTTTAGCTCGTCTGTTTTTGGAGAAAAAGTGGAACTATTATGATCACTGAGTTGTCATCATAGTCAGCATCATACAAAAACTTTAATACAGCTGATTATTCTTAAACCATAAGACTTTGAGTTCTGATATTTGGTGTGTAGCATTGTCTAGTGGACCTCTGCCATGTTGGTTCATATCATGACCCCAGGGTCAGTATTGGTCCCATCCTGCGGCTTATATATAAGTTACCCGTACATAGGAAAATCTTAAAAAATTTTCTTGTCTAAAACCACTTGACAAGAGTCTTGTTATCAATTAGGTAAAACATCCTCCCCCCAATGTTGGAACCAAAATATCCCCAGGGTTAAAATTTGAACAATAAAGTCCACAGGGCAATTTTTGTACCAAATTACACAATTCTTGGCATTGTGGTTTAAGCTACGAGATCTAAAGACTTCCCTATATGTGCCAAATTACAGAATTCTGGGCATTGTGGTTTAAGCTAGAAGAGATCTAAAGACTTCCCTATATGTGCCAAATTACAGAATTCTGAGCGTTGTGGTTTAAGCTAGAAGAGATCTAAAGACTTCCCTATATGTGCCAAATTACAGAATTCTGGGCATTGTGGTTTAAGTTAGAAGAATTCTAAAGACTTCCCTATATGTGCCAAATTACAGAATTCTGGGCATTGTGGTTTAAGCTAGAAGAGATCTAAAGACTTCCCTATATGTGCCAAATTACAGAATTCTGGGCATTGTGGTTTAAGCTAGAAGAGATCTAAAGACTTCCCTATATGTGCCAAATTACAGAAGTCTGGGCATTGTGGTTTAAGCTAGAAGAGATCTAAAGACTTCCCTATATGTGCCAAATTACAGAATTCTGGGCGTTGTGGTTTAAGCTAGAAGAATTCTAAAGACTTCCCTATATGTGCCAAATAACAGAATTCTGGGCGTTGTGGTTTAAGCTAGAAGAGATCTAAAGACTTCCCTATATGTGCCAAATTACAGAATTCTGGGCGTTGTGGTTTAAGCTAGAAGAGATCTAAAGACTTCCCTATATGTGCCAAATTACAGAATTCTGGGCGTTGTGGTTTAAGCTAGAAGAGATCTAAAGACTTCCCTATATGTGCCAAATTACAGAATTCTGGGCATTGTGGTTTAAGCTAGAAGAGATCTAAAGACTTCCCTATATATATTTCTATGTAAAGCACGTAGCCAAAGGGTTGAAGCTAATAAACATGATAGGAGCATAATCTGTACAATCTGTAGAGGTTTATAATTAAGACAAAGTTACATATACCACATTTCAAGTTGCGGCCTTAAGTGTCTGACAAGATTTTTAAAGAGTTTGTCTAAAACCACCAGTTCCAGAGCTGCAAAATTGAATGTGTATCAATTAAGTCGATCTCTACCAAGATTGTTCAAATAATGCTCCTGTGGTCACTTTTGTTCATACCCATTGGATCACAAGTCAAGTTTTCTGCTCAATTCATTTCATATGTAGGTCTTGGTAGAGATCCAATTGCACAAATTTTCTCGGGGGCTCACAGATTCAGACAAGAAGTTTTTCATTCAGGATTCCATAGCAACATTTTTTTAGCACTGATTTTTTTTTTTTAAATTTTTAATAGCACTTCATGCAAGCACTGATCAACTTCCATCCTGTGGTAAAGGAAAATATGACACCAACCTTAACTGTTGATGAATGATGCAAGTTACACAAAACATAACGATGGACATCACATAAGCTTACCATCTGAACTATAAAACAAACAAATGTGGTATATCTATATCATTTTATTGCATAGAATAAGTCTTTCATTTATAATTGAAGTTTTCTGCTATAATCAATGAGGTATAAACATACTGGTAAAAATCAAACACCACAAAACAAAGTGATTTCTTATTTTCTGTGTCTGATTCAATGATAAATTTAAATTTCAACTACCCAGTGCAAGAAGAAACAAATTGTAAGAAATGTTTTTTATACTCTAATGAAAACACTTGCTAATTGTTTTGGATACAAGTTCCTTAAAAAAAATTATTAAAAATGTCTGATTTTAACAGAATCTATTTGCCCAGTACATCTTTTGAATAACTTCAGTTACATAGCAAGGATATATTATGACTGTTGCAATATTTGACTGGAACACATGTAAGAAGGTTGAGAAACAAGTAGGTCATGACATCCAAGTATTGCTCACCTGTCTTCCAGTTTTCTTAACAAAAGAATAAATATGGTCAAATAAAATCTCTCATCAGAGACATTTTTTTTCTTCAAATTACAGGACAATTTGAGTTTAACTTTTAACCCTGAGGGCCCCAAAACAGCAGGGTTCATCTACTTACTGTACCATGTCCAACCATCGTATTAAGTTCTAAGATCTTAGGAGCAGTTTTCAAATTGTAGACTCCTGTGACCTTGACCTTTGACCCAGCATGCAGATTATTTGGTTCATTTTCATCAGATGCCCAACCTAACTACCAAGATACAAGTTTCTCTGCCTATGTCTCCTCGATTTACTGATCAGAAACCACTTTGTCTACAGACTGTCCAACAAAAATGTGAAAAATTATACAACAAATATTATATCATTTCTTTGAAGTACTGGGGAGAGGTAATAAAAAACAACAAGAATGTGTATATCTTACACGTAATTTATCTTGCTCCTAGATCACTGGTTCTTTGCAATGAGTTTGGTATTCAAAGCCTCTTTCATCATGTTTCATATGACAACATTTTTTTTTTATACATAAGGATACATTAAACTAAACAACAAGTAAATATGAGGTAGAAACTTATCTATAATTTTTTTGATAATTTGTAACAGAGTAATGAAAAACTATAAGAACACATAATTTGTAAATGCCATTGTTTTCTACTATGAAAACTCAAAACTCTGAGTACACTGCAGTTTATATCAGAACAGATTCTTTGAATATCTTAAGAATTTTCCTTTCCCTTAGGTAATAAACAATTACGCCTTATCTTTTATCTCACTCTGATATTATTTCAATAATACACATGAAAAAACAGTTTTCATATTAAGTACAGAGAAAAACTTTGAAAGTATTTGTACAGGAGATCAGATGCAAGATTTCTACCTCAATCAATACAATCTTGTGCAAATATGATTTTCACTATAAATTTGTTACACATGAACCTGTTACACAGGGTTCCACTGTGATCAGAAAACCACTTACGTAGCACACATGAATCTGTCACTCCATGTATTAGCTTTATTGTAATGCCTTTCCTCTTAATTATGAAACTGCACCCTTTAAAAAACAGCCATATAAAGCAACAAATAACAGAATAAATAGCACACAGAAAAATTCATTTTAAGGAAAATTTACATTGTGACATGACTTGTACTAACTAAAAATTGTATTTCTATTTTATAGTGAAACCAGATGAATAAATATGGCAGTGGGCCAAATTTACAATTAAATATCATATAAGTATAAACTTATTTATTTTACATTGATTGGGAAGCAAATTCTTGCAATATATATTAATTCCTCTTGATGACTGTTTCCTGGGTTCAAACCAGTACTCGTGTCGAAAGTGAGGAATGCAGTCACTGTAGACTCTCACCCTTGAAGGATTCGAACAGTGACCTCCAGATCAGGAGTCCAGCACTCTAACCCCTTGACCAGTGCTCCTCCTCAAAATATAGTACTAAGTACAAATATAGTACAGAAAGCTTTGGCAGACCTCTCTCTATTTGAGCTTATTTATCATCGGTACCGGTTGCCCATATGACCAACGTTCCCTGGAGACATTAGTTATTTTATGATGTGGGGGAAGTGCAAGCTAGAGAAAGCATCCCATTCCAGAGACACCCCTGGTTCTTTTACATGCTCAGTGTATAGCACTGATACATGGGACCTCGGTTTAATGTCTCATTCGAAAGACTATTAGTAATGTTAGTGGAGGAGCGGGGGATCTATCTCAGGACCCCTGGGTTACTAGTCCAGAGCGTTACCACTGGACCACTAAGACCCTCCCTGTTTGCTACATATTGTATACACAGTGTATATTAACAATAACAAGAACTTGAATATTTCATTCCCTCCTATCATTTTATGTAAACTAACAATTTTGTTAAAAATCCCTCACTTTTATTATCATGTAAATTAACACAAGAAAAGAATTTTCATTTTGCTAAAATAAAGAAATTTTCACAAGTTTTGACACTAGCACACAGCCCCTGCTAGTCTTTTTCATATGTAAATCAACTGTGGTGAATAATTATAGAGTTCCAATTTGATTATATAAATTTAATCTTAACATAAAGTAAGCATGTAATGATTTATATAAAGAGTTTAAGACTAAACTGTTATAAACCTCTCATTTTGCAAATAAAACCAACATACATAGAATTTGCAGAGAAAACATGTTAAATTCATAAACAAAAAGAAAACATTTCAAATGATATAAAAATAGTAAATACATTGTATACATAAACAACCATTCTAAAACATATACAGTGTATATTTATATTTACAACCATCTAACAAAAATGCCCATTTTCCAGGAGGTACGTGGTCTTGAAGAATCTATGGTATTGAAGCTGGATCTCTGCCTGGCTTTAGTTTTAGTATCTGTCTCATGGAATAGATGGAATGGATTGGGTGAGGGAAAGTATATGAAGGTCCATCATTTTATAAACATTGACTATGTCTTCCAAGGAAAGACTCACTTCCCTGATCTAAATATCAGTATATGGAATGGATTCAATGTATACATACATATTAACAACAGGACATTTGGCAGCTGATGTATGCTTTCTTAAAGTCTATGCCTCAATTATCATCAAGATGTTATTGTCTGTTTTTCTACCAACTTCTTGAAAATGCCATTGTCCATTGCCGTAAGCTGTTCGTAAGAACCAAGTTCAAGGACACGACCTTGGTCAAGCACTGCTATCTGATCAGCTGATCTGATTGTGGACAGTCTATGTGCTATAGTTATCACAGTCCTTCCAATCATTAGTCTGCTCAATGCTTCTTTCACATAGAACTCGCTCTCAGAATCAAGGGCACTGAAAATAGGGTAGAAAAAATATGTTTAACCGAAAGTGCTTCTATGATTTTTTTTTTTTCACACCTGCCTTCAGACTTGACTGGACTCAATGCTCTCTGGTATACAAGAATGTATTTCTCTAGTTCTTTTCCATGCCATTTGAACTTTAATATTATAAGTCAGTTCAAGCATAAAATGGCTAAAAGCTTGTATCATGAATATAAGTCATAGATGTTTCATTTCACATTGAGTGTTGAGACAAGTTTGTACAACATATATAAATGACTAAGTGTACGACAATGGTAAAGCATTCTTTATTTACACTTACAATAGTATTACATCACACTGGGTCACTGATATTTTGTTACTTTAAATAACAGCTTTCTGGTGGTTTGAACCTGCCATTGCCCTGTTTAGAGTCTCCAGTCACCAAAACTCTAAATCTTATCTGTTATAGTCTGACAGTTTTAAATAAAAGGCCAAAGATTTAAAAGTAAATTATTTAATAACTGTTCCATTAATAACTGTTCTATTAATAAAGGTTAGAAAAACTGAATTTACCTTGTTGCTTCATCAAGCAGTAAAATTCTCGGATTCTGAAAAAAATAAAACTAAACACCTATAGTTTCATAGAACTGAAATGTATAAATTTGAAACTATCCATCAATTTGGATAAAGTCAATAACACATTTAAATTAACTGAGGTTGACATGTATCTTGTACACCTTTTACAAAACAGGTAATATCTTAACTTGGTTGTATTCTGCTTGATATTTCAGTCAAGGTCATCATCATTTCAACTTTTAGCTTTAACCAACCCATATCCATCATTTTTCTTGTCATTTCTAAAAAAAATTAAATTCTGGAACATTTACAGAACTAATCCACTTTACTTAAGACTGAAGAAAAATGACTGATAAAAATCTTGTTAAAGTAAACTCAAGACACACTGTTAACTTTACCTTAATAATTGCTCTAGCCAAAGCTATCCTTTGTTTTTGGCCTCCTAGAAATAGAACAATGAAAACAAGATTAAAACACAAATTTTGTGACAACTTCAGTGAACTAATAAATTTTGTTTGAGCTTGACATGTTCGAATATTTAACCTAAAGATCATCATATCTCATATCTTTAAAATTAATATACGACACAAATATTACACAAATACTGATTTACCAGACAACATCAGACCCCTCTCTCCAACCATGGTATCAAAGTGCTCCGGAAAGTTTCTAATAAACATGTAAGCATTGGCCTGTCTGGCAGCATCTTCAATCATCTCCATGGTAACTGAGGATGGGTCACTGCTTCCATACTTAATGTTGTCTGCTATAGAACAGGAAAACAGGGCAGGTTCCTGGCAATAAAATATCTATATTCTATACTTACGCAATTAAGAAGACAAAAAAGTAAATTTAGAGAACTAGAATTTTGCTAGTTACTATGGTTAATGCCTTACTGCTGAACAGTTCTTGTCCATTATACCATTATCTTAAAGTTTTAGACTTAATGCAGTAAATAAAGATAAATTACAAAAAAAGCTTTCTAAAAATCTATTTATTTGATTATTCAAGATTTCCTAACTGTTCTAGATAACTAACTAAATTCTAGAGTTCATGACCATTGTCTAGATTTCCTTAGCAATGTTTCTTTGAAAATTCCAGATTTCTTATTTGTTTCTTATTTGTTTCTTTGAAAATTCTAGATTTTCTAAACACTGTTCTTTGAAAAATTCTTGATTTCTTATTTGTTTCTTTGAAAATTCTAGATTTTCTAAACATTGTTCTGTTAAAAAATTCTTGATTTCTTAATTGTTTCTTTTAAAATTCTAGATTTTCTAATCATTGTTCTGTTAAAAATTCTTGATTTCTTATTTGTTTCTTTGAAAATTCTAGATTTTCTAAACACTGTTCTGTTAAAAATTCTTGATTTCTTATTTGTTTCTTTGAAAATTCTAGATTTTCTAAACACTGTTCTGTTAAAAATTCTTGATTTCTTAATTGTTTCTTTTAAAATTCTAGATTTTCTAAACACTGTTCTGTTAAAAATTCTTGATTTCATATTTGTTTCTTTGAAAATTCGAGATTTCCTTACCATTATTTCTTAGAACATTCTAGATTTTCTAGCCATTGTTCCATTGAAATGCTTAGCACTTAATTCTCAAATTTAGTTTGAGTTAAAATTTTGGAACAAATCTATGACATACAACATAAAACAGTGATAAAGGGGTTACAAGTTAAGATACTTTATAAAACCATGTTCAATCAATTGAGGCAATTCTGAAGGTCATATGATGAGTATATCTCATACATTACCTGACTAACCACTCCAATCTGATTTCTCAGCCAACCTGGATCAAGGTCTCTAATATCCTGCCCATCCAAATATATAGCACCTACAAGGAATATAAATGAATACATCTTAATTAAAAATATAACCTTTATCAACTTTATTTCAAAACATTTTTGCGAAGTGTTTGTATATACTGATAAATACAAAAAATACAGCCACAACCTTTTTATCTGGCATTTCCAATAACAATAAACAATTCCAAACCTAAAAATATTAATTTGACCTATATACATGAAAGCCTGAACTCCGACATAAAAGTTTCATAATAACAACCTTTGTTAGTTTGAACTAAAATGAAAATGAGAAATTTCAATAAATCAGCAATCTATTTAAAGTCATTAATCGACACAGTGAAAATAAACCATGCATATTCATAGTTTACTATGCAAGTTTACTTACCAGAATCTGGATCATAAAACCTGAGAAGTAGGCTACCGATGGTTGACTTTCCTGAACCACTGGACCCTACAACAGCAGTCACTGTCCCTGCTGGCATGTTGAGGGTCAAGTCTGAGAGAACCACTGCCTCTTCTCGAGTAGGGTAGTTGAATCCCACATCACGAAACTCTATCAGACCTTGAACTGGTGTAGCTGGTACAATACCACCTGAACAGAATGAAGTTAACGTAATCAGGTAACATTGCTCTTGTTGAATTCTATGCAAATGTGATATAGATGTTAAAAAAAGATAACAGAAACTTTTAATATGTGTCATCAATACATATAATAGTTAAGCGCTGTTACATGTAAGTCAAAATGGTGGCTCCCAGATAGCCTTCTAGAAAGCCCCCCTCTTCAAAACTGAAAATTTTCAGATGTTTTATGTCAAGACAATACTGTTGATTTAAACAGAAAACAACAGCCATGGTAACAAAGAAGAGATTATTTTCAAAATAAACTCATACAGACAATTTGAACAAACCTGAGAATGGCACAAGGGGAGTTCGATCTGTCAGTTCCCATATTCTAGTAGAAGCACCAAGACCTTTCATCAGTTCAGAGTAAAATGATGTCATACCTAAAATAAAGACAGAACTCTATCTAAGAGAACTGCAACTCCTATGTGTCTGTCAATGTAATATGAACTGCATGTATGTATCTAAAGGTGTAATTTGAACAATGTGTCTACCAATGAAGAATTAACTAAGTGTCTATAAGTGTAATTTGAACTATGTGTCTATCAGTAAAGAATGAACTATATGTCTATCAGTGTTATTTCAACTATTTGTCTATCAGTGAATGATGAACTATGTATCTATCAGTGCAATTTGAATTATTTGTCTATCAGTGAAATATGAACTATTTGTCCATCAGTGTAATTTGAACTATGTGTCTATCAGTGAAAAATGAACAATGTCTCTATCAGTGAAATATGAGCTATGTGTCTATCAGTGTAATTTGAACTATGTGTCTATCAGTGAAAAATGAACAATGTCTCTATCAGTGAAATATGAGCTATGTGTCTATCAGTGAAATATGAACTATTTGTCTACCAGTGTAATTTGAACTATGTGTCTATCAGTGAAAAATGAACAATGTGTCTATCAGTGAAATATGAGCTATGAGTCTATCAGTGAAATATGAACTATGTATCTATCAGTGAAATATGAACTATGTGTCTATAAGTGAAAAATGAAGAATATGTCTATCAGTGAAATATGAGCTACGTGTCTATCAAAGAAATATGAACTATGTATCTATCTGTGAAATATGAACTATGTGTCTATAAGTGAAATATGAAAAATGTGATTGTCAGTGAAATATGAACAATGTGTTTGTCAGTGAAATATGAACAATGTGTCTGACAGTGAAATATGAACTATGTGTATATAAGTGAAATATGAACTATGTGTCTATCATGAAATATGAACTATGTGTCTATAAGTGAAATATGAACTATGTGTCTATCAGCGAAATATGAACTATGTGTCTATCAGTGAAATATGAACAATGTGTCTATAAGTGAAATATGATCAATGTGTCTATCAGTGAAATATGAACTATGTGTCCATAAGCGAAATATGAACTATGTGTCTATCAGTGAAATATGAACTATGTGTCTATAAGTGAAATATGAACTATGTGTCTATCAGTGAAATATGAACTATGTGTCTGTCAGTGAAATATGAACTATGTGTATATAAGTGAAATATGAACTATGTGTCTATCAGTGAAATATGAACTATGTGTCTATCAGTGTTATTAGAACTATCTGTCTATCAGTGAATTATAAACTTTTATCTATCAGTGTAATTTGAACTATTTGTCTATTACTGTTATTTGAACTAGGCACCAACTAGTGTTATTTGAATCATGTGTAAACAGGCAAAGTAGTTCAAACAACTCATCAGTTACGATATAAACTCACTAATAAGTTTTAATTTTTATTTTTTTCAGAAATTCCAGGCTGTTTGCAATAACTGTAACTGGTAAATGTTGAAACTTCATAAATTACAATCAAGGCTGGCTTCTTACTTGAACTTGTCACCAAGAAACTAATGCTTTATCCAAACATCTAAAATAGAGAACTTGATTATCTGTGCTATTTTAGATCTTTGCTTTAACCAAACATACATTTCATAATTATCTGATTCGCTAAATCATGCTAAATCACAAAATAACTAACTGAAAGGTCTAATTTTAAATTTGCATGTCAAACAAGACAATTCTTTTTTTTCAATACTACATCATTTATCAGCAGAGTTACCTCCCATGGCTACACCAACATATGCTGCATAAAGAAGAAAGGCAGACAGATCTCCTATAGTTAACATAGACTGGCTCATCATGTAACCTCCAGCATAGAATACAGACAGTACTATCACATTTCCTGATAAACCAGTCTGAAATATATAATGTCATCTACATAAGTTGGTTTAGGATTTTGAAAAGAAAATTAAAGCAGAATTCCAGAACTCTGAAAATTACATGTAAGGTATTGAATAACTGACAAATACAAGATGTAAAGAAGACCATGTATTGTTCTGACTGAAATCAGCTACACATCAGGACAATTTAATGTTCATTACTGATTCTCACGTGGAAACAACAAAAAAAACCATAAAGTTATACAAAGTAATGGTGACCAAAAATATAACTATCAATAATGACCTTGACACTGCACAGAGACAGAAAATCTTTTTGAGATTTAAGAGGATACTTAGTATAAGTGAAAAATCACTTACAGAACCCCAGAAGACAGCAGCAGCAAGAGCCTGTTTATAGGCTAGCTGTAACACTTTCTCTAATGATCTATTGTATGTGGCCATTTCAAAATCCTCCTTGGTAAATGACCTCACTGTTCTTATATTACTGATCTTCTCTTCTGCAACCTGTAATTTTCAAGGAAAGAAAAACCTCTAAGATCTGAGTTTTTTGAGAGATGAGTAACTTCAAGATGTTTTCTAATCTAGAAGAGTGGTTGACCTAAAAGAATCAAAAGATATGCCATACTAAAATATTAGAACAGGATGTCTTTCTTGACTAAATCACTTAATCTCTGAACTTGCTTATCTTTTCGTGCAAAAAAGTTTTATTTTCCTTTTAAAACCATTTTTTCACTTTTTTAACTGAACTTCCGAATAATATGATCTTTTTCCTGAACTTCTTGATTTCTATGATTTTTTACATTATTGTTAAAAAGCAGCACAGGACAGATGGCTAAGAAATACTGGCAGAGAAAACGGACACATTTCAGAGTCATGTGATCAAATAAAATATCAACTTTGGATGACGTCATCATGTCACTTACTGAAGTAGCACCGGCCAGTGAATCCTGCACTTGCCTAGTGATTTTCCTGACGTATCTTCCATATATAATTGACATCACAGCGATTGGTGGGACAATTGCTAAAGCAATTGATGCTAGCTTTGGGGACACATACAACTGAAAAAAAGGAATGAAATTGTAGTTAAACCCATATCATTAAAGCAACTCACTCATGCATCGTTTGCTGATGCACAGAAAAAGAAAATGTTAAAACATGTAAGATTCTAGTTGTATTGAAGAACTAGTTGTATTGAAGAACAAAAACCTAAGAGTCTGATTATTTTTCTGTCAAGGTAACACAACGGAAGTAATATTTTTTCATATTTTCATCAGTTAAAATGTTAACCTGTTAGTCACAAGATAAATACTTTATACAGTAAATTAAGTGTAACAAATTGAATAGGTTCTGTGGCAGAGTAGGTGAGGTCCTCACCCATGCTCTTACTAAACAGATGGTCATGGGTTTGAATTTTGCTATCGGCATGATTTTTTTTCTTCTGTTTCAAGCTGTACAGAAGCATGAAATTATATTTTTTTTTAACATTTTGATTCATCTATAATTTGGAAGGAAATTATTTTAAAACTGAAATCTGTGGATCAGTAGCTTTTGACAAAAGGCAGTAAATTGAAATGGTGAGCTCTACGGAAAAAAACATCCAGTATCCATCAAGCTCATGCTACAGACTGGCTGTCATGAAAAACATAAAATATAGTCAAAAACAAAAAAAAAGGCAACAAGTTAATTTTTAATAGTAATAGACAATTTACAGAAAATTTTTCACTCTTAAAGAATGGGAAAGCTCAAGACACTGCAAATCTCTGTACTTCTAGTACTATCTCAGTAGAATTAATGCACTCTTCAATTTCTGGCTGGTATAGTTTAAGTTTGTATCCCTCTGTAAATCAAGAATTATTGTCCATATGACTTTGGGAAATTCTAATTTCATTAAATTAGCAAGGTCAATGTTAAACTCACCATCATTCCTATAGATCCGCCAGCTTGAGCTAGACTTCTCAAACCATCTGATATATTAAATGTGACAGAGTTGCCTATCATAGCTGCATCAGAAGACAGTCTACTGATAATCTCCCCTGTTTTATTCTTGTCGAAAAATCCAATTTCTTGTTTCATTATAGAAGAAAACAACTTTTCTCTAATTTGTAGTACAACTCTCTGCTCTGAAATCACAAACATTTGTAACCAGTGTAAATACCTTTAAAGCAACTGACTCACAGTATTTAGCTGAATTGTTTTTTCTTTAAAATTTAAGAGAAGTTAATATACTATGGAAAAAAACATAATATTATGCTTCTATACACCATGAAAACTGAAGAACAAAAATTTTGATTTAATCAGGATTCAAACCCATGCCCTTTCGGTCAGTAAAATTTAGGATGGTGATATACACCGCTTTTTTACTGATAAAAAGTGTGTAAAAGTTTTTACTGTGATGTGTTTCTGTCACAACATTCGAGTCAGTAACTTAGTTTAGATATTTTCTTCACAATTACAGCAAGAATTTCTAGATGTATAAATATTTTCTTTTTTTTGCATCTTCGACCAATCTGTAAGTCACTTCAATGCAGCCGTGCCTAAATTTAAAGAGTATACCGTTTGCTTTTAAATCATATAAATGTGAATGATACTCAATGAATTAGTACTAAATGTCAAAGTGTGAGTAAAAATTTTAAGTACAACAGATAAACTAGAAACATTATTATTAGTATTTATAAAGAGAGTTGTTGTTGTTGTATCACTTTTTTGGTGTGTAGCCATTTATTCCTAATGACTGCTTTCTCCGTTTTTCTTACTTACAGGAGAAATTTTTGAACATACGTTCTTCTCTGAATTGTCAATCATTTTTCATTCTAAATGAGCTTGTGAAATAGCATAAGAATTTTACACTGGTTGCCCAAACAGACGGGAATATCTGGCTTGAGGGTAACTGCTTAAGGTGGTAACGAGGATCATTAAAATTTGGAAAAGAATAATGAAAACTAATAGTTTTATTCAGCACTATCTTTTATATTAGTTTATGAATTTACAACTTCATTCATAACAGAGTGATGTCACTTAAAGCACGGGACTTATCTTACATATGGGGATGTAAGATTGGTTTTTCTAGCACCGGTGTAAACAGTAGAAAATCCTGTCTAATATATGCAAAAAGTATGCAGTATATCATCTGCAGGGTATATTAACCCTTCAAGTACAAAAGTTAAGATTAAACAGTGATATTGTAACTTATAGTATGGCCATCAGAGTTAAACCAAACGATACTAACAAAAGCTTTTAACCTTCACTAAATGAAATAAAGTAATGTTGTAATTTTACCACAATTATTCAGTTTGAAAAGATTTGCTTGCACTATAAACTAGCACATTTAAAAGTACTATTTTCTTTTATCTCATTTCAGTAAACAAAAAGGCATTAAAAATTTAACTAAAAGCTTACCAGATATTTGCATCAGATAAACTCTTCCAAAATTTGCCAGTCCTCCAATAAGAAATATCACCAAAAGAACAGAACAAAACGACGTCAATTTTTCCATCATTGTCCCATCTTTTGCCGAGGTATTTATAATGTCTATCACTTTACCCATACAGAAAGGCACAGCAAGAGTTACAGAACTTGAAATCACAAGTAATCCTACAGCACCTAATAAATGAGAAGATACATGAAATTTGGAATATGCATTTCATAGCTTCATGCGTATTTACGTTTAAAAACAATGCTGATACAAAATAAAGTGAGGGGACACCTCTTAACAATATAACTAAGACTTCCTTTATATTTTAATATTCAAACCAATTCAAAATTCAATATAATCAATAGGACTTCTTTCACCATTCCACATCATAGAATAGCTACATTCTTATAGTAATACATAAATGGTTTGCTAAGAGAGTCCTCAACATCAGGCATGACACCATTATGTTTAGTTCATTTAGTTCAAAGGTTAAACAGCTTGAAAATCACCTTTGGTGACTTCTATGGCCTGAGATCAAAATTCACCTTTGTGACATTACAAAATTACCAAAAGTGTCTTATATGTAGATGTTTGCTGTCCCTGAAAATTCAAAATTTTGAAGAGGCTGATTGTTTACTTATAAATGACCCAGGAGCCATGATTTGACCAATCTCGGTAGAGGTCTACAGGATAATGCTGAACACCAAATACCTAAGCTGCAGGCCTTGTGGTTTCTGACAAGAAGATTTTAAAGTTTTTTCCTATATAACTCTATGTAAAACATGTGACCCCCAGGGCGGGGCCAGTTCTGACCCCAGGGTCATAATTTGAATAATCTTGGTAGAGGTCCACTAGATGATGCCTCATACCAAATATCTAAGCTCCAGGCCTTGTGGTTTTTGAGAGGAAGATTTTTAAAGTTTTTTCTTTTGATTGCCATGGCAACAAGAGTTCTGCATGGCATTGAATTCTTTGAAGAACTTTGGAAGAGCTTCATGCAAGGAACATCCCATGCAAGTTTCATTGAATTTGGACCAGTGGTTTCAGAGGAGATGTCGTTTGAATGAAATTGTTGACGCCTCACGACGCACATCGGATATTGGGGTATGACAAAACTCACTCTGGCACTTTGTGCCAGATGAGCTAAAAACATGTGTTTCTGACGTCATACATGTTACTTTATTCAACATAGTGTAAAAACAATCAGGTGAATGACGTGTCATCTTGTTGCAAACATCAATTACGTCAATCAGGCACTAAGTATTACCCCGGGCAATGACCATATGTTTTTTGACAATTAACACTAACGTAATGCACGTAAGAAAGAGCCGACTTTCGTCACATAATCAACCAATTATCGATCTCGCGTGTCAAGGATTTGACTTGGTATATTCAAACTTGGACTTAAGTGTGTATTCAACGAATTTTATGGATTTTTTTTTTTCAAGACAAAATGTTGATTTAACGAGAGATTTGGCTGCTTCGCCGGCGCGCCGGGGTATGGGTCTAAATATCAGGAGAACGGGAGAATGGCATGTATGATAAAATGGAATGATGATAATTCACCTGCTATCTTCCATCTTTCAGGATATGCTGCTTTAATCAATCTTCTAAGCTCTGAAATTCTGGGTACACTTTTACCCTCAGAGGATCTTCCGTTGGTTTTAGAGGATTTGTCGGTATTCGAAAGCTTTGATCTGGATGAAGTCAAACTTCTATTAGATAATGATACTCTCACAACACTGAATCTTGGACCTGTATTATTTGTTAAACTATAAAACATTTTTTTTGTTATGCAAGTCTTAGCAAATAAAGTTCTTGCACAACTCTTCCCTCCTCTAAGAAGCAGTGTGGCATTCATGTTTGCTTGTTTTGCTGGAAAGGACTTAGGGTATGATTTTACAATTTTGGTCACGTTATTCACTATATTTCCATTAACACAAGATCAACATATGTCAAGTTTCTAAACACTAAATTTAGGCCAGTACACACTTGGATATACCCTTGCATTATTTTGAACTGTAACATGTCTGACTAGTAAATTTTACAATATATGGAACACAGTGTATCTGTTAAATCATTTTATCAAACTGACATGTTTGCAGGCTTTTAAATGATTTGTAGTCGAGTACTTTAGTCACCTGAAAATGTGACACTTACTACAGTACACTAATATACCAAGATTTCAAAAGCAATCCAAATGATATGTCATTTCACTGGTACTCAGCATGCTTTTTTGAAACGAAGTGTAAATTTGGGTAACCAGTTATCATCTTGGAAAAGTAAACGCTTATAAATAGATAAATAAAAACTTTCTCAAGCGTCTAGGCGCACACAAACCGGCTGGACACAAACAGATACCGAAAGATTTTCAAATAAAATAGGTAGCCGTTATAATGATTATTGAAACGGTCAGACTTAGTGTGTGCTTGCAGTTTCCCAATCTTTGAATACATGTGATAATTGTTGATATCGCATGATCATTAGTAGATCATCTATGCAAATTTCACATCAGTAAAAGCAAAAGTGGAAATTTTGGAGATAGGATTTTCTAAATTGTCCCCACCCATGTTACATGTGTGGAAAAAGAAAGTAGAAATGCGAATAAATTGTTTTGCAAGAAATAATTAAACCATCCTCAACATACATGTACTTGTCACACAAGTTTTTGGAAACTAACTACAACACAGAGGTCTTATAAGCTAATAACTAATTAACATTTTAATATATTATACCTGTCTGGCTTTTTAGATAAGTGGATATCATAAAAAATAAAAAAGCATTTTTAATGGCTGTTCTTTACTTTGCACTCAATGATAGATAGTTCACCGAGCATGTATATATTCAGCACAATACAAAACAAATTCTTTTTAAAGAGGATGTATTAAAATCTAAAAGGCTAGCACAACAAACTGAAATACTTTTTTATTATTTTATATTTATATGATAAGTCATTTAATCTTATTTAAATTTTAATTTAAGGTGGAAAAGAATGTCTGATTTAACCCAGCTTTACACCTTACCAAACAGTACTGATGTCTGCTTGTTAGACTGTATCGCAGCCTTTAAAAACCTCACTGACCAAGAGAAGCGGTATGCACACCATGTGTCCCAGGCTTCATGGTATGGAGGACTCATTGTTCTTGTGCAGGTAAGGCCTGCAACTTCAGAGTCTGTGAAATAAGTCATAGTCTCATGACTTGTGAATATCGAACTCTGCGGCTGCGGGGCTGTATGGCAATTCTTGCATTCTTGAAATGATATAAACTGCTCAATTATACTAATTACATAATAGATTTTAGTTTTTTTTTCACACCAGTTACAAACTAAACACAAAAATAAGTAGAATTCTTTGGTATAGAATCTTTGCTTATTACTTTCAGACAGGTTCTACTGTTTAACAATTTTTGCATGTTGTTTTGCCTCTTTTTAGACCTCTCCAGAGTCTCCTGGTATATTCATTTTGCTGCAAAAGATCTTTAGAGCTCAGCCTGTTAATGAGCTACAGATACTAGCCAATGAGCTAGGACTGTCTGAAGAGGAATTCAAGGTAAATCGATGTGTTATACATTATGTTACAATGTTTGTTTTAGGTGAACGTAGATTTTATTGTTGAAAACTGTGATTTCAGTCTCTTCTATCCCAATCCACACAAAAAACATCACCCTGCATGGAGTACAGATAACTGTGGACATATGTTTTTGCCCTGTGAACAAGTCTTTACTTACTCACATGGTAGCCTATTTGCACTGCTAGCTTTTACTTACACATCATGACCAGAGAGTTAGTTAAGGTTGTAAGACATTATCTTTTATTTGGTCAGATAAGGATTTTATTGGAATGAAGGATGGCTCCTTAAGAATTTTTTTAATGCCCTCAGAAGACTTTTTTTATGTGAAAACTTAAATTGGGCAAGAAGTAACAAATACAAAATTTCATAATTCTAATAGAATTCATATGCCTTGATACTTTCCACTTCATGTTATATAGAACCTGTCATCTGTGAACATGTTACAGTTCAGCTACTGAGAATTGAGAGAATAGATTACTGTGTTTCAGAATGTACACATTTTCTTCAGGCAGAGGGCAAAGAGGCTTGAGCAAAGAAAAAACAAACTTTAGAGTACTTATATTCATTAAGTTTTATTAGAGTACTTCAAGCAGGTTTTGTGACAGACCACTTTGGCCGAGGTATATGTGTGTGTGTCAGTCTTGCTATATATGTTATACTTGTTACCTATTCCCATATGCTTCTTGTCATTTTTCAGGCCTTTTTAATCTATGCAGCAGGGTTTTACTCTAATATGGGAAACTACAAATCGTTTGGAGACAGTAAAATTATTCCTAATTTACCAAAGGTATGCTTACACTACAAATGTTTATATTTATTTACATAATGCTTTTTCATTTAGCTGTCTTGAGTTTGTTTTATTATCTGCTATGCTGCATAGATGACAGTTTTATGTTCATTGCATGAGCATTATGCTAAAGATTTCTCAGTTAGTAAAACTTGAATGACAACATCCTTAGAAATAATGAGTAAATTTTGAGCAACTCCACTTGCATCAAACATTTGAAAGACCATGAAACTATGGGGGACTGCTCAGATGAGATGCTTACTGTCTTGTTTAACATTAGTTTATTTCACAACTATTTTCAAACTTTGATAAAACTCATTTGGATCTAAGAGGGGGTATGTCAAAACTTGTAAAATTCTTCTCAAAGTATTCAAAATGAAGATGTCCGAGAATCTTTGTCTATTACTGCTAGACACAGGTTTTATGCTGAAAAAGCCAGTAATCAGTAAATTTCTTGTTTAATACCAGGACAAGTTTGAAAGGATGGTTTTTGGAAGTGTTGCAGGCAAGGCCGATCCTGAAGGGATGAAATCCCTGTGGAATGCTGTATCTGACAGAATGTATTCACTTGAAGAAAGACAAAGAGAACTAGGTCTTGGAGAAAAGGTGACTAAAAATTTCATTGCAGTATTGTAATGACCTGTTTTGATGTTGTAGAGATAGGTTCTAGCAGTTGAAAACATGTCAGTGACAATGTCTGATAATCTGTTTCTTTCAGCAAGGCTATATTAACTACTAGATCTTCCTCACAGATAGGTTTTTACTCGGCAATTTGTGCATAGAGTATTTTATTGTCATTTCTGTTTGATATTCAGGGAACAACTACATACTTCTCAAGCAACTGTGATATACAAGATGCTGAGGTCACTCAAGAGTTTTTCACAGCCAAAAACCTCAGTGCCTATAACACAAGACTGTTCAAGAAGGCGAGTCCAGGATCTCCCAATGTGGAATATGAAGTGAGACTAGCTTCTGTGGAAACCGGTGGTGAGTCCATAAATTATATAGGTTCTTCTGCGAAAACTTTCTGCTGACATGGTTTCCTAGTTTGCTGCATAAATGTTTGTTTAATGCAAGTGCTAACCCAAACTAAACTAGAAGTATTGAGATATGAAATTCTAAATAGCTGAAACTGTGATAGAGACAACAATGTTGAAAATATTCATGTAATGTTACATTAATATTTGAGTAAGTCTGACAAGTGCTACAGTATTTTTTCATGAGTTGGTATGAACATTTGACTCATGTATTGCTCAAGGTAAAACAGCAAAACCAGGGTGTAATTTCGATGAACCTTAAGAAGTGAATATAGTTGCAAGCAATTCTACAGGAACCAATGGCTTGTATTGAAGTTTGGATGCAGTTTAAAGTACATCCATCAATGCCAGCAATATTCTTACATATGTTTAAATTGCAGGGATTCCATTGTATTCAGTGCATAATTTATGAATCTGATTTATTTAATACCTTAAGCTGGGTCAGTTCCTGGGTGTACTGATGATTTGGTTGGTACCCACCAGTTCACTCCTAAAGGATGGTCCAAGCCTGCCACATTCCATGTAACAAGGGGAGATTACTCTAAACTCATGGCTCTTGTTGCACAGAACCTGGAAAGAGCAAAGGTTTGACATTTACTGCCATTGAGTATTCTTACTGAAATTGATGTTACTGTGAAAAATATATCAAATAGATCTTATAAATGGGAAGAACGGAAATGTTTAACCTAATACAGTATATTTATGTCAGTTTTACAGTTTTAAGAATTTCAAGAGAAAGTTAACTTTTGGATTCAAAGAGATGATTTCAGATAAACCTTTTCAGTTTGAGCTAGCTACACCCTTAGGTGGATATTTTAAATTACAGAAGCATATTTTAGTTTAATTGAATGCCTTTTAAATGATGATAGTCAATAAATCCACAGAACAGATTTTGTTTACAGATTGAGAACATCAGCTGATTTTTGCCTTGACCTCTCTGAATGTTAATTGAGGTGAACAGTGTTAGAAACCATACTATAATATCAGACATTTTCACAAAGCCAAAATTTAGCATATTTCATATATAGATTTTGTTTGTGAAGTTGAATGTTTGTGATTTAACCGAAACTAGTGCTGCAGGTAAATTTTGCATAAGTCTTTAGTTGGTATAAATTTTCATGAAGTACACAATGTTTTGAAGAAAATGTTCTGATTTTATAGTAACTGTGTGGAGATTTGTGTCAAAAGCTTCTGGTGAAATTTAGCCTCAGATCTTTACTTTTTCTGTCTCCTGATTGTTTGTTTGTTTGTTTTGTTTTTCCAATATAGACCTATCTTACAGGCTGTGGCAGCCAACGAGAATGAGGTAAAAATGTTGGAAGAATATATCAAAAGTTTTACCACAGGTTCTATACCAGCTCATAAGGATGGTTCAAGATACTGGATCCGAAACAAAGGCCCAGTTGTAGAAACGTATGTGCATTTTCTGATATTTTAAACTGGGTCAAATTAAGGGAAATATCAAATCTGAAATGTAAGTGAATCTTCTGATCTTGTATTTCAAGGCATCAGTTGGAATTATACTTTGTCGTAACAATATAAATTTGAGTAAAAATTGAAATCTTTGATAACTCGGGCAGTTGGATAACTCAAAAGTATTTCTTATTTCGTACCAATTTTGAGTTATCAAAGGTTTACTGTATTTATTTTTTAGAGACATTGATAGGAATACATCCAAGTAAAAGTTAATCTTCTGTATTTTCAGATACATTGGCTTTATAGAATCATACAGAGATCCATTTGGTGTGAGGGGAGAGTTCGAGGGTAAGTCTCTTGAGATCCATTTGGTGTGAGGGGAGAGTTTGAGGGTAAGTCTCTTGAGATCCATTTGGTGTGAGGGGAGAGTTTGAGGGTAAGTCTCTTGACAGAGATCCATTTGGTGTGAGGGGAGAGTTTGAGGGTAAGTCTCTTGACAGAGATCCATTTGGTGTGAGGGGAGAGTTTGAGGGTAAGTCTCTTGAGATCCATTTGGTGTGAGGGGAGAGTTTGAGGGTAAGTCTCTTGACAGAGATCCATTTGGTGTGAGGGGAGAGTTTGAGGGTAAGTCTCTTGAGATCCATTTGGTGTGAGGGGAGAGTTTGAGGGTAAGTCTCTTGACAGAGATCCATTTGGTGTGAGGGGAGAGTTTGAGGGTAAGTCTCTTGACAGAGATCCATTTGGTGTGAGGGGAGAGTTTGAGGGTAAGTCTCTTGAGATCCATTTGGTGTGAGGGGAGAGTTTGAGGGTAAGTCTCTTGAGATCCATTTGGTGTGAGGGGAGAGTTTGAGGGTAAGTCTCTTGACAGAGATCCATTTGGTGTGAGGGGAGAGTTTGAGGGTAAGTCTCTTGAGATCCATTTGGTGTGAGGGGAGAGTTTGAGGGTAAGTCTCTTGAGATCCATTTGGTGTGAGGGGAGAGTTTGAGGGTAAGTCTCTTGAGATCCATTTGGTGTGAGGGGAGAGTTTGAGGGTAAGTCTCTTGAGATCCATTTGGTGTGAGGGGAGAGTTTGAGGGTAAGTCTCTTGACAGAGATCCATTTGGTGTGAGGGGAGAGTTTG
Source organism: Cyclina sinensis (assembly GCA_012932295.1). Classification (NCBI taxonomy): domain Eukaryota; kingdom Metazoa; phylum Mollusca; class Bivalvia; order Venerida; family Veneridae; genus Cyclina; species Cyclina sinensis. Next base: position 55,131,424 of record JAAONU010000011.1, on the reverse strand, counting down.
AGGGTAAGTCTCTTGACAGAGATCCATTTGGTGTGAGGGGAGAGTTTGAGGGTAAGTCTCTTGACAGAGATCCATTTGGTGTGAGGGGAGAGTTTGAGGGTAAGTCTCTTGACAGAGATCCATTTGGTGTGAGGGGAGAGTTTGAGGGTAAGTCTCTTGACAGAGATCCATTTGGTGTGAGGGGAGAGTTTGAGGGTAAGTCTCTTGAGATCCATTTGGTGTGAGGGGAGAGTTTGAGGGTAAGTCTCTTGAGATCCATTTGGTGTGAGGGGAGAGTTTGAGGGTAAGTCTCTTGAGATCCATTTGGTGTGAGGGGAGAGTTTGAGGGTAAGTCTCTTGACAGAGATCCATTTGGTGTGAGGGGAGAGTTTGAGGGTAAGTCTCTTGACAGAGATCCATTTGGTGTGAGGGGAGAGTTTGAGGGTAAGTCTCTTGACAGAGATCCATTTGGTGTGAGGGGAGAGTTTGAGGGTAAGTCTCTTGACAGAGATCCATTTGGTGTGAGGGGAGAGTTTGAGGGTAAGTCTCTTGACAGAGATCCATTTGGTGTGAGGGGAGAGTTTGAGGGTAAGTCTCTTGACAGAGATCCATTTGGTGTGAGGGGAGAGTTTGAGGGTAAGTCTCTTGACAGAGATCCATTTGGTGTGAGGGGAGAGTTTGAGGGTAAGTCTCTTGACAGAGATCCATTTGGTGTGAGGGGAGAGTTTGAAGGTAAGTCTCTGGAGGTGTTTTGATGTTTGGATGTAAGAAAATAGCAGTGTGAAACTTTGATCAGGTCTTTATCACTGCTTGTGAAGAATATTTAAGTTCAACATTTTCAAAGGAGAGGAGCATTGAATGGTATCCTGTTACTTTTGCTCATGTGTATTTGATTGGCCCAGAAAAGTTGACATTAATTTGTTAACATGCATGTATATATTTTGATTTCATAGTAAAACCCTGTCCAAAGACCTAAAATGTTGAATTTGAAGATTAACTAGGCATTGTATAGAGGTTGAAAGTGTAAATGACCTTCAGATTTCAATTTGCACTGATGTGTACCCTTAGAAAAACAAAAGTTGTCAGTCCTTTTACTTAAAAATCTTACTATGAAAAAAGGTGTATTGAAAGTTGAATGTGTTTGAAGTTTTTCTTGACTGGCTCATTCACAACAGTACTGTACTGTAAGGTTTATTTTCATTTATATCCATCTAGGAACTGAAAGAAGTATTTGTTACTTGAAATTTATGTGATTTTTGAACATTCACTGTGTTGTCAGTATTGAGCTTGACCATCATGCATCATAGTTTTCTAAAACACCAATATAACTGAAAGAAAAGCTTGTGTAAATAAGTTGTTGTTTTAAACAATTTATCATAGGTTTTGTTGCTGTGGTTAACAAGGAAATGAGTGCAAAGTTTGGTCAGCTGGTGGAGAATGCGGAACATCTCCTGGCCTTGTTGCCGTGGCCAGCAGCTTACGAAAAAGATACATTTCTGCGCCCAGATTTTACATCACTAGATGTTCTCACCTTCGGAGGATCCGGAATTCCAGCTGGCATAAATATTCCAAATTGTAAGCTCATACAAACACCTATATATGTCTTGCCAATTTATGCTTAATATAAAAATAGAAAAGATTTCAAGACATCTTTAAATAAAGAAAACAACACAATCGTAATGGAATGGTTTTTCCAGGTATATTTATGGACTTTAACCAGTGTTCCTTTTTTCTCTAAATATGGATGGCATATTTATAAAATGCCTGAGGTTATGAGAGACTTATGAGGCATATATGCGTGTGTGGGCATTCATCATCTTAGGAGATTTCATGTTACTTTAAAATGAAAAGCAGGTAGTAGAAAAAAGTGGTGACATCTGCTTTTCAGAACTGTTCTTTGTACAAAAGGGGTTTGGCATGACTCCCTTATTTTTTTAACTTAACAATCTTCGGATTGTTTTATTCCCTTCATTGTAATCAGAAAATGCTGTTAGTCACAAAGCAAAAATAATTGTACATTATGAAAGATGATACTTGTTACTTGATTAACTTACAGATAATGAGATACGTCAGGATGAGGGTTTTAAGAACGTGTCTCTGGGAAATGATACTTGTTACTTGATTAACTTACAGATAATGAGATACGTCAGGATGAAGGATTTAAGAACGTTTCTCTGGGAAATGTACTGACATCTGGTTACAAGGACACAAAGATCACATTCCTGTCAGAGAAAGATAAGGTATTGTCTGTAAAATTACATTTTTCAGTTACAAAGATATACGTGGTCCCTGGAGTGCTTCTTTCAGGTAAAACTTCCAAGTTATCCTAAATCTGCAGCTTGGATGATCGCATGTTCCTTATGTAATGAAAATTTCATACACCTGCATGTTCTTTGTGGATCGTCTATGGTTTCTATTTCTGGTTTTCTATCAGTATTTATTTATTTATATTACTTAACTGTTTATTTCATTAAGGACAATTAGCGCTAGAAACTATTTCTTTCGGAAATATTGAACAAACATGGCATTATCTCAAAGTGTCAACACCTTTTGAATACCTTTTGGATGTGTTAACAAACATCTCGTAATTATGGCGAAATCAAACGACACTAATTATTATGTTTGTTTAACAATATACGGACGACTCCTTTATCAAATTTATTGGTCGATATTTGTGTGAGTGCGAATATTGAGGGGTATAATACCGGTAAGCATTGGTTATATGATTGAATCTTTAGCAGTTATACATTTATAGAAAAAAAAACCCAAAAAAAAGAAAAAAGAAAAAAAAACGACGTTATAACGGCTTTTACGATACCATACTTTCAGTACTGATGACATTGGTTTTCTCCCCTTAATAACGCTCTCCAAAAAGAAAGTGCACCAAAAAAGAAAACATGATCATTTGGACAGAAATTATTGACTTTTGGCTAGTATTTTACGGGTTTTCAAGCTGGAAAAAAATTGTATGAAGGCCAACCCTCGTGTATAATATGCACCCCTTTGTGGACACTGAAAATTCTTGAAAAAAAGTGTGTATTATATTCGAGCGTTTACGGTATTAATTACTTTGCTAGACCCTGTAATAGTTATATAGATTCTTAATGGGGTGCACTGTCTTAAAGAACTTGTTAGCTATGGTATAATTGCCGAAATCCACAGTGAGATCTTGGCAACATCATGTTGCTTGGCTCATATTTCAAATTTTAAGTGAAATATTTGAACCACTGTTTCATGGCATATGTCTGTGAGTGTAAAAATTAACTAATTTGAACTTCCTCTAAAGGCAGTATCAGTGAATTGCTAGACAGACAACAGTTACAGTGTCATCATTTCTTGAATCATGAATATCTTTTATACATTGGAACTTCCGAAAACCGAACACCCATGGGACCGGCCAAATAGTTCAGATTTTGGAAGTTTCCGGAATTCAGAAGTCCGAATGATCTGGACAATTACAGGTGCCAGAAACCACTGGTTTTTTATGATAGTAAATGCAGTCAGTATTGTTTAGCGTAACAGCATTTATAACATGGGAAACATAATGCAAAATTAAAATTATTGAAAACATTCTGCACATGTATATTTTTATTATTGTTTTTAAATAGATATACATGCACACTTTATTATGTGCAAATACTTTTCTACAGACCAGAACAAAGCTACATTTTGTATACGTTTAAAACAATTTGAAAAAAATCGTCAATTACAATAACCACCACATTGGCCAATGTTGGTTAATTAATTACGCTTTTTAAGACACCCCAATTGCAATTTAATCATTAAAGTTGCTTGTGGCAAACACCTGTTATTAATCCACTAATCATCGCTTTAATTATTTACCACTATCTAATTATTCATATATATTCGGCTGCATTTCAATCATAAATTGACAACTTGTTTTTCTAACGCATGTCAAAATAAATGATCACCGCTAATTGGTAAACAATAGATACAGACATGAAATTTTTGCTGCAGGGTTTGTGATCTTAGGTCTGTCTTTTTCACTTTTTTCCGGTATTTGGAAGTAAAATTGCATTGAAATTAACTAAATTTTACGAAAAAATTGTCCGGAATTCAGAATTTGGAAGTTCTGGATTTCAGAAGTATGATTTACATAGAAAACAGTAGAAATTTTGGGACCGCGAAAATAGTTCAGTTTTCAGAAGTTTCCAGTTTTTAGAAGGTCCAGTTTTCGGAAGTTCCACTGTATTGTTTACAGTTTTTCTTATGTTGAATACCAAATACTCTTTGAGTTCTTTTTCAGGAGTTGTATGCCAAGTTAAAGATACCGTCATTTGAGGTCCAGGTGGGACTGCATGAGTTACTTGGCCATGGAAGTGGCAAATTGTTCCACCAGGTAAATTCTTATCACAAGGTACTTTAGCACATACATGTAAAGTTTCTTTTATAAGACAGGTTGAAAACAGACCTTATTTATGAATCAGCCTGAGTAGCAGGTTTCATTTGTACTACATGTATATTCTATAGTCTGGTTCCTTCAGATTACTAATTTTCACAAGATTTTAAAATAATGAATGGGGTCTCATTAGCAAGACTTTACCTTGCTTTCAAATATGCTACTAAACATCATAATAAAGCAACATTTTCTTTCTAATATTTCTCATGAAAAACAAAATTTTAATGCACTTACAATCAATAAAAATCACAGATATAAAAGGACAAGAATATTGAGAATGTTGATTTTTGTTTTTGTACATGGTTTGGAAGAATGATTGCTTGGTCATGTGATTGAGGAAAGTGCTGACTTTAGGATATTAAAGATATTATGGTAGTAGTCCTGATGTCTTGAAGGCAAATATTCAAAAGACATATAAATTTGAATATGCCTAATCAGATTTTTGGATACTGATTCAGTATTCATTCCCATGTGTAATTGAAATGTATTTTACTTTTTCAAGTGGGAAAACTGAAGACTATTGTGAATGATTAGAGTTTTTTTGTGCCAGAGCAATTGTGACTGTAGTTTGCTACTTTCCACAGAGACACTGTCATAACCTTAGCTGTATTTCCAGTTGTATTTATAGAAACAGGGACCTGGTCCTATTTAATTGAAGGAAAGTTAGAATAAGTTTAAAGGCTCTTGGATATACACTACAGTGCAGATGTTTAACCATGTACAATCTGAAACATTTACCCTCCTGGTGGAAATTGGGTTTTTCTTGAAATTGGGTGAAACCCACAGTCCATGATCTGCTGGTAAATCTATGGAGTCTGATCATTGTTTGCTATGTATGCAGTTCAGTCAGTCTCAGTTAATACCCCTTTATATGATAATGTAATGGTCCAGCTTGAGTGAAGGACAAGTTCATAATGCAGGATAAGGGTAAGTCACAGGCGAGGTGTAACAGAAAAGTTTTTTCTTTATAATGTCTAGAGTCGGCTAAATTTCTACATATAAATTGGTCTCGAACATTGTGTCTAATCGTCATTTGTCCCTCACCTCTGATTCAAATAAGGAAGCAGTTAGTCCCTTGCAGAGAGAGTGGTTAGTAAACTGGTTTGATACCCAGGAACACTTTTTAGGTGTGCTGACTGTGGGATATGACAGAAAGATGTTGAAACTGGCATTAAACTCCAGTAAAAAACAAACAAAAAGCTTTGTAATGTCTGGAGAGATTTTTTTTTTCAATCCATATAAGGTTTCTTCATTATATAATGTATTTACATCTGTAACTGCCTAGGACTGGATTTTTTGTGTGAAAAAAAACCCCTCCACATTCCTTCATTACAGGATGAAAATGGAAAGTTCAACTTTGACATTGATTCAGTGAAACATACAGAAACGGGAGAAAAGGTTTGTAAAAGAATATGGTTTGGTGTAGATTTTTAGTTAATAGATGTCCTTGAAAAGAAGAGTACAGGTTTTGTTAAAACAATGTACATCAAACAATAAACAGGGCAGCTTTGGTCTGCTGTTAAAATACAGGACTTCTAATACATAGATAGCCAGTTAGACTCGGCACTCCCCCAGTAACCATACTGAATGTCTTTCGGATGTGATATTAACCCAAGGTCTCTTGTTGGGTAGTCATACACTGAGCATGTAAAAAAAACAGATAAGTCTTTAGAATGGGATACTTTCTTTAAGTATATTGCACAGTCTCCAACAAATTAAATAACATGACTCATAGACATCATACGGGAAACTTTTACTTAAATAAACTCGGATAAAAATCATGTAAGAGTTGTTGCTCTTTGTTGGTTGTGATAAAAATTGCTTGCTGAATATTCTATGTGTCTTTTGTAAAGAACATTTAATCTGTTTTGCTATATTTTAAAATTTAGACAGACAATTATAACAGCTGTTTTGACATTTCTTGATAAAAGCCAGGGGAGAGCCAGGCACATTTCTTTTTATCTGTTTGTAAAACTGCATTGTAATTAAGTTGAAATTAGTAGTGTCAAATAAAAATCCTTGGCGGTAAGACTTAAAATAATTAAGGATAAGACTTATTGAAATGGAATACTTATTTTTGTATCAGTTTATAGTCACTTTATAGTCTGTCCTAGGCTACAAAACCAGTTTGTTTTAAAATACCTACTTTCTTTCTTTTCTTTTTTTGTGTGTAAATTTGGTCAGACATGCCTTAAAGATGTAGTACTATAATCCAGACTCTTGATAATGGTCTGTTTCTACTTTTAGTCTCATATTTGGCTCTGATTTTGGATAGTCTTAATAAGTTACGTAAAGCTTTCATATTAATGATAGATATTTTACCTTCTGTTTTGATATAATATTATGAACTCAGTAAGAGAACTAGTTTTCTTTTATTGGGATAATCTGCAACTTGCATAGCTTGTCTAGACAAAATGATGATGTAGAATTCTAGGTTGTTATTTGGCCTCCAAATTACTTGTCTGAGAAAAATTTGAAACCACTTCCAATTAAAGTATGTAGGGTAAAAATGCTGTGCAAAGTTGCTTAACCAAAAATATGTGGCGTTGAAGTTTTTGTGAGGACTCGATTTATTGAGTGCTAAAGTGGAATAACTAATAACTAGAATAATTAGATGCCTTAAAACCCACTTAATTTTTGTGTGTGTGAGAGTAGAGTGATCCAGAATAACATGATTACTGTCCTCAGTTTAATGCATTAGTTATAATTACTGTACTTATAAGTATGTCAGATCTGGAACAAAATACCAGCTTTTATACACTAGGTGGCTAATATCTAGTAAATCTAAAATTTAGGGAAAAAAACCTGTTGGATCAGTTGTCTCTGAATACACATTAAATTGCCTTAAGTCTTTTATAAAACAGACAAAAAAATACATGTATCTTACATCACCAAATAGAGTTTTATCTTGAAAATATAGCAGATACTGTTATCTAAATTAAATGCTGATATTAATCATATTCTGGATATTTTAAGATACTCAATCTTGTATGAAAATTCAACCAAGGTGAAAGTTCAAAAAGTGGCTTTTGAACACAATACATGTAGTTTAAAGACAAATCATTTCTTTTCTGACTCTATCAAAATAGGGTGCAAATCATAGAGAATTTCCAAGACTTGTCAGTCATTAAAAGACAGACCTGTTTATCACTTAATTGGAGTATGAATTGGGGTGTCTTTTTTTACTTAACAGTGTAAACTATGGTCAGAAAGAACAAATGTATGGGCTAATAGTGGTCCATTCTGGTCAAGGCTAAAATAACTGCCACCAGCAAATGTTCTCTACATCAAGATTGACTCTTGGGTAATTTATTACAAGCTTAACCTGCTATCAATTTAGACTGTAACATTTAAAAAGTATCTTATTTTTGAACATTCCATTACAGATAAATTGTTGGTACAAGCCTGGGGAAACATGGGACAGCAAGTTTTCAACTGTTGCTTCAACATACGAGGAGTGTAGAGCAGAATGTGTAGGATTGTACTTGTGTCTATCCACAGATGCTCTCAGGTAACATAAAGTCTCAAACATACTGAAACTAAACAGGTATGTGCATGTCTGTTAAAGGTTACTGCTAATATGTACTGTTGACTTCTATCAGTGGTTAGTTTAAAGGTTACCCCAGCATGCATACCTATCTTCAGTGGCCTCGTGGTTATCACTTCTGTCTATCAATCAGGAGGTAATTGTTAAATCCCCATTCGGGCATTCACTTCTGTCTACCAATCAGGAGGTAATTGTACTGTTAAATCCCCATTCAGGCCTTTTCAAATAATTTTTTATGACCACTGTTGTTGAAAGGTCTTTTCTGTTCTGTTCTGTGGAAAGGGACATTAAACTTGAGTGAAGAGAGTTCACCAATGTTTGTCATATTTTGTGTATCTTTTACTTTATATACATATCAGTGCAATTTCAATTTTTTGAGGTATTCTAGGTCACTTTGACCACTAATATATTTTTAGATATCATATGCAGGCATTGGTTGCTTAAATATATACTAGTGTTTTAAGTTATAACTGCTACAGATGTTTTTGCCAGAAAAGTCAGGGCCTTCTCTGGCAATTTTTTACTTGTTGCCAATCAATACGTCAAATGGAAAGAGTTGTCGCCACCTTGGAGCCACATGTGGGCCACAAGAGCCAAGTTTTAAGGATTCAATAATCATTTATTTTTATATAAATCAAAATAAACAAAGAATAACTTTGTAAGTGTTTATTTTACATTTATCAAACATTTATCTAGCACATTCAAAATCCTATCACATAACAAAAACTTATTTAAACTTTAAAATAAAACATTATATACATTCAAACACTTTTCAAAATGTCTGTACTTTATTTCACAGCACTATCATTCAGTTCTAGCCCCTTTTCACAGACTTTAATCATAATTAGTCTTTAATTTAATTGATCGATTATCGTTAATTTCCATTTATTTATAAAATTACTTCTAATGCAAACCGACCTTATAATCTTGTTTGTGTTTGCAATCGATACGACAAATTAGCAATCAACACTACTTGCAAACAATAAGATATATTATTAATTCAGTGTAATTACAATGAAGTCGGTCTTTTTCTTATTTGACATAACGCTATTTGTCTTTGTAGTGGGTGTGAGAATCTAAACAGCGGTCCTCTTTTACAATAAAATGATGATTTCACACATCAACAATAATTAACTAAGACATACATACCTGTTAGAATTGCTGTAGGCAACATGCTCTGAACAAATTTTGACATCCAAGTTACAATATACAAATATGATTTTGAGCGGTTATCGATTTTTATATTGTGCTCGGATTACCATGTACTACAAAGTGTAAACCAGTCTCTGCCGCATATAACATTAACCAAAATAAACAAATAAAAATGTTGGCGCCACTCATTTTCGCCAATCAGGAAAAATTGGAGCCATTTTTAAAATTTTGTCACCATTGGCGACATTGGCGATCGACAGCGGAGGCACTGAAAGTTGGAAATAGAAATCATATAAATAGTATGCATTTTGTAGGTCAGAGATTGTATAACCTGTCTGCCTGGATTTATAATGGTCACTTGTTATGCAGGTAAAAAGTAATTGAGTGGGATTGTTGAAACATGTTTGCAGGAAACCACAACTTGGTCAGTTTTTCAAAAAAATTGAGCTGTTTTCATGATTGTGGTATCAATGTACATCTAAGAAACTAGATTCAGTCTCATTCCTTTTAAATGTATTATTATCTGTCTTACAGAAGTCACAGACATTAGCTCCTGAGGCATTTGTCCCTTCCCTGGACATTGATAGAAACAAAATGAATGGGAGGTAATTGTCTACCCTTTCAAAACAACTGCGGGCATTTGTGTGGCTGAACTAGATGTGAGGCTTATAGCCCTTTACATTTTATGTTTTTATTGATTAATGAGAAGAACTGTAAAATTAATGATATTATTTCAGAATATTTGGTCACGAGGACGAGGATGGAGATGATGTTATCTATATAAACTGGCTCAACATGGTACGAGCTGGACTTCTGTCCCTGGAGTTCTACTCCCCTGAGACCCGAGCATGGAGACAAGCTCATATGAATGCAAGGTAAAGGTGAAAAAAACCTGCTGATTACTAAGTTTAAGTTTCATGACTATTGAATTAGAACAATTTGGCAGTCACTGTATCGGCAGATTTAATTATCACTGTGATTACCATTTAAGAGTGGTTGACAAATATGAAATTTCATTTTTTTACATTTTGTTATATTGAAGATATCAGTCTGTCAGGGTAACAATGGGGAGTACTACTGTTATACTCTGTGTCCATCAAACTGTTAATCTGTCAGGAAATCTGGCATGATATAATGGCATGTCATTATGATATACCAAGTTTGATATATGTTTCTAATATAGAACATGTAATTTCATTGCCTCATATGAATTTTAGGTTTGTGATTCTTCGTGTACTGCTGGAGACGGGAGAAGATCTGGTAAAGATTGAAAAGATCACAGGAGAAGATGGAAATCCAGACATCCTGATCACTCTGGACAGGTCGAAGATCCTGTCTGTAGGTAAACCAGCTATTGGCAACTTCCTGAGAAAATTACAGGTAATGTATTAGTATCTTCTTCATGTCCTAATGGTCAATAGGAGACATTAGTGGATTATCTACCTTGAATACTCTCTGATATTACATTGGTCCTTCCTTTTGGATTCCTCTGCTTTTATGGCTATTTTTCTCTTTTGGTATGGTGAAAATTAAGCCTAATTATTTGCAAAAGTGGTAGTCAGATTACACATTAAGTTTAGCAACATGTTTTGTTAACACCATTATCTTTGTTTTTTGATAATCCTAACTTTTTATTTAATATATAAGTGACAATTTTCACAACTAAAAGTCAAGACCATCACAATAAGAAACAAGGATAAAGTCAGAGGATTCCAGCTGAAAGGACTAATGTGCTATTTGACCTTTGATGTTATCTGAGTAAGGGAGATAATTTGTGATCAGGAATGACCCTCATTAATCTTACATTTTTTACAATAAGAATTCATTGCTTTTCCATCAGAATATGTTACACAGTGATGCATGTTTATCTGTGTCTTAGAAATTCCAGTTTTTTAACCCTGAACATGCTGAATTTTTGTAATGGATTTGCCCAGCTTTGAATTTGGAACAGTCCATTCAAAGTTGAAGTGATTTCAATATCAAAATACAAAAATGGAGCTACCAACAGTATAGAGCCTGGTCAGACTGCACGGATGTGCAGGCTGGCCTGGCTCTGTACTGGTGGTAAAAGCAAATCACTTTCGGTTGCAGCAGGTTAAGGGTTAAGTAATTTTTCAGAACCTTGAAAGTATATAATGTAAATATAATGTAAAAATGTGAAAAATTTGATGAAGTTTTTCTGGAATTTCTAGTTTAAGGGTTTGGGTCAGAAGTTATGCATATAAGACTTTGTATCTTAAATTTAAGAAGATAATTACTGATAATGGCTTCAAAGATATTTTTATTAAATTTTCTTTCTGAAATCTTAGCTTTTATGTAAACTACGACACTTTCACAGAAACAATTAAACCTGTATGGTCTGATTAATGCCTTTTCTGCTTACAGTTCTTACAAAAGTATATGTAACTACAACTTGATCAGCTTTATTTTTTAAAAAAACATTTTTAGGTATACAAAGCTACAGCCGATGTTGAGGCGGGAAAGAAAATGTATGATTACTATTCAGATGTACACGATTGTGAGGAGCCACACTTCATCTCTCTTCGTGAAATCGTTCTGGCAAGGAAACAACCCAGGAAGATGTTTGTGCAGCATAATACAGCTTTGTATGGAGGTGTGTGCGATAGTATAATATACAGTCGAAATGAGAGTCAGCAAAGTAAGTTAGTGATACTGGTAGCTTAAATGAGATTCGGCAAAGTAAGTTAGTGATACTGGTAAGCTATGTATCTGTTTGGAGGTGTGTGCGATAGCATAATATACAGTCGAAATGAGATTGGGCAAAGTAAGGTAGTGATACTTGTAAGCTAAAATGAGAGTCGGCAAAGTAAGTTAGTGATACTGGTAAGCTATGTATCTGTATGGAGGTGTGTGTGATAGCATAATATACAGTCGAAATGAGATTCGGCAAAGTAAGTTAGTTTTACTGGTAAGCTATGTATCTGTACAGAGGTGTGTGCAATAGCATAATAAACAGTCGAAATGAGACTCGGCAAAGTAAGTTAGTGATACTGGTAAGCTATGTATCTGTATGGAGGTGTGTGCAATGGCATAATATACAGTCATAATGAGATTCGGCAAAGTAAGTTAGTGATACTGGTAAGCTAAAATGAGATTTGGCAAAGTAAGTTAGTCATACTGGTGAGCTATGTTTCTGTATGGAGGTATGTGGTATGGCATAATATACAGTTGAAATGAGATTTGGCAAAGTAAGTTAGTGATACTGGTAAGCTATGTATGTGTATGGAGGTATGTGCTATGGCATAATATACAGTTGAAATGAGATTTGGCAAAGTAAGTTGGAGATACTGGTAAGCTATGTATGTGTATGGAGGTGTGTGAGATAGCATAATATACAGTCGAAATGAGATTTGGCAAAGTAACTTAGTGATACTAGTAAGCTATGTATGTGTATGGAGGTATGTGCTATGGCATAATATACAGGGGAAATAAGATTCGGCAATGTAAGTTAGTCATACTGGTAAGCTATGTATGTGTATGGAGGTGTGTGCGATAGCATAATATACAGTTGAAATGAGATTTGGCAAAGTAGGTTAGTGATACTGGTAAGCTATGTATGTGTATGGAGTTGTGTGCTATGGCATAATATACAGTCGAAATGAGATTTTGCAAAGTAAGTAAGTGATACTGGTAAGCTATGTATGTGTATAGAGGTGTGTGCGATAGCATAATATACAGGGGAAATAAGATTCGGCAAAGTGAGTTAGTGATACTGGTAAGCTATGTATGTGTGTGGATGTGTGTGCAATAGCATAATATTCAGGGGAAATAAGATTCGGCAATGTAAGATAGTCATACTGGTAAGCTATGTATGTGTATGGAGGTGTGTGCCTTAGCATAATATACAGGGGAAATAAGATTCGGCAAAGTAAGTAAGTCATACTGGTAAGGTATGTATGTGTATGGAGGTGTGTGCAATAGCATAATATTCAGGGGAAATAAGATTCGGCAAAGTAAGTTAGTGATACTGGTAAGCTATGTATGTGTATGGAGGTGTGTGCGATAGCATAATATACAGGGGAAATAAGATTCGGCAATGTAAGATAGTCATACTGGTAAGCTATGTATGTGTATGGAGTGTGTGCGATAGCATAATATACAGGGGAAATAAGATTCGGCAGTGTAATTTAGTCAAACTGGTAAGCTATGAATCTGTATGGAGGTGTGTGCAATAGCATAATATACAGTCGAAATGAGATTCGGCAAAGTAAGTTAGTGATACTGGTAAGCTGTGTATCTGTATGGAGGTGCGTGCGATAGAATAATATACAGTCGAAATGAGATTTGGCAAAGTAAGTGAGTGATACTGGTAAGCTATGTATCTGTATGGAGGTGTGTGCGATAGCATAATATACAGTTGAAATGAGATTCGGCAAAGTAAGTTGGAGATACTGGTAAGCTATATATCTGTATGGAAGTGTGTGTGATAGCATAATATACAGTCCAAATTAGATTCGGCAAAGTAAGTGAGTGATACTGGTAAGCTATGTATGTGTATGGAGGTGTGTGCGATAGCATATTATACAGTCGAAATGAGATTCGGCAAAGTAAGTTGGTGATACTGGTAAGCTATATATCTGTATTTAGGTGTGTGCGATAGCATAATATACAGTAGAAATGAGATTTGGCAAAGTAAGTTAGTGATATTGGTAAGTTATGTATCTGTTTTAATCATTCATTTGAAAAGGTTATGTAGCTATCAGCCAAAAAGGAAGCTAGTTTGCAGAATGACAATACATCCTTTTAAAGGCTCGGTTTCACTTACAAAGATATAAACACACTTAAAAAAAGGATTTACGTATGTATTTCAACTTTGCTCCTAATGATCATTCCTGTTATTAAAACAGCTAAGTGCAACACTGTATCAACAAATCTACAGGAAACACCAACAGTTTCACTAACTTGATGATACATCCACTAAATGCAAATTAGTTTCAGTCACATGGGTAGTCACATGACCCTAGGCAGATCTAAATTTAGTACAAGCATATCAAATTGTCCAATGTTTGTTGTAGATTTAGATGCTTGTTAGAAGAATAGTTTCAACTTGAATGTTAATCCTATCACTAGTATTTTATATTTCGTCATTTTAAAGGAAAATGGATCTTCAAGCCAGCTCAGTTTAAATCCTTCCTTGGCTTTGATCTTTTTTATCATGAATAAGAACTGGGTGAGTGAACTAGGTTTAACACCCCAATCAACTGAGGTCATATTGGGACCGACGTCAATGTTCCAAACAGTTTATTTGTTCTCCATTTCAGATGGTAGTATTGATTTAAAGAGTTACGAAGCAACTCCAGCGGGCCTCATTCAGTCTTGGGTTGACAGATTCCCGTCAGCTGATATTGACGAGATTATATATGATCTTTGGCAGAAAGACAAACCTTTCTTTGAGTAATAGTATATTGCAAGAAGGAGGAAGAGACAATAGTCACTGTTATTCTTGAAAACAAAAAGTTACAGGTTGGAATCGTGTAGAATCAGCTAGTGTGTGGAATAGTACATCAAGATATAAGCAAAATACAATAATTTCTTCAAAATGTTAAACATTATCTAGAAGTTTGAAGCATTATTAAAAAATTAAAACCAAATTGTGATTGTGACTAGAATAACTTCCACAAACAATCAAGCAACCCCAAACATTTTTGTTGTTTAGGTTTTTTTGTTTTGTTTTTGTATAACGATATTGTGTGGTGCAAAAGAAGTATTAATAATATTATGGGAAATAAGTATATAAACATTTTCCATGTAAGGAACTAGATTAATTTTGAACAAAATATTGAAGTTTGAAAGAGTTATAAAGTGTTATTCTTGTGCATTGCTGCTACATTTTATTCTTAAAGATTAAATATAATTCTGTATCATCAAATTCTTGTCTGCTTGCTAAGATGAATAGTATATATAGATCCGCAGAGTTTAATGATTACCTCCTTCAGGTATATGTATTTAATTAAAGATTTTTACAAATTGTCATTAATTTTTTTTTTCTCAAATAGAATGCTTTCTGGGTTTGGTTTTTGAGTGAAATAGTATACAAGTTCCAGTGATAAGACCTGTCAGACAGTCTTGATAACAAATCAGTTTCTATAGAAGACATTTTTTTTATTCTGAGTCTGAAACATTCTTTCACTAACTTGTTGATACTTGTGACATTTTGATATAGTTGAAGTGGCCTTAATATTTGCACTTTATTGCGTTGGTAGTGGGGTTCTGAAAGAAAGATGGTGTAGTGAAAATAACAGAAAGCCGATGTGTCTTTAAATGATAAATCATGAATTTGTTTTGAAAATGTTCGTTTTTTTCAACACAGGTACAAAATATTATTATGTCTCCACCCAAAAATGGGGGAGACATATTGTTTTTCCCCCGGTTGTCCGTCCGTCCGTCTGTCCGTCACAAAATCGTGTCCGCTCTGTATCTTCCAAAGCCCTTAGAGGATTTTTATGAAACTTGGGTCAGATGTTCACTTCATCAAGGCGACGTGCAGAACCCACTTTGCGGGTGTGGTGTCTCAAGGTCAAGGTCACACTTGGAGGTTAAATGTCAAATGCCACAAAATCGTGTCCGCTCTGTATCTTCAAAAGCCCTTGAAGGATTTTTATGAAACTTGGGTCAGATGTTCACCTCATCGGGGGAGACATATTGTTTTTCCCCCGGTTGTCTGTCTGTCTGTCCGTCACAAAATCGTGTCCGCTCTGTATGTACCAAAGCCCTTGAAGGATTTTTATGAAACTTGGGTCAGATGTTCACCTCATCAAGGCGACATGCAGAACCCACTTTGCGGGTGTGGTGTCTTAAGGTCAAGGTCACACTTGGAGGTTAAATGTCAAATGCCACAAAATCATGTCTGCTATGTATCTTCAAAAGCCCTTGAAGGATTTTTATGAAACTTGGGTCAGATGTTCACCTCATCAAGGCGACATGCAGAACCCACTTTGCGGGTGTGGTGTCTCAAGGTCAAGGTCACACTTGGAGGTTAAATATCAAATTTTACAATTGTCTGATTCAATACTGCCTGCAGCAACTGGCTGGCGGGAGACATATGTTTTTGTTCAATCAAAAACCATTTCTAGTTTGAAATATTTTTGTCAGCCTTTTATTTATGGCAATTTTTTGGAGTTGGCACTGGGTCCCATTTGTGAAGCTACAACATTATTTTTCACTATTTTTTGTATCAGTTTTTAACCAGGTTTTCAATTTTGAAAATCCTGGTTATTAGATTGGGGTATGGCGGGCGGATGGGCGGATGGGCGGATGGGCGGGCGTCAAACGAAATTGTGTCCGCTCTGTAACTCTTCAACCCTTTGAAGAATTTTGATGAAACTTCAGACAAATGTTTACCACATCAAGATGACGTGCAGAACGCATGTTCCGCATGGCTGGCTCCAAGGTCAAGGTCACAGTGACATTAACATTGAAAATCCTGTCCGCTCTGTAACTCTTCAACCCTTTGAAGAATTTTGATGAAACTTCAGACAAATGTTTACCACATCAAGATGACGTGCAGAACGCATGTTCCGCATGGCTGGCTCCAAGGTCAAGGTCACAGTGACATTAACATTGAAAATCCTGTCCGCTCTGTAACTCTTCAACCCTTTGAAGAATTTTGATGAAACTTCAGACAAATGTTTACCACATCAAGATGACGTGCAGAACGCATGTTCCGCATGGCTGGCTCCAAGGTCAAGGTCACAGTGACATTAACATTGAAAATCCTGTCCGCTCTGTAACTCTTCAACCCTTTGAAGAATTTTGATGAAACTTCAGACAAATGTTTACCACATCAAGATGACGTGCAGAACGCATGTTCCGCATGGCTGGCTCCAAGGTCAAGGTCACAGTGACATTAACATTGAAAATCCTGTCCGCTCTGTAACTCTTCAACCCTTTGAAGAATTTTGATGGCTCCAAGGTCAAGGTCACAGTGACATTAACATTGAAAATCCTGTCCGCTCTGTAACTCTTCAACCCTTTGAAGAATTTTGATGAAACTTCAGACAAATGTTTACCACATCAAGATGACGTGCAGAAATTGTTGTCTCATTATTAAGTATACTCCTTGCAGACAGTATTGTTAGCCGAAATTTACATCCTACTCATTATCATGTATTCTCATGAATATTATCTTTTCCTTCATGTCATGTTATAATCTTTTGAATATTCATAGCAATCTTCATTCCAAAATTCATACTATAAGTATAGAATCAGAACAACATTTTTGAAAACCTGGTTTCGTGGCATTGCCATGTTTCTTGTTACAAATTAAAATTGTATAATATGCAATATCTGTAGTCACTGTTACAGTAACAAGCAGGCTTTTGCTTAGTGAGAAACAACTATCTCTCATTGACTGGAAGTTCTTTTTTTTAAATAAGACAATATGTAGAAATAGTTATATTTCATACGTAGATGTTTAAAACTCCTCTTGCTTATGATTAAAAATCATCAAAGTAAAGTTATCCTACTTGTCTTTTTCAAAGTTTTTTGGGGCACAAATTCCCTCTTTTCAAAGGACCCATCTTTCCCCCAAAACTCATGAAAAAAGGCTGGTTTCTTTGTGTTTCATTCTAAGTTGAAAATTATGTCATTCCTTTTAAGAATTTAGGAATTTGTTCATTTAGATTTAATCTTCTATGTTTGTTTGAAGTGTTGCTATCCAAAGTGAGAGGCCGGTTCTGTATTCAGATAGGTTAGGGTCAGAATTCACAGTGCTCAATGCAATTTTATTAACAGCTGATTTACCATTTGTAGGCATTCTTTGACTGATAAGGGAATACATTGTATTACCAAGGTGTAGTACAGTCTGGTGGATTAATGCATAATATATAATAAACAGATTGAAATTCATGTTTGGTTTTTGCTTATATGTATTCAGCCAAAAATTATTGTAGAAGTGTTTAGGATTAAGAGTATAGTCCATAGCCTGAGCTACAAATAAATAGTCTTGAGATAGAAATAAAACTAGTTCATAGATTTTGTTGCCTATGGTAACGAGTGGATGCATAAACATTCATGTAGATGTAACATTTAATAGAGTTTGTATTCATGTCGGTATCTGAGAATTTCACCCACTGCTGTTTTTACAGTACAGCAATGTTAGCAAGGCTGCTCACAATTTTCTCTGTGTCTTGTAATGACTATGGGCCCAGTAGTTCACTGCAATATAGGTTACTTTTGAACAAGAGTCAAGAGAATTGAGCAACGTTGGTCAATTTCAATATGAATATATCAAGAATTTTTATCTGGACAAAACCGCTTCATTTTCATTGTTAAAGGTCTTCAAGCCCTGATTCAGCCATTTCAGCGTGTTAATATTCCAGTACAACAACATTCTACCCATATACATACATATTTATTTTCTATTCCCAAACAACTAGTCTTAATTCTTTTTACAACAACTTACTACCCATATAATTATATATTGCATTTTATTATTTTCTGTCTCCAAACGACGAGTTTATTTTCCAATACAACGACCTTCTAGTCAGAAACTCATTTATTTCATAACCATTAATTCTCCGCCCCATAACATACCTGACGCAATAAAACGTGGACTTTCTAAATATCAGGGCCAACACTGATCAGCCTCGGGCCAGAAAAGTGAATTTGATATTGGCCCTCTTGTAGTTCAATTTGATTGGCTTATAGATCAAGTCCGAAAAATTGATATAGAATTCAATTTTAAATGATAGCCATTTTCTTTTCCAAGTGATAGAAACGAGATTTAGGACAATTTGAAATTGTTCTATCGACTTGTTTAGCAGTACTAAGTGACCAATTAAAAAGGTTGTTTATGGCTTTAAGTACTGTATTTGTGTGAATAGCCATTTCACAACTTGTAACTCACGTGAACACAAGCAGACGACAGAAAGATGGAGGGTGATCAATTCTGGAATTGTTATGAAATAAAATTATTAAATAATTGAATCGATATAGACTCTGTTATTTGTTCTCGGGATAGTTGTATTCGCCCTCCGCCCTCTGCCTCGGGGTCCAATACGACTACCCTCGAAAATAACAGGGCCTATATCAAATTAATTATTTAATAACACATAGTTTTACTTTTTATTTTCTATCCTGAAACAACAAGTTCAATTCTAATACAAGTACTATTATACATGCATATCCATATATCTACGATTCCATATCTTGCGGTTTTATATCAGGATAAAGACTTTTTAACCTGAAAACAACCACTTTATAACTCTATGATTATAAAGGTTTTATATGCCAATAAAACGATCTCATATCATGGCGTTATATGTGGAAACAACGAGTTCATTGCTTCATTTGCTAATACAAGGACTTATATTGATGACTCAGTTCAGTACTCTTACAGTATAAATACAGGTGTGTTGCAGTATCGCACTAAACCATCGATACAGCTGTTTTGTATCAACTTAAAAAAAAACAATTCATACCCCCAATTCATACCCCAATTAATACCCTAAGTCATACCCCAATTCATACCCAAATTCAACGAGGATAACAACTTTCTGTTGTGATACAAATACATGCACTTTCCACACTCAATTTCTGCTATACAATGGCCTCATGATTACGACAATACAACAACTTGACACCCAGATACAACGACCACTTGCGGGCCTCGATAGTTCAGTAGTTTGAGTGATCGCCGCCGGTTAAGATGGTCCCGGATTAAATCCTAGCCTAGTGCGAGACGAGTCAATTGACAAGTCTCCAAAGCAACACATACCTTTATTCACACGGGTGTGAATGGGTACTTGTAACGAATGATTTTGGCTTCTCTCAAACGAACAACACATGATTCGGTTCACATAGATGTGTGGACTGGTTCCAGTAACAAATGTTACTAATTCTCTATCAAACGACTGGATATATTTGAGTTCCTTCTATGCCTCGAGAGTTGTTTTAAAGAAACCTGGATCGTTTCCATTGCAGTTAAGCTTAGACAAGTTAGAATACCTTATACAGCAACGACTAGATACATATTGCTAGACTTCTCAAGGAACTTTTTGATAGAGCTTTCACGGTTGCTTACCAAGAGAGGAAATTCACGATCACCGCTATGACATAACGAGAAAGAAACTTCAAACATTTTGCTGATGTTACACTGATATCATCCGACAATCGTTTTGTAGAAACTAACAGAATTGTTATAGACTGTAAAGAAATAAACGTATTTAATTGCTTTGACGGCGGTGAGAATTTAATAAAAAGTCATTGCTTCAAAAATACTAAGTATAGGATAGATTCTTCAGCATAAAAATCCTTTGGTCAGTCCCTATGCTCCCTCCCTTCGGTTTCTTGCTGCTACTCTCCCCTTCGGTTTCTTAATGCTACGCTCCGTGCCTTCAGTTTCTTAATGCTACGCTCTCTCTCTCTCTCTCTCTTCAGTTTGTTGTTGCTACTCTCCCTCCCTTCGGTTTCCTAATGCTAACTCCTTCCTTTGGTTTCTTGATGATATACTCTCCTTTCTCTTTTATTAATGCCATGCTCCCTTCCTTCTGTTATTTAATGTTAAGCTGCTTCCTTTAGTTTCTTAATGCTACGCTCTCTGCCTTTGGTTTCTTGATGCTACACTCCATTGCACTCCTTCCTTTCGTTTTTAATGCTTCTCTCCCTCTCTATGGTTTCTTCATGACACGCTCCCTTTTTTCCGTTTCTTAATGCTTCTTTCCCTCCGTTCGGTTTCTTAATGCTATACTCCCTCCTTTCAGTTTCTTAATTCTACGCTCCCTCCTTTCGGTTTCTTAATGCTACGCTCGCTCCTTTCGGTTTCTTGATGCTACGCTCCCTCCTTTCGGTTTCTTGATGCTGTGCTCACTCCCTTCTGTTTCTAAATGCTAGGCTCCCAAATTTCGAGTTTTTGATCCTATTTGCCATAACTTCAGTTTGTTAATGCTACACTCACTCCATTTGGTTTCTTGCAGCTTCGCTTCCCCCATTTGGTTTCTTCATGCTACGTACACTCCTTTCGGTTACTTGATGCTACTCTCCCTCTCTATGGTTTCTTCAAAGCACGGTCCCTTTGTTCGGTTTCTTCAAGCTACGCCCCTCCTGTCGTTTTCTTGATGCTACGCTTCCTCCGTTCGGATTCTTCTTTCTTCTCTTCCTCCCTCGGTTTTTTCTTGCTACGCTACTTCCCTGCGGTTTTCACTTCATAGCTTCTATCCTATACGCTAAGCCACAGTTATAATGGATCTATTACCTAAGAATTAACTATAAGAAAGTTAACAAGCGATAAAATATACTTAATATGATGCAAAGATGCAACCGCAAAAAAATTAGCAACCAATTAAATGAAACATATGCAATTTATATTCATTGACTGAGTCACAAGATTTTAAGACAATGATGCATTCTGTCAGAAATATGACACCTGAAATAAGACAACATTTATAGACGATTTCAACATTTTTGTTGCATTTTTCTTCTCAAATTAATGCATAGATCTTAATTTTTATAATTTATATCAATTACTTTATTTTCAATGCGCTGTACTTGAATGGCAATATAAAGTTTAGGTGGATAGTTTTCGAGCTACAGTTTACGCTATTAATTCAATCCTAACTTCAGCAATCAATTCAAATTTATTCCTTTTATTTGGAATTGTAATTTTAACAAAGGCCATGTACACATATTCTGAATCTTCATAACTGATCTGGTCATTTAGATGTAACTAAAATTTTGGCATTTATGTGGCCCCACATCTTCGTACATTTCCGGTAAAAAAAAGGCGGGGTTACCTCGGCCATTGTTGATGCAATTTCAGCCAAAGCGTAGGGGAATTTTTGTGGGAAGGACAAGAAGCTATCTATTTAATTCGCAGACAATCTCTCATACTATGGTTTTTATTTTCACACATTTTTTACAGCAGTGGTCATCATCAGCATTCCAAAGCATATGTGCGCAAATATAGGTGTGAAATTAAACTTGATATTTCTTGTAGATTTCATTTCCACCTGGATTTCATCGCAGAATTTCAGTCCACCAGTTCTAAACCACCAGTTCTAAACCACCAGTTTTAAATCATGTGTACGTTATCAAGTAAAAATAGTCCACTTAAATACTGCAGATCGTTTATAGATGTAGAGATATTATTATAGCAAAAGAGATAACTTCAAAGCAAGAGGTGCGTATAAACCTAAGACGCTCACCTAGGTACATCCAGGGCCTACTTACCAGCATGTGGTTTCATATGTGGTTTCACAGAGAGGTGGCATCTGTTCGAATAGTCATACACGTACACTATACTAATGTTTTTTTTGTGTTTTTTTTAAGTTCGTGACATCGTAGTCTCGATAACTCTAGTGTAAGCAAGGACCGCTTGAACAGGATAAAAAACGCATGTAAATAACATGCAATTACTCTTATATAAGTGGGCTTTTTTAAATTAAAAAAAAATGCTTTTGTCTTGGTTACGAAATACATGCACTGTTACAGATGAAAAAAAAAAACAAACTAAAAAAATATACTAGTATATGCAAAAACGCTAAAATAAACCTAATTTCTTTTGTTTTTAAACAGCTAAGATCGGAAAGCTTCGGTGGTTAGGCAGAGATCTGAATTTCAAATTGTTATATGTGCAGGAAAGCTCGCCGTCCGTTACGGTTAGTACTTTATTGAATTGAAAAACAACAACATCAAAAACAAAATAATTTGCTGTAGCATTAATATCAATAGAAAAATGTCAACCATATATCATACGTGCCTTGTTATTAGATATGTTCAAGCTTTTTATTATGTCCAAGAATATAGGATATAAAATCTAACTGTTCTAACCAATGGTCCTTTTTCGTTAATCGTTCCACCCACACTGTAGTTATTTGTCGCTTTTCAATATCATTTGTATCCCCACTGGGGTATACAGTGGTATTGATCTATGGAAATGTGAATACCTTTGTCTTGTATTACGGTGATTCCAACACAGATATGATAAGGTCACAGGTAAGGCCATACTATTTTTTTCTCGTGGTACTCGTGCAGCCAAAAACAACATGTGCCAGCAAGAAAACATCAAATAGAAACTTTCACACGACAAAAATATCGTCAAATAAACAGTTGAAGGTTTTGACAAACTTTAGAGTATTCGGTCACTTGATTTTGAGCAGTTCTAAATTTTTTTTGTACGCGAGAACTTAACGACATGGCTAGCGTCCGTCGCAAAATCGTAAACATAATATAGATAAAATATATGGAAATATATTACACAAGGTGCTGACTACAATTATGAAATGGGTTCGTTTTTTTCTACGTCCAAAAATCTTGCACACGTAATAAGAGTATGTAAAGTGAAATGTATATGCCTACATAACTTGATTCTCTTGTCGCTACGTTCCAGGCAAAAGTCCCACTTTCAGACCTTCAAATCCGTTCTGGGTTTATAGTCGTATTTAGATAATGAGAATTTTAGAATTACTTATTTTCTATCTACAGAAGTGATGTATGTGGACTTAAACATTTCTAAACTCTTGATTTACATCGTCGTCCAGATCTTGAAAAGAGTAACGGCCGAAGCATTGATGCAGACCTGAAATTAGCACCACTGGTTTCGTAAAAGAAAAAGGCAAAAGCAAACTCTCATAGGCCTAGTATATTGTCATCTAGCTAAGAATAAGACTTTTTCCATAGATCGTGGGACAATACACTAGGCATATGATGTAGTTTCATTTGTCTTTTCAAGTTACAGGAAACAAACATTTTTTTGCCAATATTTGCATAGCGCGGGGGTGTGCATGATCTGTTAATTGTATTTTCTCGAAAAGGTCGCCTTCAATTATTCAACAAGATTTCAACGGAAACACCGATGAACGTCTATTATCGGTATGGTAAAGGTTTTTGAAATGGCGCATAAAGCTTCACACCAGTTAGAATAATTGGAACAGAAAGCCTTAGAGAATGTATTGAGGATCGGAGATTTTATAGGCGAAACCTGTGGACCATTTTCCTGTTGACCTTTCCAGAAGCATTAGTGATTTAATTAACATTTACAGTTAGTTCTAAAAAAAGTATTTTTGTCACATGTTTCAACACCAACTAGAACAGACAACACCATGGTGGCCATTAATGACAATGACATCAAATTAAACGATTTTTTCACTGTCTTCCCTGACTTGCAAAAACGTCCATGTTGTGTTTGTCAGAAATGGGAAATAAAAGTACAGAATAATGCCTGGTTACGGTTCCTGGTAGGGGTACTTACAAGGTTAATCCTATTTTAAATTCCTATTTTATTTCTTTCCTGAATTGTCTTTATTTTAGATGTGTATCTAAAAGTCAATGATTTGCATAAAAAATACCAGATTTATTCATGGAGGAATCCATACTGCCAAAAGTCTTTTTTTCTTGTTCCTTGATTGATCGTGGGACCTTTTCAACGCATTTTGGCACGACCAAAACTGTGCGACTTTTGGAACTCACCCCTGGTTAGTTACCGTCATGATGACAGGGCTATAAGTAGAACCGTGTAATGAACAGTAAATTCACATTTCTTTTCTTTAATATAAATATATTGAATGGAATTGAGAAGTTGTAGAAATTATCAACTCTTAACTGTGAGTCACATTTACAGCAAATGTTATGATTATTTCAACTATGTCGAGTATTGAATTAAATTGTTTACCGGAAAAAAAATGAGGTATGGTTGTTTTGTCTACTAATTTGATAGCATTATTTTAAAATCTAGACCATCTATTTTCACGCACGTTATAGCCTATCTACTTATTGTTAGCACAGCATAAATTAATTTTAATCAGATTCACAACCCCGATAATCTGCTTATCATACATTTTGTTGTTTTGTAATTGCATACCTTAGGTGTTTCAAAGCTCATTTGTTATGAATTGACACTTTGTTCGACGTTTATGTTTCCGATATCATCTTGTTGAAGATCTGAGATCAGTTCCGGTTCAAGTGGATAAAAACAGGACACAAAATATTAAGCGGGATTCATTAAATAAAGTGTCATTTGGAAGACAAAGGGTTAATTAAAGGATATAAAAAGTACGAACTACGGTACTCTTTTGTATGTGTGACATGTCATCCAGGCCTTTGCGTAGCTTGTCTACCCAAATATGAAGAGGTAGTCGTGATGAAATAAATATTCTTCAATACTCCCCCATGATCAAATGTTAACTTTCATCTTTAGAGCAACTAACTAAGCTCACGCTAATTCTTAGAATTTAAAACTGTTATTGTCTAGGCCCTGTCATTTAGGCGTTCTATCTACGATAATTCTTAGAACTTTAAATCTGTTATTGTCTAGGCCCTGTCATTAAGGCGTTCTATCTACGATAATTCTTAGAACTTTAAATCTGTTATTGTCTAGGCCCTGTCATTTAGGCGTTTTATCTACGATAATTCTTAGAACTTTAAATCTGTTATTGTTCAGACTTTGTCGTTTAGGCGATCTATCTGTTTTTTTCTTATTTGATTCCTAAACCCTTTTCTCTTTAGATTTACTTTATATTTATTTTCTTTCTTAATAAATCACGTTTTTCTCGCTTTAAAGCGATAGCCTCTTGTACCCTTACAAACACGTACTTATAGTTATCGACTCATATTTTTTCCTACTTCTTATTTAGTCTTAGTCATATCCGAAAGACCAATTCATGAATTTTGTCATCAGTGCATTTCAGTATACGTACATGTGTATAAATATTCTTCTTACTGTTTCACAGATTACACGTTTCGTATCATCGAAATACACGTGGCTAGACTTTTAGTGCTGTAAAACCGATTAAAGACTATATATAACCGAAAAATATCAAAATAGGAAATAAATTTATAAATGCCAAAGACATTTGAAACAATTAACTGACTCTTTAATTGAAAACCACAACATATAAATGTAGTATTTTTATGACAACGATTACAATTCGTCTGCTGCCTAGTAAATGGAGAGTTCTTACGAAATGTCAGTACTTATTATAAAATGCCCCCTGAAGTAAAGGCCAACCGATTTTTTTAACGTGATACCGTCTAGTGGCATTTCGAATGTCCGAAAATTTGACAAGTAAGAGATTTGTTCTACTGTTAAATCATTTTCTGGGTTTATATGGAAGTTATACAAGGGAAAGAAATTATATAGCGGCATTTAACGTAAAGTTCCTGTTCTCGCGGTATTAACCTTAGACATGCTCTTGGCAATATTTTTTTCCTGATCATGGTGGGCACTGTTTGTATTTCAGTAAGTTATTGGGAGATTCGAGGTCAACCAATTGCTGAACGACGGCCACCCGAGTAAAAACCTTTCTATCAAAATACTTTAAGCTAAGTTTGTAATTCAGTAAGTTAGTTTTAATTAATACTACTATACGTGATCTAAAAGCCAGCCTACTCGTGAAAAAAGAGTTATATACAAGTCTGTTCTTAGATACAGCAACGCAGAGTATATTGAAAAAAATGGCAGCTTTCATTGCCTGTTAAAATTGTTGGTGCCTTTCTTATAACCGTCACGATGTTTGGCTCTTACTTACGATATAAAAATGGAATGGCTAAATAGATAACTTTGGCAGCCTTCATTGTCAACATTTTTATGAAGTGCATATAATCCTCACCTCATTCATACGGTTGATGGTTGGCAAAATGATACTGTTTTCCCCATGCTTTCTTTTCTGTACAATAAAGAAGGTACATGCAGTGTCAACCTTGACATTTTGACCGAAATAGCTTAACAAAATGTGCAGCAAGTCATCACGTTTTATATTTTCGGCTACACCACTGAATATTGGCACACGTTTGTCCATATGTACAACATGGAACGTACTACCAGCGCCAGAATGTCTGGGAATCCTATTGAATCATAAGTAGACCGCTTTTTTATTGATTTGATATATCCAGTTAATTCGTATTTTTATGATTTGATGATAGGTGATCATTTTTTTTCTATTTTTGGCATCGATTAAAAACCTCTGTTTAAAAAATTGAATGACTTCTTTTTTGAAAGGTGATTGTTATGGAAAATAAACTGAATGATTAGCTCAAAAGCTCCATTAAACCCCACTAACTCTATTGAACACAGTTCATCATTCCAAAATACCATTGCATCCCTACCATATGTTACCTTGTCTGAAGCCCCTGGTTATCTTGAATTCACGGAACCGTATTGGACTGTGAAACTCAACGGAGAATTATTTTAACATGTTTGTATTGTAATGTGTTCTTGTACTAGTAGTGTCGTCGTTTGTATTGTAATGTGATCTTGTATTGGTAGTGTCGTCGTTTGTATTGTAATGTGATCTTGTACTGGTAGTGTCGTCGTTTGTATTGTAATGTGTTCTTGTACTGGTAGTGTCGTCGTTTGTATTGTATTGTAATGTGTTCTTGTACTGGTAGTGTCGTCGTTTGTATTGTATTGTAATGTGATCTTGTACTTGTAGTGTCGTCGTTTATATTGTAATGTGATCTTGTACTGGTAGTGTCGTCGTTTGTATTGTAATGTGATCTTGTACTGGTAATGTCGTCGTTTGTATTGTAATGTGTTCTTGTACTGGTAGTGTCGTCGTTTGTATTGTAATGTGTTCTTGTACTGGTAGTGTCGTCGTTTGTATTGTAATGTGTTCTTGTACTGGTAATGTCGTCGTTTGTATTGTAATGTGATCTTGTACTGGTAATGTCGTCGTTTGTATTGTAATGTGATCTTGTACTGGTAATGTCGTCGTTTGTATTGTATTGTAATGTGTTCTTGTACTGGTAGTGTCGTCGTTTGTATTGTATTGTAATGTGATCTTGTACTTGTAGTGTCGTCGTTTATATTGTAATGTGATCTTGTACTGGTAGTGTCGTCGTTTGTATTGTAATGTGATCTTGTACTGGTAGTGTCGTCGTTTGTATTGTAATGTGATCTTGTACTGGTAATGTCGTCGTTTGTATTGTAATGTGTTCTTGTACTAGTAGTTTCGTCGTTTGTATTGTAATGTGATCTTGTACTGGTAGTGTCGTCGTTTGTATTGTAATTTGTTCTTGTGCTTGTAGTGTCGTCGTTTGTATTGTAATGTGTTCTTGTGCTGGCAGTGCCGCCGTTTGTATTGTAATGGGTTCTTGTACTTGTAGTGTCGTCGTTTGTATTGTAATGTGATCTTGTACTGATAGTGTCGTCGTTTGTATTGTAATGTGATCTTGTACTGGTAGTGTCGTCGTTTATATTGTAATGTGTTCTTGTACTTGTAGTGTCGTCGTTTGTATTGTAATGTGATCTTGTACTGGTAGTGTCGTCGTTTGTATTGTAATGTGTTCTTGTACTAGTAGTGTCGTCGTTATTTCGTCTTGCAGGTAATGGTGTTATAACGATAGGGTGCTACGAAGGCGTTTGCGAGGTTGTATCGTCTTACCCATATATTGCTTCACCACGACAATGCGAAAAAACAATGACCCAGCATCGAACACTATAGCATAACGTGTAGGCTTCCTATATTTTAGTAAAACCAAGAGCCTGCAGGACAAAGCTTACAGGTAAGTGAGAACAGGTAGAGATGTGGCTACACCATGTGGCCTGGAAATGCTCTGTTCTAGACTGTCCTATTGGACTACATTGTTCTGTACGTTTGCTCCTTTGCTCTGTACTATATTCATTTGCTGTACTTTTTTAAACTGTGTTTTTATGCAAAGTTCCGCGCACTGTACTGCACTACACTGCGTAATGATGCGCTGTAATGTACTGCGAAGCGCAGTACTGCACTTCACTTCGCTGCGCTGCATTGCACTGTGATGTATTGTACTGTAATATATTTTACTTTGCTGCGCTCTGCTGTGCTGTGCCGTACTGTACCGTACCGTTCCGCATGGTTCTGTTCTGTACTGTACTATACTGTTTTGCACCCCCATTTGTGTCGAAACACTGACTGCATACAATGTTATTTGTAATGCATATAATGTCGTATCCCTTTTATATGACGTTGTTTCACGCCATATAATGGCTATTCTACTTTATCTACATATACAATTGAATAACCACCTTATATAACGGAAAAGAACTGTACATCATGATAAATTTGTCATGTCAAATAGAGCATACACGAAAATTTTGTATAATACAATACCACAGGATAAGACAGTAAAGGCGTTCCATACTACAATGTTTCCTGATATGCTGTGCTAATGAGATCGTGCTACGTTTTGGTGTGGTGTGGTGTGGTGCGATCTGGTGTGGTGTGGTGCGATCTGGTGTGGTGTGGTGTGGTGTGGTGTGATGTGATGTGGTGTGGTGTGGTGTGGTGTGGTGTTGGTGTGGTGTGGTGTGGTGTGGTGTGATGTGATGTGATGTGATGTGATGTGGTGTGGTGTGGTGTGGTGTGGTGTGGTGTGGTGTGATGTGATGTGGTGTGGTGTGATCTGGTGTGCTGCGCTGTGTTGTAATATGCTATGCTATACTGTGCCGTGATGTTCTGTGCTGTGTTGTGCTTATAAGTCCAGTTAGTTTTTTCTGTTCTGTTCTGTTCTGTACTGTGCTGTGCTCTGCACTGTTCTTTCGTGTACTTTGAATCGCTAGCGCTGTGCTTATTTAGGTTTTGGTACAAACCTGCTTACTTTATTGCACTCTGTGGAGTACTTCTCAAAGAAGCATGACGTATTTGTTTTTCCAGTTGTTCTGCATGTAGGTTGCTGATTGCCAAATTTCTGCTTTGATATTTGAACATATTTGCCATACCAGTAATTTTTTTGGTATCAAACTTCGTAAATTCAAGCTTCGATTCATGACTTCAAATTGGCCGTAAATATTTCTTATTTTGTGACACAAACAAATATTTTAGTGTCTCCATATTACTTTGAAAGATTACAATATCTAAAAATCATCTTTTTAACGTGAATAAATTTCGCAAACAGCAAAATTGTTTGGCGACACTTTTAACAATCAGTTTGTATCAGTTCATCGGGTTTAGTCAGATAACATTTTTAATTTTCAATTTAAAGCTGGTTGTATATTTCTGAAGTATTTAGTACACAATAAAGCGTTTGTAAAGTAACACAGTTTGCTTGCACCGTCTTGCGTCAAATCGAAGCATTTCTTAATTTATATCCCCCCAGTCGCGTTCAATTTTATGTAAACAATGCAAACATTAAAGGAAGCTTTTAAATCCAACAAGAATGGAGTTCTGACTCGGATCTTAGATTTGATACTTTGGACGAAAAATGGCGCTTGACTCTTCTTTTGTACAGCAATGTTCCAAGATAAATTGTTAACTATGCTTTCTATGCATTTTATGTGTGTTAAAGTGCGTGTGCTTATTTGAAAAAATATTTCTTTCGGTTATGCCCTACCTATATATTTGAGTTTATTTTTCCAAAAAGAGTTTATCTGTTACGTATTGCAAGATACTCAAAGCATCACATTCAAGAGACACTCCTGGTAAGTAGCGTGAATAGAAGGACAGGGGATCGAATTAGTGACCTTTGGATTACAAGCAAAACCACTCGTCTGCCCTTCCGCTATGCCTCCTATTACCATATGTATTTGATAAGTGATGAAAACTGAGGCAACTCACTGCCCATAGAGGAAATCTGGGTTTCGTGTTGCAAAGTTGGGGATGTGAAGAAAAGAAATGTGTATGCACGCGGCCCTCACAACAAGACCTTCCATTTTAAGCTTTGTTTTTAAAAACAAAAATCATTATTACAACAATTAAATAATTCTCTGCCTAAATTAATATGGGATTTGATATCTCAAGTAAAAAAATAACACAGAAAAGTGTAAACTGCAATAAAATGAAAATCTTTCTTTAAAGTGTCCCCGACATTTGTCCCATGATGTCGTAGAAGTCATTCATATAATTGTGATACACCCCACGCGAGGGAGGCTACTTAAGGGTGATGAGGTTATCAGGTAATGTCAATCAAGAGGCATCAAAGATCTTAACTAAGTCAACATAATTGATTAAAAAAAGATAAAAGATACCACTTAAACTAACAATGTGAGCTATTTCATGCATCTATACATTAAAACAACCGCTTATAATAAGAAACGGGTGCTTACAAGAGGATAAAAGGCTTTTATGGTTGTCAGAAATCACGAGCATATTTCCTTTGAACTTTAATACACTGCATTGCACGAAGCATTATATATGGAAAACATAATCTGTATTGAGGAATAACCTAGCTTATTTTTCTTTTTGACATTCCATTTGAGCCTTAGTTTGAAATAATGTATACAGTAAACTAAGTCATATTTCATAATACGTGTTTACACATATAATCTCTAAATTGTCACTGGTTTTGTTACATTTCTAAACGATTATTTATTTGCAGGACGGCGAAAGAACACATTAAGATCAGAAAATATACTAGTATGTCAGATGCATCCTCATTTCTTGAATATGAAAAAAATACGATAGGAAACTGAGAAAAGCCGATGCGTATGGGAAACAATTTGAGAAGGGTGATGGTGAAAACAAGCAAATGCGTATGGGAACCAATATGAGAGGGGTGATATTAAGAAAAGCAAATGCGTGTGAGAACCAATATGAGAGGGGTGATATTAAGAAAAGCAAATGCGTGTGAGAACCAATATGAGAGGGGTGATGGTAAGAAAATCAAATGCATAAGGGAACCAATATGAGAGGGGTAATGGTAAGTAAATCAAATGCATATAGGAACCAATATGAGAGGATTGATGGAAGAGCAAATGCATATGGGAACCAATATGAGAAGGGTGATGGTAAGAAAAGCAAATGCATATAGGAACCAATATGAGAGGGGTGATGGTAAGAAAAGCAAATGCATATGGGAACCAATATGAGAATGGTGATGGTAAGAAAAGCAAATGCGTATAGGAACCAATATGAGAAGGGTGATGGTAAGAAAAGCAAATGCATATGGGGAAACAATATGAGAGGGGTGATGGTAAGAAAAGCAAATGCATAGGGGAACCAATATAAGAGGGATGATAGTAAGAAAATAAAATTTATATGGGAACAAATATGAGAGGAGTGATGGGAAGAAAATCAAATGCATATGGGAACCAATATGAGAGGGGTGATGGTAAGAAAAGCAAATGCATATGGGAACCAATATGAGAGGGGTGATGGGAAGAAAAGCAAATGCATATGGGAACCAATATGAGAGGGGTGATGGGAAGAAAATCAAATGCATATGGGAACCAATATGAGAGGGGTGATGGTAAGAAAAGCAAATGCATATGGGAACCAATATGAGAGCGTGATGGTAAGAAGAGCAAATGCATATCGGATCCAATCTGATAAGGGTTATGGTAAGAAAAGCAAATGCGTATGGGAACAAATATGAGAGGGGTGATGGTAAGAAAAGCAAATGCGTATGGGAACAAATATGAGAGGGGTGATAGTAAGAAAAGCAAATGCGTATGGGAACCAATATGAACGGGGTGATAGTAAGAAAAGCAAATGCGTATGGGAACCAATATGAGAAGGGTGATAGTAAGAAAAGCAAATGCATATGGGAACCAATATGAGAGGGGTGATGGTATGAAAAGCGAATGTATATGGGAACCAATATGAGAAGGGAGGGTGATGGTAAGAAAATCAAATTTATATGGGAACCAATATGAGAAGGGTGATGGTAAGAAAAGCAAATTTATATGGGAACCAATATGAGAGGGGTGATGGTAAGAAAAGCAAATATATATGGGAACCAATATGAGAAGGGAGATGGTAAGAAAAGCAAATGCATATGGGAACCAATATAAGAGGGATGATAGTAAGAAAAGCAAATGCTTATGAGAACCAATATGAGAATGGTGATGGTCAGAAAATCAAATGCATATGGGAACCAATATAAGAGGGGTGATAGTAAGAAAATAAAATTTATATGGGAACAAATATGAGAGGGGTGTTTGGAAGAAAATCAAATGCATATGGGAATCAATATGAGAGAGGTGATGGTAAGAAAAGCAAAAGCACATGGGAACCAATATGAGAGGGGTGATGGTAAGAAAAGCAAATGCATATGGGAACCAATATGAGAGGGGTGATGGTAAGAAAATCAAATGAAAATGAGAACCAATATGAGAGGGGTGATGGTAAGAAAATCAAATGCATATGAAAACCAATATGATAAGGGTTATGGTAAGAAAAGCAAATGGGTATGGAAACCAATATGAGAGGGGTGATGGTAAGAAAAGCAAATTTATATTGGAACCGATATGAGAAGGGTGATGTTAAGAAAAGCAAATGCATATGGGAACAAATATGAGAGGGTTAATGGTAAAAAAGCAAACTTATATGGGAACCGATATGAGAAGGGTGATGTTAAGAAAAGCAAATGCATATGGGAACCAATATGAGAGGGATGATGGTAAGAAAAGCAAATGCGTATGGGAATCAATATAAGAGGGGTGATAGTAAGAAAATAAAATTTATATGGGAACAAATATGAGAGGGGTGTTTGGAAGAAAATCAAATGAATATGGGAACCAATATGAGAGAGGTGGTGGTAAGAAAAGCAAAAGCACATGGGAACCAATATAAAAGGGGTGATGGTAAAAAAGCAAATGCATATGGGAACCAATATGAGAGGGGTGATGGTAAGAAAAGCAAATGAATATGGGAACCAATATGAGAGGGGTGATGGTAGGAAAATCAAATGCATATGGAAACCAATATGATAAAGGTTATGGTAAGAAAAGCAAATGGGTATCGGAACCAATATGAGAGGGGTGATAGTAAGAAAAGCAAATGCGTATGGGAACCAGTATGAGAGGGGTGATAGTAAGAAAAGCAAATGCATATGGGAACCAATATGAGAGGGGTGATAGTAAGAAAAGCAAATGCATACGGGAACCAATATGAGAGGGGTGATGGTAAGAAAAGCAAATGTATATGGGAACCAATATGAGAGGGGTGATGGTAAGAAAAGCAAATTTTTATGGGAACCGATATGAGAAGGGTGATGTTAAGAAAAGCAAATGCATATGGGAACCAATATGAGAGGGTTAATGGTAAAAAAGCAAATTTATATGGGAACCAATATGAGAGGGGTGATGGTAAAAATAGCAAATGCGTATGAAAACCAATTTGAGAAGGGTGATGGTAAGAGGAGCGGATGTGGTCCAGTGGAAACGCGCAGGACTTGTAAACCAGAGGTGCCGAGTTTGAACCCCCGCTCCTTCACTATCATTACTAATAGTCTTTCTGATGAGACGTTAAACCGAGGTTCCATGTATCAGTGCTATACACTGAGCATGCAAAAGAACCAGGAGTGTTCCTGGATTGGGATGCTTTCTGTATCTTGCACTACCCCCACCACATAAAATAACTTATCTCTCCAGGGGGCGTTGGTCATATGGGCAACCGGTACCGACAATAAATAAGCTCAGATAGATAGATAGAGTGATGGTAGGAAAAGCAAATGCGTATAAGAACCAGTATGAGAGGGCTGATGGTAAGATACAAAGATACAGCTATAGTAAAAAGAACGACTGTTTATAAAAACAAGGATTTGGTATATGAATATAAATAATTACCTTGCTGTCAGTATATTTCAAGGTTTAGATGTTAATGCAATGCCCCGAAGTTCTGTATTAACCGTGCATTACTCGTCTTTGTTTAGATAATCTTTACCACTTCCCGTAAAGAAAAAGAAAAGAGAGATTGCTTACACACTACATAAATGCTTATCAGATTTTACTTAATATCAGTAAAATGTAACAAAAATTTAACTTAAATCCCACACGTTGCGTCAAAATTCCAACATGCAAAATGTCACAGGGTTCGACTTTCAACTATTTTAATTCGAGATTTAAATGCAAACATTGAGTTTTATAGAACTCTCCAAGAAAGTGTTTTTATGTTACCACAAAGACGTATGGTAGACTCGGTGCCGCCGGTGACTTTGGAAAAAAACAAGAAAAATACTTTTAAATTCTTCTTTTTGAATTCTAATGAAATATTTGCTATCAATTTCATATAATCATCTTAAATCAGAGATAAAATTGTTTTGTATATAAAGTGACATTTTACAATTTACATTTCATTTACAACATGCAAATTATATCCACTCAACTGAGTATTTTGAATACAAATCAATTTCAAATTATAGTAAAATAGTCCCACTAAATGATTGTGACTTCAGGAATGTACTTTAGTTTCTTTTTATCTTTATTTCACGAGACTGTAAATTACTTAAAATATGCAAACATCTTAAATATTAAATGAATATAAACACTGTAGTTTTAACTTGTTGTAATTTGACTTCAAAATAAAACAAAATATGCCAAATATCGCACATATATTAAAATATTTGTACAGTTCGAAGATATTTGTTTCATGTAAGGCGCTTTTAAAAAGCAAATTGCTTGTTCGTAATAAAGTAACCCTCGATAACTCAGCGGCCATGTGTAACATCCGGTTCGATAGTCTTGAGTTAGAACTAAATCAGAGCTTCAAGTGAGATCTAAAGATATTTATTATTTTTTCTGACAACAGTATTTGAACATAGAAAACAACAAGTTAAAGCAGACTTAAACAGATTTTAATGACACCTTACTAATTGTGTACCAGGAAACTACTTCATGAAACAAGCAGTTTATTCAGCGCTACTGAAGGGTTCCAGATATATTCAAACAATGAAAATCTGGCTTACACGCCCATTTTAACAGACAAGCAGTTGCAACTACACATTCATAAAATAAACAAATCAATGGCAACTGACGTATTTTTTCTTATCAAAGATAGTTGAAGTTATTTGTGTGTTCATTGTCATTTAACAATGATGCTCTTGTGCGAAGTATTAGAAAATATTTCTATCCCGATGTCCATTATTAATGCTATTATGCACACCCAGCAGCCCTACAGCCCTAACGATGCAGTATAATTTGATGATACTCGGAAGATCATGCTATAAAATAATATGTATGAGAAGAGAAGGAAAAGCTATAAACAAGTAAGTAGTACATTTGTAAAAAAGTACAGCTTGTGCCGTATACTGCAATATACTTTTTCATCAGATTTTTTACAAAGCTCTCTCTCTCTCTCTCTCTCTCTCTCTCTCTCTCTCTCTCTCTCATTAGTTTTCAACAATCTCTCTTAAGACAAGAGCTTCAAATTAAAAAGAGAGATGTGGATTAAAGGTTGAATCTTAGAATTTTCCTATTCTCTGTTCTATATAGTCCGCATTAATACGTTTGGAGGTCCTTTTAAAATAAGAACTTGTCCACTGAGTCAACCTGTTTTACATCGTTCTAACTTTACTGGCATTAATGAGACCTTAACCTCCAAAACGTAATCGAGAGCTGTTCGAATCAGAAAGGCAACCTCACATAATTTTGCAAAGGGGTTATTGAATTTTTGACCGAAGTACCTCGTGGCGTATATAGAGGTGGGAGAGTTCATGTGTCATATTTGAGGGTATTGTACTTGCCAGCAAACATCTACAATATCTATGACCGATCTACAATATTATAGCACGCAAGACACTGTATCAGTGCCATCATTCAATGTTCTTGCATTCCAGAGGAGATCTTTATCAAACTTGGTATTTGTCCGAAAAAAAGGTACACTTAAGTCTTGTTTCGCTCTCATATTTTCCAGGGGCTCTGAGAATGAATCGTACACATAATGCATCCAGTTTTCTTATCAGCGTTGACATTTTGAAAAAGCATAGCGAACATTGTTGGTTTACAAAGAGCAGATATACCTTCGGATTGCTGACTCCAACAAATTCTTGCTTGGTGGTTCCCTGTGACGAAGTTTAATACGATTTCAAGATAAACATGTTTCGGGGTTTTTTAATTGACTGTAGAAAATCTGAGCTCAAGAATCTATGACGTAAATTTACATTCTTCAGTGATAGCTAGAATTAGGCAGAGTTTTTTTAACGAACTTCAATGATTTGATCACTGCAGAAAATACGAAACGTTTTCCAGTGTCGTATACTGAGGTAATTTCACACATAAATAAATTATTACAAATAAACAAGCATGGCATTTAATTCTCAGTCATTTACACAGCACATAGTATCCGCTACATAGGCTATATAAATGTAACAACGACGACTTTTAATTGACAGACTATGAATATATATACCATTTGTCCCCGAAACGTTGCCTAAAAGAAAATAAATTGTAATTAAGTGGACTGCTTACTAGACTGTTTACCATATTATTTTACTGTATTTGTTCTGCTTTTGTCGTAATGTGTTTGAAAGTTGTGACACATTCCGTCTGATAATGCCATATAAATCACCTTTAATAAATGTTTAAAAATCACTCGTTAAGATGAAAATCCTCGTATTTGAAAAACGAACTTACAAACTGTCTCAATTATTGGCGTCATAAATACTAGTGTACGTTAATTTAATTCTTAAGGATGACGAACACTTTTAAAAAGCACATAATTAAATTCAGTTAGTGAACTGCTTTTCTAATACAACTTTGAATTTGATATCTGTGATAACCACATTAAAATTGTCACTTCTGTGATTTACTATAGTGTAGATTTGATTTGCAATGTCTGGTCTTATATCGTAACAACCGTTAAATCGACACGATGACCCATTTGTTCTTTTTTAAATCTCGTTATTTTGACAGATTTTCAATATAATACGACACGTGTAAAAAAAAAAGATAATGTTAGAGCCCTAGAATTTCCGGGGAAAATGCTGACGTCTGTGTCTTTTGTCTTGGAATAAAAACCTAAATAATACTGGCTTTTACTGCGCCGTTAATATGTTACGAAACCTTGAGAGACCGAGGGCAAGATACGCAGTGAATTTCTGACTCAAGACTGTCCTACCGAAAAATGTATACAGGTTGTGCCTGGACATTGTTGACTGATAAGTGTAGTTTATTCATCTTATTTCAAGAAACATCTGTTTTTCTTTTTTCTAAAAGAAAAAATGGTTCATATTTGTCATAGCTGTGAATTGTCGTAAGATTTTCCCAATCGCTGCTAACTATTCGTATCGTGGATCTAGTTTTCCTTTCATTTGAATGCCGTCATCTGCAATCGTATTGAGCAAAATCTGTGAACAATCATTTTAGATTTTGTTTTGCTTTAGTTAACGCATGCGTATCTCTGACTATGTTTATCTGTTTAACTGTCGGAACTGGTAAGCAACCAGATAAACTGTCATATAAGCAATATGACCAACGCCCCTTAAAGTGCTAACTTATTTTTTAGGTCGTGTGTGTGTAGGTGTGTGTGTAGGGGTGGGGGAGGGGCGGTGCAAGAAACAGAAAGCATCCCATTTCCGAGACACCCCTGATTCTTTTCCATACCCAGTGTATAGCACTTATACATGGGACCTCGGTTTTTACGTCTGATCCGAAAGACAATAAGTTATGTTATGCGGGAGCGGGAGACGGAACTCTCGATCCCTGGATTACAACACTGTATCACCGATCCGCCGATAGGTACCGAAGTATAAATGGATTACTTAAAGGACGTCCTCCGCGCGAAAAAAAGATTTCCCGTTTGAAAAAGAAGTTCCTCGTATGAAATATGAAGTTAGGTACATTCAGTACGTGTATTACTGACACCTTGTATTTAGTTTGAATCTACGTAATAGATATTTATGATTTAAGTGTTTTAAGAGATAATAGTTGTTTCTGATGTGCGTGGCGGAAGAAAAAATTGTGTCAGCCATATGATTATTGTTTCTAGCCTTAGATATAACAAGATATTAGAAAAGGCTTGTATGACAAGAGGAACCCCATTATGTTGTTTTTATTAGTTTTTATAAAATATGTATATGACTAAAAGTATCTTTATATTATTAACCTACGGTTACAATAAAGATTATTCGAGCTTATGTCGACGCTATAATTACCTTTTTAAAGATTTTTTTTTTAATTTACAAATGTATTGAGTCCATTGTGTCCACTTTCGTTTCCTAATATATTTTTTTCAAGGATTTCTGGGGTAACTAGACGTCCTTTCTGCAATCAGCTGAAGGGTATCGTCTAGTTCTTTATTTAGAAGATCAAAATGGCCATAATAAACGTGCTTTTTATCAACAAAACGATTGCAAGGCTTGTCGTCGGATGAAAATTCCCGATTTCATGAATGTGTAATAATTCCCCCACCCCAACACCCCATCAA
The DNA here is from genome assembly GCA_012932295.1 of Cyclina sinensis. Lineage (NCBI taxonomy): Eukaryota > Metazoa > Mollusca > Bivalvia > Venerida > Veneridae > Cyclina > Cyclina sinensis. Next base: position 55,092,312 of record JAAONU010000011.1, on the reverse strand, counting down.
TACTATATGAGGGATACCAGTAAAGGGGGTGAGTCACTATTCTCTCAAATGGTTGTTTCAGTGTAGAAATAGACTTTAAAGCAGTAAAAGTAACTTGATTATCATAAAATTTACAGGTTGTTTTCTTTTTCTCTATTTTTTTTAATAAATTGGCCTTCAATTAAAGACAAAATCCGGCAAAGTTAACTATCAACCTCGTTACCCCCTCCGTACTTAACACCGGTCCCTAGGGAAAATCCACGTCTTACACAGGATACAGTTGATATCTGGACACCAAATCTACATAAGTTTTACAAAAACATTAAACAAACAAACAATGGTTTAAATGTTTTATTTTTCTCATCGTTTTAGTATAAAAATCATTTTCCACATGTGAGACAATAAATAAATGAACTATGAACAATGTTAACTGCGACCCAATGAAGAAGGATAAAAAGGGTGATGAAATTTTGTTTAGTCACCAAACATGTCCGTATTAAAACATTCAAGTATATACCTTTAGTTTTAGAAATGAGATGTACAACGTAAAGTTAGAACACATAAATTCATAAAGAGTATTTTACAAAATTTGTACACAAATCTGTACATTTTTACAGCTTAAATTTCTTTAATATGTATTTTTCATTCCCTTCTCTACTGAAAAATGTTTCAGACACTGTCAGATCTTTTGGTTTTAACTTACGAAAATCTGAACAAATCTGTTGTATTATTGTATCAGGATGTGCTGGTAAAAACCTTGCTTTTGAAATTATTGTGTAATTTTTGGAATACAGCTGCACTATATGCGACGTTCAACATAGGCTAGTTTACAAAAGATATTTTGTTTAAAAGTTTTTTATGTAGTTAACGAAAATAAGTGAGCATTCATGAAGTCTGTTTTGTTCTGGACAGATTGTTTTAATAGATTCAATAGAAAAAAAAACTTATTGCACATTGCCACTGCATTTGTGTTACGCGGTAAGACTTTTCCCGTATGAACCGGATACCGGGAAAGAGACCTTAGCGTGCACTCCGCTGGCTATAGTCTCTCCTATTCTGGAGATCGTTATCTTCTTGATACCCAAAATGAGTATTACTTGCACTTACAACTTGTTTACTCGGACTCTTCACATAAAACCACCTTTACAATTTCCATGATAAGAAATGATAAATATCGCTTATGGAACACGTTTCCGTGCATCTTACATGATAAAGTCTATATCTAGTTTGTTAAACTGCCATAAAAAACAAATTTAATTGATTTGTGAATGTGAGCTTCACTTCGTAATCCCAAAAATATTTCGGTAAAAAACTGTGAAACATTTTGCTATATTGCCATTTCAAAGACGTTGAAAAAGACGTTTTGTTTTACAAGAGAAATTTGAGCCATTTTGTCTGTAAATGGAATTTGACAATCGTGGAATGTATAAAATTGTCTGTCACACTTTTGTCTCCTGTACTAAGAATATTTACACCTTGTAAGTTCGTGTTCGCTGCATAATTAAATGCAGACACGCTCGTGACAACTAATTCCGACAAGATATTGTCAAGTTATTTACGTATATCGTGAAGACATGAAAAAAAACTAAGCAGATTTCTCCAATTTACACGAGTAAACTGTCCTCTTTTGTGATTTACACCTGGCTTCTCATACTTTAAATGTTCACGCCTGTAGCTGGTTTCCAATTCGGAATTCCAAGAAGGCGATCGTTTCGAAGTCAGACACAAAACCGGGAACCTTGCTCAATGTAGTTTGCAATGCTAGTGATCCACTTATTCGATGCCATTTTGACTTTATCGCCAAACTGAATACTGGCCATTGAGTTTTGCTATCACAGATAAAGCTGCTTGGGGCACGTCAAGTGTTCCTTATCTCGGACTGTTGTCTTGAATACGCGTGTCTGTAAAAACAACAAAAACAACAACTGTATTTGATATGATTATACTGAAATCTAAAGCATGAACTTGACATGTGGTTCGGCATTTTAAATGATTATCAGACTGGAGTCAGAATGTTGTGATCTGTTTCTTTGGCCTTGTTGATAGACGCATTCTTACAGGGTACTCAGTGCAGTATGTTTACCTCCAAGAGTAGCACTCTAAATTAATCCAGAACACGTGTTTCTTGGCTAAAAGAGGAAACATTTAATGCTCTTAAAAGTTCTTTCATTCATTCAAGAATACTATAAATCAATGTGAATTAACATAAAAAACAAACATTGTTTTTCAAATTACCTGTTGAAATAAACAGATGTTTGTTTCTAGCCAGACAAGCGGATTTGCAGAATGACTTTCTTGAAAAGTTGTTTCCAGTTGTCTTGCAGCCAAAGAATTTTTCACAGCTTTTTGTTTTCGAGTTAAAATACCATCTTTTTGTTTTATTCTGACAGTCGTACGCCTTTTCATTCAAAGCCAATGAACAGCCTGTATTTTGTAGTTCCTGTTTCTTTGAAGCCCTTCTCGCCTCTCTTTGCTGAATGTAGGGATATCGGCATTGTTCTTTACAGAATATTTTTCTACCAAAGTTGTTCCCGGCCGTGACACAGCCCATAAACCTTTCACATTTTCCCGTCATTGGATTAAAGTACCAGCGTCTACGTTTGTGTTTGCAGTCAACGGCCGCCATCGGAAGTGACTGTGCACACTTGTCGACGTCACTTCCGCTATTCCACCATTGGTCAGGGTCGTCCTGCTGAATGACAGGGAACTTCAACCAATATTCATCTTTGTTTACAGCGTGTACTGCCGTTGACTCTTCTGAAATAATAAAAAAGACTGTCTCTCCAATTTGTTTAAAATCGTTCAGTATTAGCATTTTATCAGGTTTTCATACATATGCTTGTAGAATATAGTTAAAAATGCACAAAATCTTTTTACTGCATTCATTCTCAAAGAGAAAGCTCGTTGTATAAACTCGAAATGAAATGAATAAAATGTATATGTAAGTAGCCACAGAAGGGCAGACAAACGCCACCTAAGAGATAAATAATGTCATACATAATCACACTACACCTGCTTTCTTTCTTCTTTTTTTTGCAATTTGAACAGTTATAAGCTTTCAGTTTATCCGAAGGTCAGCATGTACTGAGGTCAAACAGGTCGACTGAATATCGTATAACATTGTAGCAACGCTGTGACAAATGCCTTGAACATTCTTTCTGGAAACCTAAGCTCTCTTTAACATTATATCACACCTGTATAAAGAAAGGTGTTTATAGAAAGTATAAAATTTCGTCGGGTACCAGGGGTTAGCTCATAAATTTTCGTAAATTTGATCGTGTAAACACTACTTTTGTTTGTTTGCTATCTACAAAACGATAGTAGCAAATAAATATTGTGTAAATGTTTAATTAACTTCGAGTTTTTCATTGAAATGCGATACAAATTACAACGAAAACTGGTGATAATAGGATGTTGGCGCTATTTTGAAGGCGACAGGGGGTGAACGGTATAAAATCGGTAGGACCATTTTTTTTGTTTACCTAAATCCATCGTAAATATAGTAGATTGAAGTACACATTTTGTGAAAAAAGGCAACAGTATGACCAACTAACCGAATCTTAGCTTAAAGCAGGTTGTGTCTTATTAAAAGTAATTTGCGAAATTACTGAATTAGAAGACTAGAAATATGCAGGATAAAAATTGCCCTTGCATTAAAGTAACACGAATTTATTAGGCTCATTTGAAATAATTACCGTCTAAAGCTTCTGGGAAGAGAAGTTGTAGAATTTACTAGAAATTACTACAGCACCAATTATTGGTCTGTCGACACATTTCTGCAGGATAAAATTTCCAACAAACCGGAAGTAGGTAAAACTGCGTAGTAATCCGCAAATTTTTACGCACTACAGAATAATACCAGGAATTATTTTCTTTATTATAAACAAACAATATCGCGATTTTATTTGATGTTATGCCGCACGGATTTACTTGTTTCTCTTTCTGTTCAGACTAATTTTGACAGCGGAAAGATTTTTATGGCTTGTTGGTGAAACTTTACTATAAATGTTTGTAGTTTTAGCATTCTTACGTGTCGAGTTAATAACTAACAGAGCTTTTGTTTCATGATTAAATGGTCTTTTTCATACATTTCAGAAAAAAAATACACAGTCCAGGTAAATACTTAGAAAACAAAGATTACAAATGTGTTTAACGTAAATGAGTAGGCTGACAATTGTTTAAGAAGCTGAATATACATAAGGGATTTCATTAAAATTTTGCAGTCATCCACTCTACCATAAATCTCCCTTTCTAAAAAATAAATGGCCTTGAAAATCAGTCATCAAATCCCAAGAATGGTGAGAGTAAAAACGTGCAGATAAATACTGATAAAGAGTCGTTGTAACGACTTGAAAACGGTCAAATTTCTACGTTGTTCGTTTCAAACTTTATAAACAAGGAAGCAGTTCACATGTGTTTTCCTTATAAACAATCAACTTACAGATAAAGGAAAACCTGGCATATAGTGTGGAAATACTAAACCTTCGTATACGCGGAACCCGACCTTAACACGAGTTAGTTGCCGTTGCTTTTAAAAATGAATTTTCAAAAATAGACTTGTATAACTATTATAACTGTTTAATCAAAGCATAGATTTTAAAAGGAATGTTACATTTTCCGACAGGCGATATAACATTAATACAATACGTTCGTTGTATAAAAGCCAGTAAGGGTGGTTTGACCGACACACAGCCTCGGCAAACCCGAACTAGATATAATTATTTGTTTCAGTTTTATGGTAAACACAATTACTCCCGAACTTAAGCAAAAAATGGGGAGGGTGGAGGGGGTCATGGGTGGTGTTTCAAGTAACTTTTGGCGTCGCATGAGGTCAATCATCTTTAGTTAAATCCAAAGAATCCATTTCTTTGTTGCGTCGAGTACACAAACAAACCAAGTGTCATTCTCATTGTACGAAACTGATTTATCTTTTCTTGGATGTTATTTGAAGCATTGTTTGAATGAAGGTCACGGTTCCAATTTCCACAATAAACAAATAAGTAACGATATTAACTCTTAATACACCTGACCTAAACGCTATTATAACAGTAAATTGATATCTATGTAACGAAACGGAGAGATTTTTGAACACTTTTGGGTTAACAATGAAAGATTATCTCATCAGTTGCTAAACAAACAATCATTTGATCATATCAGGACCGCTTGTAAAGATACGGCACTGATACAGCTACCCGATGGGCCGTAGAAAGTTAAGGCGTGTGGTAAAATAAACATCTCCCTTCAATGTTAGACCCACTGCGGTACTAATTGTTGATCAAACGAATAAAAATCTGACAAATTCAAATACAAGTAACTTTTGAAAACGTTCTTTTATACAGAAGAAAGGCTAATTGAAAATATGTTGAAAAAAAATTGCAGTTTTAATGAGCTTCAAGTTTGACGAAAATAATAAATAAAAGCCGACATGCACTGATTGCAAACCATTGCTTAAATAAGAACAATTAGTTGAAGGGTTATAGCGCCGTACTTCTAAATCGGATGTTGCCGGTCCGAATCCCACCAGAGGTGACAAGGCTTCAGTGAGTTACCACATTCCTCACATTCGGCGCGAGCACTAGTTTGAACTTAGGTAGCAGTCATCAAAAATAAATAGTTACTAAACTAAACTTAACTAAAAATGTTAAAATAAAAATGTTCAGTTCCAATGTTGGGTTTTTGATCGTTCCATCGCATCTCGCCATCGGGCGAAAATTCAGCTTAATGTTTAAAGTGTTGTACAAATCTCTTTCTTCGTGTTTGATATTATTATATTGCTGTTACAGTATCTCTGATATGCTTTAACATTGTTGTAAACTCGCAGACATAGTTTACAAAACTCTATTCACGTCTTTTGCTTTACTTCTCTTTTAAAATTTCAGAAAAAGATATTTTTTGCGTGAAGTAGTAACCGATATATTCTTAAATCCAAATACAAACGTGATTTTTTCCCCACCGGAAATGAATAAAAAAGACAATTGTTCACATTAGTCATAGGTTAAGATACTTTGTTTAGTCCACATTTTTCGAACGGGTGTGTTTCGTATATTCGTTTAGCAAATCCTTATAAAGGCGCCAAGAGTAACGAAATACGGAGACTTTATTATGGGCGGATGCTGAAAACTTGAAATACAGGAAGCAAGATGTTTAATGTTTGCCATACACCTATCAGGGTATCGTTATTAAGTCACAAAATGTGCATAGCTGTGAAGCATATGACGAACACTCTAAGGGCTCAAATTTGTTCCTCCAGTCGACCTTTAATATGTTCAAAGCTATGATATAAGGTAAAACTATGCCTATTTGTCAATGACTGTCATGGCTACATTTAACGCTGTCTACAAAAAACTACAGTAACAGTATAATATTTCTTTTAAAACATGAGATCTCTATATGTTTTGTCTCTCTAGATTAAATTTGAGAAGATTTTCCCATCAGTATTTAGTAAATGACTGTATACGGTATCCGGAAACTCACCTTCACAGTTTGCCACCGCACGGCATGGTTGCCACAGGCAATTTTCCTGCATTCTAGCAACACAGACTGTTCCTTGAAGACATAGTATGTTCTGAAATTATAAATGTATCTTTAAGTTCCATTGGAAGCAGAAAAACTTAATTCATGCCTGGATGAGAGAAGATTTATGATAAGAAAGACAATTTTCGAATTTCGTCCTAAAATCTTTGTATCTTTGTTTCTTTCTTACATTCTTTGTTAACTTTCTTAAAACTAAGGTAATATTCAATCTTTTACGAACAGTCACGTTCATGATTTATGTTGCCGTATCACTTTAAATCAGATAAAATATCAGAATAATTAAGATAAAAATCATGAACGTGCATGACAAATGCATGAAAATGCTCTCACAGCTGTTGGAATCTGATGTTACAGGAGATACTAATAGTGTCACAGTATGATCCGAAAGAAAAGGCGTAACATTAGGACAATTTCATCAGGTAAAATGCTTTTTGGTGCAGCTGTTTATGTTTTAATCTGTACATTTAGATTATATTTCAATGCTTTATCAACGTTACCTCAGATAAGATAAACTTTCCGCGTACAGATTTATTTTTTTTAAACCTCACTGATTGAAATATCTGAGTGTTACCGTTTAATGAGGTGATTTTATCGGCATTTATAACCATTCAAGTCATTAAAATACTTCAGTCTATCCAGTCGTCATGGAAAAACCTAGGAAAACAATACTATTGGTTTTGAAGTCATAAAAGCGAAAGGACAGTGTTGATTATATAATGTAGATTATGCTGCTGCCGATGATGAAGGTACTGCTGATGACAGTGGTGACCGTGCTGATTATGGTGACCATGATGATGATGATGTTTATGAATATTATTATGAGGAGGAGGAGGAGGAGGAGGCCGACGACGACAACGATGATAATAGATAAAATGGAAATGATACATAAGATGATGATGATGATGATGATGATGATGATGACTATTATTATTATGAGGAGGAGGAGGACGACGACGACAACGATGATAATAGATAAAATGAAAATGATACATATGATGATGATGATAATTATGGTTATCCTTTTTCAAAGCGGTAATGATAATGACGTTGCTTATGAAGATAATAATGATAATACTTTTAGTAATATTTACATTTTATTATTCATTATCTGTATTAATCAGAAGAAAAAAGTATTTCTCGTTGTAGTGCCCTTATTTCGACTGTTGTTGTTGTCTTATTGTTGTATCAGCTGCTTCTGGTGCAGGTGCACATTCAACATTTTTTTATTTCCACATACTGATTTATGGATCAGAAAAGCATCTGATGAATCCACGCCACTGATTCTTTTCGTAAAAAAAAAATCTTATTATAATTTAGAATTTAATAAACATGTAAATACCGACCATGAGAAAGGTTCACAGAGAGGTTACTTGACTCCGTTCATTGAATGTGTAATTTTTTTCATTTAGGACATCATTTTAAGTACGAAGACTTTTAATACTCTATGCCTCATGAGTTCGTCATAAAACACATAGTGTGTGCATAATAAATACGACATCTAAACGAGTTGTAATAAGGGTCATGGCCTCATTATTAACCGTTTGAATGAAGCTCCAATACTTTAATTTATAGCTCTGTTTACTTTTTTTCTTTCGGCAATGTTTTTCTTTTTTGTCTTTGAATGTTTCCCATGGCGTTTCTATAACAGGCTCTCGTTCTTTACGTTCAATGTGAAACCGCTTTATTCTGTGCTCAATTACCTCCCTTGGCAAAGGTCAATTGAGTATTTCAAACAAAATTAATTAAGTATTTAATTAAATCAATTGACTCGTTTGATGTTGTTCGTGTTGCAATAATTAGTAGATAAACCGTCATTATTTTTGTTACCATAATGTAACATATTTGATCATTTCGTGATATACTTGTCCGGCTCAAGTTACAGGGTTCACCGCCAACACGGTATTTCTAATGTTTCATTCAAATTTCTAGCAGTCAAAGTAATAGTCTAAAACATATAACGCGTCCGACTAACTTTACAAATAAACCTGTGCCAGTATATACAACCTGTGTCTTGTTTGTGATGTAATGGGATTCTATGACCTCACGTTTTCCATGTATCATTTAGTACAGACAGGCATCCTGTCTCCACGTTACCCTTCGCCACAGTGCCAAGTATGCCAGTTACAGATGTACTTTTTCTGAACATGTCGAGGGGGTGAATGTGACGAGATTCTATTCGTTTCTTTATTCATTAACACTTGGAACATTTTCGCATTCATTCCTCGAACTTTTGCCATCATGTACGAATGTACGGGTATTATTCCCTCAATATTGCGACTCAATAATTGTTTTGAATATAATTTATGAAAGGGGTTGAAGTTTCTTACCCCGATAGGGTTTCTACAGGTCAATGGAAATAGTCAAAATTGATTTAAATGAACATAAAATGCACACCTGACTTCATATCTTTAAAATTTTCTTGTATAACCGTGGGATGATTCAATACTGTTGTACCCAAAATTTAATTAAAATTCTAAGTGTGCAATAAATAGTCGTAATAAATAATAAATTACAGTGTTATCAGACCTATGATCTCTGAGATCCCTTACACTACAAATCATTTGCACCTAACATATTTAATTGGGGGGTTAAAAATTAAGGGAATTTAATGGGTGTATGGGTTCTCGCCATTTTCAGGTGTTCACATTATTTGTTAAACTCCTTTTGGTAATAAATTAGACAGTAAAATGACAATCAAATTACTTAATTAAAGTTTTGATAAAAGATGTGGGATTTTGGACAGTCCAATAAAATCTCGGGAACAAAAGGCAAAGAAATCAAATCAAATATTAAATATCAGTGGAAATAGCTAATTGAGAAGTTTTCAAGTATGTCTGCTGGAGCTGAGGTTTTTTGCACATTTCTTTTCAATAACAAAACAAAATGAAACAACTATGGACGTGTACCTTTAATTATACACAAATTTACGAACGCGTATAAAAAGAAAAAAAATCGTGTTACGGTTGACCTAGTCCCATGATATAAAAACGCTAAAAATAATAAAATTAAATTGACCATATCTTGAAGCGAGCGTTTTTGTTCACAAAAAACATGTTGTTTTGTTACTACGTCATTCAAATTTGGATGAGCTTTGTCAGTATGGTTGGAATAATGTAAAGGTAGCTCAGAGTTTGTTTGTTTTCGATGTCATATTTATTAATCAGACATCTAACATGGCAGGACAACTTGGGAATTATGTTATTATCAGATAAACAACGTACATCGTGTCTTTTTCAGGGTAAACAATGACTCCTTTGACCAGTTCATTCGTGCACTGTAAGGCGGTCAATCTCGTCAAGCCTAGCAAAAGTACAATTTTTAACAAACAAACGTTTCTCGTACAATGCAAACAGTGTGCACCCGGAAGGGTTTGACTACACTGAACGAAGATCGAATTTTATAAACACTCACCCCTGTCCTTTATTTGTGAAGTACGAAGCAAAAATATGACATATCTTTGTTAACAAACAGTCAAGGTTAGGTTATGTTTGTTTACTTTTTCTACTACAAAATATTTCAAGGTTCGAGGTTGAACACGTTTAATTACTTTTCAACAAATGCGTCCCATCGCTTTCCAAATTTTAAATGCATTTACTGGTCGGTTTACTCATCTGTGGTGCGTGGGCGCAGATTTCTAATATAATGGAACCAGTCACTGGTAGTACCTGATAAAATCGTTAACGTCTGCAATGATAAATGACTACACACCCTGAATTATCATTAAAATACTTTAGTCAAAAATATTTTTTTAGAAAAATATTTTAATTGATCTTATAGCGAATAGATCTTGACTGGCAACTTTTTTCTGTATATAATCAAATAATCTATCTTTAATTGCTTTACGAATATATAATCTGGCTTTACGTCAAAAGTATCTCGAGCCCTATGACATTGTCGTCTGCTCATTTGTTCCTACAGATATAAAAAAAGTTAAAAAAAAATGATTGGTAGAAATTTTAAGGGGATACAATATGTTTACTTGCTTCTTAAGAAAATTTCAAAAGATGACGCGAAACCGGTACTGGTGATACCTTCAGCGGTAAATGGCTTGTATTTATGCAGGAGATCCATTCGGTCATAAAGAAGTATAGAATCGCCTTAAAATAACCCAATCAGCATCTCGTTAGGCTGTTTTTAGTCTATTTGTGTTTTATGCCTCTTTAAGGCAAGGACGATCACTTTCTTTTTGCCTTAAATAGCCTGACTGAAAACGCTTTTATTGTCCACCCACGTCACCAACTGTAAATTTCATTCCGCTGATTGAATCGTCTGATGACATTCACCGTCTGCTTCTTTGGCGGGAAAGCGAGGAATTTCCGGTTTCTTCCGGGCCAGAATTCTAAGGTCTTCCATAGTTTATTTTTCCTTTTTTCATACCTACTTATCTAATTGTGATGGCGAAAATATTCACTGAAACGTTTCATTATTCATCGCTCATTATTGATACAGTGTTGTGAAGGTATCCCTTTTTTTTAATGAACTTTCAATCCCTAACAAGTACCAATGTTCAGAGCAAAATTTTTGTCTAAGAGACTATAACTAAATCACCATACTCTTCAGTAGGGAAAACTGCTTGAACCCCTTTTCTTTGTTTCGGTGTGTTAGGTGATAGGGGATTCGTTCAAGCATGAGTCTGTTCCTTTATTTAAAACTGATACTGACTATTTACAAAAAAAGAAAGAAAAAAATCTAAAACCATTTCAAAAAAAAAATGGTTACAACTAATTGGCAGTAAATATCAAGTCAAGTCCAGCTAAGTGTACTATTATTTGCTTTGAGCATTTAAAAACTAATTAAATACCAGTTTCGTCCACCGTTTACACAGATTTGTGGAGATTCAGGTAAAGATGAAATATTTCTGAAAACTTTCGTGAAAACGTACGGCAAGTGGCGTTAAGGAACTCATTCTGATTAAGCTATAATTACTGTTTTGATGTCTTTTTGCTCCTTAGCAAATCTTGCGGGGGTGTTTATGAGTTTGCGTTGTATCAAAGACGGATGCTGTCTTGTATCTTAAATTAATCATTATGCATAGTTCTGAGAAAACGCCCATTATTTCACGGCATTTCAGACTAGTGTTCTCACCGTTCTGTATTCCGATCAAATTATACAATGGCTTGTTTTTTTATCGCTGCAGCTATCGTTCTGCTTTGGCCTCTCAACTCCCATGGGATCGATTTACATTTTCACACACAGTCAGACGATGTACATTCATATTTTGTATAATGAATTCTGATAAGTTGATTCTCCTTGTAGATGCGGTAAGAGAAAAGTAGTAATTATAATGTTTTTGTAAGAGAATAGGCCATCAATCAGTGCCCACCTCAAAAATAAATAAACCGAAGGACGTTCTCTTCACTGTTTGCTACGCTAAATCAAAGCATCCACTTACTAAAACAACAAGGCTTTTGATCTCTAACAATACTTCACTACTGTTCTGGACGTTTCACCCTAAAGACCGCGTTCGTTTGGCCATATTAACTCGGCAAAACCATTGTTCGCATTTTTTCGCCCTCAGCAAAAATGTTGTCACCATATTGTAATCTTCAGGAGAGAGTGCGTAATGGTCATCGAAAAATCACTTAAAAATATCCACGAATAAAAGGGAATTTTCGCCGATTTATAAGTCTTATAATTCATCCGCCAAGGTATCTGTAAATCGTTTCAGACATTTAAACAGTCGAAAGCATTTGGCACGTGCTAGGCTGACGTTAACTGCCATGTTGGCACAGATGTCGTCCGTAGCTGACATTAAATGCCGTCTTGGCACAAAAACGTCATCAAACAAGTGACTTGTAGTAAATTCAACGTGAAAAATGAAGAATGTTTGGCACAACCTTTGACAGGCATACATCCTGACACAGATTTCTGACCCATAAAATCCATTCGCATCAGGAGAATGCGAGCTATGTAAAAAGTTCTATTTATAAACAGTACACAACAGCGTTATAGTTTCTGTTGACGTGCAGAACGTAAGTAGATAATACATGATAACAAGACAGGACTAATACAGATGTTATAAGCATGTACGCAACGACAACCACGTGGAATGTCTGCTTGTAGCAAGCACTGATTGCAAGATTGATACAATAATACAGTTCATTGTGACATGGCAGCAATTAAGAGTGGTTCTCTGTCTGAAACCTCTCAACTGATCTGTTTCTTTCTTTGTTTGTTTGTTTCTTTTGTTAAGCTTTACAGAAAGACACCAAGCACAGAAACGTTGAGTACTGAAGGCAAACCAAACAGCCGTCTTATTCTATGTGTGAAATAATGCAGGAACTCTGGACAAGCAATTAACTACTCGACACTGTGAAATTTATACGGTAATGAACAATTTCTGTGAAAAAATTCCACAGAATTGGTATGAGGACACCGATAATAAGAATCTGGCATTTGAATTTCTATCAAGTGCAAAATTAATTATATCTTAGCTCCAGTTTCATTGGAAATTGAGAAGAAAACGTAAACCCTGATAAGGTTAACAATGGTGCCTTTGAAGGACAGTGGTCTGGAACGAGGAAATAAGAATGATTAAACAAATGTTGACCTTAACACTGCTTCATATAATCAAAATAATGACCAAGACAGTAACGAAGACGCCAATGATGTCGTTAATGATGACGATGATGATAATGATGATGATGGTTGAGGTGGTGATGATGATGACGACGACAATGATGAATATACTATTGGTGATAACAGAAACGAAGGAGAAAAAAATGATGCTGTTGATGATAGCTTAGTTGATAATGATGATGCGGATTAAGATGATGAAGATAATGTTGATGATAAGGAAGGGAATGACACGTTTATGTTATTTAATGTCATTGTGACACGTGATTTAAATGAAACTCCTGAGAACAAGGACCATGAATATTTCACATAATTATGTAGAAATTTATATTCTACTCTATTTATAGGAAACTTTGATTCAGTTATACGATTCATAAAGTAACCTTGTAATAAAAATAGACAAGAAAATGATAAACTACTGAGAAACGGTGGGAGAAAATCTTGTTTAACTTACTCTGCAGGGATCAAAGCATTTACAGGTCAGTTTACCCTCCACATCTGGTAAAAATCCAAACGGGCAATGATTGTTGCATATGAGGGTTTGTTCTCTCTCCTGGTCCCCTCGTCTCTCTAATAACTCGTTGTAAGTGACCGCATGACTCAGAACAGACTGAAAATAAAATGAAAATAGTTGATATATAGTTTCTGTTTTGAGAGAAAAAAAGACTTTCTGCAAAGAAAACCTTGGATATATTCTTCTGTTGTGATTGCGTCGTGTAGCTTCTGTGTTTGAACTGTATATTGTAAATGGTTTATGAGTTCACGTTTAGGCTTTTCTAAAATTTAAGCTCCGGTTTGTCTCTGTGAAATATTTTGGAACGATTTGGGTTGAAAATGGCATCAAAAAACGTCATGAGGTCCTAAAAGTGTTGTATTATAATGAATTTAAATTGAAACTGACTTAATACACACAGTATATAGCTAGTTTAAATCGGGCATATTGGATTATATTTATATGACAACCTACTCAAAAATTCACAGCAACGCTTTGAGTGAGCGATTAATCTTAAGTTTGGATTGCTACAGAATGGAAGTTTAATTATTAATGCACACTGGGTGCAGACTACAGTTTCATTATTTTATCAAATTTATATGCACCTTATATAAAAGTCGTTTCCGCCTTTCATTCAGGGGCGCTTTACCTTCAGTTTATTCAGCCTGTGTACTTTATACCAACAGTAAATCAAAACCATGACACAATGTGAAAAATAGGGGGAAATAAGATAAAACACGAGTCCGGTGGATATGATGAAATATCATTGTTTAAATATAAATGACGTGCAACTCATTTCCGAAGATATTGCTACATTTAACATTTAAACGCTTACTCATATAAGTATTCTTATAATAGAAATATTATTTGTGCAGTTTTTCATGCGCACTGTTAAAAGATCACTTAATAAATGCGTAGCAGTAATTAACAGTCAGTGTCTATTAAATCGTTAGATGTTGACTAATTCGGCATTGTTCTGTTTTTATCCTTTCAGCAGTAATGTAGAAGATCATCCCAACTAACTTAGCACACTGCAGGAAAACTTGTGCTAACTACACTAATTTAGCTTCCTCTATTAGCCGCCATATTTGTACCACGAAGGCTTGGATGAGTTTCGGAGCTCGAACCTATTGTCTTCAACCAATGCACGTAAACACCACACAGGCACTTTTTTTCAAATCTTTCACCCAGTTTTTACGACAACACAAATTAACTTAGGACTTGAGGTCATAGTATTAACTTCATCGTGTATCTTATTTGGTCGGTATAGAAATTTCACTGTCAACAGTTAAAGCACTTCTTTCTTCTCCCGGTATAGGTCCAAGATTCAGTGATAAATTTTTAAATCCCAAATACATGTGTAATTGAATTACAAAAAAAATCAGTTTAGTTCCTGGCCGAATTATAAACACCTGTCGCTATTCAATTATCACCCCATGGTAACAGCGGGTATGTCGTTCTTTTGGGGGCCAAGATAACTTTGTGCAAAGACAATTCGAGTAGAAAATATGTTACCTAACTTCTTAAGATCATCATATTTCAATTAAATATCAATTTATATGTAAAATAAGAAATAAATTGTAAGCCTTTCACATTCAGGAAGACGGACAGAAACGATAAGCCAAAAGTAGTCGTCATTGCTTTTGGAGTTTTTTGGCATTTTTAACGTAATTTAACAGTTTCGTATTACAGCGCAATGCTCTGTCCATCTTTCGTTACGTGCAAGAACAAACAACATGCTACCTAACTAGTAGTATCGAATAATCTTATAAAATAAGTCAATCCATTTCTTGTTTGGGCATCATGTAACTATTTTTCCCGCCCGAGGTATGCATCTGATGTGTGGTCGATTGCTTACGAAAAATGAGGGTTAAAAGTTTATAAATAATATCACTTCATTTTTAATAATTGAATGAATTTCTTAAATGCACCCAATTAAAAGACACCATCCTATCGACAATATAAACTCAAGCTTTTTTTCTAGATATTTCAATCCCGAGAACAACCTTGAAAGGTCAGTCAATAAAAACTGACACAAGGAAGGGTAGTCTAAGTCCCTGACTAATGGTGTTGACGGTTTTAGCATCAATTCTCTTTTAAGTATGGTTTCAAGGCAAGTCACAGTCAAAAAAAAAACTTTAAAGCAAAATGGTTTCCATACATTTTTTATTTATTTTATGAACGGTCGATATCAAAGAACTCACCTCACGTGCAATGGTGCATTGGTTTCTTTGATCTATTTAAGCTAGTTCTTTGCTATGTTTCAGTGCAATTTACGAATGCTTTTAAATACTTACATAAAAAAAGACGAAAAAAACCTTGTATTAAAGTGAAAACCTCTTAAAAGTGTCTAGCTATCATGACATAGAAAAAGGTAGGAAAACAGTAGTACAACTGCCACAAAACACATATTATATAAACCTGCTTTTATAGCTTACTTATGATACAATAAACTTCTAATTTGTTACTCTACCGCAAGATTTTTTTATCATCTGATTTTTTTGAGATGAATGTCTAGTGTAGTAACTTTGATAGCTTGAATACTCGTTCTATCTACGTAAATAAATAAGACATAGATATTACAAAAACCATAAATACCGGCTCTTCAGGTGGTGACCTTATAATCGAAATCCAGGTATTTCAAGAATTCGGCGTACACACGATCGGAATGTTTCAGGAATGCCAGATATATGTACTATATAACTTTTTTATTTCAAACTAAAAAAATGAAAATTCAAATTTTTAAGGCATAAGAACTGGTGTACGGAAATTGGACAAAACTAATTATCATTACCATCATCACTTTCAACATGTTCACAACAACAACAACAGGCCCAGTAACAACAACAACATATGTTAATCAAAGTGAACAAAAAGCATAAGATTAATAATCGCTCGTTGATACTTTTTAGGAAATAACAAATATATTTTGAAACCAAAGTTTTGTTGTTGTTGTTGTTTTTCATATGGCTACAGCAAGCAACAGAACAGAAACAGTCGTCCAAATGGCTTTTGACCGTACAAAGTTACACACACATAACTATATCGTCAGGGAAGCAACCTGGAGTACCCACCAGTACTTTGATTAGGTCGTCTGAAAGCCAGATATTTACATGTAAGTTACGGTACGTATTTGTTAACGTCGATACTATGTACAGAAAAAGACGAAAACAAGAAGATGGTCTGACATCGGATAAAAGGGGGCATCAACACATGTGACGAAAGCATTTAACAATAATAAACAGATCATAAACTTATACAGCTGGAACAAATTGATGCATTGAAGATACATACATACATACATACAATGATCCTATACTTGTCTTCAGCCCTGGGGCATTATTTTCACGAGAGACGAAATGATACTGATATATACTGAATGATGACATTGCAAATATTGCGATTTTCTTTTTTTAAAATTCGCGTGCACTGGAATGTGGAGAGGTCTTCTCGAGTAGGCTTGATATTGTTAAAAATGTTTTAGCGGTAGCGTTTATTGTCAAATGTGAAGTTGGTAAATAGTGTTTTACTGCCGAAACCGCGTGTCCTTTACATGTCGATAATAGGTCAAAATAGCGAAAATGTCGTCTGCATTGTTTCTTATTTACTTGTCCCCGGTGTCGATTCAACAGACCACGTTCAGGTAATTAATAACTATGTCTCTATAAACGATTCATCTTAAATAAAAAAAAGTGCAATTTGACAACATGCTGACGTTAGCTTTAAAAGATAACAAAAGGAAATGTGCATTAGTTCTAAACTTTTCATCAAAGATAGTTTGAGAAGAAATGCACGTGGAATGTACTCTACATGGTGAATCGGTGGCAGAGTGGTTTGTGTGTTGGGCTACGAAGCTAGCGACCAAGGTTCGATTCCGGGTAGCATCTGAGTTACCGACTGATTTCCCAGGGCTGGGTGGTAACCTAACCAGGCACTGTTACCAGCAGTATCGGCTGGAGATCGGGGAGGTAAAATACCTGGCCGACAGAAAATATTTTTTTTTATCCACAGAGTTTCACAAACAGATAAATAAATGATATTTTGACATGGAACGATAAAAACCTTGGCTTGACAACTAGACGCTGTTTACGTTACGCTATGAAAACCAAGGTAACGTTTTGAAGACAAACTTGTTATACGCTTAACCTCTCTTGTCAGATGGTTATTTACGACATGCTGTTGTTTGATTTATTCGTGCTAAATGAAGGCATGATGTTGGGTTTTTGCTCTACAAATGTCCATTGCTTTAAACGTTGTTGCTTTTCATTCGCAAAATGCATGCGTTCATATCATTACAGCGCAAGGTCAATGCCTCTTTATAAATTATTTAACACCGCTCTCTTACGAAAACATGTCATAAACGGTAGTCTTAAAGATTGCTCATATCTAAAGTCTGATCTAAAAGTACAATGGCGCTGAAGACAGAAAGCCCACTGGGTAAGTTAATACATAATACACATTGAAAAAGTGGAAAGTGGAAGTAAATATTTTCACTAAGTTTTAATCATTTACAGACAGCGATTCTCTAGCCATTGTGGTTTGCCAATCCGTACAGTGTTTCTGTACAAGTATATGAAATTCATAAAAAATATGCAGATCAAATGCATATCAGTAAAAGTGCGTGCACGTTCACTTCTGCAGGGGGTAACTTCAGAAAACTTAAAATATCTCGAATATTCTAAATGCACCACATTCAATCGCTGTTAGAGATAATGAGAGTACATAATGTAGCGATTACTTGAATTAATCTGTGACCTTGAAATGTTCTGATTATTAAGTTTGTATTAAAGGGGTGCTACGTCAATTAAAGACGTTAGGTTTTATTTCAGTTGAAAACTGGTGAGAAGACTTTGATAGCACCTTAAGTTTGAAGGAAAAAATTATATATAAGTATGAAATTGATTTTGGTGTACTCTTGGGTTCGAATATTTGTATTATCATATTTCTCATGCATTTAAATGTATAGTCATCCACAGAAGAATATGGAAGAATGCTCGGATGATAATAATGAATTTCAGTACAGTACATGTCACGTTCAGATTCCCAGAAAATGTTCAAAGAGTGTGACAACCCGTAGCGATGGACATTCCGCAAAAATTGCTTATGTTCGTACGTACCTACAGACAGACGATCGAACATAGGTATACCTTAATGACACCAACAGTCGTTTCGGAGCATAAAATGCAATAACCATATGAACTTTTGTATGTTCGTGTGTTTAATCATTAAAACAGAAATAAGAGTGTGGGTTAATTCTTGCTTTGTTTTCTTGGTTGCAAAACGGAAGTAGAAACAAAATCTTAACAACAGTCGTTAAAATCAAACATCTACAATGGAGTTGGATGAGTACACACGGAATCTCTCGGATTTTTTTCGACCTTTTCTGTACTTAGTCAACACGAGAACTTTTAATTTAAAAACAGATCAAACGTTAATACCCATTTATAGGTGATAATTACAGCGCTATGTATCCTGCTGTTTTACAGGCATTTCTTTTTTTCTCTTTCTTTGCACCGGGCAGCTAGTGCTAGCAAAACTGTTGTATCAGCAGAACTATTTTAGTACACATGTAGTAAGAGCTGATAAAAACTTTCATCTGTATGTCGGTAAAGAAGTTTTAATGGTGTATCCAACAATTTTCAAGGGTTTTATTTGCAAGAATTTCATCGTCTGTAACGTTTCGAGTGCTCTTGATTTGCCTTTAACAAGCGCATGTTACATGTACTTATATCATGTCTATTTATTTAAAACGAATATCTAAATTAAGTTGTAATGGAAAGGTTTGATATTTAAAATCCTTTCATGGTTTATCGCGCGCCGACATCTTGAAAAATCAAGGGGGTTAAGTATCTTAACCAAGCACGGGGCGCACGTGCTTAGAAACCATGCTGTGAAGTTTTTACTACAGAATCTTGTCTGATTGAAAGTTTATCTTTACTTATCAAAGTATCTCCTGAATTTCACCAGCATGTTTGTTCACAAACATGCAGTTCAACTCCACTTGAAAACGTTTAGGTCTAGATTGATATAATAAAGGTCAAAAGCTGAAAAGAAGTGTACTCAACGAATGGAAATCTGAAATGAGTTAATCCGGACCGAGATTTTAAGAATAGCCATAGATATTTGGTCTAGTGCCTTATAAATACAGGGGAACGGGTGCAACACTTAAAATATTTGCATATTCTTGGCCCTTATTAGCATATCTTTATAAAATGTTAATTGGATTATGTAGTAAAACGGGCTAATCTGAAAGACAGGTGTTGTTACGCATTTTGCATTCCATTTTATTCATGTAACCTCCGTCAAACACAACCAGTCTTTGTCATTTACATTATCTGTGTGTATTTGTATACATTAAGAGGCTTAAACATTCCAGTGGAATACATCTTGTTAAGGAATTTCGATTTTTAAAACGGAATTTGTGTATTTTAGTTGAAATTCTGTTTGCATGATCTAATGTATCATTTTATATTTTATTTACACTAAAGATAAGGCGGCGGTCGACAATAAACTACTCTTAAACAGAAGAGCCTCGGGTGCTTGACAAATAATTCTATTTTAAAAGTTTCAAAATGCTATATAAACACTGGTCGCATTTTCGTTCTTATACAAAAATGCATACAGCAAAAACAGTATTTCAAACATATCAGAATGGTATAAGGTTTACAGGAAATAAAACTGAGCTCTAAGTAGAATGTAAAAATAGTTTTAGTCCAGATTAAAACCCCTACCCCAGCCCACATGAGATAGTATAGTACATGGTTCAACGTATCTAGACTTCATAATTATATATTACATGTATTATGTTGGCAGCTATTGTAACACCACCAACTGCCAAGGGGCATTATTCATAATTTGTGTTTATCTTTTTATCATTTTTTTCTTACGAATTATTGTTTTGTCTTAAAAATATAATAAGAAATACAAAATCGCTCACCACAACAAAACTGCATCCGCAGAAAATATAAACGTTGTAGTTCATCGTTAATTTCCTCCTAGTAGTCCACGAAAAAATAGAGAAAATAATAAAATATCAGTTTGTCAAAGCACAGTAAACAGTTATCCGTATTTAAGTAATCTTTTTTTCGTAACTAAGTAATCACACTTCAATAGCTACACGTGTGTGTATCAGAGTTGTATTGAATAATGACAGACCGTTTGCTTCTTTCGGTTTATTTATACCCACAGTGATTTTATCACGCAGAGTAACCTCATGGAATGCTTTAAATTGTAAATAACGTATTATAATGTTTATTACGATACGCATTACAACTTTAATTCAAGGTTTTTTCCTAATTTGGATTTGACATATGACGTCATTCGGTCAATCCCGCCTACTTGGCGTTGATTGGTATTGTCGAACGGAAGCGTTCATTGCTAACCAATCAGCGATCAGTTTATAAACTGACGAGGTCACGTACAAAAGATTACTACTACTACAAACTATTTTTATCCCTCTCTTTCATGAGTTGAGTGTTTTTTCTATTTAAAATACTGATAAGTAATCTCGTGTCAGGAAAACAGATGTGCTCACTTATTTTTTTGATGCAAAACGTCCCGGAGAGTTCAGAAATGAAGAAAGATTTGTATCAGGAATTCAGTACTTCAGAACAGAAATTTCAGACGATTGAGTCGAGGTCAGAGAGGTTACACGTCCTTTAAGCTTAAATCTTTAAAACGAATACAGGCGCAACTTGTATCTCTCTCAATATCTTGTAATTGAGCCTAACACTCGAGTCAAAGGTACTATCGGCTTATGGACTGTCTTCTGGAGTTCTTACCAGCACTTTAGCCGGAAAGGGGAATGTTTATGTTACCAGTACATAGTCATATTACCAGTCTCCTGATTCGAACCCCTAACACAAAGTCCAGAAGTTCGACGCTCTATTCCTACACTATGGCTAACCCTTTCCCTTCGTCATTCAATTTAGATATCAAGAGGGGTTATATGGTTATATAATTCGTATTTGTACCCGCTTTATTTGAAAAATGTCAAATCTTTGGCAATGGAACTTAGAAAAATGGGGACCTTTGTAGTTCCAGTGGCAATCTTCCTTATTCACTTTAAATGTAACTACTTCATCAGTGGAATTCCTATCACTTTTTTTGTTAACTAATATTTATCTATAAAAGGAGGAAAAAGTGGTTTCATTTTCAAAGGAATTAATGGAGTTTAAACTGAAATTTTCACGAATGATATTTTAAGTTTCAAGGTGCGTTGCTTTTTTTCTGTAGAATTCTAATAATGTTTTCGTAAAAACTCCTGTTTAGTTGCATTTCGACACATGGGGTAAATAATCTGAATCCGGAATACTGACTCAAACGATTATGTTAAATTTTCACCAGGTGTTGCGTAATTTCATAAACAAGCAGCCTGTTTGTCACTAATAATAAATTACTGCAAATCAAACATCCCTTTTTCCATGCATCTACTGATAAGCCTGGCGTCTATGTCCGTACACTGACATGAATCAGACATTAACTCACTGTAAAAGAATGTTACCTGTTTATTTGTGAAAAAACACGCACACAAAAAGCGCTGAAATCTTATCATTCTCCACGAATTTAATCGTCTTTGGAACTCATTTCAGCTGAAATTTCCGGGTAATGATTCGCCATGCTGTTTTCATTGAGAAAATTACGTAGTTATTTTTTCATATTTTTTTACAAGGGTGTATATCTAGAGAATACTAAAAGATGGCCGCTTACATACCTGAAATAATTTTTACATGAGGTACAAAAAGCATCAATGAAAAGCGTGGGAGTTTTATTTTTCGGGAGTATTTTTCAGAAAAGTGCCCCCATCGGCAGAAAGGTTACCATGAAGATTATCCTGATAAAGAAGTGCTATGTTACAGTCATAAAGGAAACATTTTAAGAATTGGTGTTTTGAAGGTTTATCTCTAACAAGCAAGGCACCGAAGAAAAATACTTGAAAGGGATAAAGAAAGGAAACATATCAAAGCCATGCGCATTTTATACTTAGATTTTTTAATCAATTTCACATGTTTATGACGTTTTACTACCCTCGGAATAGCTCGTGAACTATGGAAGAAAGAGAACTATTTTCTTGTCATGATATCTTTTTCTTGACCAAAGTGCCTTTCCTAGCAAAGGAAATTAGATTATATTCTCACGAGATATAAAGGGTACTTAACCTTTTATAAAATGGCCTTTTAAGAAACAAAAATAGCAAGGTGAGCCTTTTGCAGAAGTGCGAAGCTATGCACACGGGGTCGATATTCAAGACAGATGTAATATAATGAACAGTTTCTGTTTAACGTTGGAATCGAATGATCAAAGGCTTTCTTATTACGAAAATAGAAAACTTCATAGAGAAAACAGCTAAAACAAATAAAAAAGTCAAGGTCCGCGTGACAGTTTCTCCGCGTGACAGTTTCTTTTATGTGGACCAGTGAATACAAGGTCTATTAAGAGGTTCAGATTTGAACGGACATAATTGACCGCAAAACCCGTACGCGTGGTACTGATCATAGTCGGAAAGTAAGGCTACATTGTTTTGAATATTATGAAAATGGAAAACTGCAGAATCATGGACTTTTGGGAGTTTGTCTTCATAAATCCTGAAGCGTAAATGTCTAATATACACCCGAGACGCGACTGATCGAATCATTGTAAACCAAGTTTAGAAAAAGGAGCGGATCATTGGTCCATCGGTAACGCGCTCAGTTCGATCCTCCATTCCTCCATTAACATTACTGTCTTTTGGGTGAGACCTTAAATGATGATTAGTGCTATTCACTGAGCATGGAAAATAACTGTGTCTCTGGAATGCAATGCTTTTCTGTATCTTGCACTACCCCCCGCAACTTAAAACAAACTAAAAATTAAACTCTGCATGGGGCATTGTTCATATGGGCAACCAGTACCGTCAATAAATAAAACTCAAAAACAACAACAAAAACAAGAACCTCACTAGAACTTTCTAAAACGTTTTGAATTGTACAGAAGTCACATTTAGTAAAATTTTGATTATTTCTAACGGTAAATTTGAACATTTTGATACATAGTCGACTGCCTAAACCACAAAGATCAATCAGCCAATAGATGAATGAATTCATCTATCAATATAAATACTATTTTAACTCTGTTTCTTCTTTTAAAACAACTTAGTCACGCCAAGAATGAGAGAGAGAAACGTTAAAATGTTCGTGGCCAGGAAATCCTTACTAAATTGAGATTATAGTCAATCCCCTTAAGCGAAATTTTATGATCTTTATCAACTCCTGATGTACCGTTTTACGCTTTGGTTGTACGCCAGTTCACCAGCTGATAAAAGTATTTGAAAAATGTGAAAAGGAATTTGAATAGTGCATAATTTATGGGCGCATTATTTATCATCCGCTGAAACACCCCGTGTACAAAATACTTGTGGCAACATAGACGCCCAAAAAAGTTACATAGTTACCTATAAAACTGAACCAAATTAATGCCAAATCATAGCTGAGGTTTTATCAGAATACAAGTAGATAACATGATTATATTATAATCACGAATTATGGTAACCACAAGTTAAGTGAATAACAATGACGCACTCTTCACAGTTAGCTGGAAAAACAGATATCTCAAAAGATAGAATTATGATATTATATCATGCTTTTCAATTTCCATTAATGATTCAATGTACATCATGTTTTTTTTAAGTTTTTTTATCACCTCCCGTTGACCGTAATAAGAGACAACCGTAACGGCAAAACGGCACGGGAAACTTACCAGAACTTTAGCCTTGTCGAACAGCAATGTTGTTTGTGCCCAACTATAGTCATATTTAAAGAACATTAATTAATGTGCATGTGATATTTGTTGTTAACTCTCCAAATGAATATTATTTTAAAGAATTTACAATTTTATGACACATGGATTTTCATTCTTTTATCCAAATAAGGACTGCAGCATAAATAGTATGATTTACGACTCAACATTCCGCAAGAGATTGCATTGTAAACTAAATAGCTACCACTTGAAGACATGACAGTGAACAGGATATGTACTTATTTAGGTGAATATGTTGACTAATTAAAATAAGTCCCTAATTAAGAAAGGCTATTGTACAAATAATTACATGCTTTTTTAGCAGATTATCTTCAATTATGTATGAAAGAGCAGTGCCCGTCAATCTTAAATTTTTTCTTATAAACATTGGATTTCCCATAAACCATTATAGCGTTATAAAGTTATAAAGGTAGTATAATACTGGATAATGTTACAGAGCTGAATACGATGATGATGATGATGATGATGTTGGCGAGGATGAAAATGATGGAGAGGAAGATAACAGTGATTATGGCGATGATGAGAATGATGTGTTTTTATGCTAGTTTTCATTTCTGATGATGATGATGATTATAATGTTGATGATGACCAAAACGATGATATCAGTAACAATATTGATGATGGTGTGAATGATTATATCACCAGTATGAAATAATTACTTCTCATTTAATTTAATGATGATAGCATAGCTGTTTATTTCTGAACTTTTGTTAAAATATACTTGAAGATTGTGCTTAGTTATATACCAGTTGTTTGTTTGTTTTGATAAAAATCTGCAAACCCCTATCCACAATGCCCACACGTGACCTTGGGCATAAGGTCGCAAACTGGTCAAACGGATAGACCAAGAGAATCACAAGTATGACTTTAGTAAATAATGACTTGCTGTTTTGTAAATTTCTTAAATCAAATGATTCAGCATATCGTGCGGAAAAAAAGATGAATAACCTCCGATTTAAAGGTCCATCAATATACGCATTCTCTTTTAAGTATCATGTTAATTTGTCTTTTTAGCTGTAAATGGCCTTGCTTAAACAGATGGCCTGTGTTGTCTGTTTAGCTGCATGTGGATGATTTAAAGTGTTACTTTATTCAATTTTACTGATTCATCATTATAACGCATTTATTGAATTGTCAAGGCAATTTTGCTTTCAGCATGCGACAAAGGAGGAACAAGTCAGATGACTGGTACAGTAAATCAAAGATAATGTAACACTGACGCTGCAGAAAGCATTTACCGAGCAGAGTTGTCGTTCTTTCTGACTATAACGCTTTTTACGCTCGGTGTTCTACAAAAATGCCGCAGTTGTGAAATTTTCTATTAAAAACAAAAGTACATTAGTCATGAGGACTGTTCTTTGGTGATAATTTACAAGCTTGATAAAATATTTACCAGAAAAGGTTGTGTGTGCACGCTTCGAAGAAATCTGAATAAAATCAAATCCTCAAAACGTAGGGAGATCATTTAACCCAGTCAAATTGTACTTCGAAATAATTGGGTGTTGGGTGTATCTTTTCCATACAGTATTTCAAAACAAGGTTATATGACGTCCCCACAAAATGTTGCAGGTATCCTATAGTAAACATTCCTGTGTTATTCTGTCAGTCTGTCTACAAAGTTTCCGTTTTCTTTCATAGCCCTGACACTGGCTGACAGTATTCCATACAAAGTTAAATTGCGACTTGACTGTCTGTAACCTAACACATACAATAAAGCACTTTATATTGCACTGAGTACATTTATAATAGTGCTGCTGATAATGATGATGGTGATGATGATGATGATGATAATAGTGATAATTATATCGACGACGACCAGTATGATGACTTTGGTCTGGAATATGAACACGCTTTTTAGAAATTTGATACCAAGTAGTCCTTGTAACGGTAAAAGATTATGTTGGGATTCATCTTGTTTTTCAAAATGTAACATTTGTGAAAATTTGCAAATAAATATGACAGAATTTCATGCCTACACTTCCGAGGATAATGTTGGGAGTGTTTATGATAATGACAGAAGTATGAAAGTATTAGTTTTCTCATTACTACCGAAATTGTCTTCTCCAGACGTCGACGAGATAGCCAGTATTTATACAGATAAAATTGAATTTATTGATGTCGTTTGAAGTAAAATAGAAAATTAGTGAAAGTTAAATCCCAGACATGAAGTAATGTAAAAAAAATATGAAAATTACAAATTACTGTCAAAGTACGTTTCATTTCACCAGTGGTACAACGCACTACAACGCACTGTGCTGTTGAAATGGCTAAAGCAAAAGTTTGCTTGCTCTTTTTGGGAAAGTACTTTCCAGCACATGTATGTATGTGAATTATTTATTCTGACAGTAATATCCAAAACTGTTTTTTCTGATGTCAGCGTCTTCATCTCAGAAAAAGAACGATTACACAATTACCATTTTACTTGCCAAATAACATTTCTATCACATGAATGAATTTAATAATAAAAAGTACTGTTTTTTTTTTCTCGACCTCACGTGGATAAGCTATAAAACATAGATTAAGAAATCCGTTAAGAGCATAATAAAGTCAGGGAAGAAAAAAGTAAAATTTGTAGTAGGACAGACGGACGTACAGTTGGACGGGTACAACTATAACTATAGGGTACAAGTAGGGTCGTGATAAAATAAAATGTATTTGAAACATTGTTTTGCTGTAACAACAACAACAACAACAACAACACAAACAACATACGCTAAACAACAAAGTGTGCATGTAGGTTACATAAGTAATGTTTTACCAAAGCGCATTCGGTACCAAAGTACGTTCCTAAGGTACCTGATATAAATATATTGTGGTGCTCTGACTCAAGATAAACAAGAAATAAAAAAAAAGGTTTCAATAACTGATTAGTTTATGTTCAATATATGTGTTTGACACGCCATTCGTTATCATATACCAACCAGGGATTTGATCTATTATGAAATAATAATAAATTGTCGAAAAAAACAAACTACAGATATAATCATTCGATTCAAAACCAGGACAATAACAAGCAATGTGATGTTTACACCAAATCAGGGCGGACACAATTTCAAATGTTTCTCGATTTCATAAAAAAACCCACTATAAATCATATCAAAGAATGACGCAGAAAAAATTTCCACCCAACGACACGAACCTGAAAATAAATTTCACCATATCAGGTAAATCAACTATAATCTGCGGTTAATTTGGGCGTGTGTATAAACAGAGATAGAAAATACAGCCCAGAATTTCTATATATACCCATAACAAAATATAAAGTAGACAAAAATCCGTACTAAAGAAACTAATATCACAGAGAATCATTAAATAATTATGTATGCTCACCATGTAGATCAATGAAGACGTTAAATTTGATATGATAGAGCTGCCTGTATCTTATTTCTTAGTTTTCCTTTATTTTTCAATTGAAGAAACCATCGGGGATCTTTTGGTACATTAATTATTGAAGAAAGGTGTATATTTTTGTCCAAACAATATGCTTTTATCTTCCTTTTATGTTTTTACTTTAAACGTTTACGGTACTTTCCCTGCCGACTGGGTGGCTCACACATCAAAAATACGTAATACTATGTTGATTTGAATTCTGAAATAATCTGAGGTGCATATGTACATGTGAATTATCGATCTCGGTGAGCTAAACAATCACCTTTTTCGAAATTTATTTATATTTTTTTTCTGATATTTCCTGTCGAATTGAAGCCTGTTTTTGAGGACTTAGGCATTTGCGAAGCACTGGTATTAATTCTGTAAGGATGTCAAAATAATCCTTTCCGAAATCTCCACTACAGTTACATAGTAAGGCAGATTTTTCACTACTACCAATCCGCTGCAACGAAATCTCGTTCCTTTATTTTGTTTTGTTTTTTTACTAAGTATCGTGAGAGGCCAAGGTGTGTTCTATGAAACAGTTGTGACAGCATTTCAAATATCAAAAAGGTAACAACCAAAAAAAAAGGAAGAAAAAAAACATAATTATAGAAAAGTCTCCCGAGAGTTGCTTAGCAGATCATACAAATAAATCGACAAAGAAAATAAAGCTATTTTCGATTCTGTAAAGAAATAATTAACCTCAGTTTTATCTGCTCTTACCACATGTTACCCATGAACAACCATTTTCCCACAATTGTTTTAGAATCTTCAAACACACAACCTGTGTGTGCCAGAGACAGCTTCATTCTTGTCATTTCTATGTCAGTCAGCAATTTTCGAGCTGTTTCAAAGTAGAGCTTGTGAATAATTATGAGATTCTCCGAATGTCTAAAATTTACCAAGTATTCATTACGTAACCTAGACTGAAGTTGTTTTTAATCCTGGAAACACGTGATATTCACTTAATTATTATACTTCCAAACAATTGCTCTGTAACAATATTGCAAAGTTATCAATAGATCTACTCAACAGGTACGGGTAATCAGTAGAATCCAACCTTCTTCTTGAGCAATGAATATCAACCACATTGTGGTATCTAAGTCCGGAAAAAAAGTCAAGTGGTTAATACATAGAATGTAGTATAACAAAAACCTTCTCTTTAAAAACAATCAGTAAAAACCGTAGACTTGTTGGAAGGTGCATTGCCTTTTAACAAACATGACTTCATTCCTGTACCTAGACGTCACTTAGCATATTTCTGCAATATGAAACACTGGACCATATCCGAAAATATCAGGTTCAAAATTTTGACTTTCTGCAAAGCTAGGGCGACGATACAGTTGCTCATATTTTCAATCCCCTTCCGTAAAGCGGGGAGGGATTATAGGAATGGCCTCCGCTTGTCAGTCCGTCCGTCCGTCAGTCCGTCTGTCCGTCCGTAACACTTTCGTGTCCGCTCCATAACTTTTAAACTTCTGAAATTTTTTTTAAATAACTTGGCACAAGTGATCACCATTATGAGACGATGTGCAGAGCGCAATAATTGGGTTGCTATCCCCAAGGTCAAGGTCACACGTAAAGGTCAAGTGTTAAAAAGTCTACATTTCGTGTCCGCTCCATAAGTTTTTTAATTACTTTGCACAAATGATCACCAATATGACACGATGTCCAGAACCAAACATCCAGGTTGTTACCCCCAAGGTCAAGGCTAAATGTTCTCCATAACTTTTTGACTTTATGGAATATTTTAAATAACTTTGCACAAATAATTACTATCATGAGACTATTTGCTTATAATATGTATGGCACAACATCAAGGTCATGGTTGGTTAATGTCAAGAAGTACACATTCATGTCCGCCGCGGAAGGGGATTTAGCTGTCCTTCAGACTTGTGTTGTTTAGTGTTCGATGTGGCTAAAATGTGGACCTACGTTTCGTCCCAAGCAACAAGATTGGAAAACTGCTAACTGTAAAAAGTTGGATAAAGTTTTAATAATTTAAGATTAGCGTGAAGTTGGCTAAGAGATCGGCAATCGACGTTCGACATTCAATGTACAGCTATGCAATCAACATTCGGCGATGCATTAGCAGAAATGCTAATACACAGCTATGCAATCTACGTTCAGCTCTGCATTCAACGAATGTAGAGCTGAACGTCGATTGCATAGCTCTACATTCAAAAGTATTTCATTTTGAATATAGAGCTGAATGTTCATTGCACAGCTCTACATTCATTGAATGCAGAGCTGAACGTCGAATGTATAGCTCTACATTCAGGAATATTGTATTTTGAATGTAGAGCTAAATGTCGATTTCACAGCTCTACATTCATTGAATGCAGAGCTGAACTTCGATTGCATAGCTCTACATTCAGGGATGATTTATTTTGAATGTAGAGCTGAATATCGATTACACAGCTGTACATTCGTTGAATGCACAGATGAACGTCGAATGCATAGCTCTACATTCAAGAATATTGTATTTTGAATGTAAAGCTGAATTTCGATTGCACAGATTCGGTGGATGCAGAGCTGAACGTAGATTGCATAGCTCTACATTCATGAATATTGTATATCGAATGTAGAGCTGAATGTCGATTGCACAGCTCTACATTCGTTGAATGCAGAGCTGAATGTCGAATGCATAGCTAAGCATTCGGAATATTGTATTTCGAATGTAGAACTGAATTTCGATTGAACAGCTGTACATTCATTGAATGCAGAGCTGAACGTCGAATGCATAGCTCTGCATTCAGGAATATTGTATTTCGAATTTGGAGCTGAATTTCGATTGCACAGCTGTACATTTGTTGAATGTCGTGCTGAACGTCGAATGCATAGCTCTACATTCAGGAATAATTTATTTTGAATGTAGAGCTGAATATCGATTGCACAGCTCTACATTCGTTGAATGCAGAGCTAAACGCCGATTGCATAGCTCTACATTCAGGAATATTGTATTTCGAATGTAGGGCTGAATGTCGATTGCACAGCATTACATTCGTTGAATGCAGAGCTGAACGTAGATTGCACAGCTGTGTATTAGCATATCTGCTAATGCATAGCCGAATGTTAATTGCATAGCTGTACATTGAATGTCGAACGTCGATTGCCGATCTCTTAGCCAACTTCACTCTAATTAATTTAAGAGCAGTAAGAATCCCCCTCTCTTCTATCTACCTATACCTATCTACCTATCCAAATTACAGATATCGAAATGTGTGAATGGATTAGAACAAGAATAGTTAATGCCTATACGTTGACATAGGTCTGTGCATTTTAAACGGAAGCTTTTAAGAGAAATATTAGTTAAAACAGTTATCTGCTGGAAAGGGAATGCAATTATTATACATTTCAAATTCGGCAAGGAAGGTGGCATAATTCAACAATTTTTGTAGATGACTTATAGATAATACCCCAGGCTAAACATCTTAGCTTTAGTCCATATGGTTTTAAACAAGAAGATTTCATCAACAATTTTACGTCTGTAATGTGTACTGAATATGTGACGACAGGAAGTTGCCCAAACTGATCCCAGTGACATAATTGAACAACCGTGCCACAGAACCTCTAGATGATGTTAAATGTTATGTTATATATAATATGTCGCCTAGCGACAATGCCAGTACTAACCGAAAGATCATAGTTAGAATAATGCTGGTAGAGGACCTCTCGGCGAACTCAACATAAAAATATTTTTCCTCTAGTCCTTATGGTTTCAGACAAGAAGCTTTCTTTTAAAAACATATTCCCTATATTAGTCTATGTAAAAAAAGCGGTGCGTAAAGTACATAATTTAAACAATCCTTGCAGAGCACCTTTTCATTTTACTAACAATGAATAAACGATCTATTCTGTTCTGTTCTGTACAAATACCGAACATCGAACATTGCGGTTTAGGACAAGAAAACTTTTGGACTTCTTTTTTCTCTCCTTCCGTTGTTATTGCAACCGCAGTTTCTTATTTGAATTCATTTCTGTTAATAATGTAAACAGGCGAGCATCAAGAAACATTTCAGCCTGGTATCATTAACTTTGACTCGACAGTTTAGAAGACGGAAATCGCACGACGCGGTTTGCACGACGATGGCCGATCACAGAAGTTCAACATTTGGAATTTGTGTTCAGTAGGCACGCTCATAATTGCTTATGTTCATGGTAACACAATGTTTACATTCAAAATTACTTACAAACACACATGTTTTTGGTACCAATTTTTGGACTCTATTTATGTTGGATTTTTTCTTACTTATCGTGCGTTACAAAGGTGTAGAAAAGCTTCGTTAAAAATTCTTTCTTTGTCTGTCTTTCATTCGTTCTTTTTCTTTCTTTCTTTCTTTCTTTCGAGATGCTAAAATAATAACATGAACGCCATCTCAAGAAATCTTTATCCAAGGTATTCAGTTGTATTCTGTGGGTAATTTTTCGCGTGGGTATATCCAAATATAGGAAAATACATTGTAATTTCAAAAACAAAAATGCGTAACGTTATAGAAAGTATACAAAAAAACCTCACAAAAAACGTATAATGAATATGGGTATATATCAAAGAGAAACATTAAACATGCATATTTACCATGTTAATCGATTATCGTGTTTAACATGATATTTTTACCAGCATTAGATTTCAAATCATCTACTTTTAGTTGAGATAGAGAACACCAAAACAGATCTTTTGGTACATTGAGTTTTGATTAAGTATGATTATAATTGTTTAACTGATACCAAATGCTTACATTTAATGTTTTAACATGAAACTTTACGGTGCATCCCCTGCACTATGGGTGGCAATCATATCCTTTTCTAGCTTATATTAATGGTGTAAA
The DNA here is from genome assembly GCA_012932295.1 of Cyclina sinensis. Classification (NCBI taxonomy): domain Eukaryota; kingdom Metazoa; phylum Mollusca; class Bivalvia; order Venerida; family Veneridae; genus Cyclina; species Cyclina sinensis. The sequence goes on along the minus strand of JAAONU010000011.1, from coordinate 55,059,735 downwards.
CTTTCGTACAGATTTGTTGGAACACCTTAAGTAAAACATGGACGTAAAAAGATATTTTTTTTCAGTCGAATATTTATTTGGCAAATGAGAAGAAATCGTTAAGTGTAAAGCAAGATTTAAAGAAATTAGATATACTTCGAAATTATTATTAAGTTTAAATGAAAGCGTATGTCTGTTTTACCTGTACAACGGGATAGCTATTCGTTTTTTTAAAGCTATGAATTTTTTTAAACAACATTTATTCACGTCACAAAGCAATAATTCGCCAATCTGCTGCGAGGAAATCTACACATGAAAGTATTTTTATCAATGAGATGTGCTACTTTCTTATCTCCCAAAAAAAGAGTTGGTAAAATGTAGCATGGTAGATCTGCTTTATACTGTGTCTAAAAATCTCAGTTTGATTTGAACGACGTTAATTAAGACTTAGTAATTTGAACAACTGTAACAAACATTCTATTCGCATGATAATTCATGCCAATTCCTTGTAGTGAACTGCAAGAAACACTGAGAAAAACAGAGGTCAACATCACACTCAATTATAGTGTTACTCTTTTGTAAATATAATTAGCTGTCAAGGTACAATCAAATTGTCTAGGTTTTCACAAGGGAACATATTTTACTACAGACAACCCTGTTACATCTTATTGTTTTACAGGCATTTGAACGTTCATTTTATATATGAGAAGAGCTCAACACAAAGTTCGAATGAACTGCTTCTGTATGTCATAGCTAACTTCTTCGAAAAATGTTGAATTTTTGTAATCGTATGTTCTAAAAACCAAAACGTTAGAATTTTTCAATCAGTCTTAGTACATTTGTCTTAGATATCATAGAAAAGGTTCAAATGAAAAACATTACAATTTTGCAAAAGGTTAAGTAGAAAATCGTTTCTCTAGGAATGAAAAAATGTTGCCAAATAAACCTCGTAACGTGCGTTATAAAAATATATAAATCAATGTTATGGAAACACTTTAAAACGACTATGATTTATCGAAATCACAGATAAAATTGCGATACTTCGCGGCTTCTATTTTAACAATATTTGATAATGGTAGATTATATAAAAGCTATACTGCAGGAGTTTATTCTCCTGTTCTGAAGTTTTCCTCTAGAATTTTTGTCTTTTCTAAGTTCATGTGTAGGCTTATACACTAATAACCACAAACACACACACACGCACGAGCGCACGCACATAAAACAACAACAACAATAAAAAGTGAAGTGCATTATCTGCATATTGCCATCCATTTACTTACCTTTTTTCATCAATTTAACTCGTATACTTCTTCAGTAATCAAAGGAACCATCTGTTACATCCAGATTTTGACTATTTCCGTTACCATAGCAACCAAAATTTAGGACCCAGTTAAAAGACAAAGTAAGGTGTATAATCTCCTTATTGTCTTCTATTCACATACTAATTGTCATTAAGCTAGTTCATATACTTCTTCAGTAATCAAAGGATCCATTTGTTAAAGCTAGATCTTGAGTATATACATATATATATTTCTTCCGCTAGAATTGTAACAGTTAAAGGGAGAAGAGATTGGTTGCGACAGTAACGATAGCATGGCCATCTGAGATGTAGTTTCACCTATTTACAGTGTCATTTTATTGCCATTTAAACATAGAAAGTCCAGCTTGGCAATATAAGCCACAAAGCTATTTGTCCTTTTTTTTCTTTGCTAATTTATATGTATCATTTACAATAATTATCCATAGATGTAATTCTTTCACACATAGCTCAACAATGACACCACTCAAAGTAAGTTCATTTCTATGGTAACATTTCTATGAAATACTAGTACAAGACTATAAGAATAATCAGAAAGCTCTCTAGAAAAGTCCCCGAATACTTGTTTGTCCCAGTCTATTTTTATCCTAAGTAGTAAAGATATCAATATGCCATTTTATGGCGATAATGGGTCAGTTGTGTTCCTGGAAAAACATAATTTTTTCTTTATAATTCAACTCAGGATCGGCATGCACCGTAACACAATCAAGCCCCAGCATGACAGAGAATGTTTATTTCACATTTATAAATAACACATTGCGAAACATTTCATAGAAATAGAGAGTTTCTGCCTGCTGCAGATGCAACTGTTGCAAAGCCAGATCAAAATAAAGCTAATATTCAACATTATTTCACTGTTTCCTTTGTTCATAACATAATATGAAAATGTTGACAGTTCAGGTAGTTGTTCTGGCCAGCTTGGTATATTACACTTGCTTGGCACATTCCGCTCGCTTGTTTGGTACATTCCGCTAGCTCGGTACATTCCGCTCGCTTGTTTGGTACATTCCGTTTGCTTGTATGGCACTTTCGGCTCGCTTGTTTGGTACATTCCGCTCGGTTGTTTGGTACATTCCTCTCGGTTGTTTGTTTGGTACACTCCGCTCGCTTGTTTGGTACATTATGCTCGCTTGTTAAGTACATTCCTCACGGTTGTTTGGTACACTTCGCTCGCTTGTTTGGTACATTATGCTCGCTTGCTTGGTACATTCCGCTCGGTTGTTTGGTACATTACGCTTGTTTGATTGGTACATTCCGCTCTGTTGTTTGGTACACTACGCTCGCTTGGTTCACTCCGCTCGCTTATTTAAGTACATTCCGCTCATTTGTTTGGTACCATCCGCTCGGTTGTTTGGCACATTTTGCTTGCTGGTTTGGTACATTCCGCTCAGTTGTTTGGTACACTCCGCTCGGTTGTTTGATACAATCCGTTCGGTTGTTTGTTACATAACTCTGGTTTGTTTGATACACTCCGCTCAGTTGTTTGGTACAATCTGCTCGGTTGTTTAGTACAGTACGCTTGCTTGTTTGGTACATTCCGCTCAGTTGTTTGGTACACTCCGCTCGGTTATTTGGTACATTACTCTTGCTTGTTTGGTACATCCCGCTCGCTTGTTTGGTACATTCTGCTAGCTTGGTACATCCTGCTCGCTTGTTTGGCACATTCCGCTTGCTTTTTTGGTACATTCTGCTCGCTTGTTTTGTACATTCCGCTCGCTTGTTTGGTACACACTGCTCGCTTGTTTGATACATTACGTTTTCTTGGTACATTCCGCTCGATTGCTTGGTAAATTCAGCTCGCTTGTTTAGTACATTCCTCTTGCTTGTTTGGTACATTTCGCTAGCTTGGAACATTCCTTTTTTTGTTTGGTACATTCCGCTTGCTTGATACATTCCGCTCGATTGCTTGGTAAATTCGGCTCGCTTGTTTAGTACATTCCTCTTGCTTGTTTGGTACATTTCGCTAGCTTGGAACATTCCTTCTTTTGTTTGGTACATTCCGCTTGCTTGATACATTCCGCTCGGTTGCTTGGTAAATTCCACTCTCTTGTTTTGTAACATTCCTGTCGCTTGTTTGGTACATATTGCTTGCTTCGTACATTATCTCGCTTGTTTGGTATATTCCGCTTGCTTGATACATTCCGTTCTCTTGTTTGGTATATTTCGCTCTCGTGTTTGGTACATTTTGCTTGTTTGTTTGGTACATTCCGCTCGCTTGTTTAGTACATTCCGCTTGTTTGTCACATTCCGCTCGCTTGATACATTCCGCTCGCTTGTTTGGTACATTCCGCTCTCTTGTTGGGTATATTCCGCTCTCTTGTTGGATATATTCCGCTCGCTTGTTTGGTACATTCCGCTCGCTTGTTTGGTACATTCCGATTGTTTGAATGTACTTGATGCCTCTCCTTTGATTGCCTAAATGTCACGTTTCTTGTTGCTTGTCAAAAGTCTTAGTTTTAACGTTTTCTATATAAATAAAGTCTTGTTTTTGTCTGCTCAGACGACGCAGTGTCTCCCGTCAGCAGTTTCAAACGAATTATTGCTGCTTAACAATTAGTGTTCCTACAGCACAGATCTTTTTGGTTTGATGTGCTCATGCAGTGTTTCTTTATTGAAATTTCTAAATACCAAAACATATTCGTATTTAAACCTGCATTTATGTAGCACGACGTCACATACGTATTGAAATTTACACAAAAGTGTTTGTTCGATGGCGCAATCTCCTTTCTGGTCACATTTGTGCAGTGGGAGACCGCTGCCATGCGTGTTTCTTTTTCGTATTTCTTTTAGTTACAGATGTGTTATGTAAAATATTGATTGAAATTGTATTTTTGTAAGTGTAATGGCAAGTATATAAACAATCAGTATGTCGTAAGGTTCGAAAGCCTTTAAGGACAAAAAGGTAAGTTTGTTTTTGTTTTTTTGTTTTTAAAAAGGTGTTTCTGGCCACTATCATCTGGTTATTTTAATCAGACACCTATCAGTAATTTTTTTCAACAAATCTCAGTACTGGAATACGCTACGTTAACACAATCTCAAAATATTAATGAATAAAAAACATGGACACGATATGGTCAGAAATAACTTTACAAAAACAAATCTTACAACAAATGTAAAAGAAATTTCATGTCCTCTCTTATTGTAAATTGTGCATCTAAGGGTACCAGTGGGTGACAAATGTCAGTAAAGTAGATATCCAGTATATCTGTATTACACAGATTTCATCTTGGACTCTCCCATTCAGATCCACACTTAGCAATAGTGATAATGTGGTAAACGTAACTCAGTAAAATATAAAAACGTTTCCTCTTGATTGGAGCAATTGTTCTTTTAACAGTACCACGGATACTGATTGAAGTGTGCGTAAGTACTTAAACTTTGTTAGGAAGGCACTTTCAAAAGTGGAGAAATCATTAAATCTTAGCGAATATTTTCTGTCTTCGTGAAGTAGCATCTTAGCTATAATGCCACTCTTGACACGAATAAAAGGAAGAGCAATTTGTTCACAAGTACTGGCGGGGGCGGATTTTGAATTGACATTACATCAAATAGACTCATTTGCAACTCTCTAAATAGGTACTGTCGGCGTCATGGATCTCCTACCAGACATTATCTCATTGTTATACCCTTTGGGTCCAATCGCATTTAAAACCAAATACAAATAGGTGGTGTACTGGAAAAGATCTTATTGTACAGAAGGCTCACGTGTGATACTTTTCATAGTTTTAACATGAAAAGTGACTATTCGTTTAGTGACGGGAAAAATACTCTTTTAAACAGTAAGCAATGCACAAATACACACAAAGTATGTTGTAACCGCTGTAGTCCATACATTTACGTTTTCTTTCAATTAGGAAAATTAACTTCCTGTAACAAACAAATGGTAACAAAATAAAACACGTTGTTGGTTGGTGATTGGATCATATCAGATAAAATAATTTAAAAGACAGCTTTGCTTTTGGACCGTGAATAAATAAAGATAACTGTGCTAGAATAATTGAATTATCTTCAGTGTTATCATATACCCCATTCTTGGAACAACGTCTTTAAATGACACCATTTTTTTCCAATTGTTTGAGGAACGGCAAATACGCAACTAATGCGTGCCACTTGTAACGTATTCCATCTATTTGTATGTCACTGCATAATTTAGCCAATAACAAGCTATTTTGGTGAATAGTTTGGGAAGTCTTACGTTCTCCGAAGGTCTGAAATTCGTGCAATAAGTACCACGTGACCTACAATCCACTAGTATTATGAAAGAAAAAGATATCTAAAACAAGTACCTGTTAATAAATTAAAAAGAATGTATTTGTTTTGTAAATCCCTTTCATGATTTTTAAATTGCTTCTATATATATTGCAAACTTGAACCTGACAAAGATTCACAGAACAGTAGATCGGATAAAAAAATGATCTAAAAATGAAAATACCTAAATCGTATTCTAAGTTTAGCACAAATGTCATATAGAAAAAGATTCTCATAGACATAACAGTAAACAAACATTCAAATACTAAATTGGAATTATAAAACAAAGTTTTTTATTTTTAACCTAGAAATTATGAAGGTTCAATCTACAATGTATACAATTTTAATTTTCCTCGATCTGACAAAACAAAAAGTCCTAATTACAATGAGCTCATGAAATCTTTCGTATGTGTGTGTTTTGCATGGGAACAAGTACGGATGAAAAAGCGAGCAATATTGTTAGGACCGTAACCTTTTAATACCATATAATATACCAAGAGAAGGTACTTTAAATACCTATATATTATTCTGCAGATAGCCCACACTGTACTTATCTCAGAGTACATCGCAGAGAAAAATATCAGGACTTTTCCAATAAATCAATTACTGGGTGAACTTGCGTTAATTTTGTTAGTGTCTAGTGAACAGCAAGTGTGACCTTGTGGAACAATTTACTTCTGATGTAGTACTTTTATGTATGTCTTAATACTAGTACAATCAGTTTAACAGTCAGTGCTTTCACATAATATTTTTAAGTGCTTTCCCTACAGTATTGATGTCTGTAATATCCAAATGATGTTTATCTAAGATAAACGCAATTGTTAATACCGAACATTTTTCTGGTCTATGGGAAGTAATCGGTAACCTGAACGATACATATAGTATTTTATAGCCGTTCATTTTATTCAGGGCTCAATTTAAGATGGTCACGCATGCTTTTTATATCATTTGATTAATGCTTATCAACGTTATTTGAGACGTGATACAATAGAATATTTTCACGAGCACGTAGGTTTGGACACAATATTATCCAGCTTTGTACAGAAATGTTATACAGACAAACATTCCGACAGTTTCAGTTAACTTGGATAAATTGTATCCTTTAGAATGTTAGCATGATGTTCTACTGAACTGGCAAAATAACGAAGTTTCTGACCTCACATAGTCATGCAGATGTTGTAAAATCACTGAATGTTTCTGAAGTTTTCAGATTTCCCATTATCCTTATATAGATGCTAAGGTGATATCAAACGTCGCATGCAGACTTTCCGTGTCTCATACAGACCAACCTTTACTGTTCCGAACTTCAGTGGCAACGGTCATTATAGCTTTTGATTACATCTGCTGCTACATCATTTTTCTCTTCTTCCTTTCCTTCGGCAGCTGAACTGGGCATAATTTCACCTTCGGAGTGGTCTACTTTTGAAATCAAATTATCGCCCGTAAATATGTTTCATCGTTAAGAGGACGCCTCTCTGGAAAGGAGAATGATGATGATATTGATTTTATGTATAATAATTTTCAACACCAGTCGATGTTCTCGAGATCAATGAAACATTATTTTTAAGTTTATGGCTTTGGTAAGTAGAAATTCTGTTGTAATGTTTAAAGTTCTAAACATTTGCCTGAAAATCGAGACGGTTTGGAATCAAAATTAACATTTTAAAAATACATCGACAAAAACTAGAGAGAAAAAAAAAACAAAAAAGAAAAACCCCCAGCAAATAAATACACAAATAAAAACACTGGAACATTTTCAGATCATCGCTTCGTGAAGGCGTAAATGAAAAGGTTTCAAGGTACTACAGCTTTCCTGAATTTCAGACATTGCAAAAATCTCTGACTTTCCGAACTTTCACCAAAAACGCATATTATAAGATGGATCTGGAAAAACATCTACCAAATGATGAAATAAATAACCACTGACACGCATTGCTCGCGTATTTGAAGTGCCAAACAAATGGAAGAATATAACGTAATTACCTCTAATCTAGTAACGTAGAGCACGTGGCAGAATGACTCGAAACGTAATTCAATTACTGTACTATTTTGTTATATGCTGATTATATTTTCTTTTGTCATTCATATGCGTTATAATGGAACTAAGAAACACTATTTTATCAAGAAGTCTGACATTACAGGCTTTTAAAATTGAAAAACGGAATTGACAGAATAGTAGCAGAAGTCAAGGTATAAAATAACACTACATCAGTGTTAAAAACAAATCTTTACTTAACCAAAACATTGCTTCTTGTAACTTACTAGAAGCAATGATTTGGTAAGTACAAATTTTTGTTTTAAGTTTTGACATATAAAAAGTAAACTCTACAATATATAATAGGTGAAATATAGTTTAACCAAGTACAACAATAATTAGAAGTAATTTAACATTATTCTGTACGACACAAAGGAACGTTTGGAACAATATATAACTGGCAAAGATGTGTTAAAAGAGCCGCATGTAGATTAAAAAGACACATATACATGCAAAAATGAATGAAATTTGTTAAGGCGTTTTCCTTTAAATGGGTGGAAACAAAATGTAGAATCGAAAAAGGGTCATTACATTTAATTCGAATTTTGCTGAACAATCGTTAGCAGAAGAAGCGTTTTGCTTACGATCCTTAAGCTTATTAAGGTTTAGATTTGTTTCTTAGGAATTAAAATTTTACAGATAAAAAAAAACAACAAATAATACACGGACTCCCCTCTTATTTTTGCCAGTGGAGACTACAATTCGCCGGAATAAGTTTGCTATGAATAAATGAGAAAATTTTTACACCGTGAGTCTCTCTGGAAGATCCTGCGCCACTTCGGCATCCCAAAGAAACTGGTTCATATCATCCAGTCCCTCTATGAGAACGTTGAGTGCTGAGTGATACATAACAATCACAGAGCCCTTTGCAGTGAACACCGGAGTGGAACAAGGATGTATTTTGTCGCCCGTGCTATTCTTCCTCGCAATCGACTGGGTCATAAGAAACGTCACACAAGGTAAACAACAGGGGTTGCAATGGACACTGACCTCTATCCTAGAGGACCTGGATTATGCTGATGACCTTTACCTCCTAATCTAACAGACACCGAGATATCCGGCAGAAAACAGAGCACCTCAGTGCCACAGATAACAAAATCGGATTGAAGGTCAACGTCAAAAAGACACAGGTCTTACGATTAAACTCTACTAACAGCAATCCAGTACTGATTAACAGTGATGAGTTCACATACCTGTGAAGCAAAGTCACCACAACGGGCGACTGCGACAAGGAAATCAACACCAAGATCAGCAAGGCAAACCAAGCTTTTGCAATGTTGAAGCCCACACGGAGATCCACAGGACTTAACATCCAAAACCAAGATCAGCAAGGCAAACCAAGCTTTTGCAATGTTGAAGCCCATATGGAGATCCACAGGACTTTACATCCACACCAAGATCAGCAAGGCAAACCAAGCTTTTGCAATGTTGAAGCCCACACGGAGATTCACAGGACTTAACATCCACACCAAGATCAGCAAGGCAAACCAAGCTTTTGCAATGTTGAAGCCCATATGGAGATCCACAGGACTTTACATCCACACCAAGATCAGCAAGGCAAACCAAGCTTTTGCAATGTTGAAGCCCATATGGAGATCCACAGGACTTTACATCCACACCAAGATCAGGATCTTCAACAGCAATGTCCTCAGTGTTCTCCTGTATGGATCAGAATGTGTCCTCAGTGTCCTCCTGTATGGATCAGAATGTGTCCTCAGTGTCCTCCTGTATGGATCAGAATGTGTCCTCGGTGTCCTCCTGTATGGATCAGAATGCTGGAAGACCTCTTTGGCAATTGAAAGAAAACTCGAAAACTTCCAAACCAAATCCCTTTGATGTATTCTTAAGATCTTCTGGCTCAACACCATCTCTATTGAAGAACTGCTGAATAGAACTGGGATGCCAACAATATCACAGACCACCCAGACAAGACGCTGGCGATGGCTTTGTCATGTTTTACGCATGCCCCCTATCTCGCTGCCCAGGGTTGCTCTTCAATGGACACCCCAGGGAAAAAGGAATAGAGGCCGGCTAAGGAGACCTGGGGGCGAACTGTTCTCAAAAACCTGAACATCAGAGGTCTGACTATGGAGACAGCGCCTCGAGTAGCAGACAGAGTCAGGTGGAAATCCCTTGAAGCGCCCTCAAGCACTGGACGTTGCAGAGAAGATTGAGTGTGAGTGGGTGAGTGAGTGAGTGAGTAAATAAATGAGACAATTTTCGTATAGGGGGTCGTCTCCTCGTTTACAACAGATATGTAACATACAGCATCAGCATAACTGAATACATAAAAGTTGTTAATAGCATTGACTGTTTTTTCTTTTGTTTAATTGTGTAAAGTCGATAATTTCTTATTATCTGTATAGTTCACTTGAATCATGCGTTAAACATTTTTTTTACTAAAAATATTTTTGCACTTTGTTAAAAATCATTTGCTCTCTTTTGATTTTTTTTTCTTAATAATCTAATTTTTTGAATTCGTACTTTCCCCCCAGATTAGCACAGCAGTAATCATTGTTGGCAAATACAGACACTATAAAACACTGAACAAAATGGTAAATAAGGGTCTCATAGAAAAGAGGTCTTTCAACTAATACGACGTGTGTATGTTCAGGATCTGAACGAATACGACGTGTGTATTTTCAGGATTTGAACGGATACGACGTGTGTATTTTCAGGCTTTGGACGAATACGACATGTGTATTTTCAGGATTTGAACGAATACGACGTTGGTACGTTCAGGCTTTGAACGAATATGGCGTGTGTATGTTCAGGCTTTGAACGAATACGACGTGTGTATGTTCAAGATTTGAACGAATACGACGTCTGTATTTTCAGGATTTGAACGAATACGACGTGTGTATTTTCAGGCTTTGAACGAATACGACGTGTGTATGTTCAGGATTTGAACGAATACGACATGTGTATTTTCAGGATTTGAACGAATACGACGTTGGTACGTTCAGGCTTTGAACGAATACGACGTGTGTATGTTCAGGCTTTGAACGAATACGACGTGTGTATGTTCAAGATTTGAACGAATACGACGTGTGTATTTTCAGGATTTGAACGAATACGACGTGTGTATTTTCAGGCTTTAAACGAATACGACGTGTGTATTTTCAGGATTTGAACGAATACGACGTGTGTATGTTCAGGATTTGATCGAATATAAGTTGTGTATGTTCAGGCTTTGATCGAATATCAGTTGTGTACGTTCAGGCTTTGATCGAATATCAGTTGTTTATGTTCAGGATTTGATCGAATATCCGTTCTGTATGTTCAGGCTTTGATCGAATATCGATTGTGTATGTTCAGGTTTTGATCGAATATCAGTTGTGCATGTTCAGGCTTTGATCGAATATCCGTTCTGTATGTTCAGGCTTTGATCGAATATCCGTTCTGTATGTTCGGGCTTTGATCGAATATCAGTTGTTTATGTTCAGGCTTTGATCAAATATCCGTTCTGTATGTTCAGGCTTTGATCGAATATCAGTTGTGTATTTTCAAGTTTTGATCGAATATCAGTTGTTTATGTTCAGGCTATGATCGAATATCAGTTGTGTATGTTCAGGCTTTGATCGAATATCAGTTGTTTATGTTCAGGCTTTGATCGAATATCCGTTCTGTATGTTCGGGCTTTGATCGAATATCAGTTGTGTATGTCCAGGCTTTAAACGAATAGCACGTGTGTTTGTTCAGGCTGTAAGGTCTTGGTGCAAACCAGTTCCCACTCTGTGTCAGTTAGAGAACGGTAAATTTCTTTTTCACCATATTCTACATTGTCGACTTTTTGTACATGCGCATTTGTCTAACTTTTTACTCTCAAATTCCAAAGGTCATGATCCTTTTCAAGCATTATGAAAATCATGAATAATGTATAGGGTGTTGTACACAGTTTATTAATCCTGTATGCTTCTTTTATTTGTCTCTTAGTAATATTGAGATTTCCTCAATTAACGTAAAACTTAAACTTCTCTTTATTAAAAGAGATGTAAACAATAGATCAATTTTTAACGCTGCATTTTCAATAACTTATATACTAGTACCTAATGAGTAGTCTGACCAACATGTACTTCTTGCAAACATTTTAGACTTGATAATAAGTAAATGTCATTCTGTAAATTTGACGTAAACATAACAATGTTTTTATTTAAGATAGGGTTTTATTGATAAAGGCAGATCAAACTTGACATGAATTAAACTACGAACCAACTAATGATATAAGAGCCTTTTTTCCTTTTTCTTAGAAAAAGGCTAAGATTTAACATTTACGCCTTTATCGAAAACGAGATTAAAATATTTGGTCTAGATTAGTACAGGACTTTTTGAATAAAAGATTACGAGCTAGGTTACCTGCCCACGGAAGTAGTGAATAACGCCAGTTGACCATGAGTTGATTGGAAGGTGAGAATTGTTTGCTAACTCACATCTCTTGTATATTTTCAGATTCCAACGTGAGTGTTCTGTATCTCAAAGGGGTTGCCTGTTTGAGAATTACCACCGACATATTCTACTTACAAACTGCGAACAGCTTACTGATGTCATATCATGCCAGCACTTGATGTGTCAAACAAATCACTGATTCGTTCATTTACACGAACAGACATTAAACACAAGTGGATACTCATTGAGGAGAGAGAACACTAATCAGTACGAGTAATTCCCCACGTATAGAAGTGTCTTCTTAAAATAATATAGTTAATACGCATTTCTCTGTCTATTGTGTTATATTTAGCAACAATTATTCTATTTCAGGAGAGACTTTTCTTATACGTACTTCTACTAATTGACTAAGTTAACACAATACAGTTTTGTTAAGGAATGAATAAAGTTGATGTAAGACCAAATCAAGTTATAACAGCAGGTTAAAATGCCTGTGGTAGTGACAATATAAATTCAGATCTCTCGTAATCTCTCGATCTGGTTACATATTAGTAGGGGGGACAACTACCCATGAGAGGGAGCAACTTGTAATCATATTCTGTGGTCTTTAAAAAAATTTAAATAACAAACAGTATTTTTTGTCCAGATTTTAGTTTAGAACTTATATAACTACAGATTTAGCTTTACCTTATAGGGAGGTTGTGAAAATCAGGGGAATATTTGAGTCCACGTGAACAGATCTTTGAAAAATCAGAGCTCTGGTAAAGATTTAATACGTAATACTATTGTACGTGCATTGTTATATTTATACAATTAGGAGCGCTCAGTTTCTAAGGAATGGGAGGGAAACTCCTGTTTTTCATAAGTAATTGCGTTACTATTATTCTGTTATATTGATTACAATTATAGATTCTTAATGTGTATTTTATAAGTGTTTTAGCAACTAAAAACTGAATGAGTATTTGATCTGTACTGTTTTGGCAGTTTTTATTATTTAAGTATGATTTCGTTTTATAATAATTTCTATCTCATTTTTCTTATATTTTCAAGGACATTGGAAAGCAGACGTTTTCGTGTTTGTTAACATTGGTTGCTTTCGTAAATGAATGTCATATACAATAAAAGTGTTTAAGTAATCATCTGCCTTTCAAATTCCTGTTTAGACTTACGTCCTCAATTATCTCCCTTTCAGTTCTGTAGAAAGCTGGTTAAATTAAACCGCCGGGGTTCCCATTAAAGTTGTCTTCGCGTTACGTGAAAAAAGAATAACTAGTTCAATTGATAGTAGAGGTAGACCAGGATCCATTGTTGAACAACATTTTGTGAAACATTTCAAGCAGTCGTGAGCAGCTCACAATGGGTCAATAGTTTGTTTCCTAAAAGTTATCTATTCTTAATACTCTGAAATGTACATCTGTAGCATAGACATTTTTTCATCGATTTTCGTAATATCAAAATGGATGTCCCAGAAGCTTCTCATAAAATCTACTTTGAAACCTGTATTATTATTAAAGTAAGTTTCCGAAATATAGCTATTGTTACTTTTCACACGTCATGCTTTTGAAAATAGTAATAATATAAATTAACGAAATAAATAATATCAACAGGAAATGATTGAACAAGGTGACACGGATAAAGTTACCGTCTCAAACGTACTTAATTGGCACAGAAAGGAAGCAGAATGCACCGAAATTCCGCAACAAGAGTACTGACACTAAGTTGTTTTTTCGATAAAACCTGCCATTACGCATGGTTCCTTTCGAAAGAGTCCTACCGTGATCAGCGTTTTTTAAGTTCATCTGGTTTTGCAATTGATACGTTTACATCTCTTTCAGTGTGCTATTGAGTTTCCTAAAAGAAAAAAAAATAACCTTCTGGTGTCAATGCAATGAATCTGTTTTGTGATACAAGTGTGATGCTGCTATATTCGTGGCACATTTATTTAGTATTTGGATATACACAGTAGTCCAAATAGGCGTGTGCCTAAGTATGCACATCAAACCGTGTATCAAAATATGAATAAGACATTATAAATAATGGCGTTTTCCTGATTTCTACTCGTGTATAACAATACATACAGAGTATAAGGTACTCTAGACATCTTACTCAAAATATCACCTACTCTGATTGTCGTGCGTTTCAAACATCTGTCTCACGTGTACACGGCAAGCTAGTGAATATTAGTCGACGAAATATTACAAGGACAGGCGCATTAGATATCTAGAAATGAGGCTAGAAACATGCATTTAAAGAAGAATGAATGATTTCCCTTACAAGTTGACAGCCGAAAATTATCCAAAGTTTAACCAGAAAAATAACCTAAATAAAAGATGCGAAAACCGATATTACAGTAATACATAGAAAATGCATACCAATACCGACTGATGATATCTTCCACTAACACGGGATTAGTAAGATTAAATAATGAAAGGAAACTACTCACCACTTTCACATCTGATGGATAAAAGCATTACGAGGCTAACGCAAGGGAACTTACTCTTCCTATACTTAACCAAAAATCTATTCAGCTCACCCCATAACAACAACGATCCAGTAACAAAAGAGCTATGCATACACATACCACCAAATTACATCCATGTAAATTTAGTCTGATAACATAAAAACACTGCATACATTTTGCAACAAGTGACATTTATTTAAGATCGATACAATAACAAATGAACAATGTATATACACCCAACAAAATAACATCCATTTGAATACAGTCTAAATGAAAAGAGCATTGCATACATTTTGGAATTTAGGAATAATCCAAGAACAAAAGAACAATGTATACACATCGCAACAGCTGACATTCATAAAAGAACAGTCCAATAAATTTAAAGAAAGCAACGTATACACATCGAAATAAGTGACATTCATTAAAGAACAATCCAATAACAAAACATAATTCATATAAAATAACAAAACAGCAATGTATACACATCGCAACAAGTGACATTCATATAAAGAAAAGTCCAATAATAAAAGAGCAATGTATACACATTACAACATATGACATTCATGTAAGAACAATCCGATCATAAAAGAGCAGTGTGTACACACTGCAACAAATGACATTCATGTAAGAACAAGAGCAATGTATAAGCATTGTACACACTGCAACAAGTTACATTCATATAAGAACATTCAAATTATAAAAGAGCAATGTATAAGCATTGCAACAAGTGACATTCATATAAGAACATTCTAATAATAAAAAAGCAATGGATACACATTGCAACAAGTGACATTTATGTAAGAACAATCCAATAATAAAAGAGAAATGTATACACATTACAACAAAATACACCCATTTAAAACTGTATAATAAGATTAGAGCATAGCATAATACTGCAACAAGTGACATTCATTAAGAACATATCTAATAGCATAAGAGCAATGTCTACGCATCCCGACAAAGGGGTGCTAATTAGCTGTGTAGTAATGCGCTAGACTTGTAATTCAGGGGTTGTGAGTTCGATCCCTTGCCTCTCCATTAATATGTTCAATTGTCTTTCGGATGAGACGTTAAACGACTTAGTGATAAGTTTTGACAGTATATTTTTTGTAGTTTAACAACATATAACATTGACATTAACAAACAAAAGCATTTATTAACCAACTGCAACAGTTTTATATGAGGAAATGATACCGGAATGACCGCATAAAAGGAATTCATAACATATTACAAAATGATCTTGGACAAGTAAATATATTGGATACACTGATCATCGAGACAGGTAGACAAAATAAAGGATGACAAACACTGGACAAAATGTTACAAACTCTTGACATCACTGAAGCCATACGCAGCATTACTTTCACTGGACAACAAAACAGTCGACAAAACAAAAACAACAAATACAAGGTCTTAAGGTTCAAATGACGGAGCATCATAAGTAATGAGCCAAATATCAGTGTGGGATAACTTGCTATCATGTCTTTAAATCGAACATCAGTGTGGGATAACTTACCTTCATGTTCTTTTAACTGAACATCTATGTGAGATAACTTACTATCATGTCTTTAAATCGAACATCAGTGTGGGATAACTTACCTTCATGTTCTTTTAACTGAACATCTATGTGGGATAACTTACTATCATGTCTTTAAACCGAACATCAGTGTGGGATACCCTACTATCATGTCTTTAAATCGAAAATCAGTGTGGGATAACTTAGCTTCATGTTCTTTTAACTGAACATCTATGTAGGATAACTTACTATCATGTCTTTAAATCGAACATCAGTGTGGGATAACTTACCTTCATGTTCTTTTAACTGAACATCTATGTGAGATAACTTACTATCATGTCTTTAAATCGAACATCAGTGTGGGATAACTTACCTTCATGTTCTTTTAACTGAACATCTATGTGGGATAACTTACTATCATGTCTTTAAACCGAACATCAGTGTGGGATACCCTACTATCATGTCTTTAAATCGAAAATCAGTGTGGGATAACTTAGCTTCATGTTCTTTTAACTGAACATCTATGTGGGATAACTTGCTATCATACCTTTCAACCGAACATCAGTGTGGAATAACTTACCTTCATGTTCTTTTAACTGAACATCTATGTGGGATAACTTACTATCATGTCTTTAAACCGAACATCAGTGTGGGATAACTTACTATCATGTCTTTAAATCGAACATCAGTGTGGGATTACTTACTATCATGACTTTAAACCGAACATCAGTGTGGGATAACTTACTATCATGTCTTTAAATCGAACATCAGTGTGGGATTACTTACTAACATGTCTTTAAATCGAACATCAGTGTGGGATAACTTACAATCATGTCTTTAAATCGAACATCAGTGTGGGATAACTTACTATCATGTCTTTAAATCGAACATCAGTGTGGGATAACTTACTATCATGTCTTTAAATCGAACATCAGTGCGGGATAACTTACTATCCTGTCTTTAAATCGAACATCTGTGTGGGATAACTAACTATCACGTCTTTAAATCGAACATCAGTGTGGGATAACTTATTATCCTGTCTTTAAACCGAACATCAGTGTGGGATAACTTACTATCATGTCTTTAAATCAAACATCAGTGTGGGATAACTTACCTTCATGTTCTTTAAATCAAACATCAGTGTGGGATAAATTATTATCATGTTCTTTTTACCAAACATCTGTGTGAGATAGCTTACTGTCTTGTTCCTTTAACCGAACATCATAAAAAAACAATCGTAATCAACTGACCTTACTAACCTGATAAGAACATAAAATGGGACTTGCAACTCAACTTATGAGTGAATACCGCACCAAAAGATGACAGAATATAACGCGACCATGGCCCATTAAGAAGACATTAAACATCATAAGGATTGATTTTTAACATAATATTAAGACAATTGCGCCGGAATGGGGGTGGGAGAGATGGGGTCGGGTTATGCCCATACAAAACGATTTTTCTGACCTGACCACCCGATACTGGAGACAAACGTGGGTTGTCTGTGACTGTAACAATAGCTTCACATATCCTTTCTATGTATTTTATGTCTGAGAAATCGAGGACGATTTCTAACAGATCAGGATAGTAGGTCACAGAATCAATATATTCTTACACACTGCCCCCGGCCGTGTAGTTAGTTAAAAGAGCACTTAACTTAGTAGCACGAGGCCGCGGGTTCTATGGATAAATCTGTCTTATCTAGCGATACTGATTCTGAATAACCCTAGAAAACACCAGAAAAATATTGCAATTTTCGGTTATAGAGAAAAGTCAAATATAGATAGATTCATAAACTTTATTGATATAATGTCAGTATGACTTGACATGATTCTAACTGCTTAGCATTGTATATTATATTCGAAACAGGTTTAACTATGTAAACAATTCAATGTTATTTTTCAGTGCGTATTTTGTTAAATAATACTTTAAATACAGCTTTTCGCAAATACAGATTTTAACCCCTTTCGAAACAAAATATCTCACGTTACAGTCTACTTAAGGACTGTATGTCTCCTACGCAAAGAACTCAATTTTTGTCCACAATTTCAATTTTACACGATCAGTATTCATACACCCTTGTAAAGATACATAATCGTTGTTTCTTTTATTTACGACTTTGTACGGAAGAGTATACTTATAAAGATAGCAAACAGATATTTTCCAAGTGTCTCTTAAGTAACGCCTTTATGTACTTCATAGATACCCTTAAATGTTGGTTTTGTGGTATTTTCAACAACAATAGTTCTATTCCGGGATAATAGCTTGGATCATATACTCCTTACATGGGGATTTTAGGTATCAGAAAATGCACCTACTAGCGTATGGTAAATGGGCAAAGTGCACTTAAATATTGTGGGTTTTTTTGCAACAAAAGATATATGTATCCTACGTAATTCGCACCACTTTCACTGGTGACAGAGATCACATTAGCTGTTTGAAAAAAAAAAAAACATTAGTCGAAATGAAATATTTTTACTTTAACGCTTCCGCTTTGTTTTTGGTTCGTTCTAAAATTGATCTTGAAAAAACTTCTACATGTAATTTTAGCTATGTGCTCGCAACGGAAAACATGCTTAACCCAAACCATGCTAAATATCTAAAATGGACTTGTCCATCTCTCTATTTCGACAGATCTATTAATTGTTTATTGGGATGCACGGATGTACATGCTGATCTTGGTCTGCACTGGTCGCAATGGCAGAGTCACTTGCCTCCAGCAGGAGAAGGGTTAAGACACTTATAAATTCATTCAATTCCAATAACAGAGAACACAGTGCCACTTTTGTTAAAGAATCTTGGTGCAATTTCTGTCGTATGTAATTTTTTGAAAAGGAACTTTGTCCATCAAGATGATATTTGTTTTGGTTGTTGTTGAAAATTAAATTGTTTTGCTTTTAAGTATATGAGTTGATCCGATCTATAAATTCTGAAATTCAAAGAGCGAAGCAATTACAGTTTTGAACTACAGTTAGATTGAAAGCAGTTATGATTCAGATCACTTAAATAAGTAAACATGATTTATTAAAGGGACGTAACCTAAAATTTTAACGATGATATACACCGATGTATTTATTTGCTCCTGAAAATTAATTGGTAATCTAAAGATGTTCACGTATTCAAAGATGTTTTACGTGCTTTTCACGTTTTCAGAGATGTTTCACGTGTTCAGAGATGTTTCCCGTGTTCAGAGATGTTGCTTTAAGGCAAACAACAGCCAAATAAGTGTACATTTGAAAGAACTAGAACTCTCTTTATTAAAAGTAATATAAGACTAGTGCATTTAAATTGCCAGCTGTACTTAGATTTTTTTACTGATACCTTGACATTTGATAATAATTTATTCAATACCGTTTATATATTTATATTTACATGATTGTGAACAAAATGCAATACTCGAAGTTTTGTGTACCTGTTAAACAAGCGTAACTCAACGGAATTGTAGGCGTTGGTAATTATATGAATTAAGAATTATGTTTAAAAGCTGAGAATTCATAATTTTTCCCCTTTTTAATTAAACTTTTGAAAATCTAGTTATATGAAAAGTCGATTTCTTGACTCCAACTTAAGCTGCTGAGATAACCAAAAAAACAAACTTGCATTGAATATTCTTGTACTTGTACATGCTTTGGTTGTGTGAAAAGTATCTAGGCATACTTTCGTCTTGGGAAAATGCGTGAAAGTATTTTTTCCTCACTCACTTCGCGCAACATGAAAGGAATACTGACTCAAACTGGTGTTTGTAAAGTCAGATCCCAGAGCCACTCCATCTACAGCTGCACGTGGGTATCAACACTACGCTGTACGATAAATGTATCGCAGTAATGGAGGTTCATTATCTACAGCTGCACGTAGGTATCAACACTACGCTGTACGATAAATGTATCGCAGTAATGGAGGTTCATTATCTACAGCTGCACGTGGGTATCAACACTAGGCTGTACCATAAATGTATCGCAGTAATGGATATTCATTATCTACAGCTGCACGTGGGTATCAACACTACGCTGTACGATAAATGTATCGCAGTAATGGATATTCATTACCTACAGCTGCACGTGGGTATCAACACTAGGCTGTACGATAAATGTATCGCAGTAATGGAGGTTCATTATCTACAGCTGCACGTGGGTATCAACACTACGCTGTACGATAAATGTATCGCAGTAATGGAGGTTCATTATCTACAGCTGCACCTGGGTATCAACACTAGGCTGTACGATAAAAGTATCGCAGTAATGGAGGTTCATTATCTACAGCTGCACGTGGGTATCAACACTACGCTGTACGATAAATGTATCGCAGTAATGGATATTCATTATCTACAGCTGCACGTGGGTATCAACACTAGGCTGTACGATAAATGTATTGCAGTAATGGAAATTCATTATCTGAGGCTGCATGTGGGTATCAACACTACGCTGTACGATAAATGTATCGCAGTAATGGAGATTCATTACCTACAGCTGCACGTGGGTATCAACACTAGGCTGTACGATAAATGTATTGCAGTAATGGAGATTCATTATCTACAGCTGCACGTGGGTATCAACACTACGCTGTACGATAAATGTATCGCAGTAATGGAGATTCATTATCTACAGCTGCCCGTGGGTTTCAACACTACGCTGTACGATAAATGTATTGCAGTAATGGAGATTTATTATCTACAGCTGCACGTGGGTATCAACACTACGCTGTACGATAAATGTATCGCAGTAATGGAGATTCATTATCTACAGCTGCACGTGGGTATCAACACTACGCTGTACGATAAATGTATCGCAGTAATGGAGGTTCATTATCTACAGCTGCACGTGTGTATCAACACTAGGCTGTACGATAAATGCATCGCAGTAATGGAGGTTCAATATCTACTGCTGCACGTGGGTATCAACATAACGCTGAACGATAAATGTATCGCACTAATGGAGGTTCAATATCTACTGCTGCACGTGGGTAACAACATACCGCTGTACGATAAATGTATCGCAGTAAAGGAGATTCGTTACCTACTGTTGCACGTGTGTATCAACGCTAGGCTGTACGATAAATGTATCGTAGTAATGGAGATTGGTTATCTACAGCTGCACGTGGGTTTCAACACTAAGCTGTACGATAAATGTATCACAGTAATGGAGATTCGTTATCTACAGCTGCACGTGTGTATCAAGTCTAGGCTGTACGATACATGTATCGCAGTAATGGAGATTCGTTATCTACAGCTGCACGTTGGTATAAACGCTAGGCTGTACGATAAATGTATCGCAGTAATGGAGATTCGTTTTCTACAGCTGCACGTCGATATCAACACTAAGCTGTACGATAAATGTATCGCAGTAATGGAGATTCGTTATCTTCAGCAGCACGTGGGTATCAACACTAGGCTGTACGATAAATGTATCGCAGAAATGGAGATTCGTAACCTACTGCTGCACGTGGGTATCAACACTAAGCTGTACGATAAATGTATCGCAGTAATGGAGATTCGTTATCTACAGCAGCACGTATGTATCAACGCAAGGCTGTACGATAAATGTATCGCAGTAATGGAGATTTGTTACCTACTGCTGCACGTGTATATCAACACTAGGCTGTACGATAAATGCATCGCAGTAATGGAGATTCGTTATCTACAGCTGCACGTGAGTATCAACGCTAGGCTGTACGATAAATGTATCGCAGTGATGGAGATTCATTATCTACTGCTGTACGTGGGTATCAACGCTAGGCTGTAGATTCCTTATCTACTGCTGCACGTGGAAATCAACATTAAGCTGTACGATAAATGTATCACTGTAATGGAGATTCGTTATCTACAGCTGCACGTGTGTATCAAGACTAGGCTGTACGATACATGTATCGCAGTAATGGAGATTCGTTATCTACAGCTGCACGTTGGTATAAACGCTAGGCTGTACGATAAATGTATCGCAGTAATGGAGATTCGTTATCTACAGCTGCACGTCGATATCAACACTAAGCTGTACGATAAATAAATCGCAGGAATGGAGATTCGTTATCTACAGCAGCACGTGGGTATCAACACTAGGCTGTACGATAAATGTATCGCAGAAATGGAGATTCGTAACCTACTGCTGCACGTGGGTGTCAACACTAAGCTGTACGATAAATGTATCGCAGTAATGGAGATTCATTATCTACAGCTGCACTTGGGTATAAACACAAAGCTGTACGATAAATGTATCGCAGTAATGGATATTCATTACCTACAGCTGCACGTGGGTATAAACGCTAGGCTGTACCATAAATGTATCGCAGTAATGGAGTTTCATTATCTACAGCTGCACTTGGGTATAAACACAAAGCTGTACGATAAATGTATCGCAGTAATGGATATTCATTACCTACAGCTGCACGTGGGTATCAACGCAAGGCTGTACGATAAATGTATCGCAGTAATGGAGATTCGTTACCTACTGCTGCACGTGGGTATCAACACTAGGCTGTACGATAAATGTATCGCAGTAATGGAGATTCGTTATCTACAGCTGCACGTGAGTATCAACGCTAGGCTGTACGATAAATGTATCGCAGTGATGGAGATTCATTATCTACTGCTGTACGTGGGTATCAACGCTAGGCTGTAGATTCATTATCTACTGCTGCACGTGGAAATCAACATTAAGCTGTACGATAAATGTATCACTGAAATGGAGATTCATAATCTACAGTTGCACGTGGGTATCAACGCCAGGCTGTACGATAAATGTATCGCAATACTGGAGATTCATTTTCTACAGCTGCACCTGGGTATCAACGCTAGGCTGTACGATAAATGTATCGCAGTAATGGAGATTCATTATCTACAGCTTCACGTGTGTATCAACGCAAGGCTGTACGATAAATGTATCGCAGTAATGGAGATTCACAATCTACAGCTGCACGTGGGTATCAACGCTAGGCTGTACGATAAATTTATCGCAGTAATGGAGTTTCGTTATCTACAGCTGCACGTGGGTATCAAGGCTAGGCTGTACGATAAATGTATCGCAGTAATGGAGATTCGTTATCTTCAGCTGCACGTGGGTATCAATGCTAGGCTGTACGATAAATGTTTCGCAGTAATGGAGATTCATTAGCTACTGCTGCACGTGTATATCAACACTAGGCTGTACGATAAATGTATCGCAGTAATGGAGATTCATTATCTACAGCTGCACGTGGGTATCAACGCTAGGCTGTACGATACATGTATCGCAGTAATGGAGATTCGTTATCTACAACTGCACGTGGGTATCAACGCTAGGCTGTACGATAAATGTATCGCAGTAATGGAGATTCATTATCTACTGCTGCATGTTGGTATCAACACTAGGCTGTACGATAAATGTATCGCAGTAATGGAGATTCGTTATCTATAGCTGCTAGTGGGTATAAACGCTAGGCTGTACGATAAATGTATCGCAGTAATGGAGATTCATTATCTACAGCTGCACGTGCTTATAAACACAAAGCTGTACGATAAATGTATCGCAGTAATGGAGATTCATTATCTACAGCTGCACGTGGGTATAAACGCTAGGCTGTACCATAAATGTATCGCAGAAATGGAGATTCATTATCTACTGCTGCACGTGGGTATCAACACTAAGCTGTACGATAAATATATCGCAGTAATGGAGATTCATTATCTACAGCTGCACGTGGGTATCAACGCTAAGCTGTACGATAAATGTATCGCAGTAATGGAGATTCATTATCTACTACTGCACGTGGGTATCAACGCTAGGCTGTACGATAAATGTATCGCAGTAATGGAAGTTCAATATCTACAGCAGCACGTGGGTATCAACAGTAGGCTGTGCGATAAATGTATTGCAGTAATGGAGAATCATTATCTACAACTGCACGTGGGTTTAAACTCTAGGCTGTACGATAAATGTATCGCAGTAATGGAGATTCATTATCTACAGTTGCACGTGGGTATCAACGCTAGGGTGTACGATAAATGTATCGCAGTAATGGAGATTCGTTATCTACAGCTGCACGTGTGTATCAACACTAGGCTGTACGATAAATGTATCGCAGTAATGGAGATTCATTATCTACAGCTGCACGTGTATATCAACACTAGGCTGTACGATAAATGTATTGCAGTAATGGAGATTCGTTATCTACAGCTGCACGTGAGTATCAACACTAGGCTGTACGATAAATGTATCGCAGTAACAGAGGTTCATTATCTACAGCTTCAAGTGTATATCAACACTAGGCTGTACGATAAATGTATCGCAGTAATGGAGATTCATTATCTACAGCTGCACGTGGGTATAAACGATAAGCTGTACGATAAATGTATCGCAGTAATGGAGATTCGTTATCTACAGCTGCACGTGTATATCAACACTAGGCTGTACGATAAATGTATCGCAGTAATGGAGATTTATTATCTACAGCTGCACGTGTATATCAACACTAGGCTGTACGATAAATGTATCGCAGTAATGGAGGTTCATTATCTACAGCTGCACGTGTATATCAACACTAGGCTGTACGATAAATGTATCGCAGTAATGGAGTTTCGTTATCTACAGCTGCACGTGGGTATCAACACTAGGTTGTACAATAAATGTATCGCAGTAATGAACGTTCATTATCTACAGCTGCACGTGTATATCAACTCTAGGCTGTACGATAAATGTATTGCAATAATGTAGATTCATTATCTACAGCTGCACGTGAGTATAAACGCTAAGCTGTACGATAAATGTATCGCAGTAATGGAGATTCATTATCTACAGCTGCACGTGGGTATAAACGCTAGGCTGTACGATAATACATCGCAGAAATGGAGATTCATTATCTACTGCTGCACGTGTATATCAACACTAAGCTGTACAATAAATGTATCGCAGTAATGAAGATTCATTATCTACAGCTGCACGTGTATATCAACACTAGGCTGTAAGATAAATGTATCGCAGTAATGTAGGTTCATTATCTACAGCTGCACGTGTATATCAACACTAGGCTGTACGATAAATGTATCGCAGTAATGGAGATTCGTTATCTACAGCTGCACGTGTATATCAACACTAGGCTGTACGATAAATGTATCGCAGTAATGGATATTCATTATCTACAGCTGCACGTGTATATAAACGCTAAGCTGTACGATAAATGTATCGCAGTAATGGAGATTCATTATCTACAGCTGCACGTGGGTATAAACACTAAGCTGTACGATAAATGTATCGCAGTAATGGAGATTCATTATTTACTACTGCACGTGTATATCAACACTAAGCTGTACGATAAATGTATCGCAGTAATGGAGATTCATTATCTACAGCTGCACGTGGGTATAAACACTTAGCTGTACGATAAATGTATCGCAGTAATGGAGATTCATTATTTACTACTGCACGTGTATATCAACACTAAGCTGTACGATAAATGTATCGCAGTAATGGAGATTCATTATCTACAGTTGCACGTGGGTATCAACGCTAAGCTGTACGATAAATGTATCGCAGTTATGGAGATTCATTATCCACAGTTGCACGTGGGTATCAACGCTAGGCTGTACGATAAATGTATCGCAGTAATGGAAGTTCAATATCTACAGCAGCACGTGGGTATCAACAGTAGGCTGTGCGATAAATGTATTGCAGTAATGGAGATTCATTATCTACAACTGCACGTGGGTTTAAACTCTAGGCTGTACGATAAATGTATCGCAGTAATGGAGATTCATTATCTACAGTTGCACGTGGGTATCAACGCTAGGGTGTACGATAAATGTATCGCAGTAATGGAGATTCGTTATCTACAGCTGCACGTGTGTATCAACACTAGGCTGTACGATAAATGTATCGCAGTAATGGAGATTCATTATCTACAGCTGCACGTGTATATCAACACTAGGCTGTACGATAAATGTATTGCAGTAATGGAGATTCGTTATCTACAGCTGCACGTGAGTATCAACACTAGGCTGTACGATAAATGTATCGCAGTAACAGAGGTTCATTATCTACAGCTGCACGTGTATATCAACACTAGGCTGTACGATAAATGTATCACAGTAATGGAGATTCATTATCTACAGCTGCACGTGGGTATAAACGATAAGCTGTACGATAAATGTATCGCAGTAATGGAGATTCGTTATCTACAGCTGCACGTGTATATCAACACTAGGCTGTACGATAAATGTATCGCAGTAATGGAGATTCATTATCTAGAGCTGCACGTGTATATCAACACTAGGCTGTACGATAAATGTATTGCAGTAATGGATGTTCATTATCTACAGCTGCACGTGTATATCAACACTAGGCTGTACGATAAATGTATCGCAGTAATGGAGATTCGTTATCTACAGCTGCACGTGGGTATCAACACTAGGTTGTACAATAAATGTATCGCAGTAATGGAGATTCATTATCTACAGCTGCACGTGTATATCAACACTAGGCTGTACGATAAATGTATTGCAGTAATGGAGATTCATTATCTACAGCTGCACGTGAGTATAAACGCTAAGCTGTATGATAAATGTATCGCAGTAATGGAGATTCATTATCTACAGCTGCACGTGGGTATAAACGCTAGGCTGTACGATAATACATCGCAGAAATGGAGATTCATTATCTACTGCTGCACGTGTATATCAACACTAAGCTGTACGATAAATGTATTGCAGTAATGGAGATTCATTATCTACAGCTGCACGTGTATATGAACACTAGGCTGTACGATAAATGTATCGCAATAATGGAGGTTCATTATCTACAGCTGCACGTGTATATAAACGCTAATCTGTACGATAAATATATCGCAGTAATGGAGATTCATTATCGACAGCTGCACGTGGGTATAAACACTAGGCTGTACGATAAATGTATCGCAGTAATGGAGATTCATTATCTACAGCTGCACGTGGGTATAAACACTAAGCTGTACGATAAATGTATCGCAGTAATGGAGATTCATTATTTACTACTGCACGTTTATATATCAACACTAAGCTGTACGATAAATGTATCGCAGTAATGGAGATTCATTATCTACAGTTGCATGTGGGTATCAACACTAGGCTGTACGATAAATGTATCGCAGTAATGGAGATTCATTATCCACAGTTGCACGTGTGTATAAACGCTAGGCTGTACGATAAATGTATCGCAGAAATGGAGATTCATTATCTACTGCTGCACGTGGGTATAAACACTAAGCTGTACGATAAATGTATTGCAGTAATGGAGATTCATTATCTACAGTTGCACGTGGGTATCAACGCTAGGCTGTACGATAAATGTATCGCAGAAATGGAGATTCATTATCTATAGCTGCACGTGGGTATCAACACTAGGCTGTGCGATAAACGTATTGCAGTAATGGAGATTTATTATCTACAGCTGCACGTGTGTATAAACGCTAGGCTGTACCATAAATGTATCGCAGTAATGGAGATTCGTTATCTACAACTGCACGTTGGTATCAACGCTAGGGTGTACGATAAATGTATCGCAGTAATGGAGATTCATTATCTATAGTTGCATGTGGGTATCCACGCTAGGCTGTACGATAAATGTATCGCAGTAATGGAGATTTATTATCTACAGCTGCACGTGGGTATCAACACTAGGCTGTATGATAAATGTATCGCAGTAATGGAGATTCGTTATCTACAGCTGCTAGTGGGTATAAACGCTAGGCTGTACGATAAATGTATCGCAGTAATGGAGATTCATTATCTACAGCTGCACTTGGGTATAAACACAAAGCTGTACGATAAATGTATCGCAGTAATGGATATTCATTACCTACAGCTGCACGTGGGTATAAACGCTAGGCTGTACCATAAATGTATCGCAGTAATGGAGTTTCATTATCTACAGCTGCACTTGGGTATAAACACAAAGCTGTACGATAAATGTATCGCAGTAATGGATATTCATTACCTACAGCTGCACGTGGGTATCAACACTAAGCTGTACGATAAATGTATCGCAGTAATGGATATTCATTATCTACAGCTGCACGTGGGTATCAACGCTAGGCTGTACGATAAATGTATCGCAGTAAATGAGATTCATTATCTACAGCTGCACTTGGGTATAAACACAAAGCTGTACGATAAATGTATCGCAGAAATGGAGATTCATTATCTACTGCTGCACGTGGGTATCAACACTAAGCTGTACGAGAAATGTATCGCAGTAATGGATATTCATTATCTACAGCTGCACTTGGGTATAAACACAAAGCTGTACGATAAATGTATCGCAGTAATGGATATTCATTACCTACAGCTGCACGTGGGTATCAACACTAAGCTGTACGATAAATGTATCGCAGTAATGGATATTCATTATCTACAGCTGCACGTGGGTATCAACGCTAGGCTGTACGATAAATGTATCGCAGTAAATGAGATTCATTATCTACTGCTGCACGTGGGTATCAACGCTAGGCTGTACGATAAATGTATCGAAGTAATGGAGTAATGTGTGAGTTACATTTTATCATAATTAGTTTTTCAAATGTTTTATCACTCAGTCTACAGCGCTCTGGACGCGCTATGGGATATAATTAAATCATAACTTAGTCTGAAGGATTGTGTATAGTCAAACAGTAAAATTAGATAACTCAGTTATAAATGAAACTTAAGAAAAGTAAAATTTTTCAATTAAATAAATTTCACCTTTAATTGAATCTGTCCAAAGTAAAACTAGTTTAACAAATTACACCCAGTGCACTTTGCAGTATTTTTTAATATGAAATATCGTATTTGCACAAGTATATAATACAGCAGTTCCATAAATGAAGTCTTTTTCTATGCCAAAGTAATCGATTTGTAATCGATGATTACACCACTTTTCATGCAGGTAATGATTACAATTACGATTAAATGTAATCGACTTTTCAAAAGTAATCGAATACATTCGATTACATGGACAAATTGTAATTAAATGCAATCGATTACGATTACACGATTACGATTACCCCATGTCTGTTATCTACAGCTGCACGTGTATATCAACACTAGGCTGTACGATAAATGTATTGCAGTAATGGAGATTCAGAGTTTACTCTGAAGCATTTGATTCAAAATGCAATCGATGATGACTACTATATAAGAATTAACAAGCTCGAATAACATAGTATCTGACAATGTAATATGTTTTCACAAAGGTTGAGGAAAAAGAAAATTTCTGATTGTTTTTATTGTAATGGCTTAAAATAAATTGAAAGTATCCGGTACATTTTTTGTTTCCATATTCATGCACTGGCCTTAATTGCTGTTTTGTAGATCTGCTTTTGTGGTCGCCCTGCGTCCTTCGACTGCTCAGACTGCCTCTGGTGTCATTTTTGGCTCCGCCAGGGGATCAGATTTTTTACATACGGAGATCAGATTTTTTTACATAGATTTATATAGGCAAACTTTTTTGTCATAAGGCTGAGTTATATGTGTTTGAATGGAGAATAAATATCATTGACAAGATTCAAATCAGTATGTTTGTTGTTGTTGTTTCAGTCTCTGTTGTTGATGAAGCTCTAAGACACAATAAAGAAAGCATTCAAATAAGAATGTTATCGAAAATTAATAAAGTGTATTGATCGTATAATTTAGTTTGAAAACTTCCCTCGTAACTAATTAAAACCTTTTTTCATTTTAATGTCATTTTTACTTTCTGTTATTTATAGAAAATATATTAAGGACACATAAAGAAAATGAACTGAACTGGAAATGTATTCACAGAAAACAGGTGCTCCCACTCTGTGTCGTTGTGAGAAAGAAAGGGCAAGTATCTGCAACAGCTAACATATCTACTTTACATATTTTCATATTGTGACAAACAGCTGTGTAAGGTATTAAAGGAGAATAAAATCAGTGTTGCATCAAGGACGCCGACAGTTTGATTCCCGCAAAGATTTGACAGATCACACTAAAAACACAGTCCATTGCTGGATATCTATTTATTTTATAACTATTAAAACAGACAGTATAACAAATCTGTACACAAATCAAGTACACTAGTTTACACATTTATTTACATTGTTGTAAGATTTAATGACTTTGAGTCAAAACCTTGAAGTTAACTAAAATTTCATCAGCAACTGTATAATACTGCAAGGGGTACACATAACACAAACTTGCTGAATGAACAAACAGACAGACAGAGGCGAACAAAAAAAAAGGCAAATCTTAATTGTCGCATGCTGTTTAAGTGAGGGACTAACCATTCAATTTGTATCAATTTTTATAAATGCCCATTTTTGCTATTTAAAGGGCCATACTTTGCCGACCTATAAACAAAACCCCAGATGCCCAACAACTCATCATGGCAAACATTCCTGGAAGGTTTCTTAATTTCATTTCAAATATTTTAGGAGCTACGGACAAACTTTATAATGCCCATTTTTCACTATTTCAAGGACCATGTTGTGGTCATATTGGGACAAGCTGCAAAACACAACTCATCACGGTAAAGATTCATGGAAGATTTACATACGATAAGCAATATATTTAGACAAGACTAATTTTGTAAGGATTTAATATCTAATCATTTGTATCAAAACTTATTCAGATTCCAGTACGCAGCACTGGTATGCCATTTTTCATGTTTTACGGTAACTGAAAGAATGTTACTTGACCGTTCCAAGGCAGTAACCCCTCGGGTTCTCATTTTCGTTAATTTTTTGTTGTGTCTCATTTTTTACTTGATCTATAAATGAGTTTATGCTATCATTTTCTTTACTTTTTGACTGTGTAGGGAGGCTGTGTATTTTGACTGTGTTTTTTCCTGATTTCCCGATCTTCTTTACGAGAGTTTAATTTCCCTTTACATTTCTGGATTCCACAATGTCTAATGTTTTAGCCATCGTTTTGTATGGTTTATATTTTCAAGCCACTAATACTTCATTGAAGTTTTAATATGTAATTCATACAAAAACCTATAAACTGTACAAGACAACTGGTCACTATTTTAACACTTATTTTACTTTGCTTAGTTCAGAATGAAACCGTATTACTCTTTATATCTATCACGACGTTCCGAGTTCGCCATATGTCATACAAGAAAGTGTCAGTTTCTTGAGATTCTGGGTTTATTTATAAAACTTTCACTGCATTTTCTCTATAATATGTATTTAACCAAATGCCAATGTTTGGCAGCCATACAATAGAAAAGCTTTTACCATTTTGTTAAACCGGCGTATGTGTGTGTGTGTGTGTGTGTGCGTGTGTGTGTGTATGCGTGTGCGTGCGTGTGTGTGTGCGTGTGTGTGTGCGTGTGTGTGTGTGTGTGTGCGTGTGTGTGTGCGTGATTTTTTGTGTGTTAAAAGGAACCAAATAGTTTTTTTTTCGAAAAAAAGACAACTAAACAACAAGATATTTGTATTCATCTATAATTTAAACTTGTCTTTATCCAGCGTAGAAACTGAAATCAAGCTTTCAAATATCTTTTTAACATTAATATTAACGGTTATTCTATTTTCATAATTTGTTTTAAAGATGTTAAAGGCAATTTGTAAGTGGTTTCTAGATTATGAAACAAATTACTGAGTCATCAGCGTATAATATATAAACGATTTTCAACTTTAGGAAGGTCATTTAAATTTCTAATAACTCACTAATCGGTTCTATCATCTAGTAAGTATGTTTTCTAAATCACAAAAAAGATGGTAAACAATGAAGGTGACACGTTTTCAGCTAGTCCCACACCGTTGTACAGTTAAAGTAATTCGTAATTTATTCAGAGGTCAAAACTATAGATTTCGCATTTCTGTTTAAGTTAAACATTTTCCAATTATGTGTTCCCATTTAAATAGACGGGTTTCCAGAATGAATCAAATCCCTGTTTGAAGTTTAAAATAAAAGAATAAAATTTACGATGTCAATAAGGCTTTACAAAGTAAATAATATCATGATTTGTTGATTGTGCTTTTTTGAGGTTAAGATGGGAAGTCTTAATAGGTTTAGAACACTCATAAAGTGCCAATATTTGGCACTGTAGATTTAAAAAGGCAATAGATATGGATATAGAGGGCTGCCAAAAACTAGCGTCCTTTAATAATAGCTATCAATCATAGGGCATTTATTTGTTTACTCAAAGAAGTTGTTTCCTGGCCTATCTTTGTAAACAAAGGCACAGAATTTCACACGCACAATGAATTGTTCGGTTGTTTTGAATTGAGTTAGTGTACTGAGACCCGATGTTACGAGGTCAAACATTTACCAAGGAAACGGAACGACCAGTGAACTTAACTCATGTTATATATTATTTATTACTGTTGGCATAAACACCCTGACTAACCAGCTACGCTCCGCGAACGGCACTACGCCGCGATCACGGCATATGCAACGCTCGTAACCGGCATAAACGGTGTCAACTTAGAATATTTTTGAGGGTCGGGTAAGAAAATTTCAGAGATTTTACTAGATTTTAAAATGATAGCCTAACAGTTAGGCTCATACGGCGGCCAAGTCATGGTACTTTATGTTTCTAGTCTCCTCAGCGTCCAGGACTTAGTAGTTTGTTCAATCATTCGTGAGAATGGACCGATATATGATGCGAAATGTTGTGCAATAAAGGTTCAAACGTATTTTGCATGAGATAAGTTTTAGTATAGTGAAAAACTATGGTTGTATAGAACTTATCGACACTATAGAGCTACAGAGTATGGATCTTGAATGCCTTTCATTTGTAGTTTGAAGGCTTTTTTCAAATCAAGTGAGGCCACGCACCGTACATCGGCATTTAAATTTGCTACGTTGAGTATCACGGCACTTTATATGATACTGGAATTACATATATTTTGTCAGAATATTGTTGACCGTTTCTTCAGATATATTTGGGCTGTAGTTTATAATCTTGTACATTATAGATATGGCTGAAATATTTACATTGGCAAGCTGAGTTAAGCTATCCTTTTGCATAAATCAATTTGCGCTGTCTTTGCGCTGGTTGCCGCATTTTAGTATTAAAGGTGGTCAATCTGAGTTTTTGATGTTTTTAGTTAGAGTAAATCGTATCTTATATAATGTTATTTCATAATTTTGAACTAGTTGACTCATGCCGACCCCAAATAAAACGGCAATTCTTCACAAATTGTGAGGTTTTCTATTTTGGTTGCGCAACACTGTTAGCTATTTTAAAATTGGCACGAAAATGTTCGGAGAATATCGGACTGCATTCTCGGAAACGTTTTTTGTATATATAAACGAAAATGAAACTTATACTTACTGTGCTTGATGTTCGGGGATACCGCTAACCTGAACTTAAGCAAACCATACCTAGATCCATGCCAAAATGATATTCATTATTGGTTATATATTATCTTTCATATATAAACACAGCTGATTTGTTTGAAGGAATCAGATTGACCACCTTTAAATATGTTTTGAATTTCAGTCATTTTCAGCATACTTGATATTGTCACGATGGAATCTCTTAAGGGTGTTTGTTAATGGCGTTGAACATAAATTTTTTCGCTTGAATGTATTGGGGTGGATAGTCTTTTCAACAGCGAGCAGAATGTCTTTTGGTTAAGAGTCTTCGCAGTTCCACATCGTCTTTTAACTTTTGACTGGTATACACCTAGCGATGATTTCTTCCTCATATTTCTCAGTAAATAAACAGAATTTGGACTGGTTAAATCATTCGCGACGCAGCATGATGTAAATATGTTAGCAAAAAAAATTGCAGGTTAATTTAGCTGTTTTGGCAGGATGACGAAAACCTATTTTTCAATCTTGCCTTTAAAAAAAAATGAAACGCTATAAAGTAGCAAAAGATAGAGAGGAAATTAATCCACGTGCCCAATATTCAGTTTTGTTTGAATACTAAAATAGAATAAAATTTCATGCATGTAGCATTCAGGCTTTACAGTCAAAAACTTATAAACATTACCAAAAGATACTTGTTTTTCCAAGAGAAGAAATAACGTTACGAAGTTTGTACCGTAAAAATGAATCAAATATAATTTAGCACGAAATAAAGCTATGTTCAACCAATGAATACGCTTACATAAGCAGAAGTGAAAACATTGAACACCGAAGTGTCAGAAGTGCTAGGTTTTGTAAATTTTAATTGTTAGCTCAATTCTGAGAATAAATTCCAAAACTCGAAATGCAAACATCAAGGCGTTGAATTATTATACATAGGATTAAGTTCATATAGACCAATATTTATACACGTAAGAATATCTGACTTGGACGCTTTTCTCTGTTTTCTTTATTATAAGAAGCCAAGAAAGAGTTTGATGTCAGAATAATGCCTGAAGAAACCATCTGAAGTATTCTGATCATCAAATGTTTAGTTTATACCAAATTTATTTCAGTTCGATTATGTAGGAAGCTTTTGGCTTATAGACACACTCTCGAATCCGTTCCTTGAACCATCAAATAGTTGGTGTGGAGTTCGCAGTTAACAATATTTGATCTCATAAAATGCCGTGCTACGTAGCGTAGCAAAATGAAGGTGCCGGTTTACGGTACGTGGCCTCACATTTTTCTTAAATGAAACATGCAAACTACAGATTCAACACATTTAAATTCCACACTGTGTCTCTATCTTATCCCGATAATTCTATGCAATCATAGTTTTTTACTACACTTCAGCTTAGCCCAAGAAATGTATGTTTGAACCGTTATTGCACAACATTTGGCATCATATATCGGTCCATTCTCGCGAATGATTGAACAAACTACTAAGTCCTGGACGCTGAGAAGACTAGAGACACAAAGTTCCATGACTTGCCCTCCGTATGAGCCTTACTGTTAGGCTATCATTTTAAAATCTAGTAAAAACTCTGAAATTCTCTTACCTGACCCTCAAAATTATTCTACGTTGACACCGTTTATGCCGGTTACGAGCGTTGCATATGCCGAGATCGCGGCGTAGTGCCGTTCGCGGAGCGTAGCTGGTTAGTCAGGGTGATAAAGGTATAAGTTGGTATCAAATTTCAATAAAATGAAATATCACGTTCGCGATTCCAATTACACAACAGGCAAGTCTTCCACCTGAGTTCCCTGTTGTTTTTGAAAGTTCGTGGCTTCCTACACCCAGGTCATCTTTTTCTTCATGAACCTGCAAAAATGAAAGAATTTTCATTGATAAAGTTGATAATTTGGCAAATACAACTGCATATTACAGATATCGAGTTTATTCAGTATAATGCATGTAGGCCACCAGTGCATATACAAGCATTACATAACACAATGTAACAATACAATCCATGTGACAAATGTGCAAGACAAGAACACATATAAAGACAAGAGGGCCATGATGGCCTTGGATCGCTCACCTGAGTACTTTGGCTGTACGTTTGCTGTTAAGCAGTATTTCATTTTTTAATTGAAAATATGTAAGTGCCTACAAACCAAATATGTAAAATATCAATCAATAAATGAAAGCTCTATGACACAAAGTAGAAATATCTATTATAAGCTATGGTGACCTTGACCTTGACCCAGTGACCTCAAACCCCACCCATGGGTAGAGGTCCATGCAAGGAACCTCTATACTGAATATCAAAGATATTGGTCTATAAATGAAGGCTCTATGAGGTACAGTAGATAAATCTACTTTTAGCCTCCGTGACCTTTAACCTAATCCAATAATTTGAAAAAGCTTGATAAAGCTTGCTTCATGCCAAATTTTAAAATTCTAGGTCTTGTGGTTTCAGACAAGAAGATTTTTAAAAATTTTCTTCTATATTGTTATTTAAAACTTGTGACCCCTCGGGCGGGGCCAATAGTGACCCCAGGGACATTTTTCTAACAAACTTGGTAGAGGTCCACTAGACAATGCTACACACCAAATATCTATGCTCTATAACTTACGGTTTCTGACAAGAAGATATTTTAAGATTTTCTTATATAACTCTATGTAAAACTAGTGGCCCCTGGGGCGGACCATTTTTGACCCAGAGGCCAGGATTTGAACAAACTTGGTAGAGGTCCACTAGACAATGCTACACACCAAATATCTAAGCTCTATAACTTACGGTTTCTGATAAGAAGATTTTTTAAAGATTTTCCTATATAACTCTATGTAAAACAAGTGACCCCCGGGGCGGGGCCATTTTTGACCCAGAGGACAGGATTTGAACAAACTTGGTAGAGGTCCACTAGACAATGCTACATACCAAATATCTTAACTGTAGGCCTTCTTGTTTCTGACAAGAAGATTTTTTAGTTTTTCCTATATAACTCTATGTAAAACAAGTGACCCCGGGGCGGGGCTATTTTTGACCCAGAGGCCAGGATTTGAACAAACTTGGTAGAGGTCCACTAGACAATGCTACACACCAAATATCTAAGCTCTATAACGTACGGTTTCTGACAAGAAGATTTTTAAAGATTTTTCTATATAACTCTATGTAAAACTAGTGGCCCCTGGGGCGGGGACATTTTTGACCCAGAGGCCAGAATTTGAACAAACTTGGTAGAGGTCCACTAGACAATGCTACACACCAAATATCTAAGCTCTATAACTTACGGTTTCTGACAAGAAGATATTTTAAGATTTTCTTATATAACACTATGTAAAACTAGTGGCCCCTGGGGCGGGGCCATTTTTGACCCAGAGGACAGGATTTGAACAAACTTGGTAGAGGTCCACTAGACAATGCTACACACCAAATATCTAAGCTCTATAACTTACGGTTTCTGACAAGAAGATTTTTTAAAGATTTTCCTATATAACTGTTTGTAAAACAAGTGACCCCCGGGGCGGGGCTATTTTTCACCCAGAGGCCATGATTTGAACAAACTTGGTAGAGGTCCACTAGACAATGCTACATACCAAATATCTTAACTCTAGGCCTTGTGGTTTCTGACAAGAAGATTTTCAAGTTTTCCCTTTATAACTCTATGTAAAATCAACTGACCCCTGGGTTGGGGTCAGTTTTGTCCCCAGGGACATAATTTGAACAAACTTGGTAGAGGTCCACTAGATGATGCTTCATACCAAATATCAAAGCTCCAGGCCTTTAGGTTTCGGAGAAGAAGATTTTAAAGATCCAACTTATAAAATCTATTTTTAGCTCCAGTGAACCAGAAATGCAATGGACCAGAACCGTTTGAACAATCTTGGTAGAGCTTCATGCAAGGAACATCCCAGGCAAGTGTCATTAAATTTGCCCTATTGGTTTCAGAGGAGATGTCGTTTGAATGAAAAGTTGACGACGGACGGACGGACGGACGGACGACGGACGGACGACGGACAAAGACCGATCAGAAAAGCTCACCCTGAGCACTTTGTGCTCAGGTGAGCTAAAAACTGACAACTGTTCGAATCGTGTAAACCCTCCTTTAATGGACTGTCCCAATGATAGACTCGTCCACACCTGTTATTGATACCTAATGTGCGGACCGTTGACCTTTCCACGTGTACGGCGTGTACTGAAGTAGAAATACAATTTGATAATTCTTGTAAAAGTAGTTTACTTGATTATATTCAGCACGTAAAAAGACCAGCCATATTACCAGATGACAGGTAAGTATGATAACCTTTTTACATCGCTAATTATTATGAATTACGTACATATAAACCCAACAAAAAATATCAGTCAAAATCTGTTGAAATGACAGGATAGACTGGGTTTAACGTTGCAACTGCTAATGCTGTGGTGCATGTAAATGTTAAATATAAAAGCGTAATCAGATTTTTGTCAACCCAGTTATTATAATTTTTTTAATTTATTTGATACTGCTTGTTCAGCTGCTAGTAATATTTTGCACATGCATAATATATTAACATCGCAGTATTCATTATGAGATCAGTATTACCTGATGCTATTAAAATAAATTTATGCATACTAGGAAAAAGATAATACTTTCTCGTGATATATTTTCCCCTTAGATTTGCATACTATGGACATACAAGTAAAAAGTGGACTTCCATTTCTATTTCATTACGACAGAATGGACCGAATCTCATTTCTCTAGGCAAGTTAAAATGACGCCCTATGGAACGCCTGAGCTGCCTTTATATGATGAATACCAGTTCGTCATGTAGATTAATAGGTTTGTGTTGTGCAATTATTAGTTCGTGATGTACAAAATTTAGTTCGTTATGTAGATAAATAAGTTTGTCTTGTGCAATTATTACTTCGTGATGTACAGAGTGTAGTTCGTTATGTAGATAAAATAGTTTGTCTTGTGCAATCATTAGTTCGTGATGTACAAATTTTAGTTCGTTATTTAGATAAAATAGTTTGTCTTGTACAATTATAAGTTTGCGATGTACAAAGTGTAGTTTGTTATGTAGATAAATAAGTTTGTCTTGTGCATTTTTTAATTCGTGATGTACAAAGTTTAGTTCGTTATGTAGATAAAATAGTTTG
The DNA here is from genome assembly GCA_012932295.1 of Cyclina sinensis. Classification (NCBI taxonomy): domain Eukaryota; kingdom Metazoa; phylum Mollusca; class Bivalvia; order Venerida; family Veneridae; genus Cyclina; species Cyclina sinensis. The sequence continues at coordinate 55,021,463 of JAAONU010000011.1, read as the reverse complement.
TCTTGTGCAATTACTAGTTCGTGATGTACAAAGTGTAGTTTGTTATGTAAATAAAATAGTTTGTCTTGTGCAATCATTAGTTCGTGATGTACAAAATTTAGTTTGTTATGTAAATAAATAAGTTTGTCTTTTGCAATTATTAGTTGGTGATGTACAAAATTTAGTTCGTTATGCAGATAGAATAGTTTGTCTTGTGCAATTATTTGTTCGTGATGTACAAAGTTTAATATGTTGTGTAGATAAAATAGTTTGTCTTGTACAATTATTAGTTCTAGATGTACAAAGTGTAGTTTGTTATGTAGAAACAACAGTTTGTCATGTACAATTATTACTTCGTGATGTACAAAGTTTAGTATGTTATATAGATAAAATAGTTTGTCTTGTACAATTATTAGTTCGTGATGTACAAAGTGTAGTTTGTTATGTAGAAACAACAGTTTGTCATGTGCAATTATAAGTTCGTGATGTACAAAGTTTAGTTTGTTATGTAGAAACAATAGTTTGTCATGTCCAATTATAAGTTCGTGATGTACAAAGTTTAGTTTGTTTTGTAGGTAAAATAGTCTGTCTTATGCAATGATAAGTTCGTGTTGTACAGTTGAGTCTTATCCCTAGAATCTGGGTATTTCTAAAAGTAATCCCTATAGGCAGCCATAAAAATAAGTTTTGCATGAGCCAAGTTTGAGGGACCTAAACCCAAGCGTTCTATAATTTTTGATCGGAAACCGTTATGATTTTAAGGTCACTACGACGACCTTGGCTTTTGACGGAATGATCCTAAAATCTATAGGGGTCATCTACCGGCCATGACAAACCTTTTCTTGAAGTTTTAGGGATCTTGGCCAAAACGTTCTATAGTTATTGATCGGAAATCATTTTGCCTTTGTACTGGTGACCTGAAAAGCTATAGGATTCATCTAGTGGCCATGACCAACCGGCGTACCAAGTTTGAGGAATCTAAACCCAAGCATTCTTTAGATAGTTGTTGATCGGAAACTGTATTGCTTTTCAAGGTCACTGTGACCTTAAACTTTGACTTAATGACCTGAAAAACTACAGGGGTCATCTACTGGTCATAACTAACCTGTCTTTAAAGTCCTGGGGAGCTTGGCCTAAGCCTTCTATAAAACTTGATTGGAAACTTTTTGCTATACAAAGTCACAGTGACCTTTGCACGGTGACCTGTAAAGCAAAATTGGTCATGACCAACCTACATACCAAGTCTGAGGAACCTGTGCCCAAGCGTTCTATGGTTATTTATCGGAAACCGTTTTGCTTTTCAAGGTTACTGTTATCTTGGCCTTTGATCTGGTGACCTGATAAAACTACAGATGTCATCTATTGGTCATGACCATCCTACATATCAAGTTTGTCAGAGTCTTCCCCAATTTCGACAATATTTTAGGCGCTAATGTAGCACGAAAACGTGACGTCAAATTCATACTAATTAGTTATAGTTTTCTCCCTTTTATATCATCATCATCATCATAATGAAAAATGCACATCACAAACTAATGAATGTACATAACGAACTAAATTTTGTACAATACGAACCTATAAATGCACACGACAAACTGTTGTATCTTCATAACGAACTAAACTATGTACAACACAAACTAATTATTGGTCAAGACAAACTATTTTATCTACATAACAAACTTAACTCTGTACATCACGAACTTACAGTTGCACAAGACAAACTATTTTATCTACATAACACACTAATAAATGCACACGACAAACTGTTTTATCTACACAACGAACTACAAATTGCACAAGACAAAACTATTTTACCTACATAACGAACTATTAATTGCACAAGACAAACTATTTTATCAACATAACAAACTAATAAATGCACATGACAAACTGTTTTATCTACATAACGAACTAATAATTGCAAAGGACAAACTATTTTATCTACATAACGAACTAATAATTGCACAGGACAAACTATTTTATCTACATAACGAACTAATAATTGCACAAGACAAACTATTCTATCTAAATAAGAAACTAAACTGTGTACATAACAAACTTATAATTGCACAAGACAAACTATTTTATCTTCATAACGAACTGATGAATGCACAGGACAAACTATTTTATCTACATAACGAACTGAACTGTGTACATAACAAATTATAATTGCACAAGACAAACTATTTTATCTACATAACGAACTGATGAATGCACAGGACAAACTATTTAATCTACATAACGAACTGATGAATGCACAGGACAAACTATTTTATCTACATAACAAACTAATAATTGCACAAGACAAACTATTTTATCTACATAACGAACTAATAACTGCACAAGACAAACTATTTTATCTACATAACGAACTGATAAATGCACAGGACAAACTATTTTATCTACATAACGAACTAATAATTGCACAAGACAAACTATTCTATCTAAATAAGAAACTAAACTGTGTACATAACAAACTTATAATTGCACAAGACAAACTATTTTATCTTCATAACGAACTGATGAATGCACAGGACAAACTATTTTATCTACATAACGAACTGAACTGTGTACATAACAAATTATAATTGCACAAGACAAACTATTTTATCTACATAACGAACTGATGAATGCACAGGACAAACTATTTAATCTACATAACGAACTGATGAATGCACAGGACAAACTATTTTATCTACATAACAAACTAATAATTGCACAAGACAAACTATTTTATCTACATAACGAACTAATAACTGCACAAGACAAACTATTTTATCTACATAACGAACTGATAAATGCACAGGACAAACTATTTTTTCTACATAACAAACTAAACTGGGTACATAACAAACTTATAATTGCACAAGACAAACTATTTCATCTACATAACGAACTGATTAATGCACAGGACAAACACTTTTATCTACATAACAGACTAATAAATGCACAAGACAAACTATTTTATCTACATAACAAACAAATAAATGCACAGGACAAACTATTTTATCTTCATAACAAACAAATAAATGCCCAAGACAAACTATTTTATCTACATAACGAACTAATTAATGCACAAGACAGACTTTTTTTTATTAAACTTGTACATAACGAACTTATAAATGCACAAGACAAACTATTTTATCTACACAACAAACTAAACTTTGTACATCACGAACTTATAATTGCACAAGACAAACTATTTTATCTACATAACAAACTAAACTCTGTACATAACGAACTTGTAATTGCACAAGACAAACTATTGTTTCTACATAACGAACTAAAATCTGTACATAACGAACTAAATATTGCACAGCACAAATTGTTGTATTTACATGACAAACTAGTATTCATTATATTAAGGCAGTGCAGGCGTTCCATAACGCCCTTTATCGATCATTAGATGATGTGAGGAGGTACGAAAGGCTGATAAACTTCTTCTGAATTTCAGTATATCAACAACCAACAAATATTTCTCTACCTTGAGTTTTGCAAACATTCAGCTTTCCAGGTTTGTAAGTACTGGTCTTTTAGCCTTGTAACAGAATGTATTAAAAATACATAACCAAATCCAATTCGATATAGACTAGTCCTTAAAGAAGTTACCCAGTTATTATAACCAATTTGATCAAACTGTTTAAGCATAAGATAATACTTTTTGACATACCTATCACAGACATATTCAATATTAAAATCCAGTATTTCATACATTTCTTTGATGAATCAATATAAAGTGGGTATCGTCCACAATCTCCTAGCACGAAAGCATTACAAGATTTCAAAGGAGTATTCATAAAGTATTTGCAGACAAAAAACGTACCCTGTCAATACGATCCTTTTCCTCAGCACCCCATTTCAGATCCGTACATTAACATGAGCTTAATTGTACCATCATTTTTTTTTTAAAAAAAAGGTACAATATGTCACAGGCATTACATCACTCATACTTTCCATGAGAGAAATAAAAAAAGAGGATATTCAAGTTTTTTTTCTATAAATACGAGATTTATTTTCATCGAGTGGTATGAAAATAAATATTCCACGAGTAGCGATAGTCACGAGTGAAATATGATAATTTTCATACCACGAGATGAAAATAAATCCCCTATTTATAGAAAAAAACTTGACTTTTCCGCTTAAATATACTTTCTCTCTTTTATTGACCTGATGATTCGAAAGAATTCCCCTTAATTTTGTGTATTGGCTGAATTTCAAAGAAAGTAGTCCGGCAAGACACCAGTGAAAATACGAAAAATATGTTTCACTGAAGTGAAAAATAAATTTTTACAGTGAAAATACGGAAAATAAAAATACGCATTTTATTTCATCAATATTTCTCAACATTTCATTTATATGTATATAATAAATATTTTTTGTTGTTGGCAGTTTGATTCAAACGGAACACATCGTGACTAATACACACAACAACGTTCTTTGGGAGCCATACAGGGTACTTCAGTCTGTTTTCTAACAGTGTATCGTTTTCTTTATTGTAATTCTACTAACCTTTAAGATGAAAACAAAATCAAGTAAAGAAGTTATATATTTTTAAAATTGTTCCCAAAAAGAGGGAGGTTAGGCATAAACTGACTAAAAGACCTACTTTAGAATACGACTTAGTTTCTTACCACAATAGCCCTACCAATAATTGAGTTAGGTCCTTCGAGTGAAATCAACTTGTCTGTTATGTTTACGTTGCATCCGTTAATATCTGCCACTATATTGCCAAGATCACCGGCATGTCTGTAATATACATTAGGTTCTTTTGTAGGTACAATGTTTGAATATAACAGCCAATTAACTTTGCATTAAAAAACACAATTTATTTATAATTTGTAACATTCGTAATGTAACATGAAACTGAGGCAAAGATTTTGGTGTTTTTATGGACCTAGTCATTAGTCGAAATCTCAAAATTGCATTTTTTTAAAATCTAAAATGTCTGATGTTTCTTCATGCAATGACAAAGATTAACCTGCACTTTTTAAATTGCTTCTTTCTTAATATACAGACTGGAGGACATTCAAATATGTGAATATAAAAAGGAAAAAGGTCAAAGATAGTGAACTGAAATTATTTCATATCTAAGTGATAAGATTAAATCTCATTACACACAGAAAAAAAAGACCTGACATGTAAGGGTTTTCTTTAAGGAGTTGGAAGCATACGTGAACATTTGCAAATTAGATACAAATGCTAGTGAACACGGATAGAAGTCTTGCTGAATTATGCAAGTGACAATAATTCCTTAGTACAGTGTTTTTTATTTGATCGAACTTTTTAACTTTAGCGTTGGAAAACGAAAAACATATAAATTAATTTAACCTTTTTCGAGTCCAAAAACTATGTTCGCACATACATACCTTTTACCTGAAGCATTTCTTGGACCTCCGTGTTCAGTTCCAAAAGGGTTGAAATGGACACCAGTGCTTGTGCACCCTGGAAATTGCAAGTACTGCAGGTAAGGTATAAAACAAATCAAAGCGCTTAAAGAACCGGCGTTGTTCGCGACCTTATCTTAAAGGGATATATAGGCAAAAGTTTATGCTTTATTTCTGGTTTCTTCAATCAATATTCAATAAATGAGATTGAAATAAATACAATGATCAGTCCCAGTAACAAAGATTTCCTTTTTAAAAATGAAAAACCGAGTGGTTTTCTAACTTGCACCACGTAGGTCTAGAAAGAAAATTTAGATTTCGCGCTAATTTTTGCAGTGAATGATTGCACGGTTGAAGTACATGTCACGTGATAAACTGCAAAAACAGCAACCCAAGAGAAACGACAATTGGCTGTTTTTGTCACGCGACCTATTTAAAAAAACTCGGTGATTCCATTTACGTTTTTCTTTCTCTTAAAGAAGGTTCAAATATTTACGTTCAAGCCCGCATTTAACTTTATTTATATGGACAAACATACTTGGAATTGAAAGTTCTTCACATTGAACGTAATTTAAGCAAATATTATCAGTTTTAATTTCTTGGGCATTCATTTACCTGTGTATCCCTTTAAAGGCGTAATAAAGCCAGCTGAAATTCCTAAACACCAATACATTGTTTCATGTAGAAACACACCCATGAGAGCGGTAACCCAGGGCTCGCTACATCGATCTCCCGCTCCTCCACTTACATTACTAATTGTCTTTCGAATGAGATGTTAAACCGAGGTCCCGTGTTTCAGTGCTATACACTAAGCATGCAAAAGAACCAGGGGTGTCTCTGGAATGGGATGCTTTCTTATCTTGCACTATCCCCCACAACATAAAATAACTAATCTCTGCAGGGGGCGTCTGTCGTATGGGCAACATGTTCCGACGATAAATAAGATAGATTGACAGACACCCGTTAAAATGTAATATAATATGAAACAAGTGCCGTCACTCTAAGAGATGAATAATCCCTGAGGGTACACAATGTCTACAGAAAGTGTTGAGCTTCAAGAAGTACCATTTAAGTGACATGTTGAATTATTGCTGTGAAAATGCCTATTTGTAGCAAGTCATCTATACATTTCTGGCAAGCTAATTTAATCTTAAAATTAACTAAAAAAATTAATAAAAAAATAATAAAAATTAATTAATAAAAATGGCCAATGTACAGAGGAGTCAAAACCTGTTCTTTTATAACTGGACTTGTTCTTCTACAACAGTATCTTTCATAACTGATACAAGAAGCAGGAAGTAAAACATACATATGACTAATTTCATTTATGAATTAAACAGTTATAGTCTATACAGTACCTCTGAAAGTCATCACAGGTAAATACATTTTGAATCACAATAATCCTGTTTGCAAAGCAGATGCACACAATTAAATGTTTTATATACCACATGGATCAGTGCAGCCTTTTGTTATTTACTTAAAGAAAATAAAAACAAGTAAAATATACAAAAAGTAATAACAACAACAACTAAGTCTAATTAAACCTCTCTCAAGCTAAATACATGCGATACCTAATACTGAACAGGAAGGCAAATTATTTTCAAAATGAAAGTCTACACGCCAAATACCAAGCTTTTAGGATTTTTGAACAATCTTGGTAGAGCTCCACTAGACAATGGTATGCACCAACTTTCAGAGTTCTTTGCTTGGTGGTTTTAGACAGGTTTTCATTCTTGTAGGCATAGCAACAGTAGAGCTCAAAATGAAATGATATACTTTGAACAACTTTTAAGAAACTTCAAGCAAGGAACACCCTTGCTCTGACACAAACGTTTAAGAGGACATGTTGTCTGGAGCCAAAAGAAAAAAAAAGGTCAGATAACACATGATGACACTTAGAGACCGAAAAAGCTCACCCGCTTAGTTGACCTATAAGTGAGACAATTATAAATGTAATACTGAAAATCCTGATGGTTTAATTTATGTATAAATTAATTCAACACTATAAATATTCCTAATCCAGAGGCTCATGACAGTCTTATATTGTTCATATGTGCACACAAAGGCTCTCAAAATGCCCCTACAAATTTTATAGGGCTAATGTTTTCAAATTCAAGGTGCATACATCATCTACATCATCCCCTTATTTGTACTTGACAAAACATCACAAATAAAAGCTTGAAATAACATTCATCTGAAATAAAAGCTTGAAATAACATTCATCTCAAATAAAAGCTTGAAATAACATTCATCTGAAATAAAAGCTTGAAATGACATTCATCTCAAATAAAAGCTTGAAATAACATTCATCTCAAATAAAAGCTTGAAATTGACATTAATCTCAAATAAAAGCTTGAAATGACTTTCATCTCAAATAAAAGCTTGAATTAACATACAGACTATTCACTTAAGCTCTGTAATTAATTAATTTTCATTAATAATGTCAGCATTATTTTTCTACTTAAATTTTTTCTCATTTTACCTTAACCCACAGCTTAAAATGACCTAGGATATACTTTTTGCAGTTTGGACATCAGGTCAATGTTTCACCAAGGAAACTTATTGCATTAAAACATTTAACGAAAATAAGCCTTACCCCTGTCGGTCATATTTTTTCATAGATCAAAATAAATTCCACAGTTTATACTGAGGGTCACCCAAGCTACAATTTGTGCCAAATTATTTCCAAATCAAGCCAGCAGTTTCTAAGAAGACTCCAATATAGACATGTAAAGAAAAAACCACTCCTTGTGGCCATGTTTTTAACTGATCAAAATAAATTTAACAATTTATGTAGAAGTTGCCCCAAGGAACATTTGTGCTAAATTATTCTCAGATTAGTCAAGGAACTGCTCAGGAAAAGAGCTTTATCTTTTGGTTGTAGCAAACAAAGTTCTGTATGGAACTCAATAAATTTCACTGAAAGAAACCAAGTGGTTTGAGAAATGTCCTTTGAATGCAATTGTTAATTGACAGATGGACTACAGACGTAATTTCTAGCAGTGAGTGATCATATATTATGTTTTGACAGGAAATTAAGATTTTAAAGCTGAATGTAAATGACTGTATCTTTTTGATGGCTCCACTGACTTAACTGGATAGTTATTTGACATAACAACCCGAACTTCATTGTCCTTGCTTCATCTTAAATGAAAAGTGGTTTTGATGAAATGTTTTGTCTTCTAGTCTTCTTTTCAATAGTCAGACATGGCTGTTGCTTATACCCCTGTCCATGCTAACAAAGGTTAACAATCCAGATAATCATGTTAGTTTTCCCTTTTAGTATGATTATTCTTTCTGTCAAACTTCACACAATCTCTGAAAAAAATATGATATAAAATAAATTAGAAACCATATATTAAACATTAATTTTCCATAATAGGTGTGCACATGAGTAAACTGTTTCACAGGATAAAGTTAGCAAGTTACTTTTAAGAAGTTCATGTTTTAATGATATACTGTATTACATGTTATACAAACATCTCTGTCTGACTGCCATGAAATTTTATCAATATGACAGTAACTGGATTCCTGTTCTCTCTGCTCTTCATCTGCATTCTACCAACCATCTATTTTCATTTTAGATTCGATCCTTAATGGTAAAGGTGCAGTATATCAAATTTCCTCTTCAGTCAATTATACTGCATAAATCGAAGACTAAAGACAACTTTACTAAACTGCCCCCTCCTCCAAAAAAAAAACAACAGAGATTATTGTAGTGGTACAGGCTGAGATCCAAAACATATGTGAAGCACTTACCATTTCAACCATGCCAATTTGAACTGAATGTTAAAAAAGTATTATACATGTTTAAAAAAACCCGTAGCATTGCAGTTAATGAACTTTCAATCTCAAAGACTGTTATACTTGCCAGGTTTTTTCCTTTTCACAGGAAATGCCATGCTTCAGAATTGTTAACTGTTTTAGCTCTTGTTGATTTGTTTATAGCCATTTATGGTTTACTGAAATATCGATTTATTTCCTCCTTAGTCACTGTTGCATTCAATACATGAAATCTGAAAATAAATGAAAAATATACTGAGAATAAATCTTTGTAAGAATGGCAAATCGATTATAAAAATGTATCTTATACAAAGCAAAGCTGCACTAAAATGATGGGCTATTTAAAAATGCTAAAAAATGTATAGACAGACAACCAGAGGCGTAATATAATATATCGGGTCTATGAAAGAGTAAAACAGTATTTATATACACTAGAATCACAGCAAACATTCTAAAAACTTTAATGTTCATTTAGTCTGTAAAATTAATTCTGCATTTTTCACTGAAAAACAGATGAAAATTATAATTATTCAAGTATCACATACCACTTTCACACAGAAATTCAGGGGCTGACAACAAGTCAAACTGTGTCCATCTCACTGACAATTCGAAAACATCAAACTGACAAGAGAGCCACAGTCATTGTGACAAAAGTGAAGACAACCTATAACAAAAACATAATTTCAGACAAAACACTACTGTTAAAACATCAGCTGCAGGACAAAAACTGCCCCTAAGCACAACTTTTTGAGCTATAGCTTTGGCACATTCTATGAAACAGATAAGTAGTTCGAAATTTAATGTCCAACGATAGAGTCATCTTCTTTTTGCAATAATGCACTCTCGTGGCCTATTTCTTTCCTCCAACATCCAAGACCAGTGACATAACTAGAATTCCTTAATTCCGAATTTCAAGCTCCTTCTTCACAATGAATACATTTCAATACTGTTCAATCACGGAAACAAAAAGAAAACCCTATGCTGATCACTCTACACACTCATAGTCTCATGTATTAATCAATTTAGACTTCCTCAATGAATATAAAAATCAATTAATGAATGATGTATAGCACATCTATTTGATTCGCTTGTCTGATGTAAAATAAAAATTCCATAATTTAAAGAAGAACGTGTCCAAATATTTCTCCTTAATCATTATCACACCCTGAGAGCCTTCAGTTAGAATAAAATGCTATCCAATAAATAATGGTAAAACAACAATTCTCTAAAATATTATAAAGACTAAAAAAAAGGATGTAAGCGAACGTTCGAATGTATTCTTGGCATTCGAATGCTCAGAAAAAACTCTATATGTTTTGTTTTCATTAAAAATTAAATCATAAAGTGTTGAAGAAGTAAGGAAGGCGTTGTAAGTAGGTGAATTCACACCTGTTGCTGCTTTAACACCTGTTAACACCTCTGGTATTATCATGCGTCGTCTAATGTTGGTGGCCTGTGCTTTAAGCAAGTGTCACCTACTATGGGTAAGACAAAAGATATTGGTATGTCCTTGTCAGAAAACACTCTCAAACATCCTTACAGTCAATTTACACTTCCAACAGACTGTCCAATCACCTATCAATACAACTGCTTAATTGGCTATCATCAGGTGACACATGTGATCACTGATCTCTCTTGTTTCTCTAGTTTGGTTAGGTATCATTGAAATTGCATAGATTTCACATGCCTGGACATAATATAATGAAAAAAAAGTAATTTGAAAAAAAAAAAAAAAAAACATTTTGTTTATTTACTTTCGACTATTATCACGTGACATGCCTGTCGGCAGCAATTATTATACTCAAAGGGAAGTATCAGCTATTCCTATGAGTTCGTGCTTTCTTACGCGTTCGTGTTCGAAACTTTGACGTAATTTTTCATTAAATGACGCCGTGTCGCGTGTCCGAATTTTGTGTAAGTTTTAGCGTAGACATTTTGCTGTCACAAAGAAGTGGAAAAATGCGGAAAAGCAGGTATGTTTGATGAAATGTTCACGAGAAATTACAATTTTTACCGTAATCACTCCCGATTTTCAAAACATCGCCATGGTATCTGATAAAATGGTAAAATTATTTCAAACTAGTGACGCTCCGGCATCACGTGATGTAAACACAAGTACCTGTAGCCGAGGCTCTTCTTTATGGGACTGTTGTACAAATAAATACTGCAGAACGTCAATTAATTTCCAATTAAAACTTTAAAGATTGTGATTTGGTGCTCGAAAATTGCCCCAGTTATTAAATCAGCATAGCCATTATTTCATCCAATAATTTATCAATCTCATTCATTCATCCTTTCATTTATTCATTTTCTTTCTATCATCTCATTCATTCATTCATTCATTCATTCAATCATGCATTACTTCTGTTTTCCCATTCATTCATTCATTCATTCATTCATTCAACAGACACAAGCTTTATTCTGTCTTTCTCTCTTTAGCCCAAGTCACACATTACGAAGCAGTATGAAAAGTACCGAAAATATTCCCCAGATGCATTATTTAAAGCATATGAAGAGGTGACGTCCAAGGGAACTTCTGTCAAGAAAGCAGCACTGCAGTTCGGAGTCCCGGTCCAAACTCTTAGAGATCGCGTTAAAGGGTACATAGACTACAAAAACTTAAAAAATGAAGAGACATTGTTTACTAGTGAACAAGAACTCTCACTTGTTGAACATGTTGAGGTGCTGGCACAGCTCGGCTACGGGGTTACAAATACAAAACTGAAGGATCTTGGCGGAGGTCTGGCGCAAGCCTTAGGCAAGAAGTCTTCATGCAAACCATTTAGTAACTATTGGTGGTATGGGTTCTTAAGACGCTGGGTGCACGCATCAGTTCTGTCCGGCCCAGTGCTCTTGAAACCAACCGCGCTAGGTGTTCAACTCCAGAGGCAGTTGACCAGTATTTTGAAAATTTGAAGAAGGTCATAGAAGAAAATAATTTAAATGACAAGCCTCAGTATATATACAATTTGGATGAGACCGGTATACAGCCTGAACATAGGCCACCTAACATTGCAGCCCCGGTAAATGGCAAACCCCAATCCGTTACATTGCAGCGTTCTACAACAACTACTGTCATTGCATGTGCAAATGCTGCTGGTAACCATCTGCCACCGTATTTGGTTTTTAAAGGGAAGCGCTACAACCCCGAGCTGATGAAGGGAAGTTCTCCCGGTACTCGGATTACGATGTCGGAAACGGGCTGGTCTAATTCGGAGATTTTTAAGGATTATCTTGAGAATCACTTCCTGTCAAATGTAAGGCGTGGACCCGAGGATAACCAGCCAATTCTTATAATCTTTGATGGGCATGCAACACACACTTCAAAGCAACTAATTGAATGGGCCATTTCAAAACACTTTATACTTTTTGTATTACCGGCATAAACATCGCATATTCTTCAGCCGCTTGACGTGGGTGTGTTTGGACCTTTCAAAGGTTACTATTACAGAGAATGCGCCTCTTTTATGAGAGATAATATTGGGCAAGCTGTAACTAAGTATGAAATGACTGATATAGCCTGTAAAGCATACATACGCGCTATGTGCCTTTCCAACATAATATCCGCTTTCAAGAAAACAGGTATATATCCAGTGAACAGGGGTCGGTTGAAATGGAGCAGCTCTTCCCAAGCGAGGCATTTCGAGATAACAGCCCATTACATAAAGTAGTAGCATTAAAATCGGGCTGTAGACAAATATTTACAGACAAAGTTTGATTCTGAAAAGAAACCGACCAAACCTTGTGGCTGTGAGTGTGCTTGCCAGACCAAATCGTCCAGTTCCAGCATGAAAAAACCAAAGCCAGGTGGGAAGGAAATTACTGAAAGTTCTTTTCTAGAAGCTGTCGCGGTTTATGAGGAAAACAATGAAACCCTTCCAGGTAAAAGCAGTTCGAAAGGAAAATCGCTTAAGGGTAGCACAATCCGAGGTAAGAGCAGCGCGAAAGGTAAATCACTTTTAAAGGAGCAACGTGAAACAAATACGCGAAAGCCAGTGGAAGTTGTACCCCGAATTCCCAAACCGTCAACCAGTGGTCTAAATAAATGCCCATCAGATTTGTCAGATGATGATGATTCATATGATGAGACGGTAGTCTGCAGCGTATGCAAGAAGTTTTACCCGCCAGCAAATAGCAGACCCTTCATAAAAATTGTAAATTGGGGATACTGTGATAAGTGCAGCCACTGTGTGCACCTGTCATTCTGCCATGACAAAAGTGTGCTCAGAAGGAATGACACATTCTTGTGTCCACACTGTGCCTAATTTACAAAAAAAAAAAAAACAAAAAAAAAACTTGAAAACAAACGATGTAAATATAGACTTATTACAGTTCTAGTTATTAATGTTAAGACACTTGTCATTAATTTTTGGACACCTGTTGATTTTATTTTCTTGTATTTTTTAAAATTCTAATCTTAGCAAGCAGTTATATAGACAGTGGTTAAGAGATCTCCCGATACACACATTTTATAAACATTAGAGATCACAAAACCTTACCGGGGCCTCTATGTGACGTCATCAGTTAACTGACACGAACTTATAAGAAGCATCTGAGTGATCAAGATTGTCAAGGGTCATGTTTGTTTTGAGGTGAGTACGACATGAATTTTTAAGATTTTTGTTAAATTCTTGCTGCATATAGTACATTAACATATTCACATATGTATTTACGAAATGAAAGATGTACGTTGGTTGCATATTGTGCGCATGCGCGGATTTTGAACATTAAGTGGCACGAACTTATAGGTGTAGGCCTAGTGGCTAACTGCTGCGCGAAGTTCGGTCGAGAAGTTCAGTGAAAATTGAATATGAGTTAATCGAACGTTCGCTCATTCAAATGCGAAATGATCCGAACATTCGAATGCTAAAATGAACAAATTTTTCGATTCCTACTAAAAATAATGTTTCCAGTTGGTCTGTTCTATTTAGAATATTTTACGCCTTGACACTAAGTTTTAATTCATTCAATATCATACAGGTGTACATAATTTGAAATTGAACAGAATGTCTCTTAATTTTAGGGAATGCCTTAAGACACTTTATCTTATGTTTACTATTTTTAGACATTAGATACTTAACACTTTGACATGAACCTAATGAAGCATGCATTCAGATCTTCGTTACTAGTAACAAAAATCTAGAGGGTTTCTTTGCCCTGTTACTTTGCAGTGTGTAATCAACGCAGTACTGTTATTCATTGAACTGCAATGCCATATATTTAAATCATTATTAAATATGGAATCAAATTAAAAATGCAAAAGACAAAGTCCCGTGGTAAGGATAATAACACTGCTATGTTTGGAACTTCCAAAGTTTAAGTACAGTAGCTTTATCACAGTATAAATATGATCAGTTGTATATTCCTTGGTCATTATCACATTATAAATATGATCAGTTGTATATTCCTTGGTCATTATCACATTATAAATATGATCAGTTGTATATTCGTTGGTCATTATCACTAAGTAGATGAAGGAGGAAGCATTGTGTTCTTTGTTTTTTTGTTCTTTTACATAAGGTAAAGAAGGCAAGTAAAACGTGAACACTGAATTCAAATGTGTTTTATCAGTTTAGACTGGAATTAAAAGTAAAGTGGGTTGATCTTTTGATATAAACAAAGTTGACCTATTTTAATGAAATTACCATTTTTCACTTTTTTCAGGTTTTAAACAATGTAAAGGTTTCTTCTGTACGTAGACAGAAAGACAATCTTCTATCACATTAATAAATAAAAATTATATAACAAATTAAATTCCAGTTACAACAGGTAAAGGAAGGAAAATTCTCTTATTTTCACAAAACTAGATTAAACATATACGATCACTGTTTAGCTAGAATACATTCATTTAAAGGTATTCAGTTTGATACTGAAACAGGGAACACAAATAACAAGGTTTTAAATTAAGTTCTTTTGTGTTATTTTTCCAAACTTACAACCAAATGAATGATATGCAGTCGTATGTCTCACAATCCTTGATTTTGTCAATATACAAAAATGGCGTGAGTCGAATAGGCGGTGTTCCCGTGATAATGACAACGGTAAATCCACGAGAAATTTGTATTCTTGTAGAAGTTTAAAAATAACTGTGAGCGTTATTTCATTTGATTATTTTTCTGTTTTATCGCTGGTATTTCTGTCATTGGATCTTGGACTATATTGTTAGGGCATATTCCAACGTGCTGTTCCGCACATTAAACCACGTGATCTCAGTATTTCTTTTCAAATGATTTTAATCGGCAATGATAGTATTAAATTTATGTCCTTCCAATGAAATACTGACCAAGTGATTGTTTTTTTAAACAGTATTTTTACTATTTCAAAACTGTGGGCGATTTAATTACGAACTTCTTTTGCAGTACTTCGGTTTTCTATGAACCCTAAAGACTTGGAAACGCTGTCTCTAGCTGTCCAGGTCTGAGGACCCGAACATCTAAAAATGTGCACAGATTGAACAATCATACCAATCCAAACAGATTGTCATAATATTAGTTCAATTAAGAAACTGCTCGCCTTGAATGTTTATAAGGCCACATAGCATCCTACGCAGAATAATAATAACAACAAGACGGCCACTGGCCCCAAAGCGCTCACCTGAGGACAGACTGTTATTAGTTTGGAAGCTATCATTATTTCTTGTAAATCTAAGCTCTAGCCTTTGAAGCTTCAAAGGATAATTTTCTTATAAGTTTTTACTATATGCAAATAATGAATATCTATGACCCCCGGGCAGGCCCAATTTTTGCCCTGGATATTACTTGTACAAACTTGGATCAGGTTCACTAGACAATATTTCATGCCAAATAATTAAGCTTAAGGCTTTGTCATTTCATTAGAGATTTTTTGTTAAATCTTTACTATTTACATATATGGAAAATCTATGACCCCCTGGGACGGGGCCAATTTTAGCACTAGGGGCATAATTTGAACAACTTTCGTAGAGAACCTATAGATGATATCATATAACAAATACCAAAGCCTTTATCATTTCAGATGAGAAGATTTTTTAAGTTTTTACTATTACATACATATAAGGAAAACCTGACCCCCTGGGGCGGGGCCAATTTTGGCACTAAGGGCATAATTTGAACAATTTTCATAGAGGACCTACAAATGATGTCATATGCCAAATATCAAAGCCCTTGCCTTTG
Source organism: Cyclina sinensis (assembly GCA_012932295.1). NCBI lineage: Eukaryota > Metazoa > Mollusca > Bivalvia > Venerida > Veneridae > Cyclina > Cyclina sinensis. The sequence goes on along the minus strand of JAAONU010000011.1, from coordinate 55,005,166 downwards.
TCAATTCAGAGTAGAAGATTTTTTAAGTTTTTACTATATACATATAAGGAAAACCTGACCCCCTGGGGCGGGGCCAATTTTAGCATTAGGGGCATAATTTGAACAACTTTCGTAGAGGACCTATAGATGATGTCATATACCAAATATCAAAGCTCTAGCCTTTGTCAATTCAGAGGAGAAGATTTTTTTAAGTTTTTACTATATACATAAAAGGAAAACCTATGACCCCATAGGGCGTGGCCAATTTTGGCACTAGGGGCATAATTTGAACAACTTTGGTACAGGACCTATAGATGATGTGATATATCAAAGCTCTTGGTCTTGTACTTTCTGACAAGAAGATTTTTTTAATTTGCATTTTTGAAACTTTTTCTTTGGCCCTGTGACCTACTTATGCAACAGACCAGAAGCATTTGAACAAATTTGAAAGGGGACCACCCAAGGAACATTCCCGTGTAGTTTGGTTAATGTGCAGTCATTGGTTTCAGAGGAGATGTTGTTTTTATGAAATTTTTGACGACGGACGACACACGACGTCGGACGCCGGACACAGGGGGATCACAAAAGCTCACCATGAGCACGTTGTGCTCAGGTGAGCTAAAAAACCCAAAAAACTGAGTTTCAATATTTTGAGAATCCACAACCATTTTCATTTGTAATCAGACATGCAGATATGTGAAGTCTACGGAGCCTATGAAGTGACATAATACACACTTATTTTTGTTGTTGTCACAATTAATTATTTATTCAGATTTTGCTATAACGAAATAACAATTCATTTAAACGAAAAAATGATTCGATTAAACGAAAAGTTATGTTAATTCGAAAACGAAATGTTAATTTGCTTAAACGAAATCTTATTTCACTATAACGAAATCTTATTTTGTTATAACGAATCTTATTTAGTTATAATGAAATGAAATCTTGTTTCGTTTTAACGAAATATTATTTCGTTTAAACAAAAAGTTAATTCATTTTAAAAAAAAACAAGGGAAAATGTAAAATGAGAAAATAAGTGCTGTTAATATTTTAGCAACAGAGGATAGAAACTACAGAAAGTAAATACCGATATATAGAGCGCCAGCTGGCGACTTCTATGGAGCCCCTAAAGTGACATTATACACATTTTTTTGTTGTTGTCTCTATTACTGTATTTCGTTTAAAGGAAATATTAATTCGTTTAAACGAAATAAAATAAATGTGACTAAAACAAAACAAAAACAAAAAACCCCAAAAAACAAGTGTGTTTAATGTCACTTTAGGGGTTCCGTAGAAGTCTCCAGCTGGCGCTCTATACATCAACATAACTTTATATAATTTCTATACTCTGGTGCTAAAAATATTTACAGCATTAATTTTCTCATTCTTCACTTGTGAGATGCTGTATTAAGGAAAATTGTTTGCAAAACGTTGAATCACGTTTTAGGTCTATTCCGTGCTAGGAAAGCTGTAGATTATTTAATTTGTTGATCTTCTGGTTTTCCTTTTTTTCAAAATGGACAGTTGATTCTGGAATTTAAACAGATGTACTTTACCAACTTGGCTTTATATCTGTACCTTCAGCTTTTAAGTAATATTCATCGACAAAAGATTTTAAACTGTCATTCACATAACTGCATGAACTTTAACATCTTTTTCAAGGAAAATTTAGAACGGAAAAAACAGCGAAGATTTTGAAACAACAAATACACCCTTTTATTCTATTTTATCTATTATATTTTTTTTCATTTCAGGCTGTAAAAACATGAATTCAATTAACAAAAATAAATGACTTCTACCTCCATTTCCGACCTTCCATTTTGACCATTCTTTGGTTCAAAATTATAGGTGTATCTTTACAATCATTAACAATATGAATTTGACAAAAATTCTTCAAGATGTTTCAAATATTTGTATGAATTTGAAATACAAGGTTCTGGACTCTTGACATTAGCAAGTAGCTCTGACCTAATATCCGACCCCTTTTCATCCCGAAGATCATAAAATACAACTGAAAAGTACATATGTAAAGTAGCTAGTGTCTTAAAGGTCAACAATTCCTGAAAGCATTGTGTCATTCTTTCCTGATCATAATAATTGAAAAATAAAACAATAAAATAATTGTATGTACCTCAAATTGAGTAATAGCAATGGAACGCAGAAATTAAAAAAAGAAGAAATAGTATGATAGAAAACAAGCAAAAAACATACCATTACTTATGTCACCAAATTCATGAACGTGAAATCCATGCTCGCCTGGGTTAAGCCCAGTAATACTTCCGATGATATCCACCGATCCACCAGACTGTGAATCATAATCTGCATTTTGTACTTACAAAGTAAAACAAGAAGAAATGGAAAGCGAGTTCTTCTTGGCGATAATTATATATTAATAGACCAGTCAAGTAAGTTTTGATAGTTTTACTAAGATACTGGAATAGTAAATATATCATGGAATATGGGATCAGTATTGTGCAATTTTTGAAATGTATCACATTAATGACCCAACTATACAAGGTCTGAACATAGCGTATTAATTTATCTATTCTTACAGCAATATCACAAAATTTCAGACTTGTCATCAGTCTTAATATATAATATTCTGTGAAAGCAGAACAAGTAAATTAATAATGCCAGGAAAAAGTAACAAGTTTTAATTCTCATTGGTATATAAATGTGCCAGTAGTCAGCGAAAAAGCTCTGAAATATTGATACAATTTAAGTACTTTACCTCTTGCCTAAGGATAATTGTACCTGACACTTCCGAGTTCCCTTTCAAAACACATTTTGCAGTAATTCTGGAACTTTCTACGAGAGTTACTTCTTGGCAGATAAGGCTAAAGAAGATACAAAACATCCAAAACATGTGGGTCGCCCGTGTAGTAAAATAGATCGAATATTGTATCCACATATCTACTTAAAACTTCAGAAAAGGAGAGAATGACTGACAGAGTAAGATAAACTGTGCAAAAACATCAACCAGGTAAAGCCGTGTTCTAACAAGAAAAGCTGTCTTATTTTTGTGAGATACTAGCGATCTGTCTGAAAGAAGGGTATTTATACAAGTTTTCAACAAAAAAGTGCGAAACCTTCAAGACAATCTGTTACATGTTTTATTTGTTCTAGTACAACGACGCCAGTGGTGTTCTACCTGAAACATAAGCACACATGCTAAGAAACCAACACCACCTAGGAACAAATCATTGATCCGAAACACTACAGTTTATTTTTCTGAATTGAACATATTGTTTGGAAATGTACATTGACATGTTTAATTTCTCTAAATGAAAGAGTGAGTAAATGAAGGAAATTTTGTGAAATTTTGGAGTTTCGTTAAGAGTTTTGTTGGCAAACAAGGAGAACAGGTATTTTGAGTTACTTGAACGTAAAGATAATACGGTTTGTACAATTTAAATGTACAAAGCAATTTATCACGCACACAATGTTTTAATCTGGATGATACGTGAATATAGAAGTCAACCACTTCCCGTGTTCCCAGGGTTCGGTACGTGTGGTACAGATTTTAGCTGCTCTTCCTTTCCGGAAAAACCAACGAAGGTAAAAGTCGTTATCAATTTCAGAGAAGAATTTCTTGTTATTTTTCATTTTTCTGCATCTTATTCATCCTATTTATTTCACACAGTCGACATTTAATAATAAGGATGCATTTGTAGCGCATTCTTGTTAAGTTTACTCCATTGATTATTACGTTATTTATCAATTTATGGATAATTTCGAGACCATGTGCTCGATGACGTGATGATGACGTCATAAAATCTTTGATAGAATGCATTCATAAGTAAAGTTAATTGTATATTTCTAGAACAGCAATGCGTTTCGGATTTGAACTTGAAATTCAGCCACCACTTTTCAGGAATAAATAAATACAAAATAAAAGTAAATAAATAGATCTAAATAAACATGTTTAACAGATCGGCATGCCCATTCTCCACAGGTCAAGAATGATGTCCTCATATGATCCCATTTAAATAATGCTGTGTTTAAATTATGCCTGGATCATCACCGGTAAATCTGGGATTTGAACCTGGAGTGGTTTTCGAACTAACCTGAATAATATCAACTTAAAATTGATATATTAATCTGTTAATTTATCATATTTTTACCAAATAATTTTAATTTTGGTAGATGCCAAAAGCGAAGTCCAAGAAAAAGGTATCAGTCCCCAAACCTACGGTTAATTCTGTTCTGGGTATCAGAACAGCAGTAAACTTTGAGAGAAAACAACAGCCAACGGCAACCCGTTTACCAGCCTCTGCTTTTGGATAACACTCCACCTAATAACCAGCAGGTGCAGCGACCAGTTGCTGTGAATCCTCCAGTTCAGACATCACTGTCACTTAGTCCTGGAGAACAGGCTCAGACCCCGTCGCTACTTGCCCAGCAGGTCGATAACTACCCGATTCAGCAACCTCAGCCTCTGAATCAACCTCAGAGAAAAAAACAGCCAACGGCAGCCCGTTTACCAGCCTTTGCTTTTGGATAACACTCCACCTAATAACCAGCAGGTGCAGCTACCAGTTGCTGTGAATCCTCCAGTTCAGACATCACTGTCACTAAGTCCTGGAGAACAGGCTCAGACCCCGTCGCCACTTGCCCAGCAGGTCGATAACTACCCGATTCAGCAACCTCAGCCTCTGAATCAACCTCCATCTCCCCAAATAGTAGCTCAGCCTTTGCTTCTAGATCAACAGCCTCAGCACCCCCTGCAGAATGAACAACCAAGGCGTCAACTATTGAACGGTACAAGTAGCAATACTAATTTTTATTTTTTAAACGATAGCAGTAACCTATCAACTAATTGTACCACATTAACCAGGCCATTCGAACCTAATTTTCTGGTACCGCTTACAACCGAAAGTGTCCATTTTCATGTGGCAACAAGCACAAAAAATAAGATATTTAATAATGAATATATAGACATGAGCTCCTTGTTACCAGAAAGTCAGACCAATCAGAATACTGAACTACTGGTTCTTCAAAATTGTAATATCGTCACAAAAGAGAAACAACAAAAACTAGTTACAAATGTGGAAAAATGGTCTGACGCATTCGTTATTTTTATTTCAATTTATATTCTGAAACACCCTGAGGCAACTCAGGATCTGTTGAAGTACTTGTCTGTTATCAGAAGGCTTGCAGAACGTTATGCAAACTGGGGTTTCTATGACAGCCAGTTCCGCTTGCGTAAGGCAGTAAATCCCGCTAGTAGTTGGACTATTATAGATACTGAATTGTGGCTACTGAGCTCTAACAGTAATACCTCGTTATATTTAAATGCCCGTCTGTGTTATGATTATAAATTTAAAGGACTGTGTCAGAAGCAGCAGTGCAGTTACAAACACAAATGTCTGAAATGTTCTCAGAATCAGGAACCACTTCCATTGTGTTAAAGAAGTTACGAAATGCAGCGAACCATGGTCTCATTTTGATAAACAACATTTCATTGGCTATAAAATTTACAGTTCAAGTATCATGTATCGGCAGACTGACCAATGGGAAAGCTTAATAAAACCAAGTCTATTTCAATAAATTTAAATGCTTTTGCCTAATATCGACACTGGAATGCCAAATACCGACACCCCATCGGAGTTTTAAAAAAACAATGTTTTACTTTTATCTAAACACCAGAAAAACGTTGAACAACTTTTTTCATGAAAGTATCACTGTTATGCAATAAAACAGACTGCATGCGTAGGTTCAATAATTGAGCAACTTAAAAATTTTAGTTCAATACTTCGAATTTTGAATAAAACACTGCCATAATTGAAACACAGACATATTTGTTTAAATTACTGCCCGGTTGTACATGAACGATTTATTCGCACAATGGACAGACAAACTCCATCTTTTTCCTCTCATCCTCATTGAGCAGCACAAACTCTAGTCTATTTGCGCACATTAAATGCCAGCGTGATAGGCATTCTTCAGAGGTTACCCATCGCGATGGATGTTGGTCGCCCTTATTGCATGAAGGACACATTTGAAACACCTCTTCAAACTGATCACTGTTTACATCATCTACAAATGCACTGGATTTGTACTTGTCATCAGACTCACTATTACTATCCATCTCACGTTTTCTCTTTTTCCCTTTGCTTTTGAATTTTTTCTTCAGTGCTTGTTTGTCTTCGCGCTCTCGTTTCTTCCTTTCCTTTTCAGCTTCCCTTTCTTCTTTTTTTGCGAATTCGTTCTTCCTTTCTCTTAATTTTTGCCAGGTTATCTTCTTTCTTCTTTTGTTCACGCTCTCTAAGCATTTGAATAGCCGCTACACCTGATATGGCTTTTGGAAGCTTTGCAGATAACCTCACAATGTTCTTAACTTTCTGTCTAGGTTCTGGAACTGTGAGCTTTGAAAACGCTGGAGCTACGTTTGAATCTCTGCTGTCACCTGTTGCGCCATCTTGGTTTACCACTGAATATGTAGCTTTTGTACTCGGCCCTTGTTTTTCGATACCAGCACTATTCTCAGCCTCATTCTCTTCCACGTTTCGTGTTGTGTTCTGAACTTCTGAATTTTCCTCATCTTTATCTGCCTTATTGTCAACAGCTGGTGGATTCGCTACTTTCGAAGGGGCCAACTTGCTTATGTCTATACCGTTCACTGTTAATGGGAAGAGGCCTGACTTCCTAAACCCATGTGCAGCATTTTCAAATATCGTTACTTTGTCCCATGTTTGTTTTAACAGCCCAGAAAACTCCTTTTTGTTCATTGCGACTCCGATGTTCTTGACCTGCCAGTCTTTAACTGTTTGCTGCCAGACTTTCTTCATTGGTCCAAATAGTCCAATATCGCACGCTTGTAGCACATGGGTGGCATTTGGAAGCAAGCAGTAGAGTATAACCCCATTCTCTTGACAAAACTCTGCCGCTTCCAGACTCGTATGTGTCGAATGACCGTCCACGAAAAGCATTATAGGAAACTCTACATCCATTTCCTTAACATGACCGACTAGCATTTGGAGAAATGAAATGAATGTTTCAGAAGTCATCCACCCATTTTTAATGGTTGCAAACATTGCTTCTGGAAATCTTTGTATCCGACGTCACGGAGTCGTTCACCAGGGAATAGAATGAGTGGAGGCACGTAATCCCCGAACGCATTAAATGCAGCCATGACTGTTATTTGTGTCTTAGTGTTTGTCGTCACTTGATACAAATTCTTCGATCCTTTGGGCGCGATGACTTTTGTCTGTTTTTGCACAGAGAGGAAAACCCGACTCATCTGCGTTATAGATACGCCTTGGATTTTTTCAAGAGACGTTCATAACCCTCTTCCTCTTGCTCTAAGTAAGTTTTGACGCCTTTAAACCACCCATTGATCATGTCTATGTTTACCTTGGCCCGTTCCTGGCCTAACTTCAATGGTGTACGTATCGTCATTTCTGGATTGCGCTTCTGGAACGCCTTGAACCACTTAAATCCAGGCATGTTGTCCTTGAATGGTGTTGGCCTGTTGTCTATATCTAGGATTTTCTTCACCTCTTTGAGAAGCTGTCGTTTAGTCAATGGATTTCCTATCTCAAACATAAGTTTTGTGTATCTCACAAGTGTCTGTTCTTCTGCTTTTGTAAGCACATGTTTTCGGCCGATACTTGTTGTGACTTCCGGCGCACGGCCTGCCAACTTATGTAAGAGTGTTGTACGGGGAACATTATATACTTTCGCTGCCGCCTTTTAGCTCAGCTTCTTAGACCTCACAGCTTCTATAGCACGTGCCATTTGCTCAGGCGGATACTTCATTTTGTTCTTTGCACGAAGTTGAAAAGACATCCTGGCTTGATCTACAATATAATAAAGCATGTTTGAGTCGGACTGTAAGCATTATACTTTTAAAATGGAACCGTATCTATAGCTTTGGATCTTGTTATAGGTTTTACAAATATATTCAGCAGATCAAATCAAAATCAACAGCAGTGTCGGTATTTAGGAAAAAGTAAAGATTTGTTTTCCTTAAACCGACACTCCTGATCTCTTTGCCCAAGGTCATTTGAGGCACATGTGACCAAACTACAGCATCGGTGCACCTTAATGATTATAGCAATAAGTAAAAATGCTAAATTTAGGTCAATTGAAAAATCATCAATTCAAGTAACTGACCTTATCTAGCGACTTCAGTGTTAGATTCTTAAAATAGCTCCCCTTCTACTTCCGTTATGAAACACATGTTAATTAATACTATGTTTAAGACTTTAAATTTGAGTTTTCAGGAATTAAAAAGAAATGATTTATGAAGGTAAGACATTTTTCTATTATTCTATTTATTTTTAATACTTTTAACAACTATTTTCTTCGAACAGACCTGCATAGTTTCATGCCTGTTTTTAAATTATTAGTTCTTGTCCGCCATGTTTGTTTACCGACGGTGACCTTGTTTTCATCTCGCCTGTAACGATATTTCTAGGAATCTTGGGATATCCCATGTTTGCGACATTGTAAACATCCGTGCGCACTTTTCAGCGTGAAACTTTTTCAATTTAAAAAGAAAATACCCTGTAAAAAACGATTGCAAAGGCATCAGGTGAAGGAAAAACGGCATTAACATAAAATTATTTCATAGCTGGCATTGTAATTTTTGCATTTTTTTAAAGTTCTATATTTATACCTTCCCGCCATATGTCGTCTGACTTTCAGTTCTGCTGCGCATTTCAATGCGCGCCTTATTTTTAGCCTAGGTACCGAGGCGACCTTGTCAAGATCTAGACCGGAAGTTGGTCAGTCAAAATGAAAGTATATATACGATAATTCACCAGAGGATTTTTATTTATTTGTTAATTTGGTATGTTCCTTAGTGCTGCTAGAGTAAATGAATTTTATGTCCAAAATTCTTTTATGTTATGACTGCAGTTGTTTCCTCTGGAAAATTAATTATAGAAAACAGTTTTTAAAATAGTTACTCAGGCGTGTTGACATAAGACATGACAATTATGACAGATTCATTTTTGGAAGTTGAGGTTGGAGGTTTATGTTGTTTTATTAATGTTATTAGATTCTAATTATTTGAGTGTATTTTATTTAGAGAATTTATCATTTATAATGTTCCTTATTTTTAATAGCATAGTATTTTATTGCATTACGTGAATTGTTCTGATTTTCATTTGTTTTGTTATTGTTTGGAGTTGCTGTTGACATTGACTAGACGAGGAACCACGCCTTGCTGTTATCAGTTTTGCTAGAACTGTAAGTATCAATTGCTTTCTGTTTTTCAGTTAAATGGAATGTATAGAAAATAGAACCAGACTTGATATGTTAAAAAGAAATGGACTTCTTGAAACAAGTAAATATTTAAAGGAAAGGTGTAAACAAAAGGCTTCTGCAGAAACGGTGATGAAAGATCTGGACAGATTATTCAAGCGGTTTCAGCATTTGAATAAGAGTAAAGCTCGTGTAAAAAGAAAAGGAAATCTTGAACGTTTTTTGAATTCATTTTATGAAATTCCTGCTTCTGTCAGTACTGGTAAGAAAAAGACAACAAATTCTTTGTTTCATGTCTCTGACTCTGAGTGTCTAAAAGCTGATGTTTATGAAGGAGTTGCTTATAAATTAGCCGAGGAATTGGTTGAGGTAAAAAAAGAAAAACAGAAAATTGAGGAGTATTTAGAAGAGACAATTAATGAAAATACAACATTAAATGAATCTCTAGAAATCTCAGATAGTGTTTGTATTGAACAGAAAAAAGTTTTGAAACGGACTAGTAACAGAGAGTTGTACTGGCGAGGTAACTGTTCAAAGTTAGAGAATGACAGTGTTATTGATAAGGTATATACTGAGGATGACATTAACATTCTTCAAGTGAGAATAAATGAACTGGAAAAGAATAATAAAGAAAAAGATAAACAAATAGAGGGGCTTTATAATATTATTAATGAACTTGAAAATGAAATTTCTGAATTAAACAAAATCAACAATGCTGGACTTTACGATGAAAGTAGCAATACATACAGTTTGAAATTACATTCATGTGTTTACTCTCTACTGAACAGTCATGTAGCATATGAAAATGTTGGTTCTGTAATTACAAGTGTTTTAAAATTAGTAAATTTAAAACCAAATAAACTCCCATCTGTTGGCACAATACATAATTGGTCCCTTGAGAGAGGTTTGATAGCCAAGAGACATATAGCAGAAACTTCAAAAAATGAAAACTTAACATTACACTCAGATGAAACTTCAAAATTTTCACATAAATGGGGTGCATTTGCCACACGTGATGCATCAGGTCAGTGCACTTTGTTAGGTCTCAAAGAAATGGCAACCAAATCAAGTCATGACAGTCTGGAAACATTTAAAGATATTTTAAGTGACATTGACAGTGTGTCAGAGAAAGGTACTGGGAGTAAAATGTTAACTAACATAAAAAATACTTTGTCGGATCGTGCTTCAACAGAAACTAAATTCAACGAGCTTTTAGCTGAATATAGAGACACTATTTTGCCAGATGTTGTTGAAAATTTTGAAACTCTAGATGAAGATGAAAACATTCTCTATCAAGATTAAACAACTTTTTTGTGGTCTCCATACACTTGTTCACATGGCTGACACAGCTCAAAAGTCTATTTTAGAGGTAGAAAAGCTTCATTTTGACAATGAAATTCCTGCACATAATAGTTCTTTTGATAAATCAGGACAGCCAGGTACAATCAGACTTAAAGGTACAGCATGCAAAGCGTTTGCACGACGTGGTGATCCAAAGAACGGTTGTCATGGAAATTTTTTGACATTCATTTCTGAGTATTTGAAGGATAACAGTTTACTTTTCCCATTACAGCCACTTAGAGGTAACAGGTTCAATATACTTTTTACTAATGCTGGTCAAATATACTTTTTTCAAAAACATATGGCGGAATTTCTAGATAAAACCCCATCTCAAAATGGACTTTTATTGTCAGTAAAAAAAGATCTGTCAGAACCTTTCTTTCTGGCTGGATGTAAAGCTTTGGGACTCGTTTCAAAATTTATTACAACTCCACTCTGGAAAATCATTGAAAACAAAAAACATTACAATTTCATTGATGAATGAAAGGTACAGGTCTCTACTCCATTATTTAAATGAAGCTGCATTAAACATAGATGATTTTATCTCTGGGAAACTGATTTTGTTTGAGGACATTCCTATTAAAAAAGATTGTATCTATGAAAAACTTATTGAATGCTCTATCCTAGATTGCCATGTTTCTGTAATTCTTGGTGTAATACTACCAGCTTTTGCTAAATTAATACAGTACTAGTACAAAGAACATTTACCTGGTGGTAAGTAAACAAATGTAGATGAGAATGAAACAAAAAGTGTTGATAAACACAACAAGTACCCAGAAAGGGTTTTTTCCTATGTAGATCATATTCTTACTTCAAAACCAAATATTAATACATTAACAATGGAATCTCACATTACATTTTCATTAAACAAAACTGATGCGTGGCTTGAAAACCAGAATAATACAAACGAAATAATTAAACAGAGCAGGAAAGAGGTAAAGAATGAAAAACTGAAATTTAAACAAAGGGAATCCGTTATAAAGACAAAACGTTTAGAGAAACAGGCTGAAGAGAAAAGGAAAAGGGAGGCTTTAGAAAGGAGGAGGACAGAAAGACTTGAAAAAGAAACAAATGATATGACCTTTTATGGGCTTTGGCAGTCAGAAATACAAATGAACACAGCTTTGAGTAAAATAAAGAGTAAAAAAGAGCAGGAAGAAGCTTTAAAAGTACAATTACGGTTCAGGAGAAATGTATTTGAACAGAAATGTGAAGAAAAAGTTTATAGTTTCAGTAAACTAGTTGATGGTAAAAGAACTCAGTTACCTGTAGAATAGTTAAAGAGAAATGTCCTCACATTAATAATAAGTCCTTCAATAGTCCTTCACCTGATGCCCAACATTACTTGTGGGAAAAGACATACAGCACAGGTTTATTGAAGATGGTACTTCAAAGTGGTACACGGGCAGAGTTATTTCTCAGGTAAATCACATAGGTCAATAACTGTCTGAATATATACATATATTCATTAAGCTATTAGATGGTTTGTTTTACTACAAAGCAGTAAACTCAAAAACCCTTTTTCATTTTTTTTTGCTACAGGTGCCAGGCTTTCCTGAATGGTTTAACATAATATATGATGGGGATGAGGACATTTACACAGCCAAGCTAGGGGAAGAATACACAGAGGGTGATGTTGTAATAAAAATGTAACATGACTTTGGTATGGTAATAATATTGGTAGTAATTTATCATTTGTTTAAGAAGTTGTTCTGTAGAAGGGGAGCTATACATTTGTCATCCTGAATTTTGTATTTATATTATGTTATCCTAATAATTTTACTTCTTTACTAGCGTACATATGCACATCTGGGGCCCGTTTTATCAACGTACTTGCGCATAGTTTAGTGCGTAACTTTGTGCGTAACTGACAAAAATAGCGTAAGTAGCGTTTTATCAAAACTTTACGTAACGGAATGTGCGTAAAAATGACGTAAACTTTACACAACCTCTTGACCATGCGTAACTTTTTCGTAGAAAAATAAAGATGGCGTTACTGCATATCTATAATTGTAAACAAGTGAGAAATCCTCGCTTATTCAAAGAAAGGGTTACTCTAGACAGTCTTAGGGACTTTGAAGTAATAAGAAGGTATAGAATGGACAGGAATTCTATAGAAAACTTGACGGAGTTGCTCTACGACGATTTGCAGAAGGAGACGCGGAGATCCCGGTCTGTCGAGCATCAGACACAAGTATGTTCTTTTGTATATGTATAAGAGTTTATTCGTGTATGTTGTTCTAATGGTGTAATCCCAGTAGAATGTTTTCTCACGGATACGTAATTATCACAGGGAAAGGTGACCTGAATAGAGCTGTCAAACTTTGAAGAGTGTCTTTGTAACGTGATCAACTGCAATAGTACAAGTTAAATTTAAAAGTACCAGAGTGTGCACTTATGTTTTGCATGACGTTAGTAGGTCCACAGTGTGTTAACTCTGGGCTCATTTATTGACTCTGTAAACAAAAATCTTGACAATATAAGGTAAGATTAGAAAATAATAGGTAAGTTAGAAATATTAGAGGTGACTAGCTCGTACAAGTGAAAACTGAATAGTGTAATATTTTCCTGCATGTTGAAATGAACTGAAAAATCAGCATTGCTTTGTGACAGTTTATTTTTCAGCTTCCCCCCCCCCTTTTTTAAACATCAGCCAGTCATAAAAGCACACAAGAACAGGTCAAGATGTACCCCAGTCAATGTGTACCAACGAATGATATGGAATAACCCTCACATACGAAGCAAAAAAATCAGTTTTGCACTTTCCTTTTTGGATAAAGAAAAATATTATTCAGATAAAAGATATTTATAAAGAAGAAATTAAAAGATTTTAAACATCCAATTAAAAAGCATTTCTAAAATTCCTGATTTTGAATTTCTGAACTACAACAGGTTGATTTCAGCAATAACAAAAAAGTAGATTAGAACTTTTAATTCGGCTATTCTGACACAGCTAACAAATGAACTATGTATATAACACATAATTACGAAAAATAAACCAAGTTACTTACAACAAAAAATAATAGATATACAGAAAAAGGTCTGTCTTTCGATGGGACAGTCGAAAGCGCAAATAAAATGGGAAACTTTCTTCCCAGATAAAATATTTAATTAGTCAGACATATTCAAACATACTTTCGTTTGCTGTAAAGATATTTTTTGTTGAGCCCGCATCATATCAAAAATGTTTTTAATGATGAGTACATCTTGACCAGAAAGTAGGTACATCTTGACACTGCATCTTGATATGGGTACATCTTGACTATAACCCAAGCACATTATCTATAGATCCAAATTAGGTTTAAAGCCTGGCATTTCTCATGGACTTCACCAAATATATAAGAACATTTGAAAATACATATTCCATTGCTACCATTGACTGTTAGATTTTTTATAACCTTTTTTTATATTCATTTTATTTTTTGTTAACAGAGCAAAATATGCAAAGCAAAAGAAAGGTTGCTACTGTTACTGTCTGAAGAACTGAATGAAATGAATTGTGTATACTTTTGCAATGGCAATGTAATGAATCTTGTTATTACTTTTTTCAAGATTTCCAACAGACCAGCAGAGCCTGACAGATAAAGTTGGATTTTATCAGAACTGTGGTATTCCAAATGTGGTTGGAGCAGTGGATGGGACAATGATACCCATACAGGCACCATTGGAAGATGAAAGTGCATTTGTGTGTCGTAAAGGTTACCATGCAATAAATGTTCAAGGTGTTGTGGACAGTAAAATGAGGTAACAGTGATACATGTAATAATGATACTTGATGGACATTGTTTATGAATTTTTGTCTCACTATTGCCTCCTGTAAATATTTCCTATATGTTGTAGGGCATAAATGTTAATGTATGATAAATGTAAGTAATGGTACATAAATGATCTGCAACTTCGCAATACTTTTGCCTCAGTCTGTACAAAACAGTATTAATGTTAAAAAGTGTTAAAAGGGATTTTGCCCAATTCTTGTATCACTTCTGACGTTAAGAGGACAATAGGTATCAGGGAAAATCCCACTGACCTATATCTGTTTGACCTTGACCCTTGAATGACCTTTACCTTGAAGATCCAATAGTCCAAAAGCTTTAGCATTGCCCATAACCTCCTTAGTAGAATCAATTCGATCTTGACCCTTGAATGACTAGTCCTCAGCTCAAAGTCAAAGCACCACTTCAGGGGCATTGTCATCTTACAGTGACAGTTCTTGTTCAGTTCAAATATCCTGGAAATTTGTCACAAAGGTTGCTTCAATGATTTCTAGCTCAGGTTAGAATATTGGTCATCTTGGTTCAGAAACTAGGTAACAGAGCCCCAAAAAATAGAAAATCTTTTTTAATGCTATAGAGATTAATTTTTCAGTCCAAATATCCTGAAAATTTGTCTGAAAGGTTGTTTCAGTGATTTCTAGAACTGGTTTCAATATGGGTCATCCGGAGTCAAAAGTCAAAGCACCACTTTTAGGGCATTGCCGTCTTTCAGTGACAGGTTATGTTTTGTGAAACTTTTTCTCATCTTTATGACAAGGAATGATACATAACTCTTCCATTGCCAAACATCTATTCTATACAGTATGTGAATTTATCATTCAGACTATTACTTATTTTAAAACCAAGACTAACATTTATTGTAATTTATTTTAACTTGCAGATTCTTAGATGTTGTAGCAAACTGGCCAGGTTCACAGCATGATGCCTTCATATTTGACAGTTGTTCATTGAAGGTACTGTACATAAGCTTTTAAGACAGTCAACTATTGTACTGTTTTGATTAAAGGATAGGGAAGCCTTTCTATTGCAGTATAAACTAGAACCTCCACACCAAATATGAAGACTGTGGGTCAAAGGATTCGTTCGTTATTGATGGGGGGGGGGGAGAGTATAAAAAGTGTGAACACACTATCATAATTTTAAATTTACAAGAAACAGGAAATAGCTTTTTCAAACATAATTACCCTTAATGCTCCACAAAGGGTGTAAATTCAATTTCAGCATGGTGGTTTATGATAAAAAGAATCAGTTTGAAATATTTACTTAAGAACTATATCTTTATGTTCTATGAGCACAGTAGGTATGCATTTAGTGCCAATATATATATTGTATTACAATCAAATTTTACTCACATAATGTTGATGACTTTGAGACAATATTTATTGCAGACACACCTTGAGCAAAGTGATGTAGGCTACTTTTGGGGAGACAGTGGATATCCCTTACGAACCTATCTCATGACCCCTCTGTTGAACCCTTCTACTGAAGCTGAAGAAATGTACAACAAGCGTCATTCATTAGGCAGAATAGCTGCTGAAAAAGCATTTGTTGTACTAAAGTCCCGTTTCAGGTTTATATGCTTAGAAAATTATTTTCCCTAAAAAACAGAATATTTGTTCAGTGCTGAAGAGGCTTATACCAGTAATTATATTTTGTTGATACTGGAAGAGTAAAAATAATACATTTTTAAGCTGAACTGAGAATCTGTCATGCATTGCCTACCATCAACATTTTAACATGTAAACACCACAGTTACAACTTTCCTGAGCTGAACATTTTCATACAGAAACTTAATTAAAAAGTAACTCTTCTGTAGCTTATCAGTACTGGTCTGACCTAAGCCTGTTTCAATTTAATTATTTATAGGTGCCTTCATAAAAGTGGTGGAACCCTTCTTTTTAAACCATACAAATGCTGTCAGGTGATATCAGCCTGCACAAAACTTCACAATTTATGCCTCAAAAGATGTATTCCTCTACCAGACCCTGTTATTGAGGAAACAGAACTAGATGTACCTGACTCAGTGGCAAGCAGTGACAGAAGCGGTAGAGAGAGACAACGCTCTATAGTTCAGCTGTTTGAAACGTAGAAGGCAAGCTTCACACAATACTCTGAGCCATGGATTAGCCAGGAGGTGTTACAATGTATAAATGAAAGAAACAAAGCATTTTATAATTTCAAAGCTGATAGATCTGATGTGAATTATGAAAATTTTAAAGATCTAAGAAACAAAACAATGGATGATAAAAAAAGCTAAGAAAGAATATTTTATTGCAACATGTAAAGATAGTAAAAGTGACTCAAAATCAATTTTGAAAACTTTGTAAAATCTAGGGTTGCCTTCGAAAAAAAGTACAGGCTCAATAAGTAAACAAAATATTGGTCTCACAATTGTAAATGAATTGTTTTGATCCTTTAAAAGTTGCAAAAAGTTTTAATCAGTTTTATACCACTGTTGCATCTAAACTTGTTTTAAAATTATCTTGTCTTCTTTAAAGTTTGGAAAATATTTTATTGAAAAATTTTATTCAAGAAAAGGTATTCTTCCAAACAGTTACTTGTTTTCCATTGTTTCTGAAAGAAGAGTTCTTAAATGTTTAAAGAATTTAAGTTAAAAAATGGCTACTGGACTTGATGGCATTTCAGCCAGGTTTATTGTTGACAGGGCTGATGTAATTGTGCATCCTCTTTCTCATGTTATAAATTTGTCTTTACTGCAAAAGTTCCATAGAAGACAGCTGTTATGATTTGAAATATATTTTACCAGAATGCCTACATGTGTCTGGTTTGTATGTATTAAAATTCACCAAATTATTTTACAATCCTCTGTTTTCAAGTAATTCTTGTCCAGAATATAAGGTTTTGTAAGTTTGTCTAGTTCATTTACTGATAGAGGACATGTAGATGAATTTCAATATTCAGTAACCATAACTCTGTAATGTCCCATATTTCAATTACATGCCTTCAGTAGTTAATATCTCTAACATGTATTTAAAATACGTTCAAAATGCCTCAAAACTAGATGCAAGTTTATTCTTGATTTATTTCACAGTATCTCCCTGACAAAGGTTGGAGATTAAGTCATGGTCTCCTTCAGTCCATATGTTCAGCCATATGTAACACTTTTGTTATCTGCCTGAACCCAGTACTGTTTCTGGGGAGTGGCACACATAATAAATAATAAAATTATGTGGGATAAAAACAAATTGAAAGACAGCAGGACAAAATCTGAAAATCTGGCACAAGCTTGGATGAATGTTAAAACTGAAAAAATAAGTACAGAATGTACACTAACATTATTTTATTTCATAGCATGACTAAGTGTTACTAATTAACTGTTGCATAATGTTGAGTACACATCAAATGTACAAAAGCAACAATAACATTAAAAATATTCTACAATTTTCCAGATATCAGCTAAATGTGAAGGCAGATAATACATGTATTATGTTATTTACATCAAAGTCAAGAAAATTTCAGAAATTAGACATACCTTATGCAAATTGAGGTCAATTGTTTATGTCTAGCTTGATGGAAAACTTAACATCACCATTGTTATTAAAAACATGGCTGGGCCTAAAAATGAACTGGAACAGCTTATTCAGAAACAATAAAAAAAAGGGAATTATTTCAAAAGAGTTGAACAACAGACACAAGAACAATAGGTATAATATCAATTCATTGGGTCATATAATCAGGCTGTTAATCACTAATTAACGAAACAATGCAGCTGTCACTGAGTTGCGTCTTCTGCACTAATATATAAATGTTATTATTTATAGCATGTAGAGTTTCATTCATTTCTTTAAGCTCCTGCAGCTGTTGAATTTCAAGATCAATTATCATGTCTGACACTTCATCTGAAATTATTTAAAAAAATGAGAGCATCAAGTTTTGACAAGTGTAATGTTTTATTAAATACTTATTTTATGTCTATCCGAATTCAGCATTAAATAGCAAAAGAATTGCAAACACAGTATAAATAATTTATCTGACATGTAAAAACCTCTAACTGACCTAATACAAGCTTTGGAGAAAAATTCGAAGTTTTTAAGTATGTACCATTTCACTTTAATATCATACAAACTGAAGAACTATATAAGTGTTTATTTACAAATACGCATAGTGTATTGTTTAAACCTACCTCTTTCTTTCTTCATCTTTCTGTTAGTGTCTGTCTTAGCTTCAATATAACAGTAAAGGAAAATGTCTTACCAAAATAAATTTATCTACATTCTTTTAAAATGTATGTTTATGTTAGTGTCTTTTCCACTTAGTTATTTGGTTATGCTCAAATGTCAAATAACATAAAATGAAAATTTTATACCTGACAATTGCCATCTGTTTAGTGTAAATGCAAGAAGTGTTATTTCAAATGCATGCAATTTTGAAAAAAATCATGGAATAATATACGTTCATGCAGTTTCAATCCAACTTATGTATTCTAAGTTGTTTAAATACATGTGAAGGCAGGCTTCGTTTTCATCTTGTTAACACTGACAATATAATAAATTACACAAAATTAACATTACTTTGCATTTTTCTAAAGAATTAGTCTGTGATGCTGATTCATTAAGCAGATTGTCAATAGCATGGGCAAAGTATCTTTCATCGTCTGAAATTAAGATATTTTTCAGTAAACTGTTAAAAAACAAATTGTAATGGATTCATGCACTAAGTAATAAATGATAGTCTTCTAAATATAGTTCTTACTTTGTGCAATATAATCTATATATGACTTACTTGTAATATGTTAAAACGCACCTGTTCTATCCAGTAAATTGTTTCTGTCTTCTGAAATAAAAGAACAATAATTCTGCATTTTTAGTACACTTATGCAATTAAAGCAAATTCAGTATTTAGAGAGTACGTCTGATCTGCCATTGTTTTCTTTTTTAACTCTGATTATGAAAAACCAACAGTAGATTATCTTATACTGTATATTACACGAAAGTACCTCTTTACAAAATATTTGTTTGCAATTTAAAGTTTTCAAAGCATAACTGTATATACCTGTTACAGTGGTGTTGGAGTCCCCTTTATCTGCTATACCTACAATACAACACCCTGGAATTGTTCCAATTATCTGTAAATAAGATAATCAACTGATGACTTTCACTTAATAACAGGTGTAGTTGCTGAAATCTACTGGAAAGATTAAACTATCTTGAATGTTAAACATGGCATGAAGATCTTTTAAAATTTCAAATCATTATTTTATATTATATTCAAATGCATCTTTGATTATGCTTTAGAATATACATGTATGAAAGTAAAGTAGAAAACAAGCTCAGTAGTAGTAATGTTGACATGATTTAATACAGGTACGTAATACAAAATATGTTATCTTATTTCAGTGCAATTCAGGAAAATAACATTGTTCAGGTGTTGAATTCATTAAAACTGAATTATTTACAATCTTCATACAAACATGAGTTCATAGTCTGATATGTGTGTGCTTTCAATTATAAAAATGATAAGCCAATTAAAGTACATGCTTTAAAATATACCTTACCTTCTCATGTAGTGCATTTACAGGCTGCTTGTGACAGGGTCCCCCTCCAGTTTTGTTTTGGCTTCTTCGGTTGGAACTTTCCTCCTTTTTAGCATAACGCTAAGGAAAGAAAACTGCAATGTTAGCTGTAAATCATTCAAAGCAGTGACATATTTCAATGCTTGCATTTTCAAATGAAAAAAAAATTGAATAAACTGTCCTTGACTTCCCTAATACTATTGAAGTTTCATTTCTGTAATAAAGTATTGCAGTGAGTGGTATATACAAGAGACAGCAGCGTGAGCTCATAACATCTATATACTGGTACTCCCAACAATCAATTACTGATTATGACTGGGAGGTCATAGCAAAAGATTAAAACATAATAGTACATGTGTAAATAGTTTCAACTTCTTTGTTTCTTACTCTTGAAACGTTCGTTTGAAAAAAAAATCAAAACACATTGAAACAATGTTACCTTCAAATCTGCCCATTTCTTGTACACTTGATCTTTACTTCTACCTCTGCCTCCTACTGCATTGATTCTAAAGAGAACACAACAGAAGTACAACTATTGACACGCGGAATTCACCTTTAAAAACTTTTTTCAGTTAAATAAATGAGAAGTAAAAATACCTTTTAAAAAGCAATAAAAAGCATAATTTAACTTCCTTGCACTGCTTTAAAAAAATTCGATCACCTTCAGTGGCTTTACTATCGATGTTTACCGTGAAGATAACTCACTGCATCATATTTAAAATAATAATAATATCTGTACGACGTGACTGGTGAGGGGAAATATTTATTGATGCAACTATACAATAAAGTAGTACTCAGTTTATTTCTGTGACCAAATTAGTCGTTGATTAGTTCCAAAACCTTCAGAAAAACGACAACATTGAATTGTAAACAAACAGAAATTACTGTTCCGTTGCAGAACGCCAGAATTCTTCTTTATCACTTCTTCTCAGTGTTCTTGATAATTTTCCAGTTACAATGGAGTTTGAACTGGAAACGAGATCCACAAGAAGGCCAATCTCTTCTTCCGTCCAGTTCAGGCTTCGCTTTTTTGTTTGTTCCTTAGAGTTGTCGTCTGACATTTTGACATATTACGGGAAAATGACGTCACCGGAAACAGGTGCTTTTAGACTGTGTTGCGGATGTTTTCTAGTTTCGTCTAAGTTACCCACAGTTCGATTTACGCATAATCGTACGCATTTTCATAAAACGCTTTAAGCAAAACGTAAATTCTATGCGTAAATTTTACTTACGCAGAATTTTGTGCGTCACTTACGCATTATTGATAAAACGGGCCCCTGATTACAAAGAAGTTATAGGGTAAAATGATATTAAGTCGGACACCATCTTGGTTCCAAGTTTTCTTTAATGACTCAGAAACTATGAACACGGAACCAGTGCACACTGGTACGAAGCATATTACTTCAAGAACTGTTTATAGGTGTTTGTAAAGTGGAACCAGCTGTTTTACGTCTGTAATACAGCGCAAAGCACACTGACTCAAAATCGATAGTGACTCGGACGGTTTTGATATAGAGCCGGACATTTCGACATTGACTCGGACAAAGACTTTGGACACTGTTTTTGTAAGCTAACACTAGCAATGGCCATGGACAGTGCGGGGAAAATGAGCCGTGATTTTACCTTCTCGCTGTCCCGACACTGTCGAGTGAATGCGGTGTTCGTTTTTCGCAAAACAAATCTAGAATGCGTTTCGCTTTTTTATCATAGTATTTAAATACACGCATTTGTATCATTTTTTGAGACAGCCGAAATAATTTTTTTCAAGCAGTTTGTCAGTCAAGAGAAACATTTCTCATATTTTTTTATAACAACAGAATTTCAATTTTCAGGTGTTTACATGAACGTTAAGCAAAAAAATCTAATTGGCTCATAGGGAGCGGACTGATGTTGTGACTACTGTCCCGTGTGATTTTTGGACATTTTTGAATAAAGCTAAAAACAAAAATATTTTGGCAACTGATTTCTTTCATTCATAAAACAGTCAGTTTTCTTTGACCAAATATGACCCTTTTCGCAGTTTTATTAGATAAGCTTAAGTGGAGAAGACAATCCCATCATGTCAAAACAATTAGTCAAAAACAAAATTACTAGTGTACAATTTTTGTTTAATTGTCATACGCTGCACTTAGTGTTAAGCATTCTTTAGTTTCACATTTTGTTGTAGAGATTTTCATTTCTTTTTTTAACATCTCTATTTTTAACTCATTGTCATACACTTGACTTAGTGTTTAGCATTCTTTAGTTTTGATTTAGAGATTTTCATTTCTTCTTTCAACTTCTTCTGTATCTTTCGGTTTTCCTTTTCTGCAATTGTCCGTTTTTTCTCTTCTTCCTTTGCTACTTTTTCTAGATATACGTCATCTGCAGTGATTACGAAAAATTTATTATTTGACATTGGTTTCCTTTTCGTTGCCTTTTTCTGAAGTTTTGGTACGGGGTACATTTCTTCCATTAGAGCGGTGGCGCTTTTTACTTTCGATTGAGACTGGCTCGCCGTGCATTTGTCTTTGTAAAGTTTCCATGTCAAGTACATACTGTCATTTAATTCTACGCCACTTAAGTAGGCGGCACAGTACTTGGCCGTTGTGTCGCTTGACAGAGCAGATTCTACTACCTCTAGCGCTTGCTGGTCAGAAACCTTTTCAACACCGTTTCCATGTACTGGTACCTCTTCATCAGAACATAACAAATTTCCATATCCATCCAAAGTCAGTGGCAGATCAACCACACCATCAGCTAAAAGTGGCACAGTAAGTTCAACAAATGACACAGCATCATTTGGAAGCTCAAGACTTGCGTCACTCTCGTTCAAGTCTAGGTTAGTACTAGTGGAAGTCAATAATGGATCATTAGCATCAGATCTAGCTTTTTGCGAGCGTACTGACACAGCACTAATCTGTGGCAGTGCATGAGACACATGACGGACTGTCGCAGTGGGTGTAACTATACTCTCAGTAGATATGACTGAACTAAGCATTGAAGGTTGGTTTGAAATAACAGACTGAGTAGAAGTTACAGGAGACGTAGTGTTGTCAGTTGAGTTGGCCACAATAGTAGTTTCACCAGGGGTAAATGCAATGTCCGGAATGGCATTCGGGTTAAACGGGTATATGCCCGTGGCGCGAAATCCACTTTTAATATTGGAAGAAGTAAGGAAATTTTGCCAAGCCTGTGCAAACAATCGGAGAAAATGTGAGTGTCCTACAGGGATTCCAGTCTGTTTAACGAACTCATCAATTTGCAGGGTCCAGCTATTCTTTAGCGACTTGAATACCGTCCTATCAAAGGGCTTAGTCCAATTGCTCGTATGACTGGGCAATTCTCCGATGATGATATTTTCCTGTCTGGCAATTGTTAGAAATTCCACGTTATTGTGCGATCCGTGGCCATCGCATATCAAAATCTGCGATAGAGCTTCTCCAATATGAGATATGAAAGATTTCTGAAACCACAGCGTCGCTATCCCATCCTTCGTCCAGCCCGAGTCGCTGTCCGAAAAGTTGGCACCATACAATGGGGAATCCGGCTGCCTACAAATATCAGTGTCAAAACCATGCAATTTTTTCGTGGTTTTTCCAGGAATTATGAAATGCGGAGGCAGACGTCTTCCTTCGGCATTTCCGCATACTATAACAGTTATTGTTTCACGATTAATGCTAGCCTTACCATGGACTGTTTTACTTCCTTTTCTCGCAATTACTTTGGCGGGTTTATGGGACAAGTTCATGCCCGTTTCGTCCATGTTCCAAATGCGAGAGGGGAAACTCTCAAGATTGTGCTGGTCATATACCTCTTTTAGACTCGTGAAATAGCTACTAATACGCGATCGCGTCATAGCATCGTGGCGATTGGTGGCGGTGGCTTCGGGCGACCTAAGAGAAAAGCTAGAGTTTCGGACTTTCAACTTCCGCCACCACATATCTGATGGAGAACCCCCTTTGAATGGTATGCCTCTGTCTTTAGCAAACATACCGGCAAACCGAATAAAAGCCTTTTTGCTAAAGCCTATGCCGCGTTCCGCTCTCTTATTTGCGGCGGCAATCAACTCCTGTTCGTCTGTAAGACGCAGTTTAGTTTCTTTGCCCCACTTGGCTCCCATTTCAACCTTCCCGCTCACTCTGTCCGATAAAGTGGACTTTGGAACTTGATGTTTCAGAGCAGCTTTTCTAATTGACATCCCGCGTTTTACGTCGGCCAGTGCGGCCTCCATTGATTGCTCGATCCAAGACCTCATCTTAATCTAGAAACCAAATAAAAAATGGGCCGTTACAGTTGCAATTTTTGTTTTAACTTGGAACAGTAACAATTCCAGGGCTTAAATTTATCTTCGACTGCTTTGATGTGTTTAACTTGATCGTATTTTATGCTTAGGCTCTTATTTCCCTGTCTCAACTGCTTTCGAAAGCCATTGAGGCGGGTATTTGCAAAAACTGACAGGTCAGAAAACCGCCAACCTATGATGTTAGTACCCTATCTCGGCTTGAGCATCGAACAAAAAATGGTTCGAATTGGTCAAGAAACAAAATAACTACGCCGATTTCCATCTCTGAATCGACCACTTTTCTTTTTTGCTGTGGTAACCAAAAACCATGACTATTTGTGGTATGTCCACCCTGGATTTACATACTGCAGTCGCTACGGTTAAATTCTTGCCCTGGATTTTTCTACTGGAACATAACCGTGCAACATTAACTTCGAAACAATTTGAATACTGTCGTATATAGTAAAATTACGCAGCAAGGAATATACACTCCGACTTAATGCGCTTGCGGGGATGTTTCTAGACAAAAATGAGGTGTGCCCACAATGGCATTTTAAAGATCATGTTGACTTTAAACTCTCCAAGACATATTTTTAAAATTTTGATTTCTTATTTCGTGGTGAATAATTGTACCGGGTGCAAATATGCCAGGGCTTGGCTACGCCCATGTGTTTAAACAGTTATAGTATTTGTACCGGGCTTAGATGTAGCATACTATTATTGCCGATCTTGTTAAAGGGATATACAGGCAAAAGTTTTACGCTTTCTTTCTCATTTCTTCTATCAATATAATACAAATGATATCGTAATAAATAAAATAAACAGTCACAGTAACAAAGATTTTCTCTCTGTTTAAATGAAAAACCGGGTGACTAACTTTCCTAACTTGACCCACGTGGGTCTAGATAGAAAATTCAGTTTTCGCGCTAAATTTCGCAGTGAATGATT
This sequence comes from Cyclina sinensis, assembly GCA_012932295.1. Taxonomy (NCBI): domain Eukaryota; kingdom Metazoa; phylum Mollusca; class Bivalvia; order Venerida; family Veneridae; genus Cyclina; species Cyclina sinensis. The sequence goes on along the minus strand of JAAONU010000011.1, from coordinate 54,980,115 downwards.
GGACGGTTGAAGTTCCTGTAACGTGATCTACGGCAAAAAGCAACTCAAGAGAAACGACGATTGGTTGTTTCTGTCACGTGACCTATTTAAATATAACTCGGTGATTTCGTTCACGTTTCACTTTCTAACTGTTAAAGAACGTTCAAATATTTACGTTCAAGCCCGCATTTCACATAAACATACTGGGAATTTAAAGGTCTTCATATTGAAAGTGATTTCAGCAAATAATATGAGTTTTATTTATTTGCCTGTGTATCCCTTTAAGATGCATGCATATTTTACAAACTAGACTCGCTGGAATCACCGCACAGGCTTTGATCTATACAAACGACAGTATACTTTGAAGGTGAAATCGCTGCAAGGAACAGAAAATGAACTCAACACAAACACACTTGTAGAAATATATTTAACCATATTGTATTCAGCACGTCACAAAAATAATGTAAATTGCAAAATACAAACATCACATGTATTTGTAATGTAATGAGTTATGTGAGTATTCTGGTATTTAAAGTATGGATGGGAGAATGTTACTAGCAGTTTATAGCTCTCATGATAAGGTCTATAACGAGTCTTCAGTGATCTCATCCAAAAGAATTGCCATTGAAAGGTCTTTAAATTCTGAAGCAAATCTTTTCGCCAACAGAATAATACTTCGATGATCCATAGATTCCATTTCCTGGTAGAAAACAAATAGTCCTAGCATGGCTTCGGTGTGAAATTTTGCTGCGTCCAGTATATGATATAACACATTTATTATTTTCTGATGGTCAAACAAGTATTCATGCTCGAAAAGTTCCACTAAACGAGGCTCCAAAATATTGTATAAGTGAATATAGTTCGTTTTGCCTGTTATTTCCCTTCTGAGTAGACCAGCTTGGAAATCCATTTGTCCTAAAATGCAGTGATATGAAGATGGATTTGTATTAAATCAAGTCTAGGCCATACATATTCATCAGTGTAAGACATGTCGTGTGACCTACACTCAGTAAAAGGTTCCCTTACTGTCCTAAAATGCCAGGATAATTGAAAAGATTGGGTGTACGAGTATTGCAATGACAGATGATTGTTGGCTGCTGGCGCCTTAGGTTTTGGTGTGTTTGGGCTTATAAAATGTTATACTACGATTTTACAATCATGCATAAACCTGATTAAGTGCCATGACCGATAACCAACCACGCACCTGTCCCATTACGTCTTAGATGAAAATCAGCAATTAATGACTCACATTTTACAACAGTTGCTGTTATGGTAAAATATATATTTCTATATAAATTACTAGAGATATGTAAATTGAAATTTATAACGAAACAAATGCAAACCAAAAAGAATCAGTGATAGATAATGAAGTTTTTTTAATATTAATTGGTTGAAAATCAGAAATGATTTAGAGTCGGACAGTCCGACTCAATATCGAAAAAGTAGTTTTCACTGTCCGACTCAATATCAAAATCGATAACTAATTTTGAAAGAACAAAACCCAATATCAGTACACTTTACATGCTTAAAAAAACGTTTTTACTGAAATATTATTACTTTCCGTGTTAACATTTCGCTACTAAATATAATTATTTCCTCTTGTATAAAGTTTATCAAATGCCAAAGAAAAAACATTCGGTGTTATTACCTAAAATAGTTTTTCAAAATTCGCGCGATCTGTTTCCATAAAAAGACATAGGAAAGACCGGAAATACGTCATACGTTAAAGAGATGAATGTAACTCTTGGGAGATTAAATAACCAGGTGCGCGCGAGATCGTATATTGTAGTGAGAGAAGCGCTGAAAAATTCGCCGTTTTGTGTCAAAAATGTCCGACTCAGGATCATGTCGCGTTGATCGTCCAGTTTTCGCTATAGTTAACGATTAGCCTTGTTTTTTCAGTAAAATAAAGAAAAACATTATGAAAATCGTCAATCATCTGCAGTTTTATTACCCATACATATTTTATCAACAAAGTCAATCATTTCAGTGAAATATTTAACTCAAAAACATAAACTGCAACTGTTAAGTATTCAATGTCAGCCATATTGGAAATACGTCCTATTTCTGGTAACAAGGTCAAGGTTGAAGTAATTTGCTAAAAATACATGTTGGTTCAAAAGTAACGTTCTATAAACAGTCTCAGTTTACTCTTCACTTGCTGGCTGATGGCATGGGCAATGAAACTTTTCTTGACGCCTAACCACTCGTTGTTTACAACAGAATGCAAGATGTGTCCAGTGATCAAATGAGTCAAAGTCACACTTGGCCCACTTAACAAATACCAGAGAAACACAATCTTTAAGTTCCTTTGGCTCAAACCTGTGGCAAACACAGCACTTATCAGACTCTGGTATTTCATCTTCAGAATCAGAATTTTCTACACAGTTATGGTTGCTAGGTTGTTTGGAGGGTCCAGGCTGAGGTTCCTCTAGAGAAAGTTTTTTTTATATTTTTGTTGCTCTTTTTCTTTTCAGCAGATTTATTGTTACTCACAGTTTTGAGAGATGATGTCAGGGAAGGTTTCTTTTGATGCTGCTCACAGTGTTTCTTGACCTTTGCTTCAACAGATGGAGCTGTTATGCATCTTCCAGCCACAATTTTGCTGAGTGTTGCTCTTGGTGTTTTCTCACTTTCAAATTTCTGTTTGTTTTCAAGGAGTTGGACCATTGGTTTGAAAAATGTGACTGGATCAAGTTGTTCTGGGGGTTTCCTCCTGGCAAAGAAGAGGCTGGTATGCAAGGGAAGGAGCAAGCTGAACATCTGAAATTTTCTCCTTGTTGAATGGAAAGATACCGGTCTTCTGGAAGCTTGACCTCAAGTTGTTCACAGAAAGAGCAGATGTATATGCTGTACAGGCAAGTTGACAGACATTGTAACGAGTTATTCTTGATTCAGGAGAACTTCGAAGAAATTTGTGGCATTCAGAATTATAGATGCGCTGCATCGGACCAAAGCAACCAACATCTAGTGGCTGTAAGATGTGGCTGGTATGGGCTGGTTAGACCAGTATGATGACATGATGCTGTTTGGCCCAGTTAAGAACAGGAACATTGATGTGAGAACAATGACCATCAAGAATCAAGAGAACTGGTTCATCTTGGAATGACCTTTGTATGTACTTTAGAAAATGATCACTGAGGTACTCCAGGAAAGTGCTAGAATTGGACCAACCTGTTTCAGTCACTGTGCCAGACACACCAGGGATAGACCCAGACAGAAGCTCTTCAGATATACGAAGACCTTTGAATATAAAATATGGAGGAAGTTGTGTTCCCAAGGCATTTCCACATGCAAGCACTGTAGTGACAGAAGACCTTGCTGATGTTATACCAGGTACAGATGCACTTCCAGCCAGCACTTTAGGAGGACGATGTTCTGTTTGAATGCCCTTCTCATCAAAGTTGTAGATGAGGTGAGGCTTATCCATAATGGCATTAGGTTATTGCTTGTAAGGACTTGCTCAAGGTTGTTGAAATATTGCTTGACAACCAGATCAGTTGTTGACTGAGCTCGCTCCTTTGACAATGCTCTTGGACTGATGGTACATAGCTCAGGCCAGCGACTTTTTAGGTTTCTGTACCATTTTTCAGTTACAGGATTGTCCTTTGTCCTCTTTCCTCGAAACAAGGCATAATTTGAGGCCATCTTAATAATTTCAGTCCCAGTGTAACCATAACCCAAAGTAGCCATGGCTCGCAAATGCTCAATGAAAATGACCTCTTCCTCCATACTGAAGAGAGGCTGTGGACCTGTATCAATACTGATTTTGCCACACACTCTGTCCCTAAGTGTCTGCATTGGAACTTCATACTGGATTGAAGCTCTTCTGACAGATAGATGCTGCTCCTTGACAGCTTTGTAAGCATTTGTCAGTGCTGTTGGGGAATAACATCTGTATGTCCTCTTTAACTTCACTGGTTTGACCTGAAAGACACAAAGGTAACTCAACATTAATGAAAATAAATATATTGATACCCATATTTTTGTAGTTTTCTTATAGTGGATAAGATTTTTTGAACTGGCCTGTAACGATATTTTTAGGATAGTAAGTCACATGACAGTCATGTGACTTTTTGCAGCAGAAGTTAATGGAGGCGCCATAGGCGGTATTTTTCATTTTGGGTAACTTTTACAAGAAAATGACAGTTGTTTTTGCAAAAATGTATAACAGGTGTTAAGAAAATGTATCGGCAACAATTATTTCACAAAAAAGTAATGCTTTTTACCTGTTTCGTCCGCATTTTAGGCAAAATGTCAGATTTGACAGCTATCGGCAGAAATCGTGTATTTACACCAAAAGCGATGACGTCAAAACATGTTCCGGTCATGCGCACTGAGGTAAACAAAAATGGTACCGAAAATAGGACGCTAACGAAAACTGGACGATCAACGATCCGAGTTAATAATATCACTTTACCCTATGTATGTCTTCTGTTGCTTGAAGGCAGCTTAAAGAATATAAAACTAAATGGAAAGACAACTTTTCAAAATCATCCTGAAAATATAGATTTTTATTGATTCTGAGGCAAATGTCGAAATGACTAATTGCCGTCAGGAAAAATGCCCATACTTATGACAGTTTTAATAAATTCTTTTTTTGTAGACTCTACTAAACATTCTTGTTGAATAGAAAATTCTTGCGGGATTGTGAAACTATCTTAAAAACAATTTTTTTTCATTATATTTGCATATGTACTGGTAAAAGTAATGATTTTACACAATAACACCTAAATACGTCAGAAAAAAAAACTTTCATAATTTTGAATGGCGATAACTTCTTGTGTACATGACCGATTTACATAATTCTTTCATTTATGAGTTTCTCTTGATGAGAGCTTTAATTTGATATTGTAACCGTTGTAACTTCAAAGAGACAATATAGTGTCGCCAAGATGCAACCCGCGCACTAGCTAAAACGCTATGCCAGGGCACACCGAGGTGCCACAAAGCATGATGGTCTCAAGGTCATGCTATTGTAGGGTTATTGTCAACCAAAGAAATTAATTATCGAATGGGTAGGGTGGTTACTTCCTTAGGTTCGTACGCTGGGTATATCAAGTTCAATGGGTCAAGTCATCACAACTCCGAGTCACGGTTTTCCATATATTTATTACTTGCCCTTAACAAAGTTTATACTTGTCATAAAAAACTATTTGATAAGCATTTTATAGCCTACGTTATGTGACACCCGTATAATTACTTAAGAATTCTAGACTTGTTAAATTACTGAGACAGGACTACGTCAATATGTGCTTTAGAAAACTGAGGGAGAGATGCGACAGGAACAGCTGTCCGTTCTCTAGGCAGTAGAAGTCCGACAGAAAGAGCTGTCCGTAATCTACTATCTTAACAATCCTAAGTAATAAATATGGGATCCACTGAGGGAACCTCCCAAGGCTTAGAACAGGAAAAGCTGTCTAGGCCGTTTTGTGAATCACGCACCAGACGTAGGGTCAGATTGCTGACCCCGACCAAATGAATTCTTAAGCATTTATACTCAAGGAGTTACAGCAAAACCTTGACTTTTGAGGATATAATAACTACAAATAATTAGTGCCAATATATTCAGCTACATAGATAATATTACGACGGCACTATCAAAATATTAATTTGTTAAGTTTTAAACATGATCTTTACTGACAATTATGAAAATGTAAATTTGTAACGATTAGACAACGCATTACAAGGGGAACAATTCGTGTGGTACTACTTGAACTAAAAGAATAACATCCCTTTACCGGAAGTAACCATATACGGCATACTTCGGCTAAAGATGTGCGTTTCCAAAAACGAAAGCAGAAACTGTAATTTAATTTTGAAGAAAATAAATGTTTAAACGGCAGAAAAGTTGACATAAGTTATAAGCATCAAGTAACAAGTTGTCAGGTACAAATTATAAACCAAAACCGTTTCATTCCTTTTTCCTATGTGCAAAAAAAAAATGTGACAAAGGAATATTTTTTTTTATGAACATGATGAAGGATAATGATAGATCAAGTACTTGAACAATAGCGCTATTTTTCAATAATAACCAAAAGTGAACCATAAACATGAAGAACACTTCAAAATGTATGACTATCTCTTCTTTTTTTTTTAACTTGAAGCAATTTACTAAAATTAAAACATAGCTTTGAAATTGATATCAGAATTCATTATCAATTCATGATAGTATGTCATGGTGATCATACAATTCCTACAATCTAAATTTATTGGGAATGTTAACTAAATTGATAATGACCTTTGATAAATCATATATCTACAATTAAAATAAACCTTAAATCTTACACCAGATACCAATTAGTATATCTTTCACCCTGATATCGATATCATTTTTATCCTTACTCCCGTGATATCAAAAAAAAAATTCTAACACCCCAAATGAAAACTATTTATAATAAGGATACACTTAGTCCTTATATCGACCACCCTGATATCAAATTAAGAGAGCAATTTCCCAGATATCAAATAATATCACAAACACCCCTGATATCAAAAAAAAATGTATTGTCAAACACCCTGGTATCTAATTACCAAACACACAATACTAAAATAGGATATACCTAAATATCATAACTTGTATACATAACAAATATCCCATAATTATATATGAACAACAGTATTCCTTGCCAATGATAGGTCCTTAACTCTAAAAAAAATAAAAAAGAATGACCTTGTTTTTTTTTTTTTTTCCAACCAATGGAAAAAATCACTATTTCACATTGTCACACTGAGACGATGAGTTCCAGAAACTGACGTCCAAGAATAATTCCAAGAATATGCTGAAAACGTAAAAACTATCAAGGCAAGGGGTAAATTAGGCTGAACAAAGTTAAAACCTCGTTATGGGTTATAACTCAATGTTAAACCTAATTCCCGTTTAAACCTTAAACTGGGAAAGAGTGTTTGACAATTACTTAGGCTACAAAATACCAGTAAAGAAAAACTTTATGACTAAGAAAATTTATGACTAACAAAATATTAAGTTGCTCCCGTGATAATTTTAACAAGTATCTTTTTAAGAACCAAAAAAAAAAAAAAAAAAAAAAAAAAAAAAAACTAACTTAAGAACGCACAGAAGGGTCCACTTCCTTATAGAGTTCTAAATAAGTTTGGAAGGCTGCTTCCTGCTGGCGAGCAAATAGTCGTCTAGAAATTATCTTTTCTCTGATAGCGGACCTTCTGGCTTGCCTAACCCTTAGCTGGTTTGCCTCTGGACGGGATACCCTCCTCATGGGAGGAAGGAACCCCCGAGGGTCCACATACAGGCGGTTTGGGACAAACCTATGACTGAGGGTAGCTTGGGTCCCACACCTTCTTACATGACCTCGCGCCCCTCTTAAAGCGGAAAAAGTGGTTCCACACGAAGAGCAGATATGTATTTTGCTCTTCGAAATATGGTATTTTATGTAGTGCCTCCGCAAGTCAGACGGGTGAGTGAAGAACTCCAGAACATGGCATTGTAACACAGGACAACACATGCCATATTCTGGAAATTCCTCAGCTTCTGTGAAGGTGGCCTCTTCGTCTGAAGAAACGCAAACTTGGAAATAGTCGCTAAAATAAAAACAAATTAATTAGATTTACTCAATAAAAAAAAATCCCTCTTAGACATAATACTTTTATGTCAGGTAATACCTTATATACTTTAATGTACATTTTTTACTACGTCTGACGCGAGATGTCACAAAACGGGCCCCTAAAAAAAATAACATTGTTTCAATTAAATTACTATAGGTTAGTATGCCTTGATTGAATACGTTTCCTTTCTCAGAATTATTACGGTGAGTATCTATCTCGTGGTTTAACTCTACGTCCTATTCGGGTACGGACCGGGCTCTCATTAACAGATTCTAGAGAATAGCTCTGAACTTCCTCATCCTCGTTATCCTGGACGAAATTCTGAAAAATTTCGTCGTCCGCAGAGTTATGGAACGCGAATTATTCTCGAATATCCACGGTTCCGGAGCGTTCTTGCCCTTATACTCTTTCAAATGATCCACATTAACGTTTACTACTGGCGCGTTTACGTCCCGCTGAATTGCGTACGTAGTTTCATTGACTTGTGCGACCACTAAATAAGGGCCTACCCAATTAACACCTAGTTTAGTGTTTGCTAAAGGGGGGTAAAATCTCCAGACAAAACTGCCTACCTCGAAACTGTTAATTTTAGCCTTTAGGTCATAGTAAGTTTTCTGTTTCAGGGCTGCCTTATTCAAGTTTTGACTAGCTAATGTGTATGACGCCTTAAAAGCGGATTGTAACCATTCTGTATATTCTACAGGACAAGATATCATCCCTGTATCAGGAGGGGCACCGTACATAACATCTATCGGACATCTGACTTCTTGTCCAAACATTAACTTATAGGGAGTAAACTTAGTACTACTATGCTCAGTTGTACGATATGCCATGGCGATATAACACAAAAAATGATCCCAGTTAGTTTGGTTATCAGAACAGAATATGGTTAAAGTTTGCTTTAATGTCCGATTCCAGCGTTCTACGACCCCATCTGACTGCGGACGGTAGGGGCAGGTTCGAGTCTTTTCTACACCTAAGAGACGACACATTTCAGCAAAAAGACAAGACTCAAATTCGCGACCCATATCAGAATGGATTTGCTGGGGGCACCCGTACCTACAAATGACTTCAGTGACTAATTTATCGGCAACGGTCAAACTTGTATGATCAGGTATAGCAAAAAGTTCTACCCATTTAGTAAAGTAGTCACAAATTACTAATATGTACTCATTTCCGTCCTCTGTTTTTGGCAATGGGCCAAAAATGTCTAAAGCTATGACTTGAAATTTTTGAGAAGTCCTAACAGGATGTAGTGGATATTTGCCCACTCCTGGACCTGGTTTAGTCTTGGCACATAAATCACATTGTTCACACCATTTCCTAACAGATTCATATATACCTGGCCAGTAAAAACGCCTACGGATTGCCTCAATAGTACGATCCCTACCGAAGTGTCCAGACGTTTTGTTTATATGCAACTGATAGAAAATTTCTTCGCGTATTTCACCAGGTGCTACTAGAGTAAGAAATTCCTGATTATCTGACCTAAATTTCTTGTACAAAATGCCATCGTGTACCTCTAATACAGACCATTGACGCCAATACTGTTGGAAATCCCAAGAATTTTGCAAAGCTACTTCTTTACTCGGTTTTTCCATTCAGCTTACGTATTGTATAAATTTTGCTATGACTGGGTCTAGAGACTGAAGGTTCTTCAATTCATCATGATTTCTATGCTTTAGCCAATTACTTATCAAAGAATCCTCAGCTGAATTACCCTCCCTTGGAAGTAAGTCGGTAGCATTGCCACAAGCTTCCGCGGGAACTTCTTCGCCGCGAATATGAAACACAGACTTAAGGTCTATGTCAACCGACTTAGGGTCAGTTGGCGCTCCGGCTACCACGCCGCCCTTAGACTGTTTGGGGGGTTGTGAAATTTGTGGCTTAGACAGAAGAGTGCTGCCTGTATTTTTACCGCAGTCTACACATCCTGGATTCTTACATTTGCGATGAGGAATCCTTGACAAAGCATCAACATGAGGAATTTGGGAACCTTTCCTATATTCTATAGCATAGTCAAATATATAAGTAATGCCTAAAGTATATTGCCTCAATAGTACAGAAAAGTTGACATAAGTTATAAGCATCAAGTAACAAGTTGTCAGGTACAAATTATAAACCAAAACCGTTTCATATATAACACTTACTGTATTTCTGAAAAAAATGGTCTGAAGTCGCTACCTTATCTCCATGAATAAATTTTGCCCGGAAAAAATCAACTCCTGTTTACTTCTTCATATCACGATCTAAAATGGCCGAACATGACGTCACAACCGCCGAACTTGATGACGTCATGATTGACTGCTTTAATATCAGTTAGTGCCAATTATTAATGTTAAAACTCCTGGAGTGTTGGAAAAAGGACAAGTTTACTCTATTAATAGTGATAGACTATCTTTTTAGTTAAGAGATTATCATGATCAGGATATAGCAACTTACCTTTTATGTGGCTTTCAGAATGGTTTCAAATTAGAATATCAAGTCCCTCGCATCCCTCTTTTTCTCAATAACTTAAAATCAGCTTAGATGTTTTCGGAAGTTTTTCAAGAAAAACTTTATAAAGAATTAATGTTACGTCACCTTTATAGTCCATTTGACAACCACCTTTTTTTAATTTGAGAATATGAGAATACCCTTGTGGATTGGTACCTAAAACATCTGGAGGCTGGCGCCTTATCACTCTTATGTCTTTTCCTCCATCGCTAAGTATTAATGAGTTTATTAATCCCGAATTAACCTCTGTTCAATATTCAAAATTTGACAACGTCATAGAAATGGTACAACGGCTTGGAAAAGGGGCACTACTCATGAAAAAAGATATTCAGTCAGCATTCGATTTACTTCCCGTGCACCCATCCGACTTCCCGTTATTTGGCATTTACAATGATTCAACTTCGGATATCTTCATTCAAAAAACCATGCCACAAGGATGTTCTCTGAGCTGTGCAACCTTTGAAAAGTTCTCAACATGCTTACACTGGATAGTTTCTAAATATTCCAAGTCCGATAATATTGATGACTATTTACATGATTTTTCTTTGCCGCCAGAACATCGGTTGAATTATCTTCTGTAGGTCCTGTAACAACTATTGTTTATCTAGGTCTCGAAATAGATTCAGTGAATGGAATTATTAGAATACCACATGAAAAGATTATAGTGCTACTACAAATGCTTGAAACGTTTAAGAAGAAAAAGAAAATTACTATAAAACAGTTGCAGTCATTAGTCGGCTCTCTGAATTTCATCTACAAAGCTATTTCTTCTGCTAGAGCACAGGCACGTAAACCTCATCACTTCATTTGGGTAACTGCTGGAATGCGATGCGATATGGAAGTATGGCAAATTTTCTTAAAAGACCTTAATGGTATCTGTTATTTTGGTGACCTTCACTGGAACAGTTCACATAATCTAGAGTTATTCACTGATGCATGTGGAAATAAAGATTGCGGGTGTTGAGCTTATTTTCAAGGAAAATGGTGTTTTTTGAAGTGGCCATCTGACCTATCGTCTGAGGTTCTAAAAGATATAACTTACCTTGAACTGGTCCCCATTATGTTGGCACTCTCTGTTTGGGGACACCATTTTCAAAGAACAAAAATCCTTTTCAGAACTGATAACAAAGCCCTAGTAAGCATTATCAATGCTAGATCATCAAAAAATAATAGGGTCATGAATCTGGTGCGCCAGCTGGTGCTTTTCACCCTTAAATATGGTATTCAGTTTAGAGCTTTGCATATTTCAACTACCAAAAATGCAATAACAGATGCGATCTCTCGTTTACAGTGGAGTCGCCTGGGCAAAATTCTACCAGCTGGAGCATAATTGGAACTGGAAGAAATCCCAGTTTCATTTGTAGACATTTTCAAACAGAAATTGATAAAGTAGCCATGACATCTATTTCTGACAATACCATTAAGACCTATAATAACGGGCTTTCCCTTTATCAGCAGTTTACACATGAGCTTTACCGGAGCTCAGCATGGCCGCCTTCACTCTCTAGCATACTGGAATTTATTGCATACATGTCTTTGGCTGGTAACTCATTTAAGACAGTCAATAGCTACATTTCTGCCCCAAGTTTTTAATCAAAAATAAACAATGTGTATGATGTCACCCACCATTTCCTTGTGAGAAAAGTCTTAAAAGGTTACATGAAGGTCAACATGGTAAAAGACATCAGATTACCAATTTCTTACTCAATGTTGCTAACTTTGTGTAAAAATCTTCAGTTTGTCTGCACTTCAAGTTATGAAGCTGAACTTTTTCAAGCAGCATTCTGTTTGGCTTATTTTGCATTGTTACGCATCAGTGAGCTTGTTCCATCAAGTACAAAGGAGACAAAAAAGCCCTTCAACTGTCAGATGTTGAGGTTCATGAGATACAGGTGTCAGTTAAAATCAGACACTCCAAAACTGATCAGTTAAATCAAGGTACTTTATTGCTTATACCACACTCAGGAAAGGGAACAACTTTGAACTCTGTTCTTTTGCAGTACCTGGCAGTTAGACCTAGCAATCCATGTCAGTTCCTTTGCCATTTTGATGGAACCAGCCTAACTTCTTACCAGTTTAACTTTGTTGTGAGGAATGTTCTTAATTTTAGTAACTTCAATGCTAAATATTACAAGTCACATTCATTTCGTATAGGTTCTGCCACAGATTTATATTTACATGGTTATTCGGAAAAAAAATTAAAAGCATGGGTAGATGGAAGAGTTTGGCATATCAGTATTATATCCGCATTTAGTAGTTTACTTTTGTGTCACATGATGCTGAGATAATTTTTCAATTTGCAGGACCACTACAAGTGTTCATAGTTGGTTCCTCAATAATAAAACATGCAGAGCAACATGCCAGAAATACTGTTGGGCTCCATCTTGGCTTGGACAGGTGCAAAATTTATTTAACTTGGAAGGGCATATCATCTTTGAAGGTGGAGAATACACTTTTGGTTGTAAACACATTTTTAAAACACAGTGAGCCTGACATAATTGTTTTTCATAGTGGGGGTAACAATATAGGTTCAACCCCATTAGGTAAAACTATGTATTTATTAAGATCTTTCATTGATGAGATTTTTCAAAAGTATCCTTTTGCTCTTGTCATATTTCTACAAATTTTACCAAGATTAAAATGGAGATCTGAGCGCAATCACTACAATTTAGAACTGACCGGAGCTTTTATAAAATACCCAGAAGTACTGGAAGAATCTCCAGCTTTATTTTGCAGTGATCAAGTACATTTGTCAAGTTTATTTTGCAGTGATCAAGTACATTTGTCAAGTTTATTTTGCAGTAATCAAGTACATTTGTCAAGTTTGGGCAATGATATCTTTTTGAATACATTACAAGGTGCATTATATAAGTTCTGCCATAGTGATGAGGCGGTTTCTTTTCCTGATGCTACTGAAGTTGGTCGATAGCTTGCTATTTGAGATATCCCCTTTGCCCGTACGCTAAGTGGCGGTGGACCATAGGTCCATTGGCAGAATACGGGCACGGTCAATTCAGGGACAGATATTTTATTAAGTAGACAGTATCTGTACACCAGACTGTCAGTAACACATGGTGATGTGTTCTTCTAAATTTTCATAACTTTTGCTTGAAGGGGATAAACTTGTTTTACATGGTGTGTTTTTGAGGCTGCCCGTTGTTGGTGAAACGCCTCACCGTTGTGTTTTTTTTAACATTTTGCTATCACCAGACCGTCCGACATATAATATCTCATGATGCAGTATCTGATCACCAGGCTGTTTCATGATTTTTTTTGTGCAACCACTTAATCAAAACAGACAGTATCTGATCACCAGACTGTCCATGTTTTTTCAGGTGATACTTTGTTTATGGTGTGTTTTTTGAAGGGTGCCCGTTGTGCCTCACTGTATAAAAATATATCACTAGCAGTCATGGACATAAATTGCCAACACAAAAAATGAATTCTAGTACTGATATTTGTGTTGTTTTTGTCTTAAATATTTGGTCCCAATTTATGTTGTGCTGATAAATCATTTCTGCGTCGCATGACATCAGTACTGTATGTGATTCAAATTGAACGAGAAAAATACGCGATGTAAATCAACGCGTGTTGAATGTTTACATATGACAAACATTTATATCTTTATATTTATCATTTCAGTGGATTTTAGGAATTATTGAAACGTTCTCAGACAAGCACCAAACTTGGTGTATGAGTGCCTTATGTCTTTGCATTTGTGAAACAAGTACTATTACTTTCCCCAAGTGTCTGTGGCGGCCGTGAGTCAATACTATTTATGCGCAGGAAATTCCTCCGTAATCACCCAAATGCTCTATCAAACAACTAAAACTACCAGAATGTACCCTAAAACACAAATTATATGAACTAACATTTCTTTCTTGAATATATAACTAATGTTTTGAACCATGATCATCCGTAAGTCGGGACTACATTCACTTACGCCTGAGCAGCGGAAGTTGCTGAAGTGGCTGAAGTATTTTGGACTACAAGACAATTCGATTGGTTAATTCGGACACACCATCTTTTGAAATATCTATATAAGGCACACAGGATTGTCATTAGGGGCAGCCCTACCGTATAGACACGGAAAGGTTACGGAAAGACATCGCTTCGTTATCAGATGAAGGTCCAATAAATCCGTAAGTATTTGGCCGTGAGTTTCGGCCGTAAGTTTCTCATCCGCTAGTTTGGTAACTATCTATGACCTTGGAACAATTACAAGTATAAACCCCGTAAGTTGGTACTGACGACCATCCGCAAGTATTAAACGAATCTCACGACCAGCCGCAAGTTCAAACTAACGACGATCTAATAGTATAAACGTATTATGTTTATGGAACATAACAATATAAAATCGAACTAACAGAAGTACCGTTACTAACGGCCTTATTTCGAAACTCACGACTCGCCGTCAGTTGTATTATTTGTGACAAATCTTACATTTGCTGGACACTTGTAAACTCGGATTGCAGACAGCTAGCATAACCCCTCCTAGCGTGAAGAGGAAATAATGAAGATCAAAACGATTAAAACAAATCAGTTTATGCGGTTTTCACAATCTTCGTTAATGCATAGTGTATCTATCTTAATCTACTATACATCTATAAAATAAAATATGTTGGTGTTTGAAATCAATATTTGCTATTTCTTGTTGATTCTTTTCGGTATCTCCATCATTGTTGGTAGTTCATCCTGAAATAAATGCCGTGCCATCTCGTACTATTATCGTACATATACCCTTACATTACAGTATAAACAGAAACAAAATCCCAGTTTCTATGCATTTGGTAACAGATGGTAAGAGGTATAATCTAGAATTAAAAGTATCATGTTTTCTTTGTAATATGAATGATGTTAATGTATTATAAGCAGATATCTAGAGTCTGTAAAATGCTAAATACAACAGATAAACTGAAAACATTAAAGAACAGAACAGAACAAATGTTTATTACGACTAAAACATTTACAGTTGATTGTCATGAATGATGGTTACAAAATCAGCACCAAAAATCACTGTTACAGTAGCAGAACATCAGAATGGACATCAATTATTGATAAAGTAATATACATGTAGTTTTGAAAATTGTTGGGCCATTACAGCAAAAGATGTTCATCATTTTTTTTTTATTTTAGCAAGGATGTGATGTCACGTTAAAGATAACTTAGATTTTCTTCAATAAACTAATGACACCGCAGACAGAAAATTCTGTGGAAAATTAAAAGTACACACCTCTTAATGAATTATTAATAAAGATATTATTAAAATCCTGTAGCGAGTTAACCATTGATCCATCACCTTTCTTTTGAAACTGATAATAAACATGCTTGAAAGAAAGAAAATCCTGCAAAGATGACAACGAAGTAAATTTTAGCTCCTTTAAATGTATAATTCAATAACCCACTTCTACTCCGTTTGCCTTCTAAACTACCAAGAAAAATGCTAAACATAACAAAACTCCTATATTCAATTTTCTTTAATTTCATACTACGCTCGAAGTGCTGCAAAGATATTATTCAAAGTTATGTTTACAGTTTTCGTGATAACAGCCGGAGTCTGCTTTTGTAAAGTAATTGGAACTTGCAAGCAACATCCGTATAAAATATATTTGACAAGCAGTAGATTTCTTCTGACATTCAAACAAAGCTTACTGTTATTCTATTCTGATTGGACTAGAAAGCAACCAATGGAGTGAAGTTTTTGTGTTCGTTTGTGTATCCTTGACACAAGGAATAGGAAAAAAAATCTTTTGTTCAAGCGAATACTCTTAGAACTCGACATGCTAACCTAAAAATGCAAAACAAACACTTGACAAAAGAGTATATAAAACTTAAGAAAAGTTACACTGAAATATAATTACCTACCGAACGATCAAGGTTTATGTACTTCAAATGAATAATTTATTCAGTCTGAGGCGACTTTGACCGTGTTTTATAAGGACGGTAAGTGATATATAGAGAAAATGTAAGTTCGCTTGATAACAATTACGCATCTAGGAAACTGTGATCTGGTGATCTTGAAGGAACTCATTATTAAGAAAGGTCACACCAATATCAGGTTAATGACAAATTCAGTTCTGAAGCCTGGGGATTAACTTTACAATGTTTTTTCTGGCCTTTGTTTTATCAAAATGGCTCACTTCAATTGCAGATTTTTTTCTGTTTCATAATCAGAAAATGCAATAATTCTGAAACTGTAAAACAGATATTTCACATAGTCATTTTTTTCAAAACGTTCATGAATTTTCAATTTTTAACTCGTTAGAAAACTAGAAATATTCATTTCTTAACCGTTCATATGGGAATCCCGGTATTAACCCAATTGATTTTAGTCAAAGAAACTATTATTTCAACCATTAAGCCGGTCAGTGTTTTATCAAATAATATTGGTTGTAAGACAAGTAAACATAAATTAGCTTATCACTTACAAATGAAAATAAACATATTGACTATTCTGGTCAAAGAAGAAACAGACACAAACTGGCGTATCAACAGGTCAGGCATCTGGCACATTTACAGCTTATTCCACGAATTAAATGAACCCGAGTTCTTGGTAACGTGGAAACATGCGCTTTAGATTAAGACATTTATTCTAAATTGTGAACTCAAATTCCTTGTAAAATATTGGGTTTCATAGAATTTCGTTGATTGTTTCCTACTAAAATATTACTTACAATATTACTTGATCTGGTTTAAGTTTTTCTCCCAGGCAATTAGCTCAGATAATCATGCAGTTGGGTTATGATCTATCTATAAGTGATCTATCTATAAGTGCGGCTACGTTCGGTAACATTCTAAACCAATAGTTGTTTGTATGGTTCGACATTTCATGTTTTCTTATTCTTCAGCCTTTATAATTTATTTAATTTATATGTTTTATTGAAGAAATGCAAATAATTTCAGAAATGTAATCTAAAACACTTAATGAATAATTTCTTGATGCTTAGGAATAGTATACGAATTCATCAGCCTGGTATATCTCATAACATGACACAAATTAACATTTATCATTTTATTATCTAGGAGCATGTTCTACATCTCAATGATGAAAATTGGTCAATTTTGAACAATGATATAATTGACCAGAGTATTTTAAAGATCTCTTATATAACTGCGTTTCCCGAAAAGTGACATTCAAAAGAAAGGACAATTTTCTGTGCAACTAGAAAATAAAAATTGCCCAATTTACAAAACTTTGTTTCTATAAGCCCCAAGCACACTCCGATTCAACTCCAGTAAAAATCGATCAGGCTTACAAAACATAAGATGAGATAAATTGAAATAAAATGAGATGAGGTAAGATAAAGATACAAATAATATGAAATAAATTGAAAAAAGATAAGATGACATAAGATAAAATGAAATCATATGAAATAAATTGGATAAAATAAAAATAAAATATAATGAAATCAATTGAAATGAAATAATATGAAATGAGATTAAATGAAATGAAATCATATCAAAAATAAATTGAAATTAAATGAGTTGACGTGCGAATTTAAAAGAAATACTGAAGATCCTTAATGTGTGATCTATAACCTGAAAATGATAAAGAGCTAACAGATTATTATTAAAGTTATAATCTCATAGGTACGACCATTTATACCTGAACTGACTCGGAATGCTAACACTGTGTCAGTATCTTAAAAAAGCTGTGCAGTAGAAAAGAACACATGTCAAAGAATGCGATAACGTGTAATAGGTTTTAAGTTCAAAAACAATACAGATATACACTCTTGGCAGCTTAATGCACATTAAGAATGGGAAAACAATCTGCAAGAACCATAACTCTGTCTTAATCAATGTTTGAATTACCTCGCTTTGTTATTTAATTTCTTCTGCAAGTTCACAGTATCTCCTCGCCAAAGTTGGGGGATATGGTTACGGTCCTTCTCTCATGCGTTACACTTTTTAAGTAGCATAAGCCCACAACTGTTTCAGTGAAGTGGTAAAACATGGGGTGAAAATTCATCCAGGAATTTACTTGAAAATTCACACACAGAAATACATAACTTTATGTTATTTTAAAGTGTAGGGTCCAAGACCGATAATTTTATTTGCCATTTAAATAATTTAATTTATCTTCCATTTCCCCAATCGTTTGTTTTGTGGTTAGCCCTGTTAAATTGAAAGTGAAACTCTGTATAACTATTTTAGGAGGACAAAGCCAGGGCGTCGGTATCATTTTTTGTGAAATGCTTATTTCAAGTTATTTAACAAATTGACTGCATTAGAATTCATAAATTACTTTGACTTTGACTACTATATCTCAATCTCTTAAGTGAAATGATTATATCTTACATATTTCATCAGCCTTTAAAGAAAACTTATTAACATATGAAGGTGCTGTGCTTCCTAATGTTTGCAAATAGGCAGGTGCAGATTTGAGCAAATCGCAGATTTACTGAACCTGACTACAAGTCACTTTAAGTGGTCGATATGTCTTTGGGTGCATTTAAATGTTTGGTCCTGTTTGCTTGGTTAAGCTTGCTTTAACAATATCATTCCTTTTTCTGGTATTTGAACAATGTTACGATACATGTACACGAAGTTGTTTATTGTCATCTCCACTATTCATCTCTTAGTCAAATTTGAAAACAAAACTTATTTCATGCTTGTGAATAGTGTAAGGGAATGCCTCCCTTACAGGGTTATTATTTTAGTCAATAAGATGTATTTTTGTATTCATAGTTAAATTGTTTGAGTTAAACTTTGACATACCTATGACATGTATTACAACAATAATTCCATTCTTGAATTTCTAGAATTGAACTTTAAAATTCCAGCTTTCTCTCTTAATATTGTAGTACAATGTGTGTATGAAGATGTCTTTATCAGTCAATGACCTAGAAATGCATTGTCTCTGTTGAAATGTAGTGTTTATCTACTAGGGCTCCTTTCTGGACAATTGAAAGGTTTACATGTTTAATACTGAGGAATTTCATTCATAAAAATGTGGGTCAAGAAGACAAGGACTACTTTTTCTATTGTTGGAGTGGCTGGCTTTTCATGAGTTTAATGTCATTTTACTTGAAATTTCGCAGAAATGTTCTTTGTAAAAATTAAATGAAGAGCCACGATTGAGCCACGAACGATAGGCTGTAATTCATTATTTGTTGTGTTATATTTTTGTGCTCTGTATAGAAATAGTAAGTATTTTTGTCTTGTATTCCTACACTTGGCTAAAATGCACGTGGCTCTTCAAGAATACAGACGCAATAGGTCATTTTCTTTGTTGTATTATGTAGTATTTCAAAATTTATTAGAGAGCCGCGATTGAGCCACGCGCGGGATGACTGTTTTAATTGTCAATTTTTGATTTTTGTCAGGGGCTCATCACATAGGTGATGAAATGCCAGTCCTTTCATTGGCTGAGGCTGTCACATGGTATACCCAGGAAAAGTATATAAGTAAGAGAAGCAGGCAGCCTCAGCATCTTCTCAATCTTCTTCAAAAATCATATCAAAGCTTAAACATCTTCTTTCTTATATTAAAAACAGTGCAATACTGGACATTATTGAGAGCAAGGTACTTTATTTATACACTTTTCTGCTCTGTTTAAGAATGATTTTGTTCAACAATAATTTTGTGAATTATTAAACTTTAACAAGAACTTTAAAGATGATAAATTACCATATGATTAACAATCAGAGATGTTATATTGGACTTAGAATAAATAACTTAAATAAAATGTGATAATTAAGCACTGATATAGAAGATCCCGTTACATAGACTGAGTCTCACACTGGAATTATAAGCTTTTGATTTTCGATCTTCGCTGTATTAAAGCTGATAATCAACAATCGCTTTGTTGTTTGTATGGAGTACAAGGGTTGCCATGATTTACCAGTTTGTATGTGCTATCAAGAAGGGTTGGTAGCATATGCATACTGGTTATTCTTCCCATGATGCCCCAGCCCCTATGAGGTTAACGAGGTGCGGTAGCCATTACACATGGCCGACAAACGGTTAGACTTGGGTGCACGTCTCATTACCATAAGGGCCTTAGACACCGCCATCCTTGACTATAAGGCATTCCTCGATAGATGTGTATACCGATGCGAGGTACCTTACAACTTTGGTGTCAGAAGTGGGATGTCCATTGATTTACTAACAGGGCATCAGCATACGAACCATGCAAGTGGGACGGTAGAAGGAAGATGGTTACTCAGATGTGGTGGCTCGGGGATCAAACTCATGGAGTTCAGGCTTAGGGTACAGTGGAAGTCCTATGTAATGGTATATGTACATATACTCTGCTTAAGAGACTCAAAGCAGACATGTTTATTAGCTCATATCTATTTATTCAAGGTACAACAGATTAGATCAATTATAATGGGAGACTCAGACAGTGAAGTCCAGTTTAACTTCCAGGGGGAAGACATACTTGGTGAAACCCAGGAGTTCTTTACTGAAAGCGTTGATGAAGATTATCCAAAATCTTCTCAGATGCCAGATTACAGAGGTCGAAGCAAGTCGAAGGGTCAGCAATCA
This sequence comes from Cyclina sinensis, assembly GCA_012932295.1. Taxonomy (NCBI): domain Eukaryota; kingdom Metazoa; phylum Mollusca; class Bivalvia; order Venerida; family Veneridae; genus Cyclina; species Cyclina sinensis. The sequence continues at coordinate 54,959,565 of JAAONU010000011.1, read as the reverse complement.
AAAGATGTTTCTCCATCAAGAAGTCCAACTGAGCGTGGAGTAATCGGTGATGGTTCAGGTGATAGGTTGAGGTCTAGGGATACTGGCTTAAGTGGACGTGAGCATAGTCATGATGCAGATCACAGAAGTCCAAAGGATCGAGGGAACCTGATCGGTACTGGGCACAGAGATATCGGGGAAGACCATGGAGGGTTTCGAGATGCTAGGCGTTCAGTGGACAAGAGACCTGGATATTTCGGTGATGTCCAAAAGCAGCATGGAGATGAGCATGTGCTGGCTCCTGAAGGCAGGCGGTATGGTCAGTATGACTCTGATGAGAGTGGTGGTGGATTTGGCAGGCGACCTAATTACTTTGGCTTCCGAGGAAGACATGAGAGAGAGATAAGAATTTCAGGTGATGACAGAGAGCCAGGTGGCTGTGGAAGGGTTGGTGCTTCTCGCTCGAGTATTCCTGCGATACGCCCAGAGATATACGATGGCAGCGGGGACTGGGAGTCTTACTTCTCTCACTTTTCGAATTGTGCAGATCTAGGCAGATGGTCTGAAGAAGAGAAGGCTCTTACACTCGCTTCACGACTACAGGGACCTGCCCGTACCTTCTACTTAGGTCTGGAACAACGTGACCGAATAATATTTCGAAGGCTAGTCGGCAAATTATCTGATCGATTCGGTAGCAAGAAGCAGCAGACAAAGTACATAGCAAGGCTTGAGGCAAGAAGGCGGGGCAATGATGAGATGTTGGCTTCCTTTGGTGATGACCTTCGCATTATGGCACAGCGTGCATACCCAGACCTTGACAGTGCAGCCCAGGAGTCCCTTGCTCTTCACCAGTTTTACAAAGGTGTAAGTCCTGAGATGAGATGTCGTTGCTTGGACAGGGAGTGCAGAACTGTACAAGAGGCAGTAGATGTCGTGGAGAGATATGAGCTCGTACTTGGTCGAGATGACAGAAAGCGTTCCAACATCAGAATGATTAAGGGAGATGTAACAGAATCAAAGCCTGCTGTACAGGAAAAGCCCAAGCTCACTCTAGAGGAGCAGATGGCAGTCATAATAACCAGACTAGAGAAGATTGAAACTATGGCAAAACAGGGTTACAACAAAAGAAGTATCAATAATGACAAAATAAGGGGAAGGTACACTGGTTGTTACATTTGCAAGTCAATGGAACATTATGCAAGCAGCTGTCCTGAGAAGCAAACTAAAACTAAGGCAACGAAGTCGGAAAACTCGCGTCCACTAGCTTAGGTGGCCAGGGGCTAGTGGAGGAAGAATGGCCAGTTGATGAGACATCACAAACAGCCAACTTATTAGAAGAGCTAGCGAACATTGATACATCAGACAATGGGTTATATACTAAGAGTGTCCTTTTTGGCCAAGAAGTTATTTTGCTGATAGACAGTGGATCATCTACAACGTTACTGTCTAAGAGGGTTTTTGACAGGATTGAACCAAGCTTAAGACCGGAATTAATAGCAACAAAACACAGGTTACAAGGGGCAAACGGCAAAGACATTATGGTTCTTGGCAGAGTAAGAACAACACTGATGCTAGGGAAAGGCTGTTTTGATGTGGAAGCAATAGTGTGCGATATCATACCAGATGGGATACTTGGGCAGGATTTCCTTCTTCAACATGCTTCAAAGATAGACTATGATGAAACCACCATATACACTGATAGAGCAAACATCAGTTGTTGGATTGGCAAGGAGATAAGTTGTAATGTAATGACAGTTGCCAAGGTTATCATTCCACCTATGACTCTTATACGTATTCCTGTTCGAATTGAGAATGTAGAGAACATGGAGGATTTGGGCTTATTCTGTGCATCACTTCCGCTCGTCCATAGCAAAGCAGCTGTAGGTGTAGAGGGTATAATCCAGCCTCGAGTTGACGGTTTGACTGTATGTATGATGAATACTAGTGAGGAAGAAGTCTTTATTCCATCAGAGGTGCCTATTGGTGTATGTGAGCCATACAAGGACAATTTTGACTGTGCTTCGTTCCACATAACATCTACAACCAAAGTAAATCAAGGTGATACTGAAATTCCTGAACATTTGATAGACATTTTTAATAGAAGTAAAACAGAACTCAGTGAGGAACAAGAAGCTAAGCTGCAAGCTTTGCTGATTAAGTATCAGAATGTCTTTGCAAAATCTTCAGAAGACTTAGGCCAGAATGACTCGATCAAACACGAGATAAACACTGGTAATGCTACACCTATTCGGCAGCCTCTTAGGCGACTTCCAATTGGAAAGAGAGAAGTAGAGCAGCAAGAAGTCCGAAAGATGCTGGAGAGAGGAGTAATTGAGCCTTCATCAAGCAGCTGGTCTTCACCGATAGTGTTAGTGACAAAGAAAGATGGGTCTGTCCGTTTCTGTGTAGACTACAGGCGTTTAAATGACGTAACAATCAAGGATGCATATCCGATACCTAGAATTGAAGATTGTCTAGATTCCTTAACCGGCTCAAAGTGGTTCAGTACCATGGACTTGAACTCAGGATTTTGGCAGGTGGCTCTTAGTCCTAAAGATAAACACAAAACGGCTTTCTCGACAAGCCTTGGGCTGTATCAGTTTACTGTCTTACCGTTTGGTCTTGCCAATTCGCCAGCTACTTTTGAGAGGCTGATGGAAAATACTTTGCGAGGTCTTAATTGGGAGGAATGTTTGGTCTATATGGACGACATAATTGTGCCCTCAGTAGACTTCAGGCAAGGACTTGATAGACTCGAACACGTTCTTCAGCGTCTTGAAAGTGCAAATCTAAAGTTGAAACCATCAAAGAGCATTTTCTTTAAGAAAAGTGTGAAGGTTCTGGGTCACGTAGTCTCAGAGGAAGGTGTTACAACAGACCCTGAGAAAATAGCAGCAGTGTCACAATGGGCAACGCCAAGGACAAAGAAACAGCTTCGAAGTTTCCTGGGGCTCTGTTCATACTATCGTCGTTTTGTTGCGAACTTTGCTTCAATAGCCAAGCCACTGCACAAGCTATGTGAAAAGGCACAGAAGTTTATATGGACAGATGAAGCTCAGTTGGCTTTTGAGAAGTTAAAGAAAGCTTTGACTACAACACCTGTTTTGGCATATCCAAAGCTAGGTCAGCCTTTCATTTTAGACACAGACTCGAGTGAATTTGCGACAGGTGCTGTCTTGTCACAGGAATTTGACGGCTCAGAGAGGGTGATCGCTTACATGAGTAAGAGTTTGAACAAACATGAGAGATCATACTGCGTTACAAGAAAGGAATTACTGGCTGTCATTGTGGCTCTTAGAAAATTTCATACATACCTGTATGGACAGAAAGTTTTTATTAGAACTGATAATTCTGCAGTCAGCTGGATGCGAAATTTAAAATTACCCACAGGTCAGATGGCACGTTGGATACAAGAGCTGAATACACATGACTTTGAGATAGTCCATCGAAAGGGCAGGAAACACTCTAACGCAGATGCGCTTTCACGAGTGCCTTGCAAAGTTTGTAGGAAATATGCAGCAGATCCAGCAGTCATACCTGAACTTGAAGCCCTAGAAGAGTGCCAGCATGCTAATGATGACAGTGCCACAGTAAGAGCTGTTACACGTTCACAGACAAAAATGAAGCATATTCCAGAGCTTCTTTCCGGCTGGGATAAGGATGATATACGCAAGAATCAATTAAGTGATGAAAGCATTGGTCCAGTTATCAACCTTACAGACAGAAACTTACCCAGACCAGAGCAAAAAGAAGTTTCTATTTTATCACCAGAAACAAAGATCATTCTAAGGCAGTGGGACAGACTTGTCATGCAAGCTGGCATGCTTTATCGGCTATGGTATGAAGATGGTACAGATAAACTACAGCTTATAGTTCCAAGAAAGAATAGACAAGAACTTATGTCACTGAATCATGACATACCAACAGCTGCTCATTTAGGATGGAAAGCTACTCTTTCTCGTATCCAGAAAGACTACTACTGGCCTGGAATGAAGACAGACATACAGAGGTTCTGTAGACAGTGTGACAGTTGTTGTGCAAGAAAGCCAAGTAAGACTTCAAACAAAGCACCACTAGGAAGCAGAATAGTTGGTGGTCCTATGGAGAAGGTGTGCATGGATATCCTTGGTCCATTAGCAACATCTGACAAGGGAAACAAGTATGTTTTGGTAATCTGTGATGAATTCACAAAATGGACAGAAGCCTATGCACTTCCTAACCAAGAGGCGGTCACGATAGCCAGAGTATTTGTTGATGAATTTATATGCAGATTCGGTGCCCCTCTTCAAGTTCATAGTGACCAAGGCCGAAATTTCGAGTCACGCCTTTTCAAGCAAGTTTGTAAGCTTTTCTCCATATACAAAACTCGTACAACAAGTTTTAGACCCCAAGCTAATGGAACAGTAGAAAGGTTCAACCGCACTTTACTGAACATGCTGTCAATGTATTGTAACAAAAACCAGAGGTCATGGGATGTCTATCTTCCACAAGTGATGATGGCTTACAGATCAACAGAACATTCTACTACCAAATTCTCTCCGAACCAGATGATATTTGGGCACAACATTCTGGTCCCTAGCAAGGCTGTCATTGGTCAACCAGATGAGGACCCTGTAGACATGGATGTTGATGAGTATGTAGCTGACTTACAGGAGAAGCTCTCTGAGATTCATACAACGGCAAGACAAAATCTTAAGAAGCAGGCTGTGTACAGAAAGAAGTACTATGATGTAAGGGCAAAACATAGATGTCTAGAAATGGGGCAGCCAGTCTGGATGCATGATCCAACAAGAAGGATTGGTGTGTGTAGTAAACTGAGCAATCGTTGGAATGGGCCGTACCTTGTAGAGAAGAAGTTGGATGATCTAACCTTCCTGATTCGCACTTCACCAAGTAAACCACCGAAAGCTGTTCACATTGATCGTCTACTACCCTATCGTGGTGAAAACTTGCCAAGGTGGATGGAACGATTCAGGCAGACGCCTGATGTATAAGCAGTAAACAGTTCTTTTTCTGTATGTAAATATTATGTTGTTTTGCCATTAATGCTAGTGAATTTCTTGCATCAACCTGAGTTTATGGTTGAACTGATCCGTGAGTGTACCAGAGATACCTTGGAGCAGCACGTTGTTGAACAAGCCTAGGGGATTGTTCAGAGGGAAGACAAAGTGGGGTCTTCTGTGTAGGAACCTTAGGGGGTTTCTGTTTAGTAAGACCAGAGGGGTCTTGGATTAAGAGGGCTACAGGAGTCTTCATTATGTTGGGCCTAGGGGTCCCAGTTTTCAAGCACAGAAGGTCTTGTGTTTGAGTCTCAAAAAGCAGTTTAGTGAACAGAAGCTGTTCGTCCCACTGTGATTGTGCGGTGCTCAATCGTGGCAACTCTTCGGCCGGGGGTTTACACATACTAGGTATCAATGGGTCAGGCGGTATTTTTCAACTTCAAGGTGGGGTGGATGCTAGATTTTCATTATCGACCATTTTTCTGATGTGCACTAAACCATGTTACTGTTTGCGGCAAATCCAACTGCAGAGAACCTCAGTTTATGTAATGGAATAAAACTGATGTTTCCTTCGTCTTGTTGTCTTCAAAATGATATATTTTCAGATGTCATTCAGATGCTGGTCATGTGATGCAGGGTTTGATACAATGAGTGACAGAAGAAATCACTACATGAACAAGCCTCACCAGTACTTACAGGTTTATTGTCCATGGTGCGCTGGCGGTAGGACGTTTAGGAGGCCTGCTGACCTGAGAACACATCTTGCCAAGTATCATAAACGTGAGGTGGGGAGTCAGAATGCTGGTTTTCCAACTGATGAAGAGTGCTTCTTTCTTTCAATTGGGCCAAGGGCGTACTGTCAAAGCGTGAGAAAGCTGCCAGCAGAAAATGCAATAACTTCCTATCTGAGGAATGCAGTGATTAAAAATCCCGGTACGAAATCTATAGAGGCCTGGAAGTGCGGTTGGGAGAGATATGGTCCAAAGAGTTCATCTAAAACCCCATATTCACCAACTAAGCCAGATTTAATGGAAACTTTAGATGTACAACTTGGTATGGGGACAGCCACTTTCACGAAATTGGATGAAAGCCAGGGCACCTTCTATCGCATAACAGTATCTGCTTCATCTCCAAAGTCAAGAGACAGAGTTGTACGTATGATGGGGTGTGTCAAACCCCAGGCCATTTCCTTACCAACTAGGTGGGTTTCATCTTCACTGAAAGCGGGAGCGATAGCCAAAGCAGCCAGGCTGACGGCTTTCAACATAGCACAGGTGGAGGAGAGCAGATGGGAACCAGAACCACCACAGAAAAAGAAAAGATCAGAGTCCCCAGCAATAGATTCTCAAACAAGTAGTTACAGTCCAGATAAAGAAAGAGAGTCCTTTTCTCCTGAGCTAACAAAAACTCCATTAACACCAATTCCTTTTCCTGAAAATGAACCAACTGTAGATGAACCACAGACGATACCATTTTGCTGGTCAAACAATAAATCCCCAGAAAAGAAGGCACAGGATAAGACAGACAACAACAATCTAGTCGCAGATGTAACAAGTCAACTAACTACATCAAGCACTTTCAAACTGTCTGCTGGGTTACCATCTTCTGCGCAACTCATTCTTACATCCACAGCAGTCACCTTAGTTCCCACAATGAGTACCATTTCTACAGCAACAAGACCAACATCGCTGTGTAACCAAGTTAAACCCACAGCATCAGATAGTGGCAGTCCATCGTCTTCAATAAGTAGGGTGTCCAAGAAATCAAAAGCTGTCTCTGATAATGAAACAATAGGTCAATGTTCAAGCGATAGTCCCTTTGATATAGATGCAGAGGTGTCTTCTGTAGCTGAGCAGTTACTAAGGACAGGTGGTATGCCCCTGTTTCCACCTGCAAGGCGTGACTGGGAGAAAGCGGAAGCAACCTTATCACCAGTTTCAGGAGTGTTTAGTGTCTGGCCTCCCACTAACTGGAAGACCATGGATCCAGACACTCGCCTTTTGGTATGGGAGACCGCATCAACAGCACTGGCGTTGAAGTGTGGATTTCCCCTTAATCGTCAGTACATCATGGATGCATTCCAATTCCTCGCGTTACCTGGGAGCAAGGATCACAATACATCAACAACAGAAGCACGGTTGAGGCACACAAATTTCACCATCTTGAGAAAATGGTGCAAGGAAAACCAATAGTGGAATCTAAAGAATTACTGAAAATGTTTGAATCCTCTGCTAGGGAAAGTATCTCCACAAAACCAGGTCCATACACAGATCTCTTAGAACAAATCAAGAACATTCCATTAAGAATAGATTAGAAACATTAGTCTGATACATTTTCTTTTAAATACATAAGTCTTCTCAAGGCAAAGTTTAATAGCAAGTTTATTTACCTTCATATGAGGACTCCTGTAATAGCTGACATTCATCTGGATAATATTTGGTTTTGTATATGATTAGTATTTCTGTATTTGATGTGTTAGTCGCATAGGACAGATAGTCATTGTATTTTATTCATATATCAAGTATGTAACCTTTTATATAAAGTTATGTTTGTTCCTTTGATTGTATCAAGACAGTTGCATTATGGCGCAAATACAGGAGTATTTGGTTCTTTGAGGTGGGGAGAGTGTAAGGGAATGCCTCCCTTACAGGGTTATTATTTTAGTCAATAAGATGTATTTTTGTATTCATAGTTAAATTGTTTGAGTTAAACTTTGACATACCTATGACATGTATTACAACAATAATTCCATTCTTGAATTTCTAGAATTGAACTTTAAAATTCCAGCTTTCTCTCTTAATATTGTAGTACAATGTGTGTATGAAGATGTCTTTATCAGTCAATGACCTAGAAATGCATTGTCTCTGTTGAAATGTAGTGTTTATCTACTAGGGCTCCTTTCTGGACAATTGAAAGGTTTACATGTTTAATACTGAGGAATTTCATTCATAAAAATGTGGGTCAAGAAGACAAGGACTACTTTTTCTATTGTTGGAGTGGCTGGCTTTTCATGAGTTTAATGTCATTTTACTTGAAATTTCGCAGAAATGTTCTTTGTAAAAATTAAATGAAGAGCCACGATTGAGCCACGAACGATAGGCTGTAATTCATTATTTGTTGTGTTATATTTTTGTGCTCTGTATAGAAATAGTAAGTATTTTTGTCTTGTATTCCTACACTTGGCTAAAATGCACGTGGCTCTTCAAGAATACAGACGCAATAGGTCATTTTCTTTGTTGTATTATGTAGTATTTCAAAATTTATTAGAGAGCCGCGATTGAGCCACGCGCGGGATGACTGTTTTAATTGTCAATTTTTGATTTTTGTCAGGGGCTCATCACATAGGTGATGAAATGCCAGTCCTTTCATTGGCTGAGGCTGTCACATGGTATACCCAGGAAAAGTATATAAGTAAGAGAAGCAGGCAGCCTCAGCATCTTCTCAATCTTCTTCAAAAATCATATCAAAGCTTAAACATCTTCTTTCTTATATTAAAAACAGTGCAATACTGGACATTATTGAGAGCAAGGTACTTTATTTATACACTTTTCTGCTCTGTTTAAGAATGATTTTGTTCAACAATAATTTTGTGAATTATTAAACTTTAACAAGAACTTTAAAGATGATAAATTACCATATGATTAACAATCAGAGATGTTATATTGGACTTAGAATAAATAACTTAAATAAAATGTGATAATTAAGCACTGATATAGAAGATCCCGTTACATAGACTGAGTCTCACACTGGAATTATAAGCTTTTGATTTTCGATCTTCGCTGTATTAAAGCTGATAATCAACAATCGCTTTGTTGTTTGTATGGAGTACAAGGGTTGCCATGATTTACCAGTTTGTATGTGCTATCAAGAAGGGTTGGTAGCATATGCATACTGGTTATTCTTCCCATGATGCCCCAGCCCCTATGAGGTTAACGAGGTGCGGTAGCCATTACACATGGCCGACAAACGGTTAGACTAGGGTGCACGTCTCATTACCATAAGGGCCTTAGACACCGCCATCCTTGACTATAAGGCATTCCTCGATAGATGTGTATACCGATGCGAGGTACCTTACAATATTTTCTTGTTGGTTTTACAAATGCTGTAGATCTATTTCTTCCTTATACCTTTATCAACACTGTCATGGTCCTTAAAGTCTAGTGTTTATTAAAATTCAGCTGACTTTTTGAAGTATATAGAGATGCCCAAGGAAGAACTCCTGCATTAAAACGTGGTTTGAAGTCTTTCAAATAGCACAGGTACTTTACAAACTATCGACACTGCAGCAGGGATGATCTGTTAGATTTACAAATTGCTGATGTTATAAATGCAGTTTGAACTATATCGACCATCAAACTGCCGCTTTATTATTTGAAGTAACGACCTATTCCAGTAAAAACCATTGAGCCTGTAAAAATCCATTTGAATTTTCAAGTATGCAGTTGGCTGTAGAAAACATGCAGCCAGTGTTTATCGCGCAATAAAAAACGATCACGCGAGTAGAGTATTAAACTATCAAAAAGACTTGACCTATTTTTATCACTTAGATCCGGTTTCGTTGTTGTTCCACTTACAACTCAGACATTCACCAGGAAAAAGGCTGAATGAAATCTTACCAGCATTTTTAGATATTTATAATTCTACCATGGTTTTCATTAAATATACGTGTACTAGATGTGTCTTGTTTATGCTGTTGCTAATACCTGGTGTAGTTTTAATACAGAGAAGGAAAGGAAAAAACTCAGGTAAGTTAGTTTTGCTCGTTTTCGTAGTATCACAACAGGATTTGTGTCTAGTTACAACTCTTTCTTGTTGTTAAAGCGAGGAAAATCTGAAAACAACTGAAAATGTTATAAGTTGAAAAGGTTACATTTGAACGGATGTTGTGATAGTGAAAATATTTCATTTGAACGGATGTTGTGATAGTGAAAATATTTCATTTGAACGGATGTTGTGATAGTGAAAATGTTTCATTTGAACGGATGTTGTGATGGTGAAAATGATTTCAACGTGCGTCTTCTGTTTTAGAAGGGCTTAAAGACATTTAACAAACATTATTAAAAGAAGATGTTTACTGAACATTTTATGTAATCATTTGATGCATGTTCATTATCGGCAGTCCAGTAAAATTACTAATTAAGTGACGTCCAAGATCTGTATCATGTGACAAGCCTCAATAATTTGAGAAATAAACACACAAACTATCACACATTTCTCCTGGTTGGATCAAAGTTATTATCATTTTGTACAGGGCAATTGAAACGTAATTACTGAAGGTTTTTGTTGTTGTTGTTGTTGCAGTAGTATCAGAACTCGATTTTTTTTCTAATGCTTTTTTTACAAACCATATCGCGGTATCTATGCGAGTTAGCGTGTATCAATCCTACTGAAGTGACATTTAATTTTGCTTTATACCGTTGTGATTGCATGTCATTTTGTATTTTGAATTGCTTCTAAGAGTCCTGGATATACAAAAAAAAAAGACAAACAATTCTTCAGTCGCAGGTTTGTTTAGAGTACAATATCTCAGTTAAAAGTAACAAATCACGTTGAGTTTAATATAAAGCTATTGTCATAAATGGCCAACGGTAACAACAACAACAACAAAACCCCAGCTTTTAACCAGAACTGAAATTTATTCGTTAACTCAACGCAAAAAAAACAGAATATATGAAAACAATAAAATATTTCTGACATTTATTTTGAAAATGAATATTTATGTTTATGCCTATTCACTGTTTATGCTTAGTGTTTGAAGAAATACTAAGTGGGGTTCTGAATGTCCTAACCACATTTCAAAGCTTCTCAGTTAATATCAACGGAATTACACAATACAACGAATATGAATTACGTGTGGCTGAAATGCTCCGATGTTACTGTTCCACTATGTTATAATACAAAAAATAGTAACGGAGCTATGGAATGCAAAATTAGGACATGCCATTTGCTATTTGTTACTTTCTACTTTCTACTTGCTTCTTGTGATTGTTACAGATTTTTTCGCCAATACCGATAAAAAGAGCGGGAAATATACATTATAATTTGCACTTTCAGCCAAGAAGCCATTTCGTTCCTGTGAGCATTTTCTGTATAAAATAATTAAATCAAGTAACAATATCCGGTTCATTTACATACAGTGAAAACGGATCCAATCAAAGTATAGCAAACGGCCAATAGCAATTAGCAAATGGCAACTAACAAATACAAGAAGCAGCTAGCAACATTTAAGTAGTAACTTGCAAGTAGCAAGTAGCAAATGGCAACCAGCAAAATGCAAATAGCAACTGGCAAGAAGCAAATGGCAACCAGCAAATGGCAAGCAGCAAGTGGCACTGATCAACTGGCAAGTAATAACTGGCCATAGCAAGTAGAAACTAGCAAGTGGAAAATAGCAAGTGGCAAGTAGCAAGTGGCATGTTCCAAACCGCATTCCTCACGGAGCAGAGGAGTAACTAAATATAATGATTACTAGCGGATTTCATTCAAAATGTGAAAAGTCACTGTTTTCGCTCAACTGAGGGGAAGCTAGCCTGGCACTAGGCTAGATTGTTTAAATTATATTTTCATATACATCTGCTACTACACTGACTTCTCACTTGACTTCTGACTTCATACTGATAGTGCAACAATCTACAGCAAATTTTGGAGGACCATCTTGACAAGTAATTCTAGTTTAGCTGAGTCCCTTTTGTAAATGTTATAATTGTCATGTATTTCCGCGATTCACTAAAATGTTCAAGTTTGAAGAAGAATAAGGGTGGTAAGTTACCATTCCAGAATTGGACTGATTACAAAGTTATCGTTAATTGATTCTACTGTCCATGGTTTAATGTTAGATTATTTAACAGTATATACTGTTGTTTACATTTATCTCAAACAAAATGCATAATGTATTTAACTCGATTCCTTTGCTTAAAAATAGTTCGCATGAAGAATTACCTCATTACCTCATTGTCAGATCACAGATGTTTGTTTATAGGTTATTTAAATTAGCTTCTGACTTTTGTCCAATGCAATATATTTTATTTAGTTTATTGTCTCATTTTTTACATGCATATATTAATTAAAAACATATAAATATACCATTCAATATGTAAAAACCAATCTAAACAGATTTATATGAGACATTTAGTTCATATTTACATTTACAACAAATATATATATATATATATATATATATATATATATATATATATATATATATATATATATATATATATATATATATATGCACGTACAATACCATATTATAAATAGAGTCTATGGTTAGTGCATATGCAGACAAATATTTGAATAACCTCTAAACACAAGCACCTGTGTGTCAGTTAGCTGAGACAATTTTCTCCACGCAGTTTTCTCTTCAATTACCTAAGATATTTTATCCAATTAATAACGTTACAAATACTCATACTTTCTTTAAGTAAAGGGAAAATAGAGAGGACAGTTTTGTCTTGAATAAATATAAGAAAATTGAAGGAATCGTACATGTACTTAAGCAGTTGCTTAGATGTCAATACAATTGAAATAGCATAACAAAATCAAAAGCAGAGCTTTCATCGTCAAACAAATCCCCATAGAATGTCAGAAGTATGTTAGAATCAAATATCGCTTTGTTAACGTAAGTACGCAAGCTTGCACGTATTTTAAAATGCATGAGTCTAAGAACGTGCCTATTACTGCTATTTATAAATTTTATATTAGTCTCAGTTTTAGCCCTGATTAGATCCTCCTTAGTAAATAGTTACATAGTTTCGCAGCTGATATCCCTATATTTAAGTTTACTTTTTTATCCAGTTTTATGTTTTATGTTTAAATAAAATATGAACATTATTCTTTGACAAGGTGGTCTACTTGATTAAACTAAAAGCCTGTTTTATGCTACTGAACATGATATTCCCTCAACCAAAATTTATTCAAACTAAAATCAAGTGGTGTTAAAAGTAGGTGTTCGCAAATACCGAAGTGCCTTGCGATATATAATATATAGAGAGAACAAGGCATATAGTACGTGTTTAGGTCTGCTTAAATATCCAGTGGTACAGTGTAATTTGTAGGTAAGCCATGTCAGCCACCAGAACCGGTTGAGAATGCTAAACTAAAGAGCGATTATGAAGAGAGAAAAGAGTTCAACTACAAGGATAAAATAGAATATGACTGCAAAATAGGGTATAACATGGAAGGAAGCAAGAGATCACGGAAATGTAAGAGGAATGGCAAATGGTCAAATGTCAAATTTGAATGCATATGTAAGTACATAACAAAATTTGCTAAGTATCACGTTTTATAAACGCATATTTCTTGTGTTTAGTTGTGGTAAATGAGAAATTGACATTGGCTAGAAATTTATTTTTTTATGAAAATAATAACAATAGAAGTGTTCATTTAAGCTTGTTAATTGCCGAAATAATGTAATCATCGAAAATCAACATTTTAAAGATGACATCCTAAAATCTGAAAATCTGGAAAATCAGGATTTTGTTAGGGTAAGCTATTTAATACCTTGCACGGTGTCGCACAGTCACGCAATGTTGCACTGGGTGGCAATGGTCTGTAGATGTATATTGATAGAGGTACTTCTCGCAGATAATTAAAATCAAATTCCTTGTCAATGACCATCTGTGAACGAGCTGCTTTAAAGGACCATCAATCGGTTCTGGGCTTCAGTCGTTGAACACTCCCGACCTCTAACGTGCAGATTCAAAAATATTTCAAGTCATATGAAATCAATTTTACATCCTTAAGACAACGCTCCTCTGGGATACCCCAAGGACATTAGAACCTGGCTTTGTAAAAGCCTATCATCAAGCATTCCAATGCCTCTGTTCAGGTCATATTCATAAAGATGACGTCCTACTTGTCGATTGGTCACAGTTTTTGTGAATTTCAAACAACGATAACTCAGAAAAATCTTGCTGTATGTAATCATGTTTATGAATGCACATGGCAAGAAATCATTGCAATGCGTATGCCTTTTCTCAAGCTTCTCCTGCAAGGTGTACATGGCGTATAAAACATACTTATCAGACCCATATAGAGTTGTATAATTAGTAGTTATCTGATTTCATTTGGGGATAATATAAACGAATATAAAATGTAAAAAAGTGATCCTTATCAAATTTTGAGTAGTAAATACGAAGGCACTTTTACTCCATTGCCGTATTATATCTCCAACAATAACAGCTGTGTAAAGAGATGGCATGGTGGAAACATAATTAGAGGGGACTGGTTTAAAAGATTTGCTTTCGGCTCTGTATTCAAAAATGAAATGCAAATCCGACTAAGAAATTATTTTTTCTACTCCTGAAGGTCTTGTTTGGGTTTTTTGTTATACTCGACACGATGCAAAGAGCTCACTGTATCAAGAGTTTTAACATATAACTTTTATATAGAACCGATGGGAAACGGACTGCTAAATACGCCAATATGTTTACGTTAGTTTGTAAAAAAAAATAATTCAGTGATAGCACAATTAAGTAGACATGATAATATCAAGAAGGCTCAATAAACTCATGTTTAATGAACCGAAATGTCGTAAATTAATTCCATGGATGCAAGATTTTTTTGAGAAGTAAATGTAAATGAAAACGATTTTACGAAAGAATGATGACTTACTAACCGAAATACGAGAGCTGAGTCCTAATAGAATAAATATAAATATTTTTATTTGCGCTATTTTGTTCCAGTAACTTTATGCCCTGAGTTGCCAACTATACAGAATGCAGAAATTTTTCAAGGTACCAGTGATGGCATTCGAAATAACTATGAAAGTGTGGCTGAGTACACCTGTAAACCAGGTAGACCTTAAAACTAATTTTAGATTATTCAATTACTAAGGGCTTTTATAGAAAACGTTTGGAGTTGTAAAAAATGAATAGCATTCACTTTGTGGAGTAATTCTATGTCAATTTTACCTTATATGGAAGGCAACCCATCTGTATAGACAATTTGATATATGAGTTTAAGGCGAGTAAGAATACTTTTCAGATACTTAGTGTAGCCATGATGTAGTATTATCTTTTAAGGCACCCCAAAATACACATTGAACGAACTAAACTTGTTCTAAAATTTAGAAGTTTGCTTTTAAAAAATTGGAAAAGATTTTGTAGTCAGTCATCACTGTTTCCAGCAAAAGTTGAAATGGTGTTAATTATCGCTCATGGCGCATGTATACAAGTTTTTTTTCTGTTGTATTTCTCTAGACTTGTTTAGTATTATGACCCTTTTCCTAGTCTCAGACTAAAGTTTCTGACTTCTGATTAAAGTATCTAAAGACCGTCTTGTTGCAGTTCCATTCCTGCAGGAACTGACACAGTTGTGAATTAAGTTCGACAGAAATCTTTCTACTGCCAATGTATTTAGCAGGATCAGTGTAAATTTTACACCCATTTTTTCAAGGTTACTACATAAATAAGACGAGATGTTTTTCACGTATTTGTCGAGCTGATGGTACATGGAGCGGAGAAGAGCCAGTTTGTGAGAGTAAGGCAGTTTCATTTTCAATATACGTTTCACCCTGCGAATGGTAAAGTCTTGTGGCATACTTTCTAAAGCCTACATACCTGAGAACAAAGGAGTTCCGTTGACTTTTATATAAAAAAGAAGCTTGTGGTTTATATTTTTATGGTGTTTAATTGATTAAGGTATGGCCATGACCTATTTCCTTAACATATGTATAGAAACCCGTTCAAAAGATCGCGAGCTGGAGTACTTTATGGATTTAATGACTAGTATGATAATATAAATATTTTTTTCCAGAACGCTGTCACTTCAAACCGCATCCAGATATGTGTTTTTCAACTTATGATAATGAGACATGTAGAAGCAGTGATTTCGAAGTTCACAGCAGATATACTGTAAATATACGATGTAAGCACGGGTACACACTTTATCGTTCAGAAGGTGGTTCGTCTGTAATGGTGAATGGAGGAAACACGTCGGTAATGTGTAAAAATGGAACATTTTTCAAGGATTTCAAGTGTGTACCAGGTAAGACTTAATATTATTTGTCGATTTTGAATGTCAAATCAAATGATTATGTTATAATGGTCCGTTATATGTATTTTTTAAAATATATTTTTGTATTAAGCTGAAAAAACACAACATGCTTAATACACAACCTAAAAACATTAACTCAGCCTCTTTGTGGGGTTGAATTGAAGAAATAACCAATGGTATCTCCGTTCTGGAGTTAATGTCTGCAAGTATAGACAAAAGAATGAAGTAAATATTTTATTCTTATAAATTCTGTAAAACGGTTAGCAACTCTATTTTAAGTCGGACATAAAGTTCTACTTTGAAATAAGTATACAAAAGAAACGTGTATCTTCATGTGAGTACTTTTACAAGTCCAGAAACAGGGCCAAATCAGACAAAAAAAGGTGACCAGCTATTTGGCAAAATTTACATAATCTTAACATAAAAAAGAAATATAAAGGGTACCGAAAGTCAAAATTTCGAATGTATATTTTAAATCAACTCTTCGTTTTATTTCATAACCCAAAATATTACGAAAATCTGCGATTTCCAAATACATGAATTTTGACTTTTAAAATCGAAAATTGAGGTTGTCCCTTTGTTTATAGACAGCACCATTGTTGCAAAAATATATGGCGAGAGAAAGCGAGACTTAAGGTTTGTGACGTAATTGTGGTCCATTGGAGAATGGCGGAAGTGTACACACCTTGATTCGTAGATTTCATCTAAATAAAGTGTTGTATTTGTATCTGGATAAATAATGTAACTCATCATCTAAAACAAATTAATTTAATCATACAAAACTCCATCTGTACAAAAACACCTTTGTTAATTAAATTATCTATTCGTTTCAAGCTCTGTCTGTATACAAATCTTAGATCTGCGGATAGAATAAGGCATGTCTTATAATACTTTTTGATTATTCATAAAAAGGAATATCAATTTAAAATTTTGATGAACATACATTTCTATATATTTATATATTTCATTTTATTTGAGTCTCATCCATGTACACGTTGTAGCGCCGATATATGTCCAAACGTCGAAAAATGTCCAAACGACGATAAATGTCCAAAAATTGACGATAAATGTCTCAATCGCCGATAAATGTCCAAAACTCCTTTAACGATAAATGTCCAAAAATTAACGAAAAATGTCGCAACAAATTAGGTGCTCATAAATGTCCAAATCGGTTAACGATAAATGTCTCAACTTTTCATATGTTAATTGCATTTATTTCTATGACCAACAGTAATGCATCAGTCAGTTATAAAGGTTTCCATAGGGATTAAAAGTACCGATTTAAGTAGCGTTCTCACCAGCATCCCGGCAAAGCCCAGGACCACTCCCAGACGATCCGGGATGAAAATATTGTTGCAGTCTCACTAACCCCGGTAGCACTACAGCGATACCCAATTTCCATACTTATAACAACCAGGATGAACTCCGGACCATCCATGCAGAGTCCAGGTGAAACTACGGATAATGCAGATAGTAAGTGGACGACGGATGACCTAACACGATATTCAAACGCTGTTAAGTCTTCGATCAAAAGATCATAAAAGCTGAGATCGATGCTAGCACAGCCCCGGATGGTGTCGGCAGAGTCCCGGATGATCCCGGCAGAGCCCCGGTACGGTCAGATAGAGTGCCGACAGTCACCGGTAGAGCCCCGGCAGAGCCCCGGATCATCCCGGACGTTGCCGACAGAGTTACGGACGTACCCTGGTCGTTCCTGGATTACCCGACCGACCACCGGGACTCTAGCGGGATGCTTGTTAGACTGTAAAAAAGTTAAAAAAAATGTATTGGAAAATAAGTTGATTGTTGGATACAGTCTATCTCCCTTACCATTAAAAGGGAAAAAAGAAATAAGTTATTAAATGTAGCGGATCCGTGGTCCAGTGGTAACGCGCTGGCTTACCAATCCAGGGGTCGCTGGTTCGATCCCCCGCTGCACCACTAACTTTCTAACTTGTCTTTCGCATGAGACGTTAAACCGAGGTGCAGTGCACTGGTGCTTTACACCGGGCACTTAAAAGAACCAGGGTCGCCTCTGGAACGGGGCGTCTTCTGTATCATGCACTATCCCCCGAAAAATAATATACTAACAATCTTCAGGGGGCGTTGGTCATATGGGCAACCGGTACCAACGATAAAAAAGTCAAATAAAATAAGTTATTAACATCTGCATTGCGCTACTCTACACTACTGGCTATATTCAGAGTCGTCACTCGAACTCAACCTCCACTCAAACTCGGGAAAGGCTTTCTTAAGAAAGACTTGAGGACGCCTTGGTCAAGGTGAACTCAAGTGTAGAATTGGTATTCATAGTTGAAAGTCTTCCTCGACTTACCCGAGGAAGGTTTGAGTAGCAAATCACCCGTAAAATCAATGTTATAGGTGATCTGTTCAATAAAATATACAATAATTACATAATTCATTATCTATATCAATTGGATTTCAAGATAAGTATTGATTTGAAAGTATCATAAATATGAGTTTGGTACAGACATCATTTGTACATGTACTTTTGAAAATGATTTGCAGAATAAAACGTTGACTAATGAGCAAGTGGTCTGTGTACAATAATAATTCATCTATATTTAAATTATATTCTTGCTTCTACCATCAAATTGCAGAAGTCTATCGACAGAATTAATTTATTCTACGTTTTTTAAAAATGTATTAATCAGGTTTTGAGTTATTTTCACGACTAAAGCGCAGTTTGATTAATAGTGAACAGTAATATAACTTGAAAATGTGAAACATTTTGGACAGAAAAAGAGGTATGCTTATTTCAACCATATTCATTTATTCAGTTGATGCACATAAACTAATATTTTTCTTAACAGTTGATGAATTTGTCTTTACGTACAAAAATGGTTGTTACTATTAGATTGGTACTTTTGAATATTCATAAAATTGTGTCTTGAAATCTCTTGCCAGATAGAGTTGCAGATAGAGTTATTTTTCTTAACTTTTGACCACTTATTGTTATTGGCTTGATTGCCCTAGGTTGGTAGTATTTCAAATTCTCTATTTCGTTTCTGCATAGCTTTCATGATATTCTGTCTTTGGTTATTATGCATCGACGCGTAGAGGATTGATTGGCACTGCGGGCACGCTGTCACGTATGAAAATGGTGTTTTGAGCTTAAAGGAGCGCTTCGCCATCGACGGTTATCAACTAATGATGTCGATGTACCGGGTTATAAGTGTACTGTTTGTGACCTGTCTGTCAAATTTGGCCAAACAAATTGACTTATGGTTTTCAGATTATAATAAATGGCTGCCGCGCTGATTCTTTTCATATTAACAAAATTCCAAACAAATGTTGATCATTTAAAAGGAATGAAAACAAACAAAATATACGAATACGAATACGAATACGAATACGAATATTTTATTTCAGCATAAAACATTATACAATGTCTATAGCCTGTCTAATAACATATAGAGAGAGAGACACACAATAATAACAAAATAAGGAGGTTTTCTGAGGAGAAAAAAGTACATGGTTATTTGGTAAACAACATGTGTAACATTAGATATAGATCATGATACACGTATTTGGTCAGCAAAGTATATATATTTTGACAAATTAAGAATTGTTTTCTTAGATTTTGATGACATAATTATTTCGAATTTTTTAATTGTAGGCCAATGACAAAAATATGGTGCTAAATATTTTATTCTTAAATTTCTGTAATTAGGACAAACTAGCAAAAAATGAAATTCGTTTTCTAAAACATCCATACTACAAGACTTGCATATTCTTCGATTTTGATCTAAATTTTCGTATCTTCCGGTTTCTATCATCAAGTTGTGGGCTGATATTCGGAATCTAGTTAATGCAATTTTATATTTACCGTCGGGTAATATTTTTAAGTATGTTTCTAAGTCGAACGCATGTTTAAATATACTGTATGATTTTAAGCGGCTGGAATTATTTACTTCCGAATACCAAGACTGAAGATAATTATCAATAATTCGTTGTTTTATCATATCGAATGGAATAAAAATATCAAATTGATTATCCCATATATATGAAAGACCTAAATTATTTAATATATTTTTTATATTCAGAGCCCAATTTCTTCCGTTTCGTATTTGACCACGATCACAGTCTTGTTTTAAAAGTGTGTAAATAATTTTTGGTAATTCTGTATTATTCTGTTTCAAAAGTTTAAGCCAATATTTAATCATTATAACTTTTCGGCGCACGAAAAATGGGGTACGCCCAAGTTCCCCATAAAGGGCAGCCAAGTTAGTTGATTTTCGGACACCTAATATTCTACGTAAAAATTTCGTATGTACCATCTCTATATCGGTGGCACTGTGCATGCCCCAAATCTCAGCGCTAAAGTTCAAAATAGATCCTACGAGAGTATCAAATAAATAACATTTCCTGGTAATAGGTAATTCTATTTCTTTGAAAATTGTAAATAAATTATATAACGCAAAAGATGCATGCTGGGCGATGACACGCTGGCTCCTTAAGAAGTTACCATTTTTGTAGAATGTAAGCCCTAGGTATTTGAACGATTCAACAACCTCTATAGCAGTACCATATATGTAGAAATTAAACGTGGACCTTCCGTTTTCAAAAATCATAGCTTTTGTTTTGGAGGTATTAATTTTCAGACCCCAGGCTTGACAATAATTTTCAACATCTGTAAGCATTTGTTGTAGTGTTTCAGGCGATTTTGCGAATAATACTTGATCATCGGCGAAAAGTAATAAAAATATTTTTATTTCGTTTATTGTGAAGATTCCTTCAAGATCAGTGTTTATATTTTCTGTAATATCATTAACGAAAAGCATAAAAAGTAATGGGGAACTCGGGTCCCCTTGTTTCAAACCGATATGTGATTCAAAAAATGGTGAAAAAGTTCCTTTGAAACGAACGCACGATTTAACAGTTGCGTACATAGATTGAAGAGCTTTGACTATTTTTGAACTTGCTCTTTGTTGTAAAAGCTTTTGCCATAAAAACGATCTATCAATTGTATCGAAACATAATTCATAATCTATGAAAATACAGTATAATTTTTCTTTGGAATTCAATACTTTAGTAATAATTGAATGTAGAACGAATATACAGTCAATAATGGATTTACCTTTCTGAAATCCAAATTGGTTTTTATTGACTTTTTCTAGACGATATGACCAATCTGTTAATCTATTTAACAAAATTTGTGAATATACTTTAGAAAGAATATTTACTAGTGTTATACCTCTATAATTTCGGGGATCGTTTTTTGTTCCCTTTTTGAAAATTGGTGAGATTATTCCTTCTCCCCATGACGTGGGATATTCGCACGTTTGAAACATTCTATTATATAGTTTTAACAAAAACGGGGAAATAATATCATAGACTGATTTAAGAATTTCACTACTCAATTGATCGTTTCCGGGTGATTTGTTATTTTTTTGTGTAAACACTGCTTTCCGAATTTCCGTTTCTGTGATATCCATATCGAGGTTTTCGTCGAAAATATTTTCGTCTATTTCGTTATTAATATTATTTTCATCGTTGTTCATTTCTGAGCCAAACATTGATTGAAAGTGTTCGTATAATTGGTTGACAGTTAATGAATCGTCGTCTTCGGGTTTCGGTTTGTAAGTATTTTTTATATTTTTCCAAAAATTTCTCGGCTGTTTTTTTGCAAGATTGTCAATTTTTTGGCCTTCTTGTATACGGTGTTTTCGCCTAGTCTTTTTCCTAATTTTGTTATACTTATTTCTAGTTTGAACGAAATTAACGCGGGTTTCCTCTGTTTTATTTCGCATATAAATATTTCTTGCTTTTTTAAATTCATTTCGCGCTATATAGCATTCTGCATTGAAGTAGTTTTTACGAACTTGTTTTTTGTTTTTCACTGTATTGACTGTTTTTCCAAACGCGTCGTGCGCATGTTTTGATAATAAAGTTGTAAAATCTTTGACCACGTGATCGATCGGTTGGCCAGTTATGGCGACGGTCATTTGTTCTAATAACTCAATACTATTCATAAGCATTGAGCGAAACAACGGTACATTTTCTTCGTTAAATCTAAGCAATTTACATGGTTCATTTTTATTATTATCGTATGGCTTGTTATGCGATTTTATGCGGAAGGAAAACGATAATGCTGCATGATCTGAAAATTCGGTGAAATTTTCAACACAGAATGTTTTTAAAGTATCAAAATCTGTAAAACTTAATAACAGATAATCAACTACACTAATACCCCTATGCGAGCAAAAAGTGATTTTCCCATTATCTTTACGACCGTTAGCTATAACAATACCGCAAGTAATGCAAAGATCAAGTAGACGTCGTCCGTTTTGGTCAAGTACGTGGTCTACATTTTTCCGTTGAGGTATTTCGTTTTCGTTAATGAAAAATAAGTTTTGATCTAAGTATTTGTCGCGCGTAATGTGATCTAAATTGTTGGAAGTTCGACTATTCATATCGCCCGAAATATAAACTTTGCCCAAAGTGTTATATTTAACGATATCAGTTTCTAATATATCAAAAATATCAGTATCAAAATTTGACAAAACTGTGGAATTTATAGGAGGGATATAAACATGTCCTAAGTAAACATCTTGTTGAAACGGAAATAAATCACCACATATTTTTACCCAAAGTATACCTTGTTGATGTTTTTCAGCAACATTTATATATTTCTTTAAATGACATTTATAGTAAAAAGAAATGCCGCCGCTAAAGCGACCCCTTCGGGAGTTATTTGACTTATTTCCATAGATTAAATCACAGTAGTATCCGTTTATATTAACATTTAAACTGTCTTGTGTAGATAACCATGTTTCATTTAAGAAAACTAAATCAAATTTTGAAATATATTCTAAAAAGTCTTGATCCCCAAGTTTTCGTTTAAGTCCGTTAACATTCCATGCTAAGATCTTTAGATGATCCTCATCTTGACCCCTCTAGCGTGCTGCTGTGGCTGTATCCCCCGTTGGTAAGGGTCGATGTTCGACCCCATCGATATAAAGCTTCGTCCCTACGAATTTGACCTCTTTTCCAGCGTCCTTAGCTTCTTTCATAGCCGCGTAGAACGGTTTCCGGCCTTCCCTAATCTCCTTCGGCAGCTGGGCACTTACACCTCGTTTTGCCGACTTTAAATTGTCGGCGAAATCAAATGAACGTTGTCGAATTGCGTCTCTTTCTTTCATATAATGGAAGTGAGCAACAATAGGCCGGATCTTCTTTCCCTTTGTCGATACTGATCTTACCAGCTTGATCTTCGTCCATTTGCAGTTCCGTTGTGAATAACGTTTTTACTTTTTCAACACAGTTTTCATCTCTGTCTTCTCCAATTCCATAGAACATCAAATTATTGTTCATACTCCTATACTCAAGGGAGGTAACTTTTGCATTTATTTCATTGTTTTGTGTCCTCAAATAATCAGTTCTTTTTGTGAGCATTTCACATGATTGCTTCAAATTTCTTATCTCTGATTTAGTTTCACGACATTCATTTCTGCTACTTTCAATTGCACTGGATATGAATTCACATGCTTTCTCAGTTTCGTCTACTCTTTGGTCTAGTGTTTTGAATTTTGCCTCTAGATCAGTCACTTTACTGTTAATAGAATTTACCGTACGCTCTATCTTGTCAATGATATTCAACTTCTGCTTTATTTGCTTGACTTCTTCAAGCAGCTCGTTGGCCCATGCAGGTGGCGATAACTGAGGCCCGAAGGGTCCCGCCCCTGGACCCGCACCAACACCCATGCTGAAGTGCGGTGGCATCATCGGAGGTGGACTTGGTACATAAGGTGCATACCCTTGTGATGGGAAAGACATCATGTGGTAGAAATGTAATGGATCTACAGAGTCTACAAATCTAGAATCTTTTGATTTTTCACTGACCTTGTCACTGGCTTTATTCTGTTTATGTTTCTTCGTTTGCCTCTCACCTAGTTTTTGCACATTTGGTATAACACACTGGCTATTATTATCACTATGTCCACTCTCTGAATAGCCCGTGCTTCCCGTGATTTCATACAATGGCGACGTGGCGGTTCTTTTGTTCTTCCTTTTTTCTTCTTTATTTACTTCAAAACTATCCGATATTTTCGAAATGTTTACATCCGACATTTGTAAAACACTTTATTAATCTAATAAATCACTCCTTTGAAGAATAAATCACCATTTAATGCATAAAAATCCGAATTTATCTGGAGAGCTAAAAGCATGTCCTCTCTCTATTAAATCACGTCATCACGTATTCGTCGTATTCGTATTCGTAAATTTGATTGAAAAGGATCAAGAACAAAGATTTTAGTAGGTATTCAATAATTAATCTTAAATTGTATATTTTTTAAGTGTTGCATATTTAGCAAGACTAGATCAAAGTGATTGTCAATGCTTTATTTGGCAGGATTATTTAAAGTGGACTGGTGTTTGCCAGTTTGCTTCAAACTTGGAAACACCACCATTACTTTGAAGCCCATTGATCACCTATAATGATTGTTTGTTGTTTCTTTTATAAGAAATAATTTTATAAACATAAAGGGCGAATTGAGAAATAATTAGTTTTTATAGCACTTTTCTTACATGTTTTCGGTTTTATCGTGTTTGCCTCTTGGTTGGGAGGCACAAAACAGCACAGTCACGTCAGACGCTTTAGGAACTTGATTAATTTCACGCGGCCGTTACTATTCTTCGTTTTGGTTTTTATTTCCTGAAATGCGATTGCCTTCCAAATCTTGTCTCGTTTCGCCCCTTCAGCACTGCTTACGTATAGTTATGGTGAACTTTTATGTTTAATTGCATTTCCTCTGCCAAGAAAAAAATGTCAAGTCAAAGCATTAAAAAGATCCTACTATATCAAAGCGTTTACCAAACTCGGTACAAATTTCAGACATTGGAACAAAACTTAACCCAAGTGTTATAAAAGGTTTTTGATTAGCGTATAATATTCTTTTCCGATATAATTGGTTAACTCTCTTGCACGACAAACTTTTGTGCGTTATTGATTAATGCAAGGGAATATAGGGGGCAATTTTGAACTTACTGACTGAACTGACCCCTTAGATCTTGCCGAGCAACTGGTCGTTTATTTAGTCATATAGTAACGACAATGCAAATATATGTTAATACAAATGTTCTATACTTGCACCGCTGTAAACAACTACACTTTTAAATAAGACAGTTCCAGGTTGGAATAATGTATCATTTAAGATTACTCGATTCCAGTATTGTGTTAACTGAGCCTACATATATGACATTTATGACAACCATTGAAACGATAGAACATGTATCGCACACAGACACATATTATGTTTGGAGTGTTATGAAAATGGCAAACAAAGAAAGCTTGGAACTTGACTGTCTCGAAACACAGTATCAGAACTTGTATAAAATTCAATTAAGGCTTGTGCATCTTTGATTAGAGAAATATGAAAATTAGTACGAAATATGTTATGAATGACAAACACGTAACGAACGAAATTCCTAGCGTCTCGCTGAGCTATGTATAAAGGAACGAACGAATGAATATGTCGATAAATAGAGAAAAAGTTGACAGGAAGCGCTAGATTTGTTACTGACAGATACCTTTTACACTTGGTAATCTACAACGGGTTTACCAATCTATAACAAGTTTAATGATAAGATTTAATTGACTTTAAACATTGAATAAAAATTCTAACAGTTTACAGACGCTGAGTAAGTTACTTTGTAAAGTTATAATTGGACAATATATCCGACTTGCGACATACGACATTCAAATTCAAAATCATTTTGTTTGAATGCCGTGCTGACACAATATTCAAATTGTATGTGTTTCAAATGTCGAATGTCGTCCGAGCACCACATTCAAACCAAATAAATTCAAATTGATTATCGTTTGTCGAATGTCGTGCTGGTAAACATTAAAACCACCAGTTTTGAATGTCGAATGTCGTGCAGGCGCATCATTCAAACGAAATAATTTTAAATTTTAATGTCGTTTGTCGTGATAGCACACCATTCAAACCAAATTATTATTCATTATTTTTTTGTCTATACATTACGTGTTTCAGTTCCCTATGCACAATATGATTTGTAGGCAAGCCATGTAAGCCGCCAGAACCAGTTGAGAATGCTACTCTTAAGCGCGAATACGAGGAGAGAGAAGAGTTTAACTACAAGGATGAAATAGAATATGACTGCAAAAAAGGGTATTTCATGGAAGGAAGCAAGAGATCACGGAAATGTGAGAAGAATGGCAACTGGTCAGATATTGAATTTCAATGTACACGTAAGTACATTATCTTATGTAATGTAGAAGAGGTGTAAATAAGAAGGCACATTTACTCCCTTGCCGTATTATTATGTGATACGATGCAAGCATGGGTGACACATTTTATCATTCAGAAGGTGGTTCTTCTGTAAAGATCAACGAAGGAAATACGTCAGTTATGTGTAAAACTAGGAAAATTTTCAAGAATTTCTAGTGCGTACCAGGTAATGTTTATTTTTCTAAATTTTTGAATCTAAGTTCAAATGATTGTTTTAATAGTCCATTCTATGATTTTTGAGTTCTCTATATTTTGATTTAAGCGGAAAAAACACAGTCGACTGAAAACATGACTTTTAAACATCAACTCCGCCTCTTTTTGGAGGTGAATTTAAGAAAGGACCAACGGTACCTATGTGTTTGAGTAAACGTCTACAAGTATAGACAAAAGAATGGGGTAAAATATTTTTCTACTAATACTGTTATGATGTTAGCACCTGTATTAAAAGTCGGACATGAAGTTCTACTTAGAAATGAGTATAGGAAAGAAATGGATTTACTTATCTCAGTACTTTTACAAGTCTTGATACAGGGCAGAATCAGACGAAAGGGTGACCAGTTAAATGGGAAAAGTTGTAGAATCTTAACATTTTGAAGAAATATTTAGGACTAAATTGAAAATCGTCTCTGCAATAACAAAAAATAAATCCGACTGGTATACATGTCTTCTCCGTTTCTTTGATTGGAGATAGATCTGAGGCCTGAGGTTGAACTCAGAACCAGATACCGAGCCAAAGCATGTGTTACTTTGGTTCTTTTACGCTAAAATGCACTGGTTTATAGAAGAGAAAGCTTCTAGGGCTACACACCAGATTTTCTAATTACAGTCACATGACCGCCTCTTATCCATACCTTCGCGTTGAAAAATAGTACGACAGTTTGTATGGGTTTTCAGTGCAATTTCGATAAAAGTTGTTTGATATTTTAGAATTCTTTTGATTTTGAAACTATAAGGTATAATTTCAATTTTTTGGCAAATCAAACTGTAAAAAATAACAAGTTAATTATTTAGTATTCATCCGCAAATATTCATTCATAAAATGTACTACGCATTGAAACAATCGATTTCAAATCGGCGATGTATTCTGAATGCGTATAATGAGATAACGTATACACGAAAACGTACACGAACAACCAATCACGCTTTTGACTCTATTGATAATTCTTTTTTGTTGGCAAATCAATCAGAATAACTCAAATATTTTCCTCTAATAAATGTACTTAAAATATTTTTAACATCCTTGCTTTTAGTTTGCATGTTGATTAAATTATCAATGTCAATATAATTACCTGTTTTCCCGAATCTTGACCGAAAAAGCACAACCATTGCTACATTATCAACTGTCCGTATTTATGGCGATATTTCGCGTTTTATAGAACAGAACATATTGTGTTTATGCCAGTCACAAAAAGTATTTGAGGCTTCCATTAAACAAACCATTCCTTGATTATACACAGCAGTTTCCCGAAACACGTTAGTCTGAACGAAAACATTTAAACAGTACTTACTCGAATATCGAAATTCGGATAATTGATGGAACGTCCGAAAATCGAAAATTCGAATCTTTTTCAATATGGCAAACCAAATATTAGAATATTGATTTCAGCATTCGTTCCAATCCCTACTTCTTGATAAACTTTTATTTGTATATAATGTATATTATAATGTGTATATATTAATGCTTTTGTTTTTTTTAAAAAAAACTTCAGTTTATTATTGATAAGCAATGATCTCCAAATACCTTGGTCATAAAGAATGTTAGGATTAGAACATTTCAATGAACACATTTGGGGTTTCATCATGACCATGCTTTGCCTTAAATTAATTTCATGCCATATTTCCTATACAAAGGGTAAGATCCAGTCTGAAATTATCAATACCTTAAACAAGTTTTTTTAAGTATCTGATAGAATAGGACTTTTTATGCAAGTTTACTTCATGTAAGGGAGGATGTATGTGTCACATTAAAAACTTGTCACAAAAGGTTATTCTACATAGTCATTATGTAGGTCTAGGACAAATCTGAGTAGATTGAAATCCAAATTACATCTAGTAAAACAGCACTGAATGTTTTGAACATGGTCATGGAGTCAAGAAATTAGGTCCGGTTAACTTCTTTGTTGTCTGTGTAATTGTTTTTAAGGGGGCAATATATATTTGCAGTATTTTTTTCTTTTCAGGTTATTTATCTACTGTTTTCACATCTTAATTATTTCCTCACATGATTTTGTTACTTTTTAATTAACAGTTTACTTACACAAAATTATATTTGATTTCTGTGTTTCTCTTTACTTGGATATTAGCTATTGTCAAATATTTCAGTTTATTAGAGATCACCATGGTATTTCCCCTATTTTTAGCTCATCTGTTTCGAAGAGAAACTCGAGCTATTATAATCGCTAGGTCGTCTTCGTTGTCGTGCAAAACTTTGATGTAGCCCGTTACTGAAACACTTAAAGGTATCACAAAACTTTGAATACTTGTTTAGAATGAAAAGGGGCAGTTGTAAGACAATGGACGTTATTCTGAAATATATTTTTGGAGTAATGCCCCTTTTTAACTTAGAATTTTTGTCAAAATTGGTTATCAAGTGGAATGATTTTAAATCTATCAAAGGCACCAATATGAAACTTGAAATATTTGCTTATTATGACAGGGCACAGTTGTAAGACAAGAGGCGTTACTCTGAAAGCTGTTTTTAGAGTTCTGCCCCATTTCAACTTGAAATTTTGTTGAAATTGTTTATTGATATAGAATATTTTGAAAACTATCAAAAATATTGTACTCATTCTTGGCATACTTGCTACTGCGGACAAGGCACATCTGTACCACAAGGAACATTACTCAGTGATCAGTGTTTCTAGAGTTATGCCCCTTTTTCACATGGAAAATAATTAAACGTTTTTATAAATACTAACATCTTAAACATTTACAATCACAAAGTTATTCGTCTTAAGTGAAGTGCATAACAGCACTTAATGAATAGCACCATAAAACTCTTGAAATTAATTTTATTAAGTCGTTGCTCTGAACATACGAACATACGAACCGCATGCGATGCTCTTATTAGAGTCTCAAATGATTATAGTGTCTCCCGTCACATCTGTACGTCACAACTCAGAAAATACTTGAGGGACTGGGTTTATACTTTATACAATGGTCACACTTATGTGAAAAGGTAGTCCGAACAAAGACTCTACATTGGCGAATTTTTGGATTATCTCCATTACTTATATGTTGAAATTATGCGTTTCTAGAGCATATCTAATAAACCAATTGAAGAGATTGATATGATTCTTATCACATGAGTGCAGTGACAAAGAACAATCTTCACACATTTTAACTTTCGCTTCTGACAGTACTCTCTGTTATTTGATTTATTTGCTTAATTTACATATGAAAAATTTTATCAGTAGTCAAGACTGACCCGCCTCTTTCTTTTTTATACGGTAGACTTTTTCTACAATATATTTGCGGAATGGCGGCCGGAAGAATAGAGTAATGCGCCAAACATGATTTTTTGATAGAGTTTATAGTTTTATCGTGTCAGCGCTTTGGTTGGGCGCCACAACAAAACACAATCACGTCAGACACTTTACGAGCGTGATAAGTCTCACGGGGCCGTTACTATTCTTCGTTTTGCTTTGGTGTCTCCTTTCTTTCAACACTACTTACGTATAGTTATTGTGAATTATTATGTCCAATGGGTTTTCTTTCGGTAAAGAAGAAAATGTCAAGTCAAAGCATTAAAAAGATCCTACTATATCAAAGCGTTTACCAAACTCGGTACAAACTTCAGATATTTGAACAAAACTTAACCCAAGTGAAATAAAAGGTTTCTGGTTAGCGAATGGTATAATTTGTTAACTCGCTTGCACGACAAACTTTTGTGCGTTATTGATTAATGCAAGGGACTATAGGTGGCAATTTTGAACTTACTGACTGAACTGACCCCTTAGATCTTGCCGAGCAACTGGTCGTTTATATAGTCATATAGTAACGACTATGCACATATAGGTTAATACAAATGTTCTATTCTTCCACCGCTGTAGACTACTACACTTTTAAATAAGACAGTTCCAGATTGGAATAATGTATCATATAAGATTACTCGATTCCAGTATTGTGTTTACTGAGCCTGCATATATGACATTTATGACAACCATTAAACGATAGAACATGTATCGCACACAGACACGTATTATGTTTGGAGTGTTATGAAAATGGCAAACAAAGAAAGTTTGGAACATTGAATGTCTCGTAAAACAGTATCAGAACTTGTATAATTTAATCAAGGCTTGTGCAGCTTTGATTAGAGAATTATGAAACTAGTACGAGATATGTTATGTATGTCCAACACTTAACAAACGAAATCAAGCGTCACGCTGAGCTATGTATAAAGGAACGAACGAATGAATATGTCGATAAATAGAGAAAAAGTTGACAGGAAGCGCTAGTTTTGTTACTGACAGATACCTTTTACACTTGGTAATCTAAAACGGATTAACCTATCAATTACAAGTTTAATGATAAGATTTAATTGACTCTAAACATTGAATAAAAATTCTAACATTTTACAGACGCTGAGTAAGTTACTTTGTAAACGAAGGTAAAGTTATAATTAGACAATATATCCGACTTTCGACATACGACATTCCAATTCAAAATCATTTTGTTTGAATGCCGTGCTGGCACAATATTCAAATTTTATGTCTTTCGAATGTTGAATGTCGTCCTAGCACCACATTCATACTAAATGAATTTAAATTGATTATCGTTTGTCGAATGTCGTGCTGGTAAACATTAAAACCACCAGTTTTGAATGTCGAATGTTGTGATAGCACAAGAATTCAAAAGAAATTATTTTAGATTTGAATGTCGTTTGTCGTGCTAGCACAACATTCAAACCAAATTATTTTTCATTATTTTTTTGTCTATACATAACGTGTTTCATTTCCCTTTCAATTTTAAATTTGAATGTCGTTTGTCGTGCTGGCACAACATTAAAACCACGTGTTTTGAATGTCGAATGTCGTGCTAGCACAACATTCAAACGAAATTATTTTTCATTGTTTTTGTCTATACAGTACGTGTTTCAGTTCCCTATGCACAATATGATTTGTAGGCAAGCCATGTAAGCCGCCAGAACCAGTTGAGAATGCTACTCTTAAGCGCGAATACGAGGAGAGAGAAGAGTTTAACTACAAGGATGAAATAGAATATGACTGCAAAAAAGGTTATTTCATGGAAGGAAGGAACAGATCACGGAAATGTGAGAGGAATGGCACCTGGTCAGATATTGAATTTCAATGTACACGTAAGTACATTATCTTATGTAATGTATTAGAGGAGTAAATAAGAAGGCACATTTACTCCCTTGCCGTATTATTATGTGATACGATGCAAGCACGTGTACACATTTTATCATTCAGAAGGTGGTTCTTCTGTAAAGATCAACGAAGGAAACACGTCAGTTATGTGTAAAACTAGGAAAATTTTCAAGGATTTCTAGTGCGTACCAGGTAATGTTTATTTTTCTAAATTTTTTATCTAAGTTCAAATGATTGTTTTAATAGTCCATTCTATGATTTTTGAGTTCTCTATATTTTGATTTAAGCGGAAAAAACACAGTCGACTGAAAACATGACTTTTAAACATCAACTCCGC
The DNA here is from genome assembly GCA_012932295.1 of Cyclina sinensis. Taxonomy (NCBI): domain Eukaryota; kingdom Metazoa; phylum Mollusca; class Bivalvia; order Venerida; family Veneridae; genus Cyclina; species Cyclina sinensis. Next base: position 54,927,644 of record JAAONU010000011.1, on the reverse strand, counting down.
CTCTTTTTGGAGGTGAATTTAAGAAAGGACCAGCGGTACCTCAGTGTTTATGTTAATGTCTACAAGTATAGAGAAAAGAATGGGGTAAAATATTTTTCTACTAATACTGTTATGATGTTAGCACCTGTATTAAAAGTCGGACACGAAGTTCTTCTTAGAAATGAGTATAGGAAAGAAATGAATTTTCTTATCTCAGTACTTTTACAAGTCTTGATACAGGGCCGAATCAGACGATAGGGTGACCATTTAAATGGGAAAAGTTGTAGAATCTTAACAATTTGAAGAAATATTTAGGACTAAATTGAAAATCGTCTCTGCAATAACAAAAAATAAATCCGTCTGGTATACATGTCTTCTCCGTTTCTTTGATTGGAGATAGATCTGAGGCCTGAGGTTGAACTCAGAACCAGATACCGAGCCAAAGCATGTGTTACTTTGGTTCTTTTATGCTAAAATGCACTGGTTTATAGAAGAGAAAGCTTCTAAAGCTACACACCAGATTTTCTAGTTACAGTCACATGACCGCCTCTTATCCATACCTTCGCGTTGAAAAATAGTACGACAGTTTGTATGAGTTTTCAGTGCAATTTCGATAAAAGTTCTTTGATATTGTAGAATTCTGTTGACTTTGAAAGCATAAGGTATAATTTCATTTTTTTTTCAAATCAAACTGTAAAAATGACAAGTTAATAATTTAGTAGTCATCCGCAAAATTCATTCATAAAATTTACTACGCATTGAAACAATCGATTTCGAATCGGCGATGTATGCTGAATGCGTATAATGAGATAACGTATACACGAAAACGTACACGAACAACCAATCACGCTTTTGACTCTATTGATAATCCTTTTTTGTTGGCAAATCAATCAGAATAACTCAAATATTTTCCTCTAATAAATGTACTTAAAATATTTTTAACATCCTTGCTTTTAGTTTGCATGTTGATTAAATTATCAATGTCAATATAATTACCTGTTTTCCCGAATCTTGACCGAAAAAACACAACCATTGCTACATTATCAACTGTCCGTATTTATGGCGATAATTCGCGTTTTATAGAACAGAACATAATGTGTTTATGCCAGTCACAAAAAGTATTTGAGGCTTCCATTAAACAAACCATTCCTTGATCATACACAGCAGTTTCCCGAAACACGTTAGTCTGAACAAAAACATTTAAACAGTACCTATATTCGAATATCGAAATTCGGATAATTGATGGAACGTCCGAAAATCGAAAATTCGAATCTTTTTCAATATGGCAAACCAAATATTAGAATATTGATTTCAGCATTCGCTCCAATCCCTACTTCTTGATAAACTTTTATTTGTATATAATGTATATTTTAATGTGTATATATTAATGCTTTTGTTCTTTTAAAAAAAACCTTCAGTTTATTATTGATAAGCAATGATCTCCAAATACCTTGGTCATAAAGAATGTTAGGATTAGAACATTTCAATGAACACATTTGGGGTTTCATCATGACCATGTTTTGCCTTAAATTAATTTCATGCCACATTTCCTATACAAAAGGTAAGATCCAGTCTGAAATTATTAATACCTTAAACAAGTTTTTTTTAAAGTATCTGATAGAATAGGACTTTTTATGCAAGTTTACTTCATGTTAGGGAGGATGTATGTGTCACATTAAAAACTTGTCACAAAAGGTTATTCTACTTAGTCATTATGTAGGTCTAGGACAAATCTGAGTAGATTGAAATCCAAATTACATCTAGTAAAACAGCACTGAATGTTTTGAACATGGTCATGGAATCAAGAAATTAGGTCCGGTTAACTTCTTTGTTGTCAGTATAATTGTATTTAAGGCGGCAATATATACATGCAGTATTTTTTTTTCTTTTCAGGTTATTTATCTACTGTTTTCACATCTTAATTATTTCCTCACATGATTTTGTTACTTTTTAATGAACAGTTTACTTACACAAAATTATATTTGATTTCTGTGTTTCTCTTTACTTGGATGTTAGCTATTGTCAAATATTTCAGTTTATTAGAGATCACCATGGTATTTCCCCTATTTTTAGCTCATCTGTTTCGAAGAGAAACTCGAGCTATTATGATCGCTAGGTCGTCTTCGTTGTCGTGCAAAACTTTGATGTAGCCCGTTACTGAAACACTTAAATTTATCACCACAAAACTTGGAATACTTGTTTAGAATAAAGAGGTGCAGTTGTAAGACAATGGACGTTATTCTGAAATATATTTTTGGAGTAAAGCCCCTTTTTAACTTAGAATTTTGTCAAAATTGGTTATCAAGTGGAATGATTTTAAATCTATCAAAGGCACCAATATGAAACTTGAAATAGTTGCTTATTATGACAGGGCACAGTTGTAAGACAAAAGGCATTACTCTGAAAGCTGTTTCTAGTGTTCAGCCCCATTTCAACTTGAAATTTTGTTGAAATTGGTTATTGATATAGAATATTTTGAAAACTATCAAAAATATTGTACTCATTCTTGGCATACTTGCTACCGCGGACAAGGCACATCTGTACTACAAGGAACATTACTAAGTGATCAGTGTTTCTAGAGTTATGCCCCTTTTTCACATGGAAAATAATTAAACGTTTGTATAAATACTAATATCTTGAACATTTACAATCACAAAGTTATTCGTCTTAAGTAAAGTGCATAACAGCACTTATTGAATAGCACCATAACACTCTTGAAATTAATTTTATTAAGTCGTTGCTCTGAACATACGAACGTTGGCACCGCATGCGATGCTCTTATTAGAGTCTCAAATGACCATAGTGTCTCCCGTCACATCTGTACGTCACAACTCAGAAAATACTTGAGGGACTGGGTTTATACTTTATACAATGGTCACACTTATGTGAAAAGGAAGTCCGAACAAAGACTCTACCTTGGCAAATATTTGGATTATCTCCATTACTTTTATGTTGAAATTATGCGTTTCTAGAGCATATCTAATAAACCAATTGAAGAAATTGATATGATTCTTATCACATGAGTGCAGTGACAAAGAACAATCTTCACACATTTTAACTTTCGCTTCTGACAGTACTCTCTGTGCTTTGATTTATTGCTTAATAAACATATGAAAATTTTTATCAGTAGTCAAGACCGACCCGCCTCTTTCTTTTTTATACGGTAGACTTTTTCTACAATATATTTGCGGAATGGCGGCCGGAAGAATAGAGTAATGCGCCAAACATGAGTTTTTGATGGAGTTTATAGTTTTATCGTGTCAGCGCTTTGGTTAGAAGGCGTCACAACAAAACACAATCACGTCAGACACTCTACGAGCGTGATAAGTCTCACGGGGCCGTTACTATTCTTCGTTTTGCTTTGGTGTCTCCTTTCCTGAAATGCGATTTCCTGCCATTCGATCCTCCAACACTGCTTAAGTATAGTTATTGTGAACTATTATGTCCAATGGGTTTTCTTTCACTAAAGAAGAAAAAGTCAAGTCAAGGCATTAAAAATATCCTACTGTACCATGCGTTTACCAAACTCGTTGAATAAAATATCTGACATTTTAAAGACGCTGAGTATGTTACTTTGTTAACGAAGGTGAAGTTATGTGTGGTTGATATATTACGTAATTGAAATAATGATTCAGTTTCAGAGTCATGTATTGTTCCGGAAGTTCTCAATGCCCGTTTAGTATCTAAAGCTGAAGAAACATATGAACACTCTGACAAGGTAACATAAAGTGATACTCTGATATTATTTAGTTAATGAAGAATGTAGAGGTCCAATACAATGAGATATTAATCTATATATTGTTTTCTTCTATATTAATTTTAAACTTCAAAACACCTTATTTAAAGTTTGAGGATACATTTAAAACACAACTTTCCAAGACAATTAAAATGTGTCTAACTTTAAAGATAAACACGCATTCAATTTGTGATAGATATGTTTCCAGTGAAACGTCTTCTCATTTCAGATTATTTTTAAATGTGACGAAGGCCATCATTTTTACGAGAACGACTCAGAAGACAGAAAGACGAGACTGGAAGCGATTTGCAATCTCGGGAAGTGGTCAGAAAGCATTCCATCAGGGTGTCAGCCAGGTGTGAAATACTGATTCTACCAAACAAAACAAAAACAAAAAACAATAAGAGCGCTTGCATAAGAACGGTTACGCAATAGTTTTAGTACTACATGTATGTTGTAATTAATCTTCAGTGTTTAGTTCAAGGGTTTTTCGTTTTAAATGTATGAAAAAAAGCAGTAAACAAAATTACATATTCAACTAACTTCTTTGTACAGACATTCATGTATTATTACTCCGATATGCATGCGGTACAGCCTGGTATAAAAAAAATTTAAAAAATCATTTTCTAAACAGGCTGTATTCTTCCATCTGACAACATGTATAAGTTCATGGTTGACTACAATACAGAATATAAAGGCGAAATAGTAAGTTTATGTGATTTTATATCTTATTTTCCTAATTCTTCTGCTAGAAACGTCGTATCAAGTGATTCTGTGATGTGAAATAATTTAATTTAATTTGTTTATTGTCCTTTCAATACTCTCAGTTAATTTTGAAAATAAAGAGTTCAACAAGTTGCCCTCACAAGGAGCACTCGTGTAGTTTAGCATCTGTAATTAAAAACATTCATTCCTTTTCAAGTAAGTGTATGACATATTTGACATCATGATAGTACAATGATTTATGAATGACTAGCCCAACAGAATTAACTTCGTTATTCTCTTGTTTTAAGCTTAACTGTTTCTGTTTTAAATCTAAGCACTGAATGGTTGGAAAAAGAACTTTATTTGATGAAATATATGCGAAATATTCTTATCCACATTTTCCTGAGATTTGAAATATGTTTAAGAACATGTGCTGTCATTTGTTTCATTCTAAAGAACATATACAGAAGGGTTATTCTTACAAGAATGGTAATAAAAACAGGTTGTTATTCTGTAATATTCCTTGAAACAGGCATGCATCTAAATTTATTGCTTGATTTTTGTATTTCGTCTAGATTGTGGTTCCTCTGAACCATACAAGCCCTATGAAGCTAAAAATGTTTCTGTTAATATTATTTCTTACAGTTACGAAGTGGCGATACCTTGCTTGTGATGTGTAGAGAGTTTAGCTTTTATGACTATTATAATGACATTATAAAAGAAACGGAACAAAATGCAACGTGCAACGGGACTGTTTTGTCACAAATTGAGATTGACTGCCAAGATGTTGGTAAGCACAATTTAAAATACGTTTAACGTCTTTTATTCATGCAGAATCGTGTGCTGTTTCTTTTTCATGATTTTATATCTTATCTTTATTATCCAAACCAACAGAAGATGAAATACCTTCAATAATTTTCAAGGGATTTCTATATCAATGATTTCTATTTGAGAACACGTTTGGTTATTTAGGTCACAGATTTAGCTGTAACATATTATTACATAACATAACAAATGGTTCACTGATGCAGTTGGGGAGAAACAGAAAAAAGAATCTTTTCTTTAAACCTAGTTTCAGATTTTCACAGGGCTTATTTATATTGAATAGGTTCTGTTATATAGAAAATGTTTTCTTCATATTCATCTAGTTACAAATAGAAAATGAGTCTTGATAAGAAACATTGTTTTTAAGTTTTGACAAGTCTACGTTCAGTAACAATGTCAACATTAAAACATTTGTGGAGGAAATAACCAAAAAAGATTTGAAGTAACCTTGGATAGCTGTTTATAATGAAGTTAACTGAAATAAGTATTTCATAAGATAAATACACGATCTAGAAAGTTGTGTGGTTGGTTAATTATACATGTACAACTATACAATTTTAGCCAATATCCGAGTTTCAGCGAACTTTGTAATCATAAATACTAACTACATATTTCAGTTATACCCAAAACATGCAAAGAACTTCAGAATGGACAAGTGACAGAAGTGTTAGGCCAATTTAATGTGTCTTGTAACAAAGGCTTTTCGCTGAACTTTTATTTTCTTGAAAAGTCCTTATTCACTTGTAAAGATGGAGTTTTGAAAAGCGTACTTGGAGACCAGATACCTGCATGCATACCAGGTATCATCTTTTTTACTTTCTTAAAATATAGCAAATCTGCATCTGAATGCATTGTCATTAGATACTGTAAGGGATATCTGTAATGCAAATGTCCATGTAGCTGGTCACAAAACAATGTGTTTCGGGTCAGATGAAGATAAATGATAAATATATCATATGGCAACTGTTCTGTAATTTTATTTTAGATTTACCTGTCCATTAAAATAGTTAATGAGGCTTTCCTGCTTATTCTTTTGCTTGATACCAGCTTGTTCGGTTCTCTTCGACCATTCTTTTCAAGCTTGTTTTTTCAAATCAAGTGTAGATATTACTCGACCTAAATTATGAGTAAAAGAAGGCGGTATTGTTCTGATGAAATCTGATTAAAATCATATCATCAAAGCCACTATCCTATGAGATTCAGACGATGACCGATAGAAGGTTACGTAATAGCGACCTTCTATCAGTTAATTAGAACTGTGGTCTTCATGAGCTTCTGTCTGTATAAGGCACGTAATCAGTGATTTTCATTTTGATGGATGATTGTTTATTAAAATAAAAAAAATGATGGATATAAGCAAAATGTTTAAAAATAGTTGACATTTTGTGTGATTTCATTTTGCGAATCAACATGCATTGTAATTTCATCATCAAGCAAGTGTAGAGTGTTGCTAGCACTAAGTGTGACTGTTTGATCCTTCTTATTATTTTTTGCTGCTTCCAGATGATTGTCGTATCCCGTATGACATAGATGATCGTCTTTCTGTGACTTATAGAGGTGGTTTAAGTCTCTCAGGAGGTTCTACAGTGAAAAATGGATATTATGTTTATTTCAACTGTTCAAAGGTGGAAGTTCAAAAGTACGAGCCATTGAATAGACGGTTTAAATGTATTGCCGGTCAGTGGATCGAAAACGAAAGAGACAAAACTTGGAAATTTGGAAACAACGGAACGTTTCCCATCTGCAGGGAAGGTAATTTGCTGTTTAAATACATTGACGCATGTACTGTTTGTTTCTAGTTCAAACTGCGTCAGTCTAAACAATATTAGGATATTGTATTTAGTACGAAACAGATTAAAAATTCTAACATTTTGGTATTAGAATGACGGTGTTTGAATTCAATATAAATATGTAAAACAAACTCTTCATATGAATAGTGTTTCAGTGTCAATTGGCATTCTTTTAGTTTCCCACAGTTAGTGCTTTGGGATTTTTCTTAAGTTGTGCAACGTCTTGAAAGTTGTTGTATTTATTTCCAGGTTGAATTTTGTCTACTGAGAAAAAGCATTTAAAAACTGACATGTTTTAATGATCTTTCAATTTACAATCATATTGGTACATTTTGAGTTACAGCTATTGGGACAGCACGGTTACCCTACGGCCTCAATATATATGAGCTGTTTAACATAAGCTTCAATTCAGAGTCTTGTCACAGAAATGTATTTTAGCAAAAACGACTTTGATTGCTGGTGTTGCTCGTATAATTAAAATATATCATAAATATCAATATTTCTTTAAGAAGTTATATTGTTTTTGAAACAGAGAACAACTGTTAAAGACAAGCGGCCTCTTTATCGAACTAGTGTGAATGATTTCAAGATAAATTTGCCTAATTTTGTAATTTGCCTAACAGGCGACATTTTAAAAATTTAGTTCTGACTGAATGGGTTAAACAATCGCGTTTATTTACTTAATGTTATACGTCTGCTTGACACGCTTTGTCAGAACAACAATTTTTCTGCTTGTTTGATACGAGATGAAGAACCGAGTCAATGTTAAGAACACTTTAAAAAGGGAAGTATGTCGACAGTCTGTCAACAGCCGTTTCTTTCCTTGTCAGTTTGAATATTCAAACCACAGACACACTTTAAGACAAAACTTATACATTTCTTTTCAATGCATTATACTATGAGATTTATTTTAGATATATTAGATGCAAAGGTTTCTTTATTTGACTTCAGTTATCGGAAAATTTAGAATATTGTGTAAAGCAAATATTTTATATCGCTTTAAATATAATTTCATATGTAAACGTGTCCTTATCGTTTTTTAGCCATTTGTGAACCAGCTTGCCTCAATGGAGGTCTTTGTCACAAGGACAACGAGTGTAACTGCAAGCATATGACAGGCGGAGAACGCTGTGAAAAATGTAATTAATGAATTTTTGTTTAAATCTCTGGTATGAGGAACGCTGCTTAACTTTTATTCAGATATTTACAACGAAGGAAATCATTTCAAAATACTGCATTTTAAGCTTTGTAGTTGTTGTCTGTTGGTTTCCCTTTTCTCAAATACGTGAGATGTAAAATTAAACAAAAAACACTCTATACAAAATATAAAAGAAAAAAAAATTAAACAAAAAACACTCTATACAAAATATAAAAGAAAAAATACTTGCAGCATTTCGAAACAATTTGCATGATAGAACAAAACAACACAGTTTATCATTGCCTTGCCAAAGTGAGTCGGGTTTAGCATGGCCAGCTTTTAGGATCGATCCTTGTTCGTAGTGTTTACGTCTTACAATATGAAATATCCGAACATACAGAGATTTTGGATTTGTTACCTGCCAATACCTAGAGGATATTTTGTCATGCTTGATGAAATAGACATCCAAATGTCAAAAGATCTCCACCCAAATGGTCATTAGTTAATTAAAACCAGTAAGTATTAAGAATTTGTATTTTTGCATATTTATTCGTCTAAATTGGTTTTTAATATTTTTTCGATGTAATGGCCCTGTAATCATTAACGGCATAACCCAATTGGTCACGTTTTACACATAAATATAGAAGAAAATCTTACAAAGATGTTTCCATTCTGCAACTATAAGGCATCGAGTTTTTATTGCAATTACTATTGAGATCCATGCGAAAAAAAAGCCACAAACTGAAAGTTTCAAAATTACTCAAGAAAGACTTACAACTCATTTGTATTTGCAGGAATAAAAGGTGTAAAAGACTTTAACTTTGAAAAAAAGAAAAAAAAAGAAAGAGGCTGAGTTTACTTAAAATTGGTGAAAGATCACATATAGGAAGTTTTAAAAAACTTAGTGCTTCTGGTTCTAGTTTCCTCGCACTTTATTTGTTTAAAACTCAGATATATGTATCTCAATTAACACTTAAAGTATCAGAATAAAAAAGTATCTTCTTAACTGTAAAAAGAACAATACGATATGTTTGTTGAATGTATACACATCAATGAGGTCGTGTCTAATTTCACTTGGGCATTTTTCAAATTAATCGATAGTTTATATTGATATGTAAGCATTCAACATTGACTATCTTAGTTAGTAGACAAAAAAATTGTTCGACAACTAAGCCTGTTAGTGTGTGTGAGTGCGTATAAATAATATGAAACTGGTAGCGTGACTGGGCTCTAATTAACATTTACTTGCACTTATTATGCCATGTAATTGCTTTTACATTTCCTTTTTTTTTTAATCAGAGTATATAGAGATATTTTGAACATTTTCTTACGTACATATATGTCAATTCTTACGTACAATATGTCAATTTTTACAAGCAGAAACAGTAAGAACAGGTGTTCGAAACCAAGGGAGATAATTCTAAATGCATCTGCAGTAAAAAGACAGTAAGATATTTTAGGTAAATCTTTATAGATCGAAGTGGAGATCTGCAAAACTTTTGCGACTAAAGAACAATACTAGTTTACCTTCGATCAGCTCACTAAATTATTGTTTGATTGAATATAATATCACAAGTATAAGATTGTAGGAAGAAACATGAACTGTCCCTGTAAGATGAAAATGCCCCCAAAGTAGTACTTTGACCTTTGAACTGAGTACCAGTCATTCAGGGGTCAATGTGAAATAAAGATAAGTCAGTTGGAAGGCCTTTTCTAAAGGGGTTTTGTGTCCAAGTACGAAGCATATCCATTTACTAATAAGGAAGTTTTGGCCAATGTTAAAGTTTTTGGACAATTGGATCTTTAAGGTGAAGGTCATTCAGGGGTCAAGGTTAAATACATATAGATCAGTTGGAAGGTCTTTTCCAAAGTGGTGGACTCTAATCATCAGTTTTGCAATTTTGAATTTCCATTAAATAAAACCTTCGGAATATTGTAAGGACAAATTAAACTTAAAAATTTGTCAATTAAAACATTAACATTCTTATGTACTTTAAAGTGATTATAAAAGTTTATTAAATGTGATTAAATTGTCGTACATCATATTATGATTCTGTAAATAGTGAAATTGTCAATATCGGTTATAACATGCAAGTTTACTACTGGTTGTACAATCTAAACTATGGCATGCACTTCCGGACCTGAGAAAACTTAACAATATAATACAAAAATTTATCAGTGTAGGCAAGTTACAGTCCAACACTTAATTTGATCTACCTAATACACCAATCAACTCTGAAGCTTAAATTAAGTTATAAATGCAATTGAATATATTCAGTACTCAAGACAGATCCAAATCCTTAGCTTACAAGAATAAGTAAATCAATGGTGGTTTTTGTTGCCTTTTTTAAAATAAAATTCAACTCTTGAAGAATTGACACTTCTGTACCGTTGTTTCAATAATATAGATCTATGTTGGCAGTTTTATCCGTTTTAATATCGTATGACAATGTCAGCTGAGAAATTTGTTTTTCTTTTTCTTTACTTAATTTGTAGTCAGGCTTGCAGAAATCCGACAAATCGTCGGTTTTTAGCTCCCCTGAGCACAAAGTGCTTAAGGTGAGCTTTTGTGATCGCCTAATGTCCGTCGTCCGTCCGTGCGTCGTCAACTTTTTCTTCAAACAACTTCTCCTGAACTGCTGGGCCAATCTTGCTGAAACTTGGCAGGAATGTTACTTGCATGAAGCTTTACCAAAATTGTTCAAATGGTTCAGGTCCATTGCATTCTGGGCCACAGGAGCTAAAAATAGATTTTCAAAGTTGGAAGTTAAAAAAATCTTCTTCTCCAGAACTACAAGGCCTGGAGCTTAGATATTTGGTATGAAGCATCATCAGGTGGACCTTTACCAAGTTTGTTCAAATCATGACCCCTGGATCAAAAATGGCCCTGTTCCAGGGGTCAGTAGTTTTACATAAAATTATATAGGAAAAACTTTAAAAATCTTCTTGTCTGAAACCACAAGGCCTAGAGTTTAGATATTTGGCGTGCAGCATTGTCCAGTGGACCTCTACCAAGTTTGTTCAAATCATGGCTCCTGGGTCAGAAATGGCCCAGCCCCGGGGGTCACATGTTTTACATAGAGTTATATAGGAAAAACTTTAAAAAATCTTCTTGTCAGAAACTGCAAGGCCTAGAGTTTAGATATTTGGTGTGCAGTATTGTCCAGTGGACCTCTACCAAATTTGTTCAAATCATGGCTCCTGGGTAAAAAATGCCCCCCCCCCCCAGAGGTCAAATGTTTTATATAGAGTTATATAGGAAAAACTTTAAAAAATCTTCTTGTCAGAAACTGCAAGACCTAGAGTTTAGATATTTGGTGTGCAGCATTGTCCAGTGGACCTCTACCAAGTTTGTTCAAATCATGGCTCCTGGGTCAAAAATGGCCCCCCAGGGATCAAATGTTTTATATAGAGTTATATTGGAAAAACTTTTAAAAATCTTATTGTCAGAAATCGCAAGGCGTAGAGTTTAGATATTTTGTGTACAGCATTGTCTAGTGGACTTCTATCAAGTTTGTTCAAATTATGTCCCCTGGGTAAAAATTGGCCACGCCCCAGGGTTCTATTGATTTACATATAGTTATATAGGACAAACATGAATAATCATTTTTCTCCGAAACTAATAGGACTAGACCTTAGATATTTGGTACGGAGTATTGTGTTGAGAACCTTTACCAGTATTGTTTATATGTTGGCCCCGGGGTCAAAATTGGCCCCGCCCTGGGGACCCTTAATATGTAAAAAAGGCAATCTTTAAAAAATCTTCTTACTGGAAACCTTAATGCCTACAGCTTAGATATTTGGTATGCAGCATTGTCTAGTGAATGTCTATCAAGTTTCTTCAAATTATGTCCCCTGGGTCAAAATTGGCCAAGCCCAAGGGTTCTCTTGGTTTACATATAGTTATATAGGAAATACATGAAAAATCATTTTTCTCCGAAACTGATAGGACTACAACCTTAGATATTTGGTATGGAGTATTGTGTTGAGAACCTTTACCAGTATTGTTTATACGTTGGCCCCGGGATCAAAATTGGCCCCGCCCCGGGGGCCCTTAATATGTAAAAAAGGCAATCTTTAAAAATCTTCTTACTGGAAACCTCAATGCCTACAGCTTAGATATTTGGTATGCAGCATTGTCTAGTGGACCTCTACCTAGTTTGTTTGAAAAATGTCACTGGGGTCACTATTGGCCCCGCCCGAGGGGTCATAAGTTTTAAATAGCAGTATAGAAGAAAATCTTTAAAAAACTTCTTGTCTGAAACCACAAGGCCTAGAATTTTAAAATTCGGCATGAAGCAAGCTTTATCAAGCTTTTTCAAATTATTAGATTAGGTTAAAGGTCATGGAGGCTAAAAATAGATTTATCTACTGTACCTCATAGAGCCTTCATTTATAGACTAATATCTTTGATACTCAGTATATAGGTTCCTTGCATGGACGTCTACCCATTGGTAGGGTTTGACATTGGGTCAAGGTCAAGGTCACCATAGCTTATAATAGATATTTCTACTTTCTGTCAAAGAGCCTTTATTTATTGACTGATATTTTACATATTTGGTGTGTAGGCACTTACATATTTTCAATTAAAAAATGAAATACTGCTTAGCAGCAAACCTACAGCCAAAGTACTCAGGTGAGCGATCCAGGGCCATCATGGCCCTCTTGTTACCGATTCAGAACATCTGGGACTGGTTCGCATCTCCGAAAATCTCATTTCAATCGGTCCAGAAATTCACAGTTTTCTATTCCTAATGTAAATCCAGACAGTATAAAATCTGCCAAAACCGAATCCTCAACATAAGTCCCGGACCGTCTGTGTATATCACACCTCGCTAATCCGTTCCAATTACACCCTAATAAACTTGTCAAAGACCAAATGACCGTGAAAAACAAGATCGATAATTGATAGCTTCAAATCCTTTAGCCTAATGTTTGCAGCTAGCACCACGCCATCCCACGTGTTCGTAGAAGTCGGCTCCTTTGAAATCAGTTGAAAGATAAACGACCTTCACACATTTACTTTTGAGCTGAATAGCGGTGCGTTTTTAATGCTCCATACTTTTTGATGTTTGGAAATTGAGTAACAGAGCGAGTTATTTTCGAAATACACCATTCAAAAGTGTAAATTTTATTTTTATGCAGTTACACACAGCATCATGTGTAAATCAAACAGAAGACGTCAGGCAATTATTTTTTATTCGCAAGTCTTTTATTACGGTGGCACAGAGGTGACATGCACAACTTTTTTTTTAATTGCACTTCTCTTTTTTATCTCGTTCCCACGAGATACTAACTCGAGAGAACGACTTAGTATCTCGTTCCCACGACTTAGTAACTCGTGGGAACGAGATAAAAAAAAGAGAAGTGCCAATCTGAAAAAAGAATCGCATTTGAAAAAAAAAGAGTTGCGCAGTAAAAAAAAGAATCGTGTTGCAAAAAAAAAAAAACAGCGAATGTAAGCTATGTCGAGGGAACGACTTACTAACTCGTGGGAACGAGTTAGCTATGTCGTGGGAACGACTTACTAACTCGTGGGAACGAGTTAGCTATGTCGTGGGAACGAGAAAGCAATATAATGTGCAACACTTTTTTTTCCAAAGCAATACATTTTTTTTTAAATTGCACTTTTCTTTTTTTTATCTCGTACCCACGAGATACTAACTCGAGGGAACGACTTAGTATCTCGTGGGAACGAGATATTAAGTCGTTCCCACGACATAGCTAACTCGTTCCCACGAGTTAGTAAGTCGTTCTCTCGACATAGCTTACATTCGCTGTTCTTTTTTTTACAACACGATTCTTTTTTTTACTGCGCAACTCTTTTTTTTCAAAATGCGATTCTTTTTTCAGATTTACACTTCTCTTTTTTTATCTCGTTCCCACGACTTAGTAACTCGTGGGAACGAGATACTAAGTCGTTCCCTCGAGTTATTATCTCGTGGGAACGAGATAAAAAAAAGAGAAGTGCAATTAAAAAAAAAAGTTGTGCATGTCACCTTTGTGCCACCGTATTTTATACGTATCAAACCAGGGGAAAAAATTTCATTCAGTTACCACTCGAGGACGAGTGACCAAAATTTCTACTCGTCCTGCATCACCATCACCTTCCTGGAGACTCTAGGAGAAAAAAGATTTTTGACAGCGTATTACATAAATTTACTCTCGGTAAACTGTGACGTTATGATTTACACATCCATCGGTATATTTCTTGCGGTTTCTGCACTCGTTCTGCAGGACGAGCGATCAGAAAATTACTTGTCCTCCTACCTTTTCCGCTCGTCAATACGAGATAAAGTTTTTTTTATTATTATTATTTTTTTTTTTTTTTTTTTAGGGAGGGTGGGGGGAGAGTAATCGTTGGGTGGTCGGACCGATTGAGCTTGAAACATTTCTGCAAGCCTGTTTATAGTCTTTATATTATTATGATTTATATATGAACTCAATTATAAGAAGGAAAAGGATAATTTTACCCTTTGATTCACACATTAAATGAAACTCAAAGAAATATTCTTTTCTGTACATCTAAAGACATACATTGTTACAACAAGCCATTTAAGCAGGTTTTCTTTCTCTTACTATGACAAAATGTTAGAGAATTGCAGATGACGGTTTATTTAGTGTGCAAAAAAGTGAAAAACGCAAATCAGCCCAAAAAGTAATAACACAAGTAATAATCATGAGATATGTATTATATCGTTACAGACCAAATTATGCTCAAAAGTGTAGGTAACATTTTTGCAATAATATGACATTAAAATATGATTAATAAATAGAACTGATTAATCTTGAATCAAAATGACTGACTTTCACATTTGACATAATCCGTTGGGTTTTTTGTTTGGCGTGTTTGATCACATGACTTAAGATTTGGCCTGGTATATGAACATATATATTAACAAATCTATAAAGAGTAACTAAGAGATGCAAAGTAAAAATAAGTAATGGACAGATTTGTATTATTAGAAGTATTTATAAGGTAAGACTGTGCTGTTAGAAGAGAGCAAGAAACAGTATCAAAGACTTCATATATCATCAACACGCTTGAATTTACAGTTTATTATTGAATTTCACAGTGCTTATTACTACTCATTATTCATTATAATGCAAATGAGGTGATTATGTCTTTAACATGAAAATATGATGCTTCAAGATTAACATAGGTTGCTTAAACTTTTATAATACAAACATATAAATGGATATATCTGTATATTAAGTAAAAGAAAAAGATAATGATGGTGTTTTTAATTTTTTTTACGTTTTACCCCACCCTTTTTTTGGGAGCTAGTGTTCGGACGACAGCCGTATAAAGATAATACCCTTGCTATATATCAACAGTGATATGTTATATCTATCATCAGAAACAATTTTAGCCATGTAAAATGCATAATAAACAAAATATACTTACTTTTATGTCCTCAAATTTATGATTTTTAGCATTTTTTGTTGTTTTTTAGACATCTAATTAATATTCATGATTATGCAAATGAGGTAATTTGCATTTTGTGATTTAGAATGAAAGACAAATGCTTTACCTTCAATTTAATATTAGTTTTGTTCTTCTATCTTTAATAGTTAGGAAGATATCCTGAATTTATTAACAATATATGAAGAGCTTCTGGGGTATGACGGTTGCCATAGAAACGGTTAAATATTACATAGCCTATAAGAGTTTATCGCTGTGAACATTTTTTAAAATTATTCCACTAGGTCTTACGGTCATTTTGGTATATATGAAAAAAATCAGAAGCGGGGTGCATGGTGGACCTCCTAGAAACCTTCCTAGACGTAAACACGAAGAAATTTCTTCACCTAAAGTCCTATATTAAGTTTTATTTAGTAGATGTCTACAAAGATTTGATGAATAATGCCAGTAGTTATCATCACTGGTTATGTCTGCATGGTCTTATGTGAAGGTCATGTCCACATGGTCTTATGTGAAGGTCATGTCCGCATGGTCTTATGTGAAGGTCATGTCCGCATAGTCTTATGTGAAGGTCATGTCCGCGTGGTCTTATGTGAAGGTCATGTCCGCATGGTCTTATGTGAAGGTCATGTCCACAGGACTTCTTTGTGAAGGAAATTTTTCAAATGATTCGTGTCTTAAACTACAAGGTCAGATATTTGGTATAATGTATCGACTAGTAGACTTTTAATATTCCAAATTTTCCTCACGAGCCATTGGGTCATTATTATTCTTACATAAAACCTGATGGATTTCACGTTATGATTTTAGCGTGTTTCCTCTTGCTAAAGTAAAAAACGGCTAAAACTTTTCTACTTGACTTGTAGATGTCAGCCAAGATAAGCTTGTAAAATGTACTGGCATTTCGTGACAACTAAAAATTTAATGTTGCTTTTGTAAGTGGACCTATATCAAAATTGTTCAAGATAAATTCAGACCTGTTGTTTTGTTTTCAAAATATAATAACAATGCCATAAAATGTTTTGTGAGCGATTTAAAGCCATCATGTACATGTGTTATCTGTACAATTTTCTCATTTACGGTGGCACAACTGTAAGATTCTTTTCAGTTTTGTGCAGAAATGAATGCACTGAAAATGGCGGTGAGTGTGTTGGTCCTGGAAGATGTAAATGCCCAACTGGACGGTATGGACCAGCCTGTGAAATCAGTAAGCACATTAATTGATACTTGGATCTTTTTCCTATCTTTTTTTTAAAGAAATCATGATTGTGAGATTTCTATACATAGAGAGAGATAGTAATTTTAGACCTGAAAACTGTTTTGTGTATATATAGAAATCAAAACTGTGTTTAAGAGGTGTGACTGAAAGTAAACACTACCTGTGATAAAAAAATATTTAGTTGTTCGTTAATCTTTTTTTAAAAAAAGAACTGAATAAGAATTATCCGATTTAATATTCGTACGTAAACTTCAGGCGATTTGGACATGACGAAAATTATACTTCATTTGAACCAATGATTATATACATAAAATTATTTATATTTGTAGTATCTGTAATTTAAAGTGTATGTCATTGATTTTCATATAGAAGGCTGCTTCCTTACGGAGCTAAGTGCCAAACCAAAGAGTAACAAGATGATCTATAAGCCAGGAGAAACTATATCAGACTTCCAGTGTGAGTATGGCTACATATTGTCACCACAAAAAGAAATGACATGTAAAGAAGACGGGACATGGTCCAATACTGTGCAATGTGAAAAAGGTATATCATAGATTTTATTACGTGCAGGAATATATTTAACATGTCATCTTCATTTTATTCAGATGCCACCTATATTAAGTGTGCCTATAAGAGGTTGATTGTAGACAGAAGTTGAAAAATTATCAAAAGTTTTATCTATTGAATAAACTGTCGGAGTTTCTAGTATCCGTAGAAGAACTTAAAACAGTTTTGTTATGTTGACACCTTATTTATATATACATATCTATATTCAATTTAATTTAAACATATTTTATTCCCAGAATATATACATAATAAGCATTTTTTATACATACATATACAAAAATAACATATTCAGAGAACAGGATTAGAACGAAAGACAAAGTCTTATAGAATTCTTCTCCTTTTAATTATTAAATATTTCTGTCCATGTTCAGCTACATGTATACTGCTAATTTTATCGTAGCCTATGATTGCATTGAAGGATATATTTCTTTATTTTGACAATAGAAAGCTTTAATATACTTAATTCAAAAACGGAGTGGTTGAATGTTTAGAAATTAGGTTTGGTGCAAGTTGAAGCATTTCTGGTATATTTCTATTTATTTTTCCTTTCCAACAAATCCTGTTTGAATGATATTTATGATTAAAAGTAAAGCTGTTGTTGCCTTTTTAATGTTTTATTGAAAAGAGATAAGAAATCCCACTTGTCCTATTTAGTCTGTGGGGAAAAGGTAAAATTTTAAGTGTGAATGAAATTATTTTCGTTTCGAACAATACATGGTTTACAGTATGTTATTTTTCAAATTTTCAAATTGCTTCTGCAGTTCGTGATGAACCCTCGTTCCAGACAGAAGTCTTTGTTTCAGCTTTGGAAGTCTAAAACACTACACTGTGTTGCTTGCTTTTGATTTGTAATACTTCTATGGAAGGGGATATCCGCCATTTCACACATTATTGTATTTGTTATTTCAATATGCCAATTTCTTTCCAATGCTGTCAATTCAATTTATATGTTGCTTTTTAGAAGTGCATTATCCATATTTGTATGTAAATTACGATATTTTAATTATAACTCTACCTTTAATGTTGTAACCATTGAGTTTTTTCATTCATTCATAAGAATTCATATGCAGATATTTTAATGATAATGGAGTGCTGAAATTGCTTACTATTCTAATAATATGAAAATCGTCAAGTTATAATTAATGTAATGGACTTTAAATGCAATTGTTTTAATTATTATTAAGAATTTATTTTGCTAACTTTATCGTTTTATCTATATGCTTAACGTTTTATCTATATGCTTAAAATGACATTGATAAACTTCTTATTCCTATTTTCAAATTTATTTTGATTTGGTCATATGCATGACACTTTAGTCGTTGCAGTTAAATGTTGGCAAGCAAAACTCGTTTCTTTGCGCTAAAATGGGCCCTTTTAAGTAAAGGGGAATAACTGGTAAAAACTGTAAAAATAATAAACGCTCCCCATACCGTTGTCGACACTTGTTTATACGAAGAAAATAAGTCCGCAAACGTCGTTGTGATGCATTCCCAAATTAAGGGTAATTGTGAACATTTAAATGATGACCCTTGGTGTCAAAATACAAAGCAACAGTCAAAGCTCCAACGCGGCGGTGACCTCGTTCTATCTTCGTGTTTCTTGTGGTTGTATATTCCCGCGAGGTAAAAATGGACGTTACACTGTGGAGGGAGCGGTTATTTTTTCTACGGCGACCTCTGTCGTAAAAATGCGGTCTGGTTCTCGGCTTCGATTTATAATGTCAAAATTATTACGAGAACAATCGTATTTTGTTGCAATCATTTTATGAGGACGTGTTAGATAATGTTGGACTTTATATGCATATCTTTCTGGAAACGAATATATGTCTTATAATGGTTTTAGAAAGTTAGCAAAACACATTCTTTAATGATAATTCAAATAATTGCATATAAAGTACATTAAATTAATTATTACTCAACGATTTTAATATTATTGGCATAGTAAGCAAATCAAATGCTTAATCATGATAAAAATATCTGCATATGAATTCTTATGACAGAATTATAAAATCATACTAGTTTTCAATGGTTGCAACATTAAGAGTAGTGTTATAATTAAAACATCGCAATTTACATACAAATATGGATAATGCACTTCGAAAAAGCAACATGGGAAATGAATTGGCGGCGTTGAAAAGAAATAGGCATATTGAAATAACAAATACAATAATGTGTGAAATGGCGGATATCCCCTTCCATATACTTCTGTCAAATACAACGACCTATTCCTAAATCGTCTTTGTTGTTGATTACATGTATTTGAGAATAGAAAATAATTGATTTACTCACGACTTAGTGAGTAACTAAATGTATGGATGTAAATGATCCAAAAACTGTTCTATGAAATAATTTGTGATTATGTGTTGCATTCAATATATCCTATAGTGGTGACATTTTGCCATTTCAAATGATAACTGAGTGAAGTAGACCATTCATTATATTTTCGATTTAGCCAGGACATTTTCAATTATTGGTTGGATACCTCTACCGAACCTTGGAATGTGTTTATAGGAAATATCAAATCACGCATTCGGTTTGATTTTAAGACTATATTCTTTCCCAGTACGTCACTGTTTTCGATCACATAGAATTTTCATTTGTTATTATTTTTTTGACATATTGACAAATTGATTTGAACAGTTGTACGCCTGGCTAAACCCCTGGACATCACTTAATTGCTGCTTTTCTTAAGTTTACTTAAAATGTTATCAATGTCCGAGGTTCCAGTTCAAGTTTTAGACTAGAGTGGTTCTTTCTTCTGTTGAATGAGATCATTGTTATAACAGATGGTTTCCAATAAATTTATCTCAATTTTTAAGTCAGTGTATTAATACTGTTGTGTTCATGGTATACTTTATTTCTACAAGTCAGCTCTTTTATTAATAACGCCGGACTGCTTGCAGTACGTTTGAGGTAGTTGTAAATAGTTGTTCAGTACGCGTGTCCATCTGTCCGTCCGTTTGATTCTGTTGCTCATAGGTTAAGGAGATACTGAGATGTGAGAGGTCAAATAAGTTTAATGTAGTTTGACCTCACTGTGACTGTGTAATGTTAAGACAGATGTGAAACAACTTTACAGTGACTGGTAAACCTAATCTTAAACATAATTTATCTAAAAATGAATATAGCTTGAGTACATTGTATTAAACATTTGGTAAATATTCTGATATAAAGCTTATTTTGTTATCATTTCAAAGGTCCTATTTTAATAATTCAAATGAAAACTACAGTTAAATTTCACAGTTGTTTTATTCTCACTGCGCAACGAGCGGTTGAAATCAACTAAAAATAATTAGTTGTTAGCAATCAATAATCTGACGTATTTTTTCTGGCTTGAGGTTTGTCCTTTTCTAACCATTTAGTGGATATATTATTGGCGGCGCCGAGAACGGCGACGCCTATATTGGAATAGTGTTTCATTTTGTACCATGCGCTGACGTAATCAATTTGGGACAATCTTGGATCATTATCAACGTAAAAAATCCAATTATTCTGTACATCACTTAAAATATGTCACTTCATAAATCTTATTTATTAATTTTAAAAATAAATTGATCCAAATCAGGTAAGTTTGCATTTTTTAATTAAAAGTTTTTGATGCAAAAATTGCAGATTTAATGACTTTTCCCAAAACAAATCAAAGCGCTGCAAGTACTTGTGTATTCACTGCATTTATCTAGCACTGTGTTGCTACTTAATCTGAAATGCAAATCTTTGTTAATTCTTTCAACAACTATAGCTATATAAAGAAAGGTGAAGCCGAGTGGTTAAAAGGTCGGACTTGTAATCTAAGGATAGCTAGTCAAGACACGAGTTCGAACTCCGTCAGCGGCCGTGTCGGCATCGGTTATTTCCTTCAGCAAGAAACTTTATTCTCATTACTTAGTACTGGTTGGTTCCAGGGACGGATTTGAGAATGATTATATTAGCTAAAAGTTTTCGTCACAATCGAAATAAAATTGATTTGTATAAACTAATTTGAAAATAGAAATTGTACAAAATCTGTCGTTTTAATGCAATAATAAAGAATGAGTCTGTCTTTGTGAATACAGACACAAGGACGAATTTGAAGAACACTCTTACTTTGCTGGAGTCAATTTAGTCGTTATAGTTACAAAAAACATATCTATTCACTCCGCCACTAAACCGTTATACCATGAATATGATAGAGTACAGTTGTTCTTCGGGTGTTATCTAGTGCAGACAAATTACAAAATATTTGAAATGATGTAATACCATACTGTGAAATGTGGAATTCGAACAAAGATGTTACATGTAAGATTTTATTTTTTGGATGTCGATAACATAGCAATTGTTATTTCAAAATCGAGGACACACCTTCAGAGACAAGTATCTTGGTATATTTTTCACCAAATCTGGGAATATTATGCGTACAAGAAAATATTTAGTAGTAAAGCCCTTCATCTATTATAGGAGAATGTGTACTCCATAGTCGATTACCTATCGGAAGCACTGTCAGGTCGGCAGCTCTCTTTGTTCCAATTTCAGAAATACACTCACACTGCTACTGCTACACAAAAATTCGTTTCCCGTTTCCTACCAGAGACGGTAATTCCTTAGATATTATTTTCTCTTAAACACAGACCGGGGAAAAAGCAAGATTACGAGGTGATTTTAGATAATTTATAATGACCATTCTCTTCTACAGTTCTCTTCTACAGAAATAACCGTCCATGGATCTCAAATTCTCATTCTCTGTGGGAAGAAAAACATATTCTTGGAATTGTCATTCAAGGTTTAAATTTGAAATTTTGACATGTCTTGGGCTGCCTAGAAACTTTGAACAGTAAACTTAGCAACCCTTTTCAAACTTTCCGATTACTGAAGTCATCCTTGTTTCAATTTACTTAATGTGCTATCGATGGTTCCAAAATGTTCCTTGGTCAATCGCAGCAAATCTATATAAAGTATAGTATTTTATGTACGTTGAAGGCTTATGACCACTGCATGTGCATGTGTGATGGTATTTTCTTCATGCATACAATATAAACAATGAAAACATAACATTTCTTCAAGAAATAGATTGAAAATCTGAGTTTGTAAAAATTGGATTATATCCTGTCTATCATGGTTGCGCAACCAGGATAGAACAGAAAAAGACACAAAACAGTGATCAAATGATTTTTTATGAGAATATAGTCATTCATATCTGGTCATTTTGTTGAAGAAAAGTGAATTCACATGATTTCACATCTTCAATAAAAGTGATTAAACATGGATATAATTCAAATGTCCCCCTTTAAAATCTTTTTACATCCCATCTGTAAATAACTTGATTATATCATCAAAATGTACAACATGTACTACACACGTGTACAATTGTTTAGGTTAATTTATACACTTATTATTTATCTTATTTCAAAACAATGTGCGCCGCCTTTGATGCTTTGCATCAAAATTAATCTTGTATCAGATTGTACGCGTATAGAAGATACTCTCGAGCTCTGTCCTCTCTAAAAGCCAAGTTAAAATGAATCTTCATTTCTTGAGCATTCTTTTTAATTGGCTTAACATATTAAACTAAATCTCATACTGAATGATTCGTAAATAAAACAAAAGATGGCTGTTTCTTACAATATCAGAATAAACGGAAGCTACTTCTTAATGTTATTTAATATATCTTACAAAAATGTTCACTCTTTAAATATTTGAACAAGTGTCCTAAAGTTTGAATAAAAAGAGTGATTAATTATGTAAGATGTCTAACTTACATCTTTCTGAAAGACTGTTGGCATAACTATGTGGTATCAATAAATACACTTCCAAAAAATATCTTCAGAGATGCTCGAACCATTATACTCCTAACATATCAACTATAAGGTGTGTTACGTAGTTACTTGCTGGGCTATTCGATTAATGTAATATATAGCATTTTTATATTTAAGATATATTAATGATATATTAATGTATCAGCTGACTGTTTGCATCAACATACTATTGATATTCGATTAACAGTTGTTTGAAACTGTAACTATCTATATAAAGTTTTACAGGATGAGGTTAATATGTTTTATGTTTAGCAAATCTCGGATAGACGGAGTGCCGCATACAAAATATATACAGTGTAGTTCCAAACCATCACTATTTTGTATCAGACATTATGAGGCACAAACCTTATTCATTGTCTGGTTGAGTTTTGCTATGATTACTCAAACGAAGACCCTAGGGGTCGAAATGGTCACATTCTGGATGTCAAAGATTATTTAAATCGTTGGCGTGGTTTCAAAAGGGAACCCGTTCAATGGTCAGACATTATAGGAAAATCTTTCTGTGCACATACTCCTTGACAGTCATGTGACCATGACCATGATTTGTTTACCATTTCGCATGAATACATTTCATACTGAGAACATTTGATGCAACTGCTTTATTTGTTATTCAGTAGCAGTATCTGCATACCCAGTAGGTAGTAATACATATTTATTTCCTGTTTTCATTCATATTTCAGCCATTATTTACTTGATTAGAGTCAAAACAGGAACTCAAATTGGGGCAGGAACAGATGCTAATGTATATATTTATCTTCATGGTGATGGTGGAAAAACCGATAAAATATACCTTATAGGTGCATTTGAATCTGGTGATCTAGATGAGACAAGAAAGTTTGCTAAAGACGTTGGACCAGTAAGTACACATAATTTGAAAAAAAAAAATAACGCACACTAACTATAGAGCGACCTTCTCTCGTTACATTCTCCCTTTGCCCTCTGACATCGATTACCGCTTATCTGGATGTATTATTATCGCGAAAACAGGCTTCCATAGTTGTATTTAGACCGTTATATTACATACCTGTTTAAAACACATTTAGAAACTGTTTAATATTAATGGTTTGGCAATTTTATTTGAGGAGAATAGAACTTTTTTGAGGCCCCGAAAAGATAACTCCGTTTATTGCCGTGTTATTGGTTAAATATAGGTGGGGATCCATCCTCTTCCAATTTTACAAAAATTGTATTTTCTCATTAGATATATATAAAACATAATACATTATAATAAGTTCGTACAGATTTCCTATTTATGTACATGTATAACAATAGTTGTGCACATTACAAAAAATTTATATCTTATAATTTCTTTAACTGAATCTTTTGATATACAAAAACGATTAACCTGTATTGGAAAGAAAAAATTGAAAATATTTCATCATCTTAGACGTATCCAGTACTGCAAGAATTAATGGAATGTTTGATTTCACATCTTTAGTAAAGTACTTATTGCAGAAGGGTTGTTTTGAATCCATGTCAAAAAGAATCAATAAGATAAAAATTGTCTTACTATTGTCCATCTATCAAGTTCCTAAGTTATGTTGAGGCTTGATAAACTTCCCAGACTATTTTAGACTGTTTCTCAATTCTTAATTCTGATTACTTTACATAGTTATATATATTTTCAAACTCAAGGAACTAAATATCTAACATGTGTTCTTCTTTTCCAAATCCTAATTAAACAGACATCTAACTTGTTTCAAGGTTCATCCCACATTCATTGTAATCTTTAATAAATACAATTCTTCATTTTTTTCTTATCTTTCCCATTCCAAACAAATTCATTTAATTTTCCAGTGAGATTTCTAATAACTGTTTTAAGTGATGTTTTAACAACTGAAACTTTGTACTGCCAGTCGGAGTTAATTTACGTTTACGTTTTATTAAATACTTTTTCATCGCTGAAATTAAAAAAAGCATCATTTTTAAAATCAGCATCAGATGTTAAGCCTAGTGATTTAGAAATCAATGGAAAATAATTTAAGACATTTAATACTGCTTTCATAGATTTATGTGATCCATCTAATAACAAAGAAGTGTCATCAGCAAATTGGGAAATCTTATATTCATCTTCATATTTCTCCTTTGTTATCCTTGTTATTTCTTATTGTATTGGCTAAAGTGTCAGCACATATGATAAAAACACAAGCTTGGACCCAGCTCCTCAAAACTTCATAGGTAGGTTGGTCATAACAATTAGATGGCCTCTGTAGTTTTTAGGGTTATTAGGTCAAAGGTCAAGGTCATAGTAACCTTGAGAAGCAAACCAGTTTCTGCTGAATTTCTAGGGAATCCTTTGGTCCAAGTTGGTCAGTCTTAGTGTGTAGGTTTGTCATGATCATTAGATGACAACTATCGTTTTTCAGGTCGTTGGGTCAAATGTCAAGGGTCACAGTGACCTTGAAAAGCAAAATAGTTTCCGATGAATTCGTGTAGAACGCTTTGGCCCATGTTCTTCAAACTTTGTATATAAGTTTTTCATGATTTGTAAATGAGCCCTTTAGTTTTTCAGGTCACCCGGTCAAAGGCCCTGGTTACAGTGCCCTTGAATAGCAAAATGGTTTCCGATCAATAACGATAGAACGCTTGGTCTCAGCGCCTCAAAACTTCATGGCTGCCTCTAGGGATAAGGCGCTAGGGGGACATATATGCTTTACAAACATCTCTTGTTTCCTTTTGATATGCAAATTATAGTACCTTACTTAATATTTTTGAAAAAGAATTTAAAAAACAACATAATTTATAGCTGTTGCCACAAACAATGGAAAATAGAACTTAATTATAAAACGATATGCAAATGTTCAAGTAAGAACAAAGTTTAGTCAAAATGTTAGAATAAAAATACGACACACTGGCAGTGTAATATTTTGCATATTTTATCATTTAAATTTTACTAATTCTCAATTTGACAGGAAAGAGAAAAAATCACTTACAACTTCCGTCGTTTGATTTGTTTGGTTGTCATCATACTGCTTTAAGAATTTAAACAGTAAATATATTACTTGTGCTGCTTGTCAAACTGGCAGGAATACAAACGGTTACCTAGCCAACACAAACAGAAAATATGTATTAGGTCTTTCTCTAGCCTATGAAACAGTCAAGAGGATTGATTAGATTCAAGAAGTTAATTCTATACCGTCTCAACATACCAAACTTTTGTCTCATTTATTTTATGTTGACTCACCTAAAGTGTGGCCTTTAAAATTAATATCAATATTTCAGATCACTGGAGTTACTGTCGGTCACGACGGGAAGGGATTAAACTCAGCTTGGTTTCTTGAATTTGCTTCTATATACGTTGAAAATATGGAAGAATATTATGTCTTCAGAGAACAAGATCATGTTTGGGTAGATGAAAGAGAAGACAAATATTTACCCCGTCAAGGTTTGTGGCTATTCTTTTAACAAATAATCCATAGATATACAATTACTCTGTAATTTTTATTGCCAGTGCGACAAAAGGGTGTTACAACGTGATAGGAACTAATTATTAAAACGCTATCAAATTCAAATTTTGAAAATTTGTAGAAACTCAAAATGCCTTTTCCTTCTTTTCTCTTTCAAAGAAATTCTAACAGTTTAAACACGAATTCAATTTCGAGACTGCAAGAAGAAAAAGCAATTGTATCGAACATATTCTTATTATAAAAACGGACACACCCTCAGATATTTACCATGATGAATAAAAAATATTTTCATAATAATTACTTAATTTCATCTGAGAACGTGTTACTTAAGAACAGAACTACAAAATCGCACACACTCATTACAGGTTGCATCTACACCTACGATAGAGGTAATCTCTGGTATCCTAAATGGGAAAAAGGCTTATATCACTTTATCGGACAAAATAGTAGGATGTCTCTGCGAGCGTGTAAGCAGATGTGCACTGAACTTTCGAACTTTGTATGTAAATCTGTGATGTATTGGAGAAATCACAAAATATGCTGGGGCTTCAGGGTTGAAGCAAGTTTCTCGAAAAAGAATAAAAACTCGAATTCACGGGTGTATCTACAAAACTGCAAATGGAGGAAAGTATTGTAGATAGATTGATTATTTTATTACTTTGAAACCAAATTATATTTGACAAAAAATCTGGAAGACTTTTTAAGACATTTCATTAAATCTCTAGTATATTTCTCTGTCTTATGTATAAACACATGCTGTAGAGTAAAGTTCCGCTTATAATACCAGTCAAAAGGTAGCGGATTAAATAGCTGTAAATTTGCTGATTTTCGAGTGATTTTGAAATCAATTAAGCGATCTAAATAGTGGAACTTTACTGTGTTTTGTCATAATAATTACGCATTTATGTACTTCCATGAAATGTTAAGCATAAGAAAGGTGTAATAAAATATTGAGAAGGGCCACATACTTGTTTTAACTGTATGTTCTTTTATCAATATAGAAATATGTTACTAATAGGAAGTTGGCAGTAGCAGTAGGCAGTAGCAGTTGGCACTAGAAATTAAATCAAACGTGAAGTTGGCAGTAGTAGTAACAGCAGTAGCAGTAGGCAAAACATGAAACTGGCAGTAGCAGTAACAGCAGTAGCAGTAGGAAACTCTGAAAGTCTGCGAGAGTGTTTGAAACAGTCACAGCCGGTGTAATCCAACTGGGATGGTTCCTACACTTTCTAGATTGGCACTAAAATTCCTGAAACTCATCAAGAATGTCAGAAACAGTAGCAGACCGTCACAATGGACTCCGGAGGGTTCTAAACATAAAAAGTAACATTGTCCCGATTGGCACCAACATTCCTGAAAATCTGCGGGAGTATCGGAAAAAGTCGCAGACCGGTAAAATTAACCCGGGAGGACCCGTAGACATAAAAATGACATTTTCCCGATTGGCACTAAAATTCCAGAAAGTTTGCGAGAGTGTCAGAAACAGTCGCAGACCGGTTAAAACAACTCAGGAGGGTCCCTAGACATCAAAACTGACATTTTCTCGATTGGCTCCAAAATTCCTGAAAGTCTGCGATAGTGTCAGAAACAGTCGCAGAACGGAAGAATCGACTCGGGAGTGTCCCTAGACATTTTTTTAAAGACGATTTTCCGATAAGCATCAAAATCCCTGAAAATCTGTGAGAGCGTCAGAAACAGTCGCGGACCGGTTAAATCGACTAAGGAGGGTCCCTAGACCTTAAAAATGACATTTTCCCGATTGGCACCAAAACACCTGAAAGTCTGCGAGTGCGTCAGAAACAGTCGCAGACCGGTTAAAACAACTCGGAAGGGTCCCTAGACATCAAAACTGACATTTTCTCGATTGGCTCTAAAATTCCTAAAAGTCTGCGATAGTGTCGGAAACAGTCTCAGACCGGTAAAATCGACTCGGGAATGTCCCTAGACCTTAAAAATGACATTTTCCCGATTGGCACCAAAATTCTTGAAAGTCTGCGACTGTGTCTGAAACAGTCGCAGACCGGTTAAAACAACTCGGGAGGGTCCCTAGACAACAAGAGTGACATTTTTCCCGATTGGCACCAAAATTCATAAAAGATTGCAAGAGTGTCAGAAACAGTCGCAGACCTACGCAATAGATTCGGGAATAACATGTTTTATTTTCATTGAAACTTTCCAGACTTTAAGACTTTTTACTGTTACTGCTCGTACTGCTACTGCCAACTTCACGTTTTGTTACTGCTACTACTGTTACTGCTACTGCCAACTTCTCGTTTTGCCTACTGCTACTGCTGTTACTGCCACTGCCATCTTCACGTTTTCTTTACTGCTACTGCTGTTACTGCTACTGCCAGCTTCACGTTTTGTTTACTGCTACTGCTGTTACATCTACTGTCGACTTCAAGTTTTGTTTAATGCTAACGCTGTTACTGCTACTGCCAATTTCACGTTTTGCCTACTGCTACTGATGTTACTGCTACTGCCAACTTCACGTTTTGCATACTGCTACTCTGTTACTGCCAGCTTCAGGTTTGTTGTTTACTGCTACTGCTGTTACTGCTACAGCCAGCTTCTTGTTTTGTTTACTGTTACTGCTACCGCCAACTTCACGTTTTGCCTACAGTTACTGCTGTTACTGCTACTGCCCACTTCACGTTTTGTTTACTGCTACTGCTGTTACTGCTACTGCCAACTTCACGTTTTTCCTACTGCTACTGCTGTAAATGCTACTGCCAACTTCACGTTTTGCCCACTACTACTCTGTTTCTGCTACTGCCATCTTCAGGTTTTGTTTACTGCTTCTGCTGTTACTGCTTCTGCCAGCTTCACGTTTTGTTTACTGTTACTGCTGTTACTGCTAACTTCACGTTTTACCTACTGTTACTGCTGTTACTGCTTCTGCCAGCTTCTTGTTTTGTTTACTAGTAGTGCTGTTACTGCTACTGCCAGCTTCACGTTTTGTTTACTGCTTTTGCTGTTACTGCTACTGCCAACTTCACGTTTTGCCTACTGCTACTGCTGTTACTGCTTCTGCCAACTTCACGTTTTTTTTTACTGTTACTGCTACTGCTAACTTCACGTTTTGCCTACTGCTGTTGCTGCTACTGCCAACTTCACGTTTTGCCTACTGCTACTGCTGTTGCTGCTACTGCTAACCACGTTTTGCCTACTGCTACTGCTGTTGCTGCTACTGCTAACTTCACGTTTTGCCTACTGCTACTGCTGTTGCTGCTACTGCCAACTTCACGTTTTGCCTACTGCTACTGCTGTTGCTGCTACTGCCAACTTCACGTTTTGCCTACTGCTACTGCTGTTGCTGCTACTGCCAACTTCACGTTTTGCCTACTGCTACTGCTGTTGCTGCTACTGCCAACTTCACGTTTTGCCTACTGCTACTGCTGTTGCTGCTACTGCCAACTTCACGTTTTGCCTACTGCTACTGCTGTTGCTGCTACTGCCAACTTCACGTTTTGCCTACTGCTACTGCTGTTGCTGCTACTGCCAGCTTCTTGTTTTGTTTACTGCTACTGCTACTACCAGCTTCACGTTTTGTTTACTTCTTCTGCTATTACTGCTACTGCCAACCACGTTTTGCCTACTGCTACTGCTGTTACTGCTACTGCCAACTTCACGTTTTGCCTACTGCTACTGCTGTTACTGCTACTGCCAGCTTCACGTTTTGTTTACTGCTTCTGCTATTACTGCTTCTGCCAACTCCACATTTTTCTACTGCTGCGTACTGCTACTGCTCATATCCTATACAAATATGTTGTATGTGAGTCTTTTGTTAAATATCAATTTTAGAAAACTTTTAAAAAATCACTAAAAATAACCTCATTTGTGTTAGTTTTTTTATTTAATAATTTATGAAGTTCTACTATACAGATGTTTCTATGGACAGTGATTTAGTGTTTTCTCCAAGTTACCTCGATTTGAGTCATAAATATATTGTTGTATCATGACTGACAAATATAGGTAGTTTGGAAACATACGAAGGCTGTAGGCTGTTATCAGATTGCCTCCACATGAATGATTATCGTCTAACACCACATCAAGTAGCATTTCAGCTATCTATAGCCCTTAAACAATGATTGTTGAAAAATATCCTATTTTAATACACAAACTAACCACATGGTTGATTATACCTTATTTATTGCATTGTATGTTAAAATGATTTTATACACTGCTGAAAAATAATTGAATTCTTGAATTGATTTCCTGATAAATAAAAAAAATGTTACAATTTGATTTAAAGATGAAACACGATTCGAAAGGGCCCTTTACAAAAGATCTACTAATTGCAAAGTAATCACGGTAAAATGTTGCTATCAAGATTTAAAAAAAAAAAGTCAACGGTTGTCGAGTACACAAACACTATCGATAACCGCGAATCAAATTTA
Source organism: Cyclina sinensis (assembly GCA_012932295.1). Taxonomy (NCBI): domain Eukaryota; kingdom Metazoa; phylum Mollusca; class Bivalvia; order Venerida; family Veneridae; genus Cyclina; species Cyclina sinensis. The sequence goes on along the minus strand of JAAONU010000011.1, from coordinate 54,896,664 downwards.
ATTTTAAAGAGCCAATTGTTTATTTTCAAGACAATTGTTCTATTTAGGGAATAAGCTTTACTCACGTTCTCTTTGGTATTACATTTTGTAAAAAGCCACGAGACAAAACGAAACACTTAAGAGTGTGGATCAAATGGAAAGAATACAAATCAAAAACAACACAGCTATTTAACAATTCTTATTTGCTGTCATTTCTAACTTTCCAGGCAAAAATAAGTTGCACAATCTAATTTAATCTATTATGTACGCGATAAGCACAGGACAAATTTATTCTTCTTCATTTGTCAAGTCACCATTACAATGAAAAGAACAGATTTATAAAGAATTCGTTACGATTACTTCAATGTTAATAAATTAAAACTCCGTGAGCCAGTGTGACAATTCAGTAACCAGAGCTTGGGTGTTGTGGGGTCATGTATAACATATGGTTCTTTTGGCAAAGTTTTAATCACTGATGTCTTACAACCGAGTTTTAAAAACGGAGGAAAGTCGTAAAGTAAAACTAGATGTCCACGGGCAAGATTTCGAGCCCGCTGGGTGTTAAAAGGTAAAGAAAAATGTGGAATAGCCTCGCCAAGTTATGCCCTTTGAACAGAGCACTTCTGGTTTATGTCCCTTATCAATGCATGAAGTTTCAGCTAAGTCCTAAAAGTTTGAGAAATGCACTAGAAAATGAAATAATTCACAAAGGGAACTGATTCAAAATCCAAGCAAGGCAGAGTTATGGGTCTTGTACTGTATCTATCCTCTTATTGTTCCCTATCTCTATGAAGTTTCAACAAAGTCGCTCTAATAGTTACTGAGTTTTGATCCGGACAAAATATATCAGAGCTACGTCATACTTAACGCGTTAAAAAATGCCTGCAAGCGTTATTTCCCATGAATAACAGTAGCGGTGAAACAAATCCCGTACATGGTTTGCAAGAGTGGGCTATAATAGTAGAATGAGCAGTCGTTTTCTAGACTCAACAAGATGGGTACAGCAGATTTTTTAATGAATTACACACTTTTCCTTTTAGTGTTTTCATGGCATATTTTTAAGATGTATGTTGAGTGTTTGCTTTTTTGGGCTTTTATTGGGGTTTAACGCCAGTTTTAACTATTAAGGTGATATCCCGGCGGTCAGTCCACCTAACCAGTGTTCCTGGTTATCCAACCAGTTTACTAACCAATTTCTCCGTAAGTGACTGACTACTTCTTCACTTGCTTCAGAGGTGAGAGACGAATGACCTATAGACTCATTTTCTGAGATCAAGTATCACGGAGATTTTGTCTACCCTGATGAGGATTGAACCGGGTTCGTCAAGATTGACAATCCGATGGTCTACCGATTGAGCAATCTGGGCCGGCACTGAGTGTTTGCAATTGATAGCACAGTCCAGTGTGTATGTCTGTCGCCTGTCAGAGCACACATTCACATACAGGAGGGCCATGATGGCCCTGGATTGCTCACCCGAGTACTTCGGCTGTGGGTTTGCTGTTAAGCATAAGCAGTATTTCATTTTCTAATGACAGAAAGTAGAAATATTTATTATTTGCTATAGTGACATTGCCCTTAAACCAAGTGACCTCATACCCCACCTGTGAGTAGAGGTCCATACAAGGAACCTATATACCGAGTATCAAACATATTGGTCTATAAATGAAGGCTCTACGAGATAAAGTAGATAAATCTAATTAGACAATGCTTCATGCCATCTTGTAAAATTCTAGGCCTTGTGGTTTCATGCAAGAAGATTTTCAAAGATTTTATTCTATATTGCTATGTAGAACTTGTGATGCCTCGGTCGGGACCAATAGTGACACCACCAACATTATTTGAACAAACTTTGAGGATGTCCACTAGACAATAGTTCATGCCAAATTTTAAAACTTTAGGCCTTGTGATTCAGACAAAAATCTTTTTTTCTATATTGCTATGTAAAACTTGTGACCCCTCGGGCATGGCCAAAGGTGACCCCAGGGACATTATTTGAACAAACTTTGTAGATGTCCACCAGACAATATTAAATCTCTAGGCCTTGTGGTTTCAGACAAGATTTTTAAATATTATTTTATATATTGGTATATAAAATATTGTGACCCCTCTCACAGGGCCAATAGTGACCCCAGGAACATTATTTGAAAAAAAAACTTGGTAGATGTACTGTAGACAATGCTTCATGCCATATTTTAAAACTCTAGGCCTTGTGGTTTCAGACAAGATTTTTAAAGCTTTTCTTCTATACTGCTATGTAAAACTTGTGACTCCTCAGGCGGGTTAAGTAGTGACCCCAGGGACATGTTTTGAAAAACTTTGTAGAGGTCCTCTATGCAAAGCTTTATGCCAAATTTTAAAACTTTAGGTGTTGTGATTTCAGACAAGATGATTTTTTTTCTATACAACTAAGTAAAACTTGTGACCCTTGGGCGAGGCCAATAGTGACCCCAGGGACATTATTTGAACAAACTTGGTGAACAATTAGACAATGCTCCATGCCAAATTTCAGACCTCTGGGCTTAGCAGTTTTAGACAAGATTTTTAAAGTTCTCCATTTTTGTTGCCATAGCAACCAGAGTTCTTCATGGAATAGAATTCTTTTTATAAAATTAGTAAAGCTTGTGCAAGGAACATTCCAGTAGTTTTATCATCTTTCATCTAGTGGTTCAGGAGGAGATGCTGTTTAAAGTAGAAAGTTGATGACGCACGACGGACACACAGTGACAGGGCGAAGAACACAAAAGCTCACCTTGAGCACAAAGTGCTCCAGAGAGCTAAAAACAGTTGAACATTCCATCACAAAATAAAAAATAACACAAGCTGTGTGGTAAGGCAGGCTTTATTGTTACGATCATTACACTTTGTATTTACAAAATATTTATATCTGATTAACATGACTTTACATTGTAAAAGCAGACTCAATAAATTTTTTAGTAATTATTTGTAAAATGTAGTCTGGAAATTCTTGAAACAGAATTATAATTTCCACTGCAACAAAAAGGAAACATGCCCATTACAAATATGATAATCTTTTATATGATTTGCTCACAATTCATAAAACAGGATCAACAAACTGGTCAGACAAACTTACAGCAATGGTTGTACTAAATGTAAGACACTACTAGTACATTTTTGTGTATTTCTTGGCTTCAACAACTACACATCTAACTATAAAAGCATAGCCAATAACTCAACAACCTATTAATGGTTGTACACATTTCCTCTGGTAATTTTCTTTGACTTCTTATGAACAAGTACTTGCTAAGTTTACCTACTGCTGACAATGATTCTTTCTTTTTATCTTAAACATACTGCAGTAGCTTTATAAAGGTCTCTAACAAGTCAGAATTCAGAGTGCCAATATTCTGCAAGTCATTAGCAACAAAAGGGTTATAAAAAATAAAAACAGGGGCTATGTACAGAACAACTGTTGCACCTTAAAAGTAACAATCTTTCTAATGTTCGTACTTTCAGAACAACTTTAAAACTGATTTGTAACATGTCTTGATTGTTAGTAGTTTCATCCTCACAAAAAATAATAAAAATTTCTAGCAAGGCATAATTTTTCTAATAAACAAATGACTTTGTGTCTGACTTTAGAAAGTTGTGATAAATTTGAATCTTTTCCTAAAAGCGACTGATTCACAGAATTTAGCTGAAGATATTTTTTCTTTGAAATTTTTTAAGAAGTTATTATACTGCTATGGAAAAAACATAATATTATGCTTCTATACACCATGAAAACTGAAAAGAAAAGTGTCGATTTCACCAGGATTCGAACCCATGATCTTTTGGTCAGTAAAATAGAAAGCTACGATCTACACCACTGAGCCACAGAGACTGGTTATCACGATTCATCAAAATTAATGATACAACTAAAGTATCTATCCTGAGACTACCGGGGTAAATTTTAGCAATAAAAGTGTGTAAAACTTTATATTATGGTGTGTTTCCGTAACAAGAAAAGAGTCAGTAACTTAGTTAAGATATGTTCTTAACAATTAAAGCTAGAATTTATAGATGTGTAAACATTTTCTTTTTTTTTTTAATTGATGACCCATCTGTGAATCAGTCGGTTTAATAATCAATAGTTAAAATGAAATCATTATCCAATGTACTCAACTACAGAATAAGTTTTTGACCATCTACTTAAAATTATTTTGTAAAAATTGTTTACATGGAAGCATTTAATATAAGAATATTGTAATAAATGGGGGAAAAAAATATGCTATTATTGGTAAAAAGAGCAAATATCTCAACTGTAGGATAAATCTGCTAATTATTCAATCAACAGCAGTTTATCAACTGTTCATACAAAGAATGATTCAATCAGATTCAATTCGAGTCAACAATACAAAGATAATCTTTTTTTCTAAAAACAATAATTTTATGAAATATCAAAGCAGTAAGTTAAAGGTAAGAAAAAAGGAATGGACCATGATCAGCCTGGGTTGCTCACCTGAGTAATTTGGCTCTAGGTCAGCCGTTGAGCAAACACTGAAGCAAAATAACAGGTTTTGAATTGAAAATCTTCAAAACACAAATACAACCCTGGGGTGGGGTCAATTTTCACCCTATGGAAGACTCTGAGTACCAAGAACCTTGGTATTTGTCCACTATACAATGCAACAAAAATTATCTAAGCTCTAGAGCATACAGTTTCAGCCAAGGAGATTTTCTGAGTCTTTTCCTTTTTGTTGCCACTGCAACCAGAGTTCTGCATAGAATGGAAATCTTTTAACAACTTTGGAAGAGCTTCATGCAAGGAATATCCCTGGCAAGTTTCATTAACTTTGGCCTGGTAGTTTAGAAGATGTTTAAAGGAAATATTGAAGATGCAAAGACAGACGAAGGACAGAGGGCGATCAGAAAAGCTCACCATGAGCACAGTACTCAGTTGAGCTAAAAACTGAAAAAAAAATTTTTTGCTGACATGAAAAGTATACATTCCTCTAATTATTTGAAAGAATAACTGTTCTACAAATGATTACACAATGCAGCATTTTTGCACTATATTATAGACTGAAAAAAAAACTATTCTATTTATCCTTCCTTAATTTCCTATACTTAGTTTCTTTAAGCTGCATTTTTTTCCCATTTGTGCTTCTTGTTTTAATTTTTACTATAAAATACCTGCCTTTATAAATGAAGGAAGTTCTACAATATCGTTGCTATCATCATCTGCATCACCAATTTCAGTTTGTTCTTGTTCCTTGTTCAATTCAGCACCATAATATTCTGCCATAAGGGATTTATCAGACACATGATTATGCACTGATGATGATGATGACAATGATTTCTTTGACCTTGGGCTGCTTCTGAGTTTTGTAACCACTTTGTTTCTCATAGCATCTAGCAAGGTTCTGCTACTCTGAGGGAAATTTGACCCTGGATTATCTGCCCTTGATGATGGAGATGTACTCTTATAAACAATGGAACCATTGACAATAGACAGTTTAGAGCTTAATGAGTCAGTCCCTGAAAATTGTCTGCGTGTTTTTTCAAGGTATGGACTACTGGATTCAGGACTAGTTTCAGATGAATTTGATGCAGAAGCCACATTAGGAAATTCACTATCAATCTCTGCTAGATTCTTTTCAAGAATATCATCCAAGGTTAAGCTCTTTCTCCTAAATAAACCAGTTTTTGCTTCTTCTCTGTAAGCTCCATTACCAACAGGCTGTGGGTTAGGACACGTGTTTTCACAGCTGCCATTTACAAGAAAATCTGCTTTCCTCCCAAATGGATCTTCTTCTAGCTGTTTCGTACCTTCAAAATACCACAGAATACTTTGCTGTTTTTCAACTTCTTTTACTTTGGGTGCTTCTTTCGCAGAGTCTGACATATCTTTGTCCACCTCTTTCCCCATATCTGACACATGCTCCTTTTCTTTTAAAGAATTGTCTGCCATTAAATCTGTCTCATTACACTGGGTTATGCTAATAAATCTTGGTTTGTGCCTTTTTAACTTTTCTATCTGGTTTGGAGAAGCTTCAGTATGAGACCTTGAACCTTGTTCTTCTTTGTTAACTTCTGTATTCACATTATCATTACTGTCTTTATTGGTAACAGGGATTCTTTTTCTTAAATTCTTTGCTGGAGAATCACCTAAATGACCACTGAGTGAAATCTGTTGTTTGAATATTTTCTGTTTTTCAAAATGATCATTCATTTCGTTATTCAGTTCTGACAAGGATTGTGCACTTAAACTTTCCTTCTCATTCGATTTAATTTCTGGATTATAAGGTAAGACTGTCCCACTTGATGTGTCACATGACCTTTTACCCTTAACTGTAAAATTAAAACCTTTCTTGTTTTCTATTGTTGGAGTGAGCTGGTTTTCTTTTTCAAGTGTATCTACTAAACTGCTGTTTTCAACCATTTCTAAAATATTTGAATCTTTGTTACCTTTTTTCACACGCTCCCTCAAGTTTTTTGCTGGCGAGTCAATAGAAACATTCCTTGATTTTGGACTGTCTGGCACAACTGATTTGGAGCTAGAAGTACTTTTCCTTGGGGATTTTTTTATTTCATTTTCTTTTATCAACTTTGCTTCTAAGGAGTTTGCTGAAACAGTATTTGAAACATTTCTTCTAGTTTTTCTTCCTCTAAGATTTTTTACAGGTGAATCTTCTACTTTATCACCGATTTGTGTATTTTGCCCATCAAAGTCTCCAACACAGTTATATTTAATGTCAGTGAACTTTTCATCGTTTAATCTGTCTTGAGCATGGTGCACTGCCTTTCCTGTTTTCTCCTTTGAAAATTTACCAAGAACTTCATTATTATTAACCTCAGAAACAGCTGAGCTTTTGACAGAATTTTCTTGAGTTTTTCTTTTTTTACTGGGAGAAATATATTGAGTCTTTTCTTGTTTCACTTCCTGTCTAGCAGGAGACCTCAAGTATTTCACAGCTCTATCATTTTTATTATCAAGTCTATCTATGTCAATCATCTTTCTTGTAACTCTAACGTCTGTCTCAAGGTTTGAGAGCAAGTCAATTTCTCTATTCCATTCTGCACATCCTTTAGCATCATTCATATCTATTTTTAAATTTTTCGGTCTCATCTTCAATGTTTTCTTGCTTCGACTCCTATTCAACACAACTTTTGGAGACCGAATTATCAACTGTTTTCCCTTCCATTCAATCACTACAGGATTCTTTGGCTCTGAAGCTTTCACTGGTGATCTCTTAATGTTTTCTTGCTTCACCATATCTTGTTTGGGTTTCAACCAGCTTGTTAATGTCATCTGTGTTTTATCATATTCAAGTGACCTCTTCCTTCTGACCTGTTTACCTTTATCTTCAATCCCACTTGCCGCTGCCAGAAGTGTCGCATCTGCCGTCACCCTTCGTAGTTTTTCTTTCTCTTTCCCATTCTTCTTTCCTTTCTCTGAATCATTAACACCTGGTAAAGGAAGCTCAGTTGGTTTATGTTTTCCAAGAGCTGTCATTTTCACTGAATCATTCATTTCTTTCCCAGCATCCATATTTGTATCAGATAATTCAATGTTTTTTGTACTGTCCTTACATCCCCCTTTTCTTGCTGAATTCTTTGTATTCTTCAGCTTTCTATTCATCTCTTCGGCAGTATCATTTCCTGACTTAAGAGTGATTAAGTCTACCTTCTTTTTATTTGTACCCTTACCTTTCATATCAATCTCTGATTCCGTTGTATTGTTTGTCTGTCCTTTCTTCATTTCATTTCTCTTCCTGTTCTCTAGTCTCTTTCTCCTGCGAACATCCCATGCACTTTCAAGTGTCATCTTGCTAAGTTTGTGTTTCGACATTCCATTGGGAGTTTCTTCATCACTGGAATCTTCTGATGACTGACTTGAAGTTGTGGGAGACGTCAAACTGTCTCTAGTTCTGTGACCTAAAGCGCCAGTTGAGGTCACTGTTGCACACTTTTTCCTATGCATTTTTTGTCTTTTGAGTGTATGTGGGCTCTCTGTATTTTCTGGACTAGCCATTCTTTTGCCTTTTGCTACTGATGACTTCCTTTTATTATTTACACTCTGTCTTTTTGAAGTCTTTGGGCTTGGAAGTCCAACTTTCTTCATGGAGTCAGAGGGTCCAGGATAAGGGCTGGTCCCTTTTGAAGTATCTGGGGAGGAAGAGAGCTCTAGCTGTAAAAGCTCTAGGGATTTTCTCTTATGTGGAGGTGAATGTAATAAATACTCTTCTTCCCTGGCTGAAATATTGATGTTTGTATTTTTAAAACGCAATCCAGAAATACTTACTCTTCTTTTTTTTCAAATTCAAGAAATATTACCTTAGCTTAAAACATGCGACTTAAATTAATTTTAGCACTTTCCCAACAACCTCTCACTCATATGTGAATCAAATTTCTAGTACAAATTAAACAAGAAATGGACATGTTGGGGAATCTCATTTTACCATATCAAGTAAACGATACTCTTGCAGCTAATCAAAGGAAATTCACTGCAATCATAAAACCACCAAGCAATCGTAAAACCACCAAGCAATTATAAAACCATCAAGCAAAACAAGTTTATTATAAAGGAACAGATGAACAATATCATCAGTTTTGTTTTCAAGTAAACAGTTTGACAGCTTACCGAACAATCATTATAATAAAATACTGTTTAGCTATTTAAGAAAAGATCGTCACCCTCCAAATGAACAGGAAATTATTTTTACATGAAGTGTTAGAGTTCACAGCAAGGGCTGAACTCAATAGCACTTATTGATCGAGGACTGCAATGGTTTGCAAGTCAGCTATCACTAACATGTAACAAAAGTGAATGCTGCAAAGTCAGAACCAGTACTGTATGGTAAAACAAAACATGTATAATAAAAGCTTCAAATACATTGTATAAAGGTATACAGAATAAATAAATATATATTAAAACACTTACTTCTCTCATCTACCTCCTTACAGCCATGGCAGATATCATTTTTACCAAGCTTCTCCATGTGATTACAAGCAACATGGGCACCATGTGAACCACAGAAGTCACACAGAATTATCTCCCATTTACTGTAATATATAACATCACTTTGCATTATAAACTGTTTCAAAAGACCCTTATGAACTAGAAATGGTTTTTGATTGAACAAAAACATATGTCTCCCCCCAGCCAGTTGCTGCAGGCAGTATTGAATCAGACGATTGTAAAATTTGACATTTAACCTCCAAGTGTGACCTTGACCTTGAGACACCACACCCGCAAAGTGGGTTCTGCATGTCGCCTTGATGAGGTGAACATCTGACCCAAGTTTCATAAAAATCCTTCAAGGGCTTTGGAAGATATAGAGCGGACACGATTTTGTGACGGACAGATGGACGGACAGACAGACAACCGGGGAAAAACAATATGTCTCCCCCGATGAGGTGAACATCTGACCCAAGTTTCATAAAAATCCTTCAAGGGCTTTTGAAGATACAGAGCGGACACGATTTTGTGGCATTTGACATTTAGCCGCCAAGTGTGATCTTGACCTTGGGACACCACACCCGCAAAGTGGGTTCTGCACGTCACCTTGATGAGGTGAACATCTGACCCAAGTTTCATAAAAATCCTTCAAGGGCTTTTGAAGACACAGAGTGGACACGATTTTGTGGCATTTGACATTTAACCTCCAAGTGTGACCTTGACCTTGAGACACCACACCCGCAAAGTGGGTTCTGCACGTCGCCTTGATGAAGTGAACATCTGACCCAAGTTTCATAAAAATCCTTCAAGGGCTTTGGAAGATACAGAGCGGACACGATTTTGTGACGGACAGACAGACGGACGGACGGACGGACAGACGGACAACTGAGGGAAAAACAATATGTCTCCCCCATTTTTGGGGGGAGACATAATAAAGTTGCAAATAATGCAGTTAAAAGTCTAACAGTTTTATTGTTCACTTGGACTGCTATTGTTACCAGTGTATAAGGTCTATCATTCAACAATCTACTCATCTTGGAGTGTGTACCAGTAATGACAAGGTCATATGTTTCTACAAGAGTGGCATTTCAAGACTGGTTATGTTAAGATCTATCATAAAACATCCTGAAAATAAATTGTTGGTAGGTACTGGTTCTATCCTGTTATTTTGTTTGCAATTATGTCAAGATCAGTTCTCCTTAAAATGCATCCTTCCCTTCATTTCTTTTTCAGGTATTCCAATTCTTTAACATTTTCCTTCACATCTGAACATTTCGTTAAACTATTACCGGTAATTACAGGGAAACAATGACTTGGGTGGGAAGCTGATTTGGTAGTTAGTGTCAGCTAATGTTTAATCTGTTTTCTGTCTAAAGAATAAAACATTACTCTAACAGTTTCTTCATTATCCCAATATTTAAACCACTTACCTCCCTTCCTTGTCATACTTTCGTCCCTCCACACATTTACAAACAGGGGCATCACAATGACTATACCGCTCCAAAAGTTCCTGGAAAGCATGAGGCTCTTTCTCCCAGGAAGCATCCCTGAAATGTATGGTGGACTACATAAAAGTCATTTTAATTAAGTTTTCTTCGGAAGGTTAAATACAAAACCTTCACCCCAAACTTTCTCATACAAGAGTTATTTGTGAGACTCATGTTCTTTACTTATCAGCAACAGGTAAAAATGGATCAGAAATTTAACCAACTATCAACAAAAAAAGAATATAGGGAAGAAAAATTTCAAGTCTTGCATTTCTCTGAGTCACTAATTTTCACCTTACGTACATGTATCAAGTCTAATTTTAATACTGCTCTGCAATTTACAGAAAATGAAGTTTAGTCAAATTAACTGTGAATAGGGACCATTCTGAAACTCACAAACAATTGTTAAGTTGAAAGTGAAGAACATCAAAATACATCAGAAAATGCTTTATTGAGCTACTCTATTCCATTTCTTTTACAAATTCTAAACAGAAACAGTATTGTTATATCTTTTTCTTGTATTTTATGTGGGAAAACGAGTCCAGCAATTCAGCTTTTATTGTCCAGGCAATAACAGATGTATATCTGACTTTTCAATTCCAGATTTACTTACTGGTCAGGTATATAGATACCCATGTTTTAACTTCCAGATTTACTTACTGGTCAAGTATATAGATACCCATGTTTTGACTTCCAGATTTACTTACTGGTCAGGTATATAGATACCCATGTTTTAACTATAAGATTTACTTACTGGTCAGGTATATAATTACCCATGTTTTAATTTCCAATTTACTTACTGGTCAGGTATATAGATACAAATGTTTAAATTTCCAGATTTACTTACTGGCAAGGTATATAAATACCCATTTTTTAATTTCCAGATTTACTTACTGGCAAGGTATATAAATACCCATTTTTTAATTTCCAGATTTACTTACTGGTCAGGTATATAATTACCCATGTTTTAATTTCCAATTTACTTACTGGTCAGGTATATAGATACAAATGTTTTAATTTCCAGATTTACTTACTGGCAAGGTATATAAATACCCATTTTTTAATTTCCAGATTTACTTACTGGTCAGGTATATAGATACCCATGTTTTAATTTCCAGATTTACTTACTGGTCAGGTATATAGATACCCATGTTTTAATTTCCAGATTTACTTACTGGTCAGGTATATAGATACCCATGTTTTAATTTCCAGATTTACTTACTGGTCAGGTATATAGATACCCATGTTTTAATTTCCAGATTTACTTACTGGTCAGGTATATAGATACCCATGTTGAGCATCTCATCCTGAAACTCGTCTTTGTTGTTACACAGTGGACATTTGAAGAAATACAAGCCTGCCGAAGTTGCATACCTCTGTAATGCATACATTGTGAGAGAATCTTAGGCTTGAATATTCAGCAATGAAGAAGCAGGTATTATTGTCATCTGTTTTCAGGTGAGGCCAGTACAGGCTTTTAGGATGCATAATACTAACAGGTTAACACTTCTGCTTGTTTCTTTTTTCATTCTGTCTTTGATTAACAGTTTACTTTAACCGATCAAGGTTGCCATGTTTGTTTTGCAGTCAATATAACTGACCAAACTTAATCATGTCTAGCACTTTAACCCCTTGACCACCTCCAAAAGGTACCAAGAATTAAGATAGCAGATTTCACAATGTAACAATACAGCTACAATACTATTAACTTTAATGCTATAAAAGAAAGCTTAGAAAAGGTATTTTCTTACTTGAACACAGTCCCGATGGTACCAGTACTTGCGACAACAAGGTGCTCGTAAAGTGTCACAAGATGGAGCTGCAGTCACTGTATTCATGCAGATAGAGCAGACAATGCTTGGATCATCATCTGACGGAACATTTTGTTGCATGCGATGTGCAGGACAAAATGAACTGAAATATCAAATATTTCAAACAATTTTTGTTTCACAACAGTATTAAAAATATCAGCCAAATGTAAAATTGGGTCCAGTTTTCTATACCTGTCACAAGTTTTACAAAAAAGTGTAGAGGAAAGGTTAAGTCAACTATTTCCAGTTACAGACATGTTTTAATTCAACATTACTTAAATTCTTTTTGAACTCAGTAACTCATGCTGAATGTCTCTGTCAATAACAAAGGTCATACTGGGACAGTCCTGACTGGGTTTCCAACAGGGGGCTCCTGATTCAAAGTCAGACATGTTAACCATGAGGCAACGGAGGACATGCGACAAAAAAAGATCAATAATCTGTAATAATATTCTAAGGCTGAGCTAGATATACACTTACCTAAATGTACCAAAGAACTGATGCATTGTCTTATTTGTGCGGCCACATCCAAGATGAAACATCTTTTTACAGTTCCGTATTACGCATCCAATAGTGGCTCCAACCTTTTTGCAATAACTGCATCTCTGAAAGCAAAGTTTCATTTCCATCACTAAACTATTAAATCAAGGCAAGTATAAATGGAGCATTAAGAGTTAGACCAGGAGTTTCTTAATCAAATAAAATCCCAATCTTATGTATATGGTGGAGATCTGGTAAAATTAAAAGTTGATGCTATAAAGAGTAATAACTTTCCTCAGAATAATCATCTTAAATATTCACAGATTTAAAGTGCTGCTGAGCTAAGTCTCGAGATTTCATGGGTAAAATAAACAAGACCTGTCTGCAGACGGCCTGACAGCATGCTCCAGTATTCTCAGAGCTTGAATGTAAATTATAAGCTAAGTCAAACAAGGGGCCAAAGTGGGCCTATACTGCTCACCTGAGTAAAGGGATTAGTATATATAAAGTCTCACCAATTTGTTGATGTGAAGAAATTACACCAAAAAGTACAAATATTGCAAGTTTAGAGTAATTATGGACCTTCAAAAACTTAACCAGGAAAATCTATGTTGAAAAAGGGGCATAACTGTGAAAAGATTAATTTCAGGCTTATCTGCACTTTTGAAATGCATTCCAATTTTGATAGTGAACAAGTACACCAAGTCTGAAGAGAATATCTGTGACAGTTTTTGAGAAATGGACATTAACAAAAAGGTTAACCAATTAAAGCGTCACCTACCCTTTTGAAATCCATTCCAATTTTGATGGTGATCAAGTATTCCAAGTTTGAAGTGAGTATCTTTGATAGTTTTTTGAGAAATGGACCTTAACAAAAAGGCTAACCAAAAAATTCCAAGTCAAAATGGGGCATAACTTTGCAAAAAAAAAACTGAGGGTTATCTACTCTTTAAAGTGAAAAAGCATTCCAAATTTGAAGTAAATAGCTGTGATAGTTTTTGAGAAATGGACGTTAACATTAAGGTTTAATCGACGCCGCGAGAGGTTCATGACAATAGCTCCACTTTTTTCTTCGAAATGTGGAGCTAAAACTGAATAAAGCATCTTTAGGATCAACAGAATTGGTAACACTTTTTCCATCAAAATCACTTAAAGGAATAACCTAAATTATATGAATAAACGAATTACATGAAACAGTTTACCAGTTTAGATCCTCGCTTTACTTCTTTCACTATGTCACTCGGAAGAAAACCGAGGATTCCTTCTTTCTCTGATTTCCCATTCTGACTTAGTCCACTTGAAAACAGCTGAAATATATATTTCAATGACAATTTTTCCTTACACAATATTTGTATTTATAAGAAATATATATTTCAATGATAATTTCTCCTTAAAGGCAATATTTATATGAAAAATTAACAATCCTTCCAATTACATTAGCATTCTATACTAAAAATATCTACCATTAAGTTATAAAAAAGAAAGCATCATTTCACAATATATTGTTGAAATTTTATTCTAACTATTCTAAGAAAGCTACTGTGCTATATACTGAACAGCAATCTTACCGCATAAATTAATACCACCAGGATTTTCACTACTAAAAAAGGCCACTCAGTCAAATTCCTTACTCAAGGAAAACCGAGGACAGATTCTGTTTGCAAAACCTATCATTAGATGTGTACTTACCATGCAGAAGTAATGTGCCATGATTCCAGCTTTAGAGAGCAGCCTGCCATAAGTCTCATGACAAATGTCTCCTTGTTCACAGAACACACATATCCGCTGTCTTCCACCTGCAAGGAAGTTTAAGCCAGTTTAAATTTACTGTATCTTGCGTATTGCCAATATAAATGTTTATGAGCTGTTTAACGAACATGAAAGTAACATAAAGATGCAATGTATCTTGAAAAAGACCACCTGGAGAGGGTTTCAAACCCAAGTCCTTCTGCATCTAAAAACCAATGCTCTAGACCACTGAGCCATAGAACTGATTCCAACGCAGTTGTCAAGAGGTTGTACACAACTATAGCTGGGTGTGCACTGGATAATACACACCCTCTTGGGAAAGTCATCATTTATGATAACAAATGGTGTGGTCTATTTTTGTATCAGAGATCTTGAAAAATTTTCATCATTATTATTAGTCCTGGAAGGGTTATCAGTTGGAAATGGAAAGATGCTATGCATCTTGTAAGAGAGCATCCAGAGGCCAGAGCAGGATTCAAACTCAGGTCCTCCTGCATTGAAATGCAATGCTCTAGACCACTGGGCCAAAGATTTGTTCCATGATGCAGTTATCAACAGTTGAATTTACACAATAGGCCAAAGTCCACTGTATTATAAGTTGCTTTTGCAATCCAAAATTCATTCATTTTATTGATAACTTATTTATAAAGTTTAAAAAACAAGATACTTAAAGAACAAGAAATGTTTGTAAAACATAAATGCCCCCCCCCCCCGGCAGGACCTAATTGCTTGTGGTTGGGCCAAAGCGTTCTCTAGTTATTGATCAGAAACCATTTTAGGATCAAGGTCCCTGTGGCCTTGACCTTTGACCTAATGACCTCAAATTCAATAGGGGTCATCTACTGGTGATGACCAACCAGCACACCAAGTTTGGTGAACCTAGGTCAAAGCATTCTCTAGTTATTGGTCGGAAACCGTTTCTACCTACAAGGTCAATGTGACCTTGACCTTTGACCCCTTTACCCCAAAATCAATAGGGGACATCTACTGGTGATGGACAATCATCCTACTAAGTTTGAAGTTCCTAGGCCTAAGCGTTCTTTAGTTATTGGTCGGAAACCGTTTCTACCTACAAGGTCAATGTGACCTTGACCTTTGACCCCTTGACCCCAAAATCGGTAGGGGTCATCTACTGGTGATGGACAATTATCCTACCAAGTTTGAAGTTCCTAGGCCTAAGCATTCTTTAGTTATTGGTTCGGAAACCATTTGGTCCACGGACCGACCGACAGACAGACAAATGCAAAGCAATATACCCCCACTTCTTTGAAGGGGGGGCATAAATATCAATTTATGCAATATTCCAAATACCTTTTGGCTTGGGAGATTTTGCAGCCATAGTTATTTGTAATCAACCTGCCTCAACCTAAAATACAAAAGGATTATAAACTTATTACATTAAAACAATTACATAGCAGTAGACTGCCACAAATTGCACCTGGCAACAGAGTGTGCAAATATGTTTCTGTCTTCTAATCAAATTAAGAAGTCTTTGCAAACATTAGAATCCGTTCACTAATCATTTGTTTTAAAACTTTCTCAACCCAAAGACCTTTTTAAAATCTTACACAGTACAGATATAATCTACACTCTGTGGTTACCTGGCCTATGAGCTCAATTTGGGACACCCATCCAAGTACTAACTATGGATAACATTGCTTAACTTGCTAACATTCTCAGACACTCCAACCATGTCGCTAGAGAGCTAGCCCAACAGCAAGTTGTTGGAAGTGCCTTATATGCCTTGTGTCCACTACACTCCTCCCCTCTTTAACCTTTAAGAGCTGGGCATTTACTGTACAACTTCCCACAGAGACTGCAGTATGCCCCAGGGCTCATCCTGGGGTAAAATTTTAGGGAGAAGTGACTTCTCCATCAGCAAAAATTAGAGAGAAGTGAGACTATCCTGTGAACTTGCTGTGTTGCGTTGCATTGAGTTGCATTATCTTTATTGTTTTTTTTAACATGAATCACTACATCTTACTAAAGAGTAAAGTATCTTATTATTAACACAATAAATAACATAGGTAAATTTTTCTAAATTTTATAGAAGAATTTTACATTTATTTATTGTAAAAACATTAAATAATCCTCATCAGTGAAGAATAATATTGAAATTCATCATTAAGTTTTCTCTACAGAGAGAGCAATTCCAAACACCCTCAATGTCCACAACATACCAATCATAAGATTTCTGAGAATTTGCTTTTTTAAATTTTGGCTGAAGAGAGCTCACAACATCAGATGCTTCCTCATGTTTTCTTTTACTAGAAGGTTTGGGCATTTCGCCCTGTAACCACGACTTGAGCGACATAACTTTGTAGAAGTTAAAACTTGATGTCTACAGATTGAAATCAATCAAGATTATGATTTACTTTTCAATCCAGTTACTGTTTATTAATATAATTGATATATAATTGACTTAAGATTTTTTTGATAGCTGTGAAAATTCCATCACAGTCCGTCTTTTCTTAGGTCAAACACCGACAGTACAGTGCATTGTTTACATCAATTAGCAAATACAGCATATGTTTATTCAATCTTACACAGATAATGTATAATTATCGCTTAATCCCTTGTTGTGGCCATCAAATTGTCTCGAAATAATGCCTGTCTCGGACCGATGAATTCTTAACCTTTTGTGTAATGTAGGCGGTCTATCGATACGCACACCTGTAGAAGCGACGCTCTGATTGGCCAATGATAATTATAGCTCCGCATATGGGCGGATACCGACTATCTACTTCACATCGCCGAGTAATTAGCAGCGCTTTGTTAGTTGGGAGTTATAACTTTTTGCGGCGAAGTTGATTTTTCTTTGATCTTACGAAAGAGCGAAATGAGAATGCACAAGGCAAAGTTTTCGCCTGAATCGCCCTCCGGGATGAGCCCTGATGCCCACTCGATTTTTAAAACGTGGGTATCTGTACCAACTACCTTTGGAAAACGTGGGTACAGGCTTAAAAATCTGGGTACACTGTATAAAAACTTAAAGCAATTGGCAATTTTGTGTTTACAATTTTTATTACCTAAACACATGTTTACCTTTGTCGCAAGTATAACACTAGGTCAGTACGCTGATTCATTCATGCAGATAAAGCTACTACGGTCTAAATGCCTCTGCAGCTTTTGAAATGATTATTTTTTTCTTGTTTTCTGTCATACTCGATAACAATTTTATATTGTGTAGGTGACGTAGAATAGGTCTATATCGTGGAGATGTTTGCCTCAGGGGACTTATTGATTTTCAGTTCAAAAGCAAGCTTTTCCACGCTACGGTTACCTACCACCTATTTTTGCACCAATTACGTTTTTTCGCCGGCCGAGAAAAATGTGAACAGACATCGAAAAATTTGCACGCACAGCTTGTTTTCTGCGTGAAAAACGCAGGATTCTGCGTGACTGGGCATGTTGCAGACCCCATTCCACTCCAACCTTGCAGGGGATTCAACTAAATCCTGCACTCCCAGTGCACTCAGGCACCAACCAAGGTAAATAGCCGGCGAAGATTTGTGGAATTACCATTGCCACCAATGTAGTAACCTGGCCCACAGACACTTGGATGCAGTAAAGCGGTTCTTGCCCTGGCCTATGCCTATGAGCTGGATTTGGGACACCCATCCAAGTGTTAACAATAGATAACGTTGGTTAACTTGGCAAATGTTCCAGACACTCCAACCATGTCGTTAAAGAGCTAGCCCAACACCGAGGTTGTCTGAAGTGCCTTAAATACCAAGTGTCCACTACAACTCTTTGATCTCAACCCCAGTATCGATAAATCATTCAAAATACTAAGGTAACCAACAGCTTTGCAACCAACATCAGTTAAAGATTTCAAGGGATTTGTTTAGCTGTTTTGATCTTAGCAATTTCCTGAACCTAAAATCTGCAGATAAAACACTTGGCATATGCCTACATTCCCTGTTACAACTCTTACCCTTAGGTACGAAACGTTTAGGGATGAAAAATAACTCACGTAATTTGCAAATCTACGAACAAAGTAAAGTGCAGAAATTGTTACCAAATACAAGGTTACTTGTACTCTTCATGATGTGATTAATTTCATTATTTTTCAAATAACTTCAAGAAGCAGGTCATTTTACTAATTTAGCTGCTGTTTCCATTTTGCTGGTTTGAATGGCGCGGAAGTTTACAACACGTGATTGGATTGATTAAACTCCGTAATGCACACAGTGCCGTTTAACATCTTCGCAAAACAGGTAGAATTTTAATTCTATTTTGCATCTCAAGGGACCAGAGTTATTTAAAAGTGCACCGCCACACGAAACAACATATACCCAAAGGGTGAACTTGTTGTTAGGCAATAGCTGAAAAATCCTGAACATTAACTGTAGGAGTGTTAAAGAAAACAACTCTGAATTTAAAGCAGCACTTAACTACATAAAGCCAGATATTATTTGTGGAACTGAATCATGGTTAAAAGGCATAAAACCAGGTAAACCACCGTCAAAGGACGCAATAAAAAATTCTGAAATATTTCCAGAGAACTATAGTGTGTTTAGAAATGATATGGGAACTAAGGGAGGAGGTGTATTTGTTGCAGCGCAAAATAACTTAACCGCAATTGAATGTATCGACTATGTTACAAACTGTGAAATTGAATATGCTAAAATAACTTTGAATTCTAAGAAAATTTTATATATTGGTGCATTTTACATGCCGAAGAGAAGCATAGATTCTATAGATAACTTGGCGGAATCAATTAAGTTACTAAATGCAACTAAACCTAAACATCTTATATTGTGCGGAGACTTTAATTGCCCAGACATAGATTGGAATAACTTAGTAGTATCTCCTGATCCAAATGTCCAGGATAGAAGTATTCAACAACATTTAATTAATACAATGAGTGAATTTAACCTCACCCAAATCCACGAAGAACCAACTAGAAATGAAAACCTACTAGATTTAGTCTTTACAACAAACCCATCCCTGATAACATCATCGGTGAGTGCCCCTGGCATATCTGACCATGCTATGGTCATTGTAGACTCTATAATTAAACCAATATACACCAGTCAACAACCGAGGAAGGTATATAAATTTAATAAAGCCAATTGGGAGGCTATTAAATCTGACTGTGTAAACAATTCTAGTGAAATTAACAGTCTGAAATCCAATTGGGACATTGAACTATTGTGGACTACATTCAAGTCTAATATTTTGAAAAGTGTTGAAAAGAATGTTCCATCAGTACACAGGAAAAATTAGTATTCACTCCCGTGGATTAATAACAAACTTTGTAGAAATTTGAAAAAGAAAGCAAGACTATATAAACATGCTAAAAAACACAACTCCTGGTCTAAATATAAACAGTTTCAAAAGGAGTGTAAGAAACAATTTCGGTCGGCCGAGTGGAACCATGTTAATAATATCATCCAGGAAGGATTCAAAGAAAATAGTTCTAAACCTTTTTGGAAATATGTTAAATCCAAAAAGCAGGATAATATAGGTATAGCTCCGCTTAAACAGAAGGGAAACTTGATCACGGACGCTAAAGCTAAAGCCAATATTCTAGTGGAACAATTTCAGCCAGTTTACACGAAAACCTGCGATACTTCAAAACCACATGTAAAAACTCCGAGAAATCTACAAGATATCCCGCACTTAAATGTAACACAAAAAGGAGTGTATAAACTGTTGTCAAATTTAAATATATCCAAAGCCATGGGACCAGACGGACTTCCTAATATTGTTCTTAAAACATGTGCACATGAACTGTCTCAGGGACTCTGTGATATCTTTCAAATTTCATTGGACACTGGTACATTGCCTCTAGATTGGAGAAATGCATTCATCACCCCTGTGTTTAAGAAGGGAGACAGACACTTGCCTGAAAATTATAGACCCGTGTCGTTAACATCGGTACCATGTAAATTATTGGAACATATCATTTGTAGCCATATGATGAAACATTTTGAATATTTTAAAATCTTAACAAATTTAAACCACGGATTTCGATCAGGATTTTCGACAGAATCACAACTTTTGGTAACACTACATGATCTTCTAAAATCGTTCGATAAAAAACAACAGGTTGACATCGCAATACTGGATTTTTCTAAGGCATTTGACACAGTGCCCCACGATAAACTCTTACATAAATTGGACTGTTATGGAATCAAAGGTCAACTGAACAAATGGCTGTCTTCGTTTCTTACAGACAGAATGATGGATGTGGTATGTGAAGGGGAACATTCAAAAAGTGTACACGTCGACTCCGGGGTGCCACAAGGTACGGTCCTCGGTCCTCTCATGTTTCTTTGTCATATCAATGATCTACCAGAATGTGTAAAATCCAAAGTACGCCTATTCGGGGACGATTGTTTTCTTTATCGTACTATAAAATCAACAGAAGATCATGTGCAGTTACAGAAAGATCTTAACTCCTTAGAAAAGTGGGCGTCAACATGGGGCATGCGGTTTAATGTCAAGAAATGTTATATACTTAGTGTAAGGAACACTTCATCTAAATTCTACCAGTTGGATAATACAATATTACAACAAGTTCCTACTAGTCCTTATTTGGGTGTAACTATTTCGGAAGATCTACAATGGACGACCCACATTATCAACTTATGTAAAAAGGCTAATTCAACGCTTGGTTTTCTGCGTAGAAATTTAAAAAACTGCCCACAAGAATGTAGAAAGTTGGCATATGTATCATTAGTAAGATCAACCCTAGAGTATGGCTCCTCTATTTGGGACCCTTACATGGCAAAAGACATCAACAAACTTGAAAAGATACAGCGTCAGGCTGCAAGATTCATCAAAAAGCATTACAAATCCCGAGAACAAGGCTACATCACTAGTATGTTACATGATCTCAAGTTGACAAGTCTCCAAAACCCAAGGGAAGCCAACCGTTTGACGTACATGTACAAGATAGTGGGGGTATGGTGCCGGCAATGGACACCAGTGATTATTTAGTTAGACTTAGGCCAAAGAGACAAATTAAAGCTGGTAAATTTACTGACATTGAATCTAAAAATTTTGTAGAATCACAGGTCACTAACAATAGTAACTGTTTTATCATTCCTAATTATAATACAGAACAGTTTAAAAATTCCTTCTTTGTAAGAACTGTGATACAGTGGAACCATTTAGACGACTCTACAGTGTGCGCGTCATCGCTGGAATCATTCATGACAGCGCTCCAGAACTATTACTAGGCTGCGTCCCGACCCCGAAGTTATATACGCCAGTATTGGATTCTAACTTCGTACAAATACAGATACAGAATTCCTGTGTAGTAGATCTGCATCAATAAGGGTTATGTGTAATAATTTTCATAGAAGAAGACTGCACAAGGTTCTATGTAATACTACATAAATACTTCATATGAAGCCAGTTGTAAGTATTTTACTGCATCTTTCTTTCTTTCTTCCAATAATGACTTCGAACCACGTCATGTGGATGGCAAATTAGCAGCCAGATGGGTTTAAAAAAATATTCATGTATAATACACCAATAAAAGAAAATTTGAGGCCAAACTGCTCAGAGATTATAATTACATGCGGAAGTAGTAAGCCTAGCCTGTTAAAACTATGTATAGGGTTGTACCACATTACATTGAACTAACTGCCTGTTTAAAGGAGTCCACTGTGCAAATGGAAACAGCTGACTCTGGCAGACAGTTCCAGACTGGTATTAACCTAGGAAAGAAAGAGTACTTAAATCAGTCTGTACGTGAAGAGGGTCTTGAATACTGAAAGGGGTGACTATGTCTGGTTTGAAGTGACCTACTTGTAACTGGTGTTAGATACATGTCCTTATCAATAAACACAAGGTTATAATGTATTTTGTAGAAGAAGGTAAGACCTGAAACTTCTCTTCTATGTTCAAGGCTGTCTAAATCTAAGTCTGTTAACATGTCACCCACACAAATTGACCTACGCCACCTTCTACATGCCCATCTTGCCACAGTGCGCTGTATTTTTTTCAATCTTTTGTATGTTATGTTGGGTATGTGGGTTCTATATAGGGGACGCATACTCAGCCTGACTAAAGTTTTGTATGCCATGAGTCTTGTGGCCTGTGGTGCAAAGGAAATGTTACGACGTAAGAAACCAAGTGTTCGAGTGGCCTTGCCGTCCACACTGTCTATATGTTTGGACCAATCTAGGGTGTTGGTTAGGGTAACGCCCAGATATTTAGCGGAGTCAACTGCTTCTAGGACTTGACCATGCAGCAGGTAATTATGTTTGATTAGGTTAACCTGCTTATGCCTGGATAGTCTCATGACTTCACATTTTGCCACATTAAATTTCATTAACTAAGTCTGTTCCCATGGAGTTGGAGTTTATCCAGGTCATTTTGGAGGGTGAGGTAATCTGAATATGATTGGACCTTACGATATAGGACACAGTCGTCTGCAAAAAGACGCACTGTTGATGTTATACCATTGGGCAGGTCATTAATAAATAGGAGGAATAATACAGGCCCAAGTACTGAGCCTTGAGGCACTCCGGACACCACAGGGGCAGGATCTGATTCTACTCCTTCTAGGACAACAACTTGAGACCTATCTTTTAACCATGATTCAATCCATCTAAGGGTAGTGCCTCGTATACCATAAAAGTTTAACTTATGCAATAGTCTCCTATATGGCACCTTATCAAAAGTTTTGGCAAAATCCATGATCAGTATATCTGTCTGAACATGTTTTCTAGATTTAATATTGTCTAAATTAGAGGCCAGGTCATGAACAAATTGGACTAGTTGGGTTTCACAAGACCGTTTTTCCCGAAAACCATGTTGGAAATTGGTTAAAATGTTTGACCTAGAAACACGTTTCATCAAGTTACTAACAATAATATGCTCCAACACTTTGCAGGAGATACATGTTAGAGATACTGGCCTGTAATTAGCGGGATTATACTTATCACCTTTCTTAAAATAGGAGCAACTGAGGCGTTACGCCAATCCATTGGGATTTGGCCTGTACGAAGGGACTTATTAAAGATTATAGACAGTATGTCGGCAAGTTCACCAGAACACTCCTTAAGAATTCGGGAATTGATGCAGTCAGGGCCTGATGCCTTATTAGGATTCAAATTATTTAAGAGTTTTAACACCCCATTACTATCCACTGCAACATCAGACATGGACGAGTATATACCGGGTCCCATATCAGGCATCTCAAGGTTACTTTCAACAGTGAAAGCAGAATAAAATTGCTTGTTTAATATATTTGCCTTGTCCTTGTTATCTATCTTAAGGATACCATTATCTCTAAGTGAAGTAATACCTGTAGAACCACTTTTTAAATTGTTAACGTAGGACCAAATTGTTTTGGTGTTACCTCTATTACCATCTTGTGGGGAAGCAGTTTCCTCAAAGATATTAACATACCTGTAGTGAGCATCCCTTATAAGCTTTTGAACATGGGACCTCATCTCTTTATACTTTTCATATATATGAGGGTCTTTATTCTTCCGGGCATTTTTAAAAAGACGATCTCTCTTCTTAATTAATTTCTGTATATAGATATCAATCCATGGATAACCAACCCTGGCTCTGGACATTTTAGAAGGAATAAACTTATCAATGGCTTCAAGGACCTTAGTTTTAAAATCATTCCATAACTCGTCTACAGAGTAAACATGTGAGTGGGACAGTACGTGATTTCTGAAGTCACCAAGGTGTTTCTTCAGACTTTCCATGTCGGCACGTTTATAAAGATAGATTTTCCTACGGGCTTGTACAGCTCTCTTTGACTTGATATCATATTCAACAAAAACAATATCATGGTCAGCCTTACCAAAAGGCGGTAGGGATTTAACTCTAGTGACTGGACCCGGGTTATTAGTTAGAAGTAAATCCAACGTTTTATCATTACGTGTGGGCAGATTAACAATCTGGCTAAAACAATGTTCTTTGACAATGTCAACAAGTTGATTTTGAATATGAAATTGAGTAGAACTGGGGGTCACAGATAAATTCTCCCAATTAATACTACCACAATTAAAATCGCCCCCTACCAGGATATTTGCATTCTTATTTGATAAAATACGCCTTAGGGAAACATTCAATTGGTCTAGGTAGTCTGGGTTGGTCTTATCCGGGGGTCTATAGAAAGCACAAAGATACATTTCAAAAGGTGATAATTATGAGCAAATTCTACATCCATGAGCAGATAACTAAAAATATATGAGTCGAGTCTCGCATGAAATTTATCACATACTTTTTTACATGTCGAACTTTGACATATAAAACAGAAAACAATTCACAGCATTAGTGATGGGGAAAATAAAAAGAAAAATGTCCTTCCACAATAAAAGCTTTCACAATTATAAAATCACTTACCTAAAATTGTATTGTACTTAGGGATTTTTGTAATACATATCAGCTTAATGACTCCTAAGTTTATAAATTGTTGGTGTCTCAACCAAATCGTTCAGCTAAATTAGAGACATTTAATGTGTCTGCCTAAGGTCCAGAAATTATCCTAGACAATTGTCCCTTTAAAGAACCTGCAAAATTGTCCCTTTAAAGAACCTGCAATGACCGTCTAGGATGATTTCCTTAAACTAACAGAGTATTTACTGAATATGTATTCGAATGGCCCATTCTCTATAAAATGAAAAAATAATTGATAGTGTACAGATCGAATGACGTATATGAAAATTCTTTAGTCGTATATGCACTAAGAAATTGTTCATTTGTAATAAGTGGTTCCCGAGCCAAAAAAAAATGATACTACTCTCTGTATAAACACTAATATCAATGCATTCAGCGTACCTGTTGTACTTAGAATTTGGACAGACAACTTGACATCGGGTAATAATCCATTTAATATCTTGCAGATTCACATGATTTTTTAGAAAATTGATGACCTTGCTTCTTATATAACAGTACAATCATTAATCTTTTATTTAATCACGAACAATGCTATTTACAAATAACTGGTCATGTGTCATCTTCCTAGCATGTCGAAAATTGTTTGTTTGTACCATGTGCAGTACCAATATATAATATTCCTGTATTGAAAAGTTAAACTAAATAAGAACACTAAATGATACTATTAGCTTTTAATGTTATATTTGTATTTAGTCCCGAAACTATATTTCTATATATTTTGATCACCTAGATGTTAAGCACTGGAACTGTATAAAAGTTGTGCCATGATCTTCTCCTTCGAATCTTACAATACTGATAAAATTTCAAGACGTTAATTTGTGCAGTTTGCCTTTTTTGTGAGAACTTCAGTTTGAAGTATAAAAGAACATATAGAAGTTAAATAAAATGTCAAAAGACTTTTTAGATACAGTTAAAACTTGAAGGTTGTCCTTTATCATATTTTCTGTGATTTTTAACATTTTCACCAGTTACAGATCCACGTCCAAAATGGAATGCACAGTTCTTTAAATACAGAGCAATCAGCTGCGACAAGGTTGTACAAATGTGTACAATACAAAGTAGAGTTTGCATTGATAAGTGAACAGAATTCCATTAGTCTTTAACCATGTAACACGTTGAGATTTTTAACATATGAAATGTAGTATTTGGTAGATGTTAGTTCCTGAGATATTTTCATTTCTTCTGTGTGCATACAGTTTATATAATGCCTTGTAAATGTAAACTTTGGCTATAGATTCATTTAAAATTAAAAAGCCCTATTATTAATAGGACGTAGCTTGACCTATAATAATGGTAGTGTAGACCATTTGTCTTGAAGGGAAGGAAGGCATGGTTCCCGGATCTTTTTTAATATATTGTACTCTAATGTAAAATGGTGCGTTTTTAAAATTTTATTTATAGATACTAGTGTAGAAGAGGTATAATACAGCACTTTTTACTCCATTGCCTTTCAGCTAGCTTTTATGGCGACGTGTTAGTAAACGAAAGTACCTGATTTAAAACCCAGCTCAGGACAAGTGGCATTTTCCGGCTTACACTAGTTTTTTCAAATAATAAACTTCACCTTCCTATCCCCATAGTTTTTTCTTTGCAGATTTTTGTATTTTAGAGTAATTAATGAAGTGTAGAAACGGACCCATCTTGCCCATTTCCAACTACGGCAGACATGTTACAAGTAGCAGTTAATCAAAACCAGTCAGTCTACGCCTGTATATATATGAGTTAGATTTTTCAGTCCGACAGAACCAAAAGAGAAGAGGTACGGACGATACTGATCATCTTTTGGATCAGTACGAATAATAATTTTAGAACAATATTTACAATGTTCCAGGATGATACGGACAATGTTTTTGGGAAGATGCGGACCATGTTAAAACATTGCTTTTTGTTCCACACTTATACTGAGTCTCTACCTAGCTTTCTTACTGTTGCACTTACTTACTAATGGTGAATTAAATAAAATTTATATGAAATACACATTTTCGTGTACTATTAGGCACATCTAACTAATTTTATGCTCGATTTTTGCTTCTACTTGAACTAATTTCAAGTGGGGATACTAGAAACATTAATTAAGCATATTTGAAATATAGAAATGTAGCAGAGGTATAACACGGCATTTCTACTCACTTGCCTATCAGCTAGCTTTTATGGCGACGTGTCCGCGAGTGTCCGCTTAGTAATCGAAGGTACCCGAGTTCAAACCCAGGTGGATTTTTCCGGGTTACAGAAGATAAAAATTTTACTGTTTAAACATTCGTTCATTGCATAAAAAAATCTTACATTATTTTGTTTGCGAAATTTATACATAGACTTAAGTACCTATCTTAGGCAAAGTGAGGCTTCTTACAAAAAAAAAAAAAAATAGATAAATAAATAAATAAATAAATAAAAAAAAAATGCGTTTTCAGTTTATACTCCACAAGTGTTTACTCTTTGTCAACTTAATGATCCTCTATTAATGTATGTCAAGTTCTACATTACACACACCTCATTGTTACAAAATAATGACAGCAACATTCACAAAGTTATGAAATCGAATAATCTTTTGATCTTGATTTTGAACTAAAATAAAAACGCCTGTGTCCCATCTGGGACCGTATATTAATAGTAAGTCCCAGGTCCAATAAATCGTTAATATACGGTTCCTGAATAAATTTACACCCATGTTTTGGGCAAAACTAGAATTTCGTCAGAAAAATGGTCCACTAAAAACTTTATCAACTCCTCATTTCCAGTACAGTCTGTCAATCTTCAAGTTTTGCTTAAACTCTGATACGGTACTCTTTAGTTATAGTACGGCAATTAGCTAAAAATTTCAAGATGGATGCGCCCACAAAGGTTGGAAATTAGTGCACCTCAATATTCTAGATATTTCTTTAAAGTTAAGACAGGTGTACGAATTCTCATTTGAAAACAGATATCGTATTTTCAGTTTATTAACAGTTTGGCCTTTAAATAAATGGAAACCTCTGCGAGGAATCAAAACAAAATAGATACATGTTCGGACAATGTATTTTCGGACATCTTTAAGACTTAGTCGATTTGGCTAAATAATGTGCCATCTCCATGCAGATGTTTTGGAAGAATTCAGAATTATTTCTGTTTATCTATCTATCAGTTAAAAATTGCAATGAGAAATTGAATATGTTGAAAATGTTGGCACCCATGGTTCTGTATACATAATCTTAGTATCAGTTCCGTGGTGTTTCTAAATCTGAGTAATAACATATAATTTCTCACTGTCAGTTATTCACTGAATATTGAGGCATTCATCAGAAGATTTTTTATACTCCAATTTTATGAAAATAACTTAAAATGACTTTGTACCTGCAGCTGTCAGTTCAATGAATTTTTAAGTGAAACTGAAAGTAGAATTTTCACTGATGTGAAACTTAGTATTTATGTGCACATCCATTGTATTTTTTCAGTTTATTCTTTTCAGATCAATACATTTTCATTTTCTTTGGTGAAAAAGGTGTTTTTATACAATTGATAGGTAGATGTAAGATAAAAAACCCATTGTTTTGCTAACTTTAGTGCGTCTGCCTATACCTTCTTTTCTCATTACATTTTACAGCTTGAGTTTGATGTGGAGATGACATGTGAGGGCTGTGTAAAAGCCATCAAGAATGCATTTGCAGATGTCCAAGGTAAATGGCTTATTCCCGATTTTTTGTTGTTGTTAAACCTGTTTAGCTAAGTACTGTGAGTTCCATAAGTCTTAATTTTTTGTTTAACTTATACATTTAAAAACTTCACTGATTTTCCTGCAAAGTATGGAAATTGTTTGATCAGAAAAGAGAAACGGAGGAGCTGTAATCTTTATTAATAGAAAAAGTCTGTTAAAAGATTAAATTGTCATCTACAGTGGTGCCTCATTTTTTTTTATTTTTTTTGGTGGGGTTGGAGGGGGGATAACACTAATTTAAATATGTTAATAGCGCTGACCCATTTCTAAAAGAATCTTTTACTTTGTAAATGTTAAGAAGTTCTTTCTTTATCAGTTTTCTATTGCACTTTCAGTACTGTTCACAGTTGAAAGAAGTTTGAAACTTTGAAACTTAGAATAGTATGATTTAATGAAATTGTCATTAGTTGTTTTCAGTCTCAAATGATTTTTTTGGAAATGAAAATCAGAAAAAAAAATCAAAAATATTGCATGATTTGCTCTACCATATTGCAGTTGTGAATATGGTTTTCAGGTGTTAATTCAGTCAGTGTAGACCTTACTAAAGGTCAGGTGTTTGTTGAGGGTAGTTTGGGGTCAGACCGGGTCAAATCAATCTTAGAGAGCACTGGGAGAAGGGCTGTTCTGAAAGGCCTAGGCGGAACCAAAGGTAAGTGCCTTTGTAACCAGCTTCCAAGAATGAACATAAGACTCAAAAATTAACCTTCAGCTTCTTGCTGATTGGAACCATTATGGAAAAACATAATAGAAAGACCTGCATTTTACAGGAAGTTATTTTACAGGAAGTTATTATGAGATGCTGAGTTTCTGTTATCATTTCTAAAAGAAAAAGAGCAACTTGCAGTCATGAATCTTGTTATTACCATTACCACTGGTAATATTAATGATTTGAGTACTGGGTAGGTGGTTTACACATGGAAAGGCATTTGGGTTAATCATCAAGTGTCAAATCAGAACTTTGTTTTAATTTTACAAACTCATTTTTTTAGACTAAGTCACTCATTATTTTGTTAATGCATAAATATGATTTACTAGAATCTTAATGTTTCAGTGCCAAACAAACATGAGATACTAGAGACTTTAGATAGATTTCATCCTATAATTTTACCAGCTACATGTAGTACAGGCTGAAGAGAAACAGGATTGTGAAAGTGCAGTATGTCTCATTTCTGTGTTTTGTTTTCTTTTCCAGAACACCTTGGTGCAGCTGTGTCAATCATAGAGGCAGGTAATGATATGGTACGAGGATTGATTCGTTTTGTACAGACAGACCAAGATAAACTGGTTGTTGATGGAACCATTGATGGTCTCACACCAGGAAAACATGCTCTATGTGTGCATGAATGTGGGGACATTTCCGATGGGTGTGAAAGGTGTGTTTAAAATTACTGGTATAATATATACTGTTTGTGAAAACGATTTGCTTCAGTTTAATCAATTGTTTCAGTTGTATATCCAGTCTGTGTTATATTTGTGTCAGGATGCTATATTTTAGTACTTTTTGCATTCAAAAAGCTATTTGGTTTTAGCAAAATGATGCTTAAGATAACATATTTCTTAGTTCTGTTAATAGAGTTTTATTTTTTTCTAACCTCATGTTCTAGTTTCCTTAAGTTTCTTCATTACATTGTAGTTGTGGAGATGTGTTCAGTTTAGGATCAAATGAAAAGGTAAGACTAAAACTTTACACAGTCCTCCTGTTTTTAAAATCTTGCTCAAGTTTTCACAATGGAATGCCTTTGTTATCTAATCTTACCAGACTTCTGGAAAAATGTCAGGTTGACATACTTGACTGATGAGTTTTGAATTGATCTCACAAATCTTTCAAACACTCTGAAAGAAATGTGTCTTTTATGATAAAAGTTAGAACTTATGTTGAACCCAAAAACAGGAATTCCTGGATTAAGAACAAGATGAATAATGAAAATAAGAAAAAAATTCACAAGTGACAGAATTAGAAAATACAATTTTTAATATGGAAAGTTTTTCTTGGTATATACATGTATGTATATACATTGATTGTCTTTATGTCTTCCTTGGTCGTAGAAATCAGCGTCTTCTTATTACTTCATAAGAGTTGAAAATCATCACGAAAGGATTTATAGAATTTTTCTATTCGTTGATCAGGATTTTTTTTCCATTGTTAGTTCAAGTCAGCTTAGAACCATTCAAGTAAAACATACAACCCACCCAGGAAAAACAAAGTAAAAAGCAATTCTATGTGGTCTTTTTTTATAAATAGTGGTCTTTTCTTGTCAGATAAACTTTTAAAGGTGATTGTTCAATTCTGAATGTGCCTTCCTGGAGTGGTATATTTGTTTTACTGGAATTGCTCTTAAGTGTTAATTGAATATTGCAGTTGTATCATCTTTAGTACTTGTGAACAAAAAGCTTAGATTAAGTCTACTCACATTTGTAATAGATGACTTGACATTATATAGCAGACATATACATGCATTGATATCTGCCTGTTCTGTTATGATGTTATGTATATTTTAGCCTGCCGCTGGTGATTTTGGAGACATTGAGGCAGGACCAGATGGACGGGCAGAGTTTAGGTTTATAAATGACAGAGTGAAAATCTGGGAAATGATTGGAAGGTCAATGATGATACATGAATGTCCAAGTAGTGTGGCACATAGAAATGATGGACCGGATAAAAGGTAAAAGTGTGGTTTTTACCATGCCAACCTAGAATTTTTCATAAATTAAGCAATGATCTTTGCTGTACAATTTTTCATATTGTAAACAGTTGTTGATAGTGAAATTTATTAGTATTTCCCTAGATTACCTTGTGAAATGAAGTTATTTTGCATCTGCTTTTAGGCTATCTTGTGGAATTATTGCTCGTTCAGCAGGATTATTCCAGAACCCGAAGAAATTCTGTGCATGTGATGGTGTCACACAGTGGGATGAGAGATATAAGCCAGTGGCTGGTGCAGGCAGACAGTCAAATTTATGATAATGAAAATTGTTTGAACATTCAATTCATATACAGTGTAACTTCTTCGAGCACACCTCAGTTCAGCAAATATCTGAAGGATGTGTTTTTACCCAAAGTTTTTTCTAGGGTTATCTATTATTGGTCAGAGATAAGTTACTACATTTTCACTGATCAGTTACTCGGTAAAGGTCTTTTTCTTAAAAGGGTCTGTTTTTGTAGACATTCCAGTCCAATGAATAACCAAGTAATTGTTGTTGGTAAAACTTTTCCAGATATTCCTGTAATAAACTCTGTACTGATTGACATTCCAAAGTTATCCCCTGCTGAAAGGTGAGGAATATTGTTTTGGAGTTGTTGATGTGTCCATCTGTCATTGTTTGTCCATCCCGAGCCACAACTCTAATGTGTTTGCATGGATTTAGTTGTAACTTGGTGGGTTATAAATAAAACTAGGAGAATGATGCATGCCAATTGCTGCCATAATTTACAAACTTATAGCTGAGTTATATCCCTTTGTTTTACAAATGTATGCAGTATGTCCGTTAGTTTCAACTTAGTGGGATTGTAAATGATAATAGGGAAATGATGCATGTCAGTTGCATCAGTTAACACATGTTCTTTGTTTTACAAATGTGAGCAGCAGGTCTGTCTAGATCAGTTACTCTGTAGTGCTTTGTTACTGTTGATTAAAACTTTGAATGTTTCTCTTAAACAATGGGAAAAAACTTGAAGTATCACAAGGACTTCCATAGAGTCAGCATGATCAAGCAATACATGTATATGTTTGTCTTGTGTACTTGCACACACAATAAAACAAACATATTTTGCATGTTTTTTTTTCACATTTGTGAATGTATTTGGTAAATAAATCTGTTGATCTATATAGCTTTTCCATTCATATTTTGCCTCTTTACTGCAATTTATATTCCAGCAGGGGATGTGAATTTACTTAAAGCTGGCTTATTTATTCATTAGTAAATACTTGTAACAACACAACCTTGGCAATATAAATAAATGGTGTGTAAATCAGAGAGGTTGCACTGTGTTTGAAACAGGCAATGGTGATACATTTTATAATATGATACTTTGATGTATGTACCTGATTTATTCAGTGAAACTGTAATGTAATTCTCCTAATACAAATATTCAAAAGAGATTGAGCTATTTTGCATATACTTCATTTAGAATCGAATCTGTAAACAGAATATTATGATATTTACAGGTATAGAATAGCAATATTGTTTTTACTTTGCTAGTCTGTTTTTGTTACTAGTGCGCAGATTGTAAACTGTGCCTCTAGATCAAGCTTTTTCTGCATAAATTGTGTGACAGTAATTTAGCTAGACTTTGATTTTTTTTAAAAGTGTTTATGTGATTTAATAAAAAATATTACACTGTTGCCCAATTTTTTTTTATTGCTTAAGAAGATAAAATCGTGATGATTTAGTATTATATTGGTGATATATAGTGGTGTATTTGGTTCTATGACATTAATTATATGACATTGTTTACTTTCAGCTTTGTGTTATTTTTCAGTCAATCACGGTTCACTTTTCTTTCAGCCCAGTCATAAAAAATTAGTCAGATTGCATAAAAAAAAAGAATCATAATTCTTGCTTATTTTTCAAATAATCTTTATACCCCCACAAACGAAGTTTAGGGGGGTATATAGGAGTGAGCTTGTCGGTCAGTCCATACGTTGGTCAGTCCATTTCATGGTTTCCGGATGATAACTCTTGAAGGAGCCAGTGGATTGTAATAATTTTTAGTACACAAGTGTAACATCATAAAACACGGGCCAGGTTCGAATTAAGGTTCAGACCACTAAATTTTTACAGAGTTATGGCCCCTTTTCATCTTCAGTTTTGCCAAAAAATTGTTTCCAGATGTTAACTCTTTAAGGAGTCATTGGATTGTAATAATTTTTAGTACACATGTATAACATCTAAAAATACAAGTCATGTTTTAATTTGGGTTCAGACCGGTAAATTTTTACAGAGTTATGGCCCCTTTTCATCTTAAGTTTTTGTGAAAAAGATCATTTCCAGATGATAACTGTTTAAGGAGTCATTGGATTGAAAGTATTTTGGGTACACTGATGTATCATCATTAAATACAGGTGGAGTTCGAATTCGGGTTCATACCACTAAATTTTTACATAGTTATGGCTCCTTTTCATCTTCAATTTTGAAAAAAAATGGGTTGCACATGATAATCCTTTAAAGAGTCATTGGATTGAAATTATTTTTGGTACACAGATGAAACAACATAATGTACAGGTCGAGTTTGAATTTGGATTCAGACCACTAAATATTTACATAGTTATTTTCATCTGTTATTTTGCAAAGAGTTATTTTCATCTGTTATTTTGCAAAGAGATAGTTTCCAGATGATAACTCTTTAAGGAATCAGTGGATTGTAATTAACAGGTATATTTTGTACTCAAATGTAACACCATTAAATACAGGTTGATTTCAAATTTGGAAACAGACCACTTAATGTTTACATGGTTTTGGTTTCTTTTCATTTTACCAGTTTTAAACTTGTTTGATGATTTAAAATCTTACTTGATACAATTATCTGTACAATGTTGTCTTTTTTTCACTAGAGTTAATTTCTTTTTACATGTTTCTTTTTGCCACTAAAGTAAATCCTGTCTCCATCAAGAACATCAGTGGGAATATTAATGGCATTCAGCGATGGCTCTTGTTATTTTTGTCCAGTGTTCAACAGTACCTAAATTGCATGTTCTAGAGTTATCTGCCCCTGGATATAAAAGATTCTTCCAATACCACATGCAAAGTTGTGAAGTAAATTTCATCTATAGTTTTCAGCCAATTGACATAAATTTTAATATAAATAAACCTTTTGAGAAGATGTGTGTGTCATGTTTCTTACGAGGATCAACATATTCTGTGAAGTTATCTACTGTTATATAGATTTCACATTTCAATTTACTTATTGAACTACTGCTACAGTGTAAAATGAAACTTTTTACTGAGGGTTGACACATGCATTTTGGAATTCTCTGCCCTTTGATATGAAATATTAAGTAAAATATAGAACTTCAGAACTTTTTGCTTTTAACCAATTTTCCATGATATATTTTAATCAGCTCAAAAAATTAAAACCAATTGTCACCAACAAAACTGTTTTATGTTATTTTCAGTTAACAAGTACACCCTTCCAGTTTATATTTTGTATCTGCCTTGCAGTACTTCTGTTGTATCATGTATTTGTATCGACCCGTGAATAACAGGAGTATATGTTCAAAGTTCATGTCAATCAATATCACATAAAATTGATATGTACAAAAATGACTTGAATTTTTGCCTGTTTCGAGTGATTCAGCTTGTACTTATTTTAAAACAAAATGTCATTTAAACATTCTGTCCTGAGATGCAGTGCTTAGAATACAATGTACATGTGTACATGAGATTCCTGTAGTGATTTACTCGTTGGTCATAAGATATTTATGATTTGATTGATGAATTATTTTTCATGAAATAAAGTTATGAAAAAAGTCATACTGCCTCATTATGTTTATAAACAGTAAGATTTCAGGACAGGTCAGAAAATAGGACCAATACCTAAAGTACCAAACTTTGACTACTTCAGTTAGTTCAGTAACTGTTTCTGCAATTAATTTTCCCCAAAAATAATATCTCAGTTGTCAAAATTTGTCCATAAACTAAGAGGTTTTATGCAAAGGATAGCACCTCTGTGGTTAAAACATATTGTTTGTCAGTAATTTTTCCTAATTGCTGACTAAAAAAGTTTCTACAAGGTAATAATTAAATCATGCAGGAATGTGTTTTTTTCATAATACGATAATGACTTTTTCTTTGTGTTCTTTTTCAGTGATTTATATACATATGTTCTGGATTACACATCATTTCTGCAAAAGTCTTATGTCACTCATGTTTAGATTAGTTTTTAGTAGGTAGACAGGTTTATCCCAGTTTATGTAAGTCATTTATGTACCCCCCCCCCCTCCTTGCAGACAGTTCACCCCCACCCCTCGAGACATTCCCCCCTTCCCCCACCCCCAACCAAATAACAAAACAAAACAGTAAAACTGTTCATCCCAACATTTTTGGGCTGTGAACCATGAACTTCCTTTATATCAAAACTGAGGTTAATGATAATTAATCTTTTATCAATCCCTCGCAAAATATTACAGTAATATTAAACCCTAACCCCACAGAAAGGTATGCCTCAAGTCGAGTCAATTCAAGTAAATTTTATTTATAGGGTTGGATACAATTACAAGCAAAAAACATAAGCTCTAATGAGCTTTTTACACCGACTCATATATAATATATATATATATATATATATATATATATATATATATATATATATATATATATATATATATATATATATATACACACACAATGTATATACAGTCATGATTAAGACTTGCAAGATATATTGCATATAAGAATAGGTACTGTAATACATTAAATTACAAAAGTGAATCGCGAGCCCTGTACTTCTGGCTCTTTCCTCTCTGATAAGCCTAATGATAGAAGGATTTCATCGGAATTGTTCAACACACAGTAACAACACATGGTTCAGGGTGAAATCTACAGGAAATGCTGATAATCTGGGATGTTACTTCACAGAGAGTAGTCGTTTTTCAATCCCCAAGGTCAAAGGTTTTGGGAAACTGTTATTTGCATATAGGGGATGCTGTTTGTGGAATGAATTACTGCAGCATATTAGGGATTCCAGGTCATATATAAACTTCAAACTCGTTGCTAAGGAACATTTTATCAATTTAATTGATTATTTATTTTATAAAGATCTCATTTCTTTTTAAAGTTTGACTTTTAGTTCTGTAAAGGGTACCAGGGTAGTCAAAACTAGTATTTGTATTGTACATTATTTTTGTTACAACTTACTTAGTCTTTCAATTATAAGATATCTTTTTGTGATAAGTGCTCTGATAACAATATGTCTTCCTATGTCACACAATACTATACTTCAAGGACCACAATGGAAATAAGAGTTTTCACAAACTCTTTTTTGTGTAATCCTTGATATATAATGTTGGTTGACATGGCTGAATATGTCTAATTCATATAATTATGCTCTTGTTTATTGTTATTTTCATGTATGTTTTATTTGTATTATAATGCTATGCTGTCTGACATTTTATATTGAAATAAATCTATCTATCTAACGGGCATGGGCAACGGCTTTGGTATTAAACACGAAAAGTAGCCATCGGCTCAACTGATAATTCCGCCTTTTTAAATTTCATTGGGTTTGTTTTTTGTTTTGTCAGCTTTTAGAAACGCTTGGTAAAGTGAGTTTTAGCAAGCGTTTGAATACATAGACTTTTATTTGTGTTTTCTTTGCAATTTTTATTAAAGAAGCTGTCTTATCTCAATATTAACAACAATCCTTTAATAAGATAATGTTCATATCAGGATATCACTGTATAAATCGCTGAAACGTCGTTCTAACTTAAAATTTATATAAAGCGAAATTAACAGCAATTCGGACACGACTTTCGTCTAAGTGTGAGAATCTGACGCCTTAAAATAACATATGTATAGTGATAGGGAGGTAGATACAGCTCCACTGTAGTTTAGACACCCAGTGTGTTTCTTACCAAGTTAAATTTTTAGGTGACAATAGTAGAACCAATATCTCAAAACTGATTTGGACAATTTACAGACTCTTGTGATAAGCTGCCATGGTTTTTCAAATAATGACTTCCAGTATGGTGTTACGCTTTCAGAAGATGGGAAACCCTGAAAAATGTTCTCTGCTTTTGTTGTTTCCTGCAAATGTAATGTTCATAGTTGCTGCATCTACTCACTTCTGGTTTGAACTACCTGGTGTTGCATGGTATGGACTTTGGTATGCTAAATTCTGTGACTTACTGGATGAATGTCATTATGTACCAGCTTTCTTCACTAATGAACCAGGTAGGTAAAAGCTGAATAGCATATAGTAAATCTTATTTGGTCCAGTTTTTGGAAAGTGTGGGTGACCTAGAAAAAATTTTATTAAAGAAAAAAGCAGTTTCCATTTTGAAACATTAATAAAAAAGTCATTCAGCTGTGGAGGAAGCTTCCATTCACCAAACCACAAATTTACCTGTGATATAAATCTTGACAATCAGGAGAATTTTATATGCTTACCTAGCCCATTCTGAATAAAGATTTAAAAAATGAAATATTAATATAAGATTTTATTAACTGAGTTATTTAATCTTGTTTATTCTTTTAAGGTGGACTCTTTATTTTAAGGTAATAATAAGCCATGATACAACTTAAAAGGACTTCCACTTAAGGGTTTTTCAGTCATTTTTACAGCTGACTTTTGGTCTTATTCCCAATGGCAAATAGCAAGGCGTAAAAATAAAGGTAAAAATACGTAAAAATTCTAGTCAGGTAAATGATAGAATCTTACATGTACACTTCATGTTCACTAAAAATATAGAGCCACACAAAAATTAAATAAAAATTGTGGTTGAATTTTACAGAACTGCTGAAAAAAACCCAGAATGTGACACAAGTATGGATCATATCCCCTGAATGATGAAGAAAGGCCCTGACTTAAAATGATAAGATGAATATCAGATTGAAATATTTTTGTCATGTTAAGTAAACTCATCAATACAGGTGTAGGAAATTAGATTCTTTGAACCATACATGAATACCCTAATGAATAGATTATTTACATATATCAATCTTTTTCAGGGTTCTATC
The DNA here is from genome assembly GCA_012932295.1 of Cyclina sinensis. Taxonomy (NCBI): domain Eukaryota; kingdom Metazoa; phylum Mollusca; class Bivalvia; order Venerida; family Veneridae; genus Cyclina; species Cyclina sinensis. Next base: position 54,858,506 of record JAAONU010000011.1, on the reverse strand, counting down.
ATTTATTACAACTGGTTTGTGTATTTGCTTGGGCTTGTCTTGCTCTGTCATTCTACATGCTCGTTTCTGACAGTATGGACTACAAAATTCCAAGGGTAGTTAGGAAAAACAGAAATGGTGCCATATCTTTCCTGTGTTTTGCCTCAGGTATTGTACAGTTTCATTATATTTTGTAATACTTTATCATCAGCTCTGGAAAAACTTGAATTAGATTTACATGTAGATTTACAGGTTAGACAAATCCCATGTAGCTGTGAAATATTTTTGAAAATAAGGGCAACGATTGTATAAAGAGAGAAAATCTATGTTTTTCAAAACAAAATGACAACCATATATATTAGTCTATATCAATATACTGTAATAAATTCTTGGTTACTTTGCTAAAAAATGCGTTAAGTTATCACTGAAAACAAGGACAGGATGACATTCATTATTATTTATCTACAGGTACTTCTGTTTCTATCTTTGTTTGTCAGTCATTTGATTTTATGTCAACAGATAAATATTTTCTGGGGATATTAAAATAATAACAATTTTCTTCTCAGTTTGAAAGTAATATTTTTCTGAGATGCTTGTTTGAGTCTTTTCTCACTGATTTTAAAATTTTCTATTTTGTTCTAGTCATTTTTGATATTGTTGTGTTTTAACATTATTTATCTATGCCTTGTGCCAGTTTATGATGTCATGAAAAACAGGCAACATGATTTTTTTCTCACCAAGTATAATTTGGAAATTAGAATATTGCAATACTTACTAGACTTCATTTCATATTGGTCATTATCATAGAAAGCAGTTTGTAATATTTAATTATAAAAAAAAAATATTCAGAGAATTACACTAGATTTTTTACATGGTTAATTATGAACATAATCATACATATTTGTAGATATTTCCTTAACTTCCACAATTGATTAAAAGTTTGCTAAACGGTGCAGTTATGTTATATTTCAGTGTTTGCCATGTCGGGTGGACTCTATTTGTTCTATTACATCATTAATGACTTTCCTAGAGAAGTTGACAACTACCCAGAAATGAAATGGGCTTCCATGTTTGCAAGTCTTGCATGTGGTTTTGAGTTTTTAGCAGGATTACTTCTTCTCAATGCATCTTGATACTCAGCAAGATGATGGATACCTTTTGAACAGGTTTTAAGAAGGTACAATTAGTATATTAACACCCTACTATTGTGATAGCTGTTATCAAAGAAAGTGATGCCAGTAAAAGAGAAACTGCAAAAGTAGGAGAGTATGGAAATATAGGTGTATGTAGTCTGGGCAAACTGATTTTTCTGTGAATTGTGCTCATATTCAAATAATTCTACTGTCAGATAACTGACAACTGTTCAGTGATATCTTACTGTACATTGAACTTGTGTGATCAGCTGTAAGTGCCAGTGCCATTATAGTTTTTTCCTGTTGTTGTTGTTCTGTATTACTGTTGAGTGTTGATCATTACTTGAATTTATTTATTTATGTAATTTTTGTATTGACTAATGCAACACAACAAAGGGAGGGATTCAAGTTTTAGAAGCATTTAGTCCCTTTTCCTGTCAGGTTATCACTCATGTCTTCAACATGTATATAAAACGCAAAAAATGTTTGTGCTATTCAGCTTCACTTAAAATTTTAGATGGACATGAGAAATGTACTACTTGGCTCGTACGGAATAGACACCGGAGCCCAGTGTCACAGTATTCTACTTGAATTTGAAATCCACTTCATACAAGTATCCAGAACCCCAACTTTACCATGTAACCCTGATGTGATTTCATCTTTTGTCTTCATCACATGCACACACACACACACACTCACACACTTCAAAAATAAGAAATACGGCCACACCAAATTGATCTTTAGTTCATCAGATTTAACACTTTTTAAAATTTTTGAGTAGAATATGAAATAAAAAATACCCACACTCAGGTCTGTCAACAGGAATTTTTAATATTTGTGCACAAAAATTCTGTGATAATTAAGGGTACTTTTCCCATTTATTTTGAAGATACTTTTTGTTCATTTAATTATTTAGATCATAATTTGAGTTACCTTGATGGGATAAAAGCTTTTGAAAGCTTCATTGGAAGTACTATACTTAAATACTGAACAAAGAAATGAAAAATGGGGCAGGGGCGTAGCCAGGGCTTTTGAAGGTGTACGCAGAATCCTAGGGGGGTCCGGGGGCATGCTCCCCCGGAATTTTTTTTTCCTGTAGATCGTCTCTAGAGCGTTTTGGCGGGTTTTTGGCCTAAAATAAGTCATATTTTTTCACCAATTTAACTCGATTTTCTGGACCAATGTGTACGCAGCTGCGTATTCTGCGTACTGGTAGCTACGCGCCTGTGGGGCTTGAAGAATAGTGCTCTCAGTATAGATTTCACGAACTATGTTATACAAGGTCAACAGTACAAATGTTCACACATTGCAGGATATTATTTTGTCACCCTTTTAGAATGTTATGAACCCTGAACAGAAACACTAGTGGTGCATCTCATAGTAACATTCAGCTCTATAGCTCATCTGTGCACTAAGTCATTAGTGTGAGCTTTAAATTTGTAATCACAATCTAGATATTCTGTCTAGATAATGTTTGAATGCTCAAAGAATGTTGTATAAAGCGAACAAGATTCCTAATAAAATTTTACTATGCAGTCAAAATTTATAGATTTTAGATTTGGAGAAAAAAAATAAAACAATCACCAGTGAAATTTGAAGAATTTTAGAAAAAATAATAATAAAAAAAAATAATGCCTCCTCTGTGATTTGGGAAAGTAATAAAAAATTAATATTTTTAAAATTTCACTGGCTTCCCCATTTTTTCTGTAAAAATCCGGCAGAACTGTATATCAGTTTGATGTGACCTAATGTATTCATTAATTGCATTTATTTATAACATCATGAACATACATTTTATGTGAACAATTCTGTTCACTTTGATAATACATTGTAAATAGTGTCCAATATTGCTGCTTTTTCATATTAAATTTTAGAACTTAGAAAATATTTCAGATATAATGTATGAATCATTTAATGAACTTGTCATATCATTAAGAGACTTTTTTGTTGTTTTTACTGCACATTCGTAGTACATATGTTTCCCATACAATTCAAATACATATACAATTTATAAATGAATAAGTCATATCATAAACTGACCACAGTTTTTAATAAAATCGATGGAGAATCAAGTTTAAAAGAATTTCTGAAACACACACAGTTCTTTGTATTCAGATTATCAACAGATTTATAGTATGTTAAAAAATTCATACCCTTTACTAAACAATGAATTCTCAGAATAATTTCCTGGGAAGAAAGCCATAAGTCTATGTCTGTTGAAGAGGTATATCCTAAACCTGGAGTATTCCATTTTCTTTAAAATCGTTTAAAATTTAAATGGTTTTGAATGAATTATTACCCAGTGTCAAGGTGTCTGTTAAACAGTACAACAGGTAAATTGTTATATCTATATTAGTCTTTATATATAGGAATGAGTAGTTGAACTATTTTGTGATGGATAACCATTTCTTCAAATTGAACTGTTTTTATTTTGCCTTAAAGCTTTAAGATTTTTAGCTCACCTGAGCACAAAGTGCTCAAGGTGAGCTTTTGTGATCGCCTGATGTCCGTCGTCCGTGCGTGCGTGCGTGCGACGTCAACTTTTTCTTCAAACAACTTCTTCTCCTGAACTGCTGGGCCAATCTTGCTGAAACTTGGCAGGAATGTTACTTGCATGAAGCTTTACCAAAATTGTTCAAATGGTTGAGGTCCATTGCATTTCTAGGCCACAGGAGCTAAAAATAGATTTTCAAAGTTGGAACTTTAAAAATCTTCTTCTCCAGAACTACAAGGCCTGGAGCTTAGATATTTGGTATGAAGCATCATCAGGTGGACCTTTACCAAATTTGTTCAAATCATGACCCCTGGGTCAAAAATGGCCCTGCCCCAGGGGTCACTAGTTTTACATAGAATTATATAGGAAAAACTTTAAAAATCTTCTTGTCTGAAACCACAAGGCCTAGAGTATAGATATTTGGTGTGCAGCATTGTCCAGTGGACCTCTATCAAGTTTGTTCAAATTATTTACCCTGGGTCAAAATTGGCCACGCCCCAGGGTTCTATTGATTTACATATTGTTATATAGGAAATACATAAAAAATCATTTTTCTCAGAAACTAATAGGACTAGACCTTAGATATTTGGTGTGAAGTATTGTGTAGAGAACCTTTCCCAGTATTGTTTATATGTTTGCCCCGGGGGCCCTTAATATGTAAAAAGGCAATCTTTAAAAATCTTCTTACTGGAAACCTCAATGCCTACAGCTTAGAAATTTGGTATGCAGCATCGTCTAGTGGACCTCTACCTAGTTTGTTTGAAAAATATCACTGGGGTCACTATTGGCCCCGCCCGAGGGGTCATAAGTTTTAAATAGCAGTATAAAAGAAAATCTTTAAAAATCTTCTTGTCTGAAACCACAAGGCCTAGAATTTTAAAATTTGGCATGAAGCAAGCTTTATCAAGCTTTTTGAAATTTGAGGTTTGAGGTCACTGGGTCAAGGTCAAGGTCACCATAGCTTATAATAGATATTTCTACTTTCTGTCATAGAGCCTTTATTTATTGACTGATATTTTACATATTTGGTTTGTAGGCACTTACATATTTTCAATTAAAAAATGAAATACTGCTTAGCAGCAAACCTACAGCCAAAGTACTCAGGTGAGCGATCCAGGGCCATCATGGCCCTCTTGTTTTAACTTATTTTCTTCTCTAAGTAATCACTTATTTTTTTCATTTTATAGTGAATGAGCCTATCAAATAAATATACAGTTAAATGTAGGGTATATCCCTTTAAGGAACCATTTAGAGAAAGAATGTAGGGTATGTCCCTTTAAGGAACCATTTAGAGAAAGAATGTAGGGTATGTCCCTTTAAGGAACCATTTAGAGAAAGGATGTAGGGTATATCCCTTTAAGGAACCATTTAGAGAAAGGATGTAGGGTATGTCCCTTTAAGGAACCATTTAGAGAAAGAATGTAGGGTATGTCCCTTTAAGGAACCATTTAGAGAAAGAATGTAGGGTATGTCCCTTTAAGGAACCATTTAGAGAAAGAATGTAGGGTATGTCCCTTTAAGGAACCATTTAGAGAAAGAATGTAGGGTATGTCCCTTTAAGGAACCATTTAGAGAAAAACCATTTAGAGAAAGAATGTAGGGTATGTCCCTTTAAGGAACCATTTAGAGAAAGAATGTAGGGTATGTCCCTTTAAGGAACCATTTAGAGAAAGAATGTAGGGTATGTCCCTTTAAGGAACCATTTAGAGAAAAACCATTTAGAGAAAGAATGTAGGGTATGTCCCTTTAAGGAACCATTTAGAGAAAGAATGGAATTTGAAAAATTAATCTACAACTTACGCAAAGTGTCTTTTCCTGTTAAGAAATGATTCTTTTTTATCAAATATGATGAGTCACTTTCCTGCTGTTAGGTGAGTGGGATCTTTGGTTAGATATTTCATAATGTTTACAACAAGATAACAGTTTAAGTATGTTACTCCTTTCAGCTAAAAAATGATTTGAAAAAAATATCTTGTATGTGCCAAATTCCAGACATGCCCATCTGTACGTGCACATTTTGCCAGAAAGTCACAAAATCTGTAAAATTACTTTACTTGCTTATTTATTTTTTGTGTAAAGTTGAATCTCAGATTTGTTTTTTTTTTTTGTTCTCTGTGTTTCTATGAAAAATTTAAAAAGTTACCTATGAAATAGGTTATATTATGTGATACATTTATCTGTATGTGTTCATATATGTAACATGTATAAATATGTAACATTTTTTTAAGTTTTCAGTGTTATAGCGACTGACTCACAGAATTTAGCCGATTTTTTTTCTTTAAAATTTAAGAGAAGTTAATATACTATGGAAAAAACATATTATTTTGCTTCTATACACCATGAAAACTGAATCAAAAGTTTTGACTTAACCAGGATTTGAACCCATGACCTTTCGGTCTGTAAAATACAGAGTGACAAGCTACAGAGACTGGTAATCAAGTTTCGTCAAAATTAATGTTATACATAAAGCATCTACCCCATGACTAACGTGGTAAATTTTCTACCGATAAAAGTGTATAAAACTTTATATTTTGATGTTTTCTGTAACAAAAAATGAGTCAGTAACTAAGTTTAGATATGTTCCTCACAATTACAGGAAGAATTTCAAGATGTATAAACATTTTCTTTTTTTTCATCATCGGCCCATCTGTGAGTCAGTCGCTTTCATACTTTATATTGAGTTCAGTTTAAATCTGACCAAAGTTTCAGAATATTTCAGTACATGAATATAGTTTTGGTGTTAGGTTTCTTTCCATCCATCTGTCTGTCTAGAGCAAAAATTAAGTAGTAGGTTAGATTTAGTTTAAACTTTATAATGAATATAGGAAATATTTCTCTCTGGAGCAATAACTCTGAAGTCATTGGATGGATTAAATTGAAACTTGGTACAGTTAAATATAATAATGGGACATAATGCTTGCCCAGTACTGTCACAGTTCACTGTCTGGTAGCAGAGTTATGGCTCTTTGTTGTTCTGTCCATATAGGCAATTTTTCCAACCAGAGCCAAAATTTGGTATGGGCTGGCTGGATGGATTTTGTTGCAACTTTGTAGGATTTTATATACCAGGTAGCAAATATTGCATATCAGACACTGGTACAGTATTCCCATTTACTGTGAAGAAATTGCCCTTTGTTAAATCATATTAAATATAGAAAAATAATTCTGTCCGGAAGTTGGTGAATGAATAATAACTTTAAAAAAAAAAATTAATGATGAATGCCAAATGTCATAATCCACTCCATTACTTGTGGAGTTATTGTCCTTTGTTATTCTATAGATTTAGCCTGCAATACTTCTGTACATTGTAATAAGGTGCTATATTTCACTAAATCTGATATCATGGTTTTTGAAAAAACCCTTAATGAGATTAACAGAATTAATTAAGACTGATTTTGTACTTGAAGTTCATCCATCTCTGGATTCCAGTTAGTCATACTTGTAAACAGTGACCAAACTGTTCAACAGATGGCTATATAATTTTTTATGACTGTTAATCTCTGACAGAGACATATGACGGTCATACACAGGCTAATTCCTGGCAATTGTCTTAATGAAAATGTTGTTACTTACTTTAATATAGTAAGTAGACCAGCACTTATACAAATACTAAATGTCTATGTCTCTAGACTTATTTCTGTTTCATTCATGGAGTTTTTCCAATTTAGTACTATCCTTTCAGACAGAACTTGATTCATACGTATATTTTTATTGCCCAAAGCCAATATGAAATTGACCTTTAATGCATTTATTTGAAAGCATTTAAGCACTTTCTTCCTGAATTGAATGTAATTAATTAGGCTTAGTTGCCTTTTGAAGTTTAGTTAAAGAACTTCAGCATACTGACTTATAAACAATATAATCTCCATGAAAAACAAAAAAATAAATAGAAGTGTAATATATAAAGTTTTTGAAGCCTGAAATATTTGAAGCGAGGAAACTCTAGGATGATTTCAGAGGCTTGTGACTGGGGCCTGCCAGCCTTTTTTATAAGATCTTGAAAAGGTTGGTGTAATTTCTGCAGTATTTTTGTGAACTTATCACGGCTGTAACTAGACATTTTATGTGTGCTCTGCATTCAAACCAGTCCAGGAAATTGCATTTTGTATTTGTTAGTTCATATACTTGTATGTTTCTTAGTTTTTCTGTTGGGTAAGTCATGCTTTACATTGTATTTATGTCCAAAATTGATGCATTAAACAAAATTCCTCTATGTATGAATATTTTAAGTTGATTTGTGTAATGTAAATTAATAATATCTATTAACTGCATGTTGTTACCATATACATGTATGGAGAATTATATGCCCTCTGACATCTAAAATAACTACCATAATAGACATAATGTGAACTACATTTGCGTCAAAAGGTCCTTGCCATAGTTGAAACTTGACATTGTTCTGCAAAACCAGAGAAGTTGGTTAAAGTGACATAGTAGTTAGCAGAGAATATAGATTAGTGTAATACTGTAATACTTGTCTGCCAATGTTTGCATTTTGTGCTTGGACTAGTCAAAATATGAACTTACTTAATATGATTCAACAGACTTGAAATATTAATAATTGAATTGTCTTGAGATACTGACACAAAATTTGGAGCTATCCACATTGTGTTCTAAGTGTGTGAGCATGTTGGTTTTTCATGGCCCTCTTGTTGTAACTGTGACGTCATGTGTGTTTGTACATTACACACATTCTAGATGTGTTTTGCATTTGCTGTTATCACTATGTTATTTATGTAGATAGTGTCACCGTTATTTCTCATGTGAATAGATTGTATATACATGTATCTGTTATCATTGAAATAAATGCTTTGTTAAAATTGACATTTCGTTTGTTGAATTGACAAAGCACATAGAAACACATCACTTTTCTGGCAAAGGTAATTCGGAAAAATCTCCTAGAATATGACCCTAGATAAATCAGCACAATCACATATTTTAACTCATCACAAAGACTGTATTAATTTTCTGCTTACATAAAAGTTTCAGCTTCAAATTGAGTAAATATTTAAAATAGTATATGGAACAAAAATTGTTAGTTTCCACATCCAAGGAAATAGTACAAACAACGTTACAGACAGAAAAAAGTATGGAAAATTATTCTCGAGAAACTACGGCAGCTGAGAAGGGACAGAAGAATCACACTTTAAATGTTGTATGGTGCTAGAATATCCTCAAGGGTGTCTGGTCTTCTGATAAGCTGTATTTTGTCTCCACTAATCAAAACTTCTGCAGGTTTTGCCTGAAAGTATAGATTTTTTTTGCTGGAACATTCCCCTAGACAGTATAGTTATAATTTTGTTAATCATGCGTAACGCAACACTGCACTACCCAAACTGATTTCAACACAATGATTTTCTGCATTTTATTTGAAAAAAAACAGATGGTATTAAGTGCAAAGACCAGAAACAAAACGGTTTATTTTAGCCCTTAGAGATATTTGTTTATGCTCCCATCCCCGCTGAAGAAAAGTGAATGAATAATAATTTGCACATATCTGTTAATGTTTAAGTCCGTCACTGCAGCAGAGCTCCAGGTCAGAGATTCACCGATGAGAATTGTGTTCAGCCATTATAGAATATCTAGATATAGGTCACATATGATAGTGCGACTAATGCCCGATACTGTTTTTAATTCCATGCATAAAATGTCAAAAGTCTTATTATATAAACTTTTGAACAGATTCTGATCATTAACTAAAAAAACTGGATATTCGATTTTTGAAAGCAAGTTCAAGATTGCAAAATGTTAAGTTCAAGGTCAGACTTAATACTCTTCAACCAATAGCGATGCAATGGTCTGGCCATGATTCAGGTCATGATGACCGTCATTCCATATTTATTGAGAATGGCTATCCCTACTATAGAAATAGACATAAAATCTTATGGTATGTAAAAAAACTTGTTTCATTATTTTTGTTCTGTGCATCAGCTTACTTTGAAATTTACAAGACGGTAATTATGATTATTTATGGAACTATTTTATACCGACCCTCATGTTGTAGTTTGAAGCCATACTGGCACAGTAAGCTCCCACGTCAAACACTGCCAGCAAACAACCTTCATGTGGAGTCGTCAGATAGCGGTCCTGAAATGGTAACATGTAATACATACGGCTCACCCAGGACTCGAACCATTCACATTCTACTAACAATTCTGCTTTCTTCTTCTTTAAATCAAGTCCCAAAAGATATTACAGATGGCTAAATAGCTATATAAATCATGTTGACAAAAAAGTATTTATGTATTTGTGCGCACGTATAGGTGTAACTAATTGTAATTTGTGGAATTTCGAACTTACCTTGCCTAAGAAGTCTCCGCTTTCACAGACAGGACCAACTACATCACACAGCAGTTTCTGCTTATTGGCGCACTGAGAAGGCTCAGCAAGGTCTATATGGTGATAAGCACTGTACAACGCCGGTCGTATCACCTCCGTCATGGAACCGTCCACTATGATGTAACCACTGAGGAACACATACGAAGGGAGGTACTTATGACGTGAAACGTGTTACAAGCTTGTGTGATAGCGACATGAATGAAAGTTTTCAGTGATAACACAGGCAATGAATAGTATAGTTTATACACTGACAGAAAAACTACTTAAATTTCGTCCTGTTAGAACGTAGGCTTCATGATCGTAACAGTTGTTTTAAGCTCTCTGTATTAAGCTTAAAAACTCTGAATTAAGAACTTTATCACTTGTCAGGTAAGTCCATCCATGTAAAAAGGTTAAAGTTTTGTGACAAACAAACACACAGACAGATAGACAAAAAACCAATATGCTCGCTCCGGGGCCATAAAAAACAACATCAAATGAGCTAATGCTGTACATCTAAACTTCTTTACGGTCGCACTCTGACTCACTCACGCACACTCTTCACTCCGCTCCGTCCTTTACACCATCAAACTAACTACTGCATTAAAACCAACCTTTTCTGGTCCCCGGGCTTCACTCCCAGAACTGAGGTAAGAAGAATACCCGCGTTGCCTATGATAGAACGGCCAGGTTCAAGTATCAGTGAAATATCTTCGTCCCCAAACACTTCATCCACGACCCTAACAAGGTCTGAAGGAGTCGGGATATTGAAAGGCATAGCCCCGCCATTGCTGAGTTTCGGGGCGGCTGTTGTTTCCTCAGCCTTAATATAGTAAAAAAAAAACCGTATATTCTATATAAGATAATTCAAATATAAAATCGTACCAACAGAATTTTTTTTTATCTAAATATAAGATAAAAGATGAAAAAGATTAGCCAGTATACCTAACAAGAGGGTCATGATGGCCCTAAGGTGCTCGCCTGAGTATAACTGCTAAGAAAGTCAAGTGGAGTGTAATGTACTTGTGTTTAAATAAAAAAGAAAGAACTAAGTAAGGTCCGTAATTTGAACAGAACTGGATTGAGAACCACTAGATAATTCTACACGTCATATATACCAGAGGTCTCAGCTTTGCGGTTTCCGACAAGAAGATTTTTCAGGAGTTTTTCTAAAACATCTTAACCCAAGGATGGAGACAAAATGATCTAAGGTGCAAAATTTGAAAATTCTAGTTAGAGATCTACTAGGTTTTGCTCGATGAATAATTTCAGCACTTTGGGCCTTGTGGTTTCATATCATCGTCGGATATCCACGGCCGATCCATTAACATTTATCAGCGGTTTGATTATCGTAATAATCAACCATGGGTATCCGACGATGATTTCATACAAGAAGAGTTATAAAAAATGTTGCTATATATTTCTATATAAAACATGTGGCCCAATCAACGTAACCAGTTGCAACCCAAGGAACAAAGTTTGAACAAACTTGATACAAATCCGCTAGATATTGCTAAGCAAAAATGACCCAAGGACTTTAGTTTGAATGATTTTGGTAAAGGCCCGTCTGACAATGCTTCGTGCCAAATTTCATAACTGTGGGCAACAAGCATCTTAAACATTTTCCTCCACATTTCTGTGTAAAACATGTGACCCCCCCGGGCCAATACTGACTCCAGTGACGTATTTTGGTAGAGTACCATTAGATAATGCTGCACAACAGATTTAAAAAGTGTCAGACTTGCAGCTTCTGACAAGATGATTTTTAAAATGTTTTCCTATGTATAACGTCTGATCCAGGGGTGGAGTAAATATGACCCAGGGGTGAAGTTTGAACAATCTGGGTAGAGGTCAACGAGACAATGTTTCATGCCAAATTTTAGCACTCTAAGCCTTGTGGTTTTGTACATGAAGAATTTTAAAGATTTTCCTCTATATTTCTATGTTAAACATGTGACTCCTCGGGCGAGCCAATAATGACCATAGGGACATAATTTAAATAAACTTGATAGAGGTCCACTAGACAATCCTACACACCAAATTCCTTAGCTCTGTGCCATGTAGTTTTAGACAAGAATATTTTTAAAGTTTCCATTCTTGTCGTCATAGCAACCAGAGTTTTGCATGGAATGGTATTCTCTGAAAAACTTTGATACAGGTTCATGCAAGGAACATCCCTCCCACTTTTTGTCAACTTTGACCAAATGGTTAAGGAGATTTAGTTTAGCACGACAGACACACAGCGCTCACAAAAGCTCACATTAAACACAGGAACGTACTGAATGTAAGCATGCAAAACATGAATTCTCATTTACGAGCCGTTCAGGCATTCATTTTCATGTTGACCTTTATTATGTGCCCGATGTTGAGGTTATTGCCAATTAGAAGGATATATCAATATCAGTCTTAAAGAACCCTGGACGGAAATACCAGGAACACGTACATGTTTTGTGTAATCGATACCGAGTCCACCGCCAAGGTTGATGTACTTTATGTCCGTAAATCCTTGATCTTTCAATTTCAGAAAGTGTTTTAACATTACACTAGCTGATTCTCTGAAATAAACGTATAAAAATGTATTTGTGTATAGATATAAATTTTACATAGTTGTCTCAAATAGGTCGATTGATTGATTTTCAAGCTAGAAACCTTTAATTAGCAGGAAGCCTTGAAATGTTATGTACATGCGCTCTGCAATTATCGTCCTGGTAATGCTGAAACAATTAGAGAAGAATAAAAGATCTGTTTACACACTGCTATTGCAGAAAGTGCATACCTTGCAAATATCACATATTCACTATATTAATTCAATCTTTGCCGAAAATCAAAATCGATTTAGTTGTGCTTCTAGTTAAAGACATAAGAACAGAACTGAACCTGAAAATCTCGATATCTGTAATAGTAGAGCCCAGATGGCAATGAATCCCGACAAGTTGTATGAGAGGCTCGGACCTCAGTTCACCGACGACAGCGTTCAGGTGTGTTTCCTGTATACCAAACTTGGAGCCATGTTTCCCTGTACAGTTGTACTGATGCACCTTCTGTAATGCAGAACGAATCAAATTGAAAACAACAACAACAACAACAACAGCCGATTCGGAGAAAGTTGCGCAAACAAAACAGCGTAAGATGAAATCGGTGCGCTTAAAAACTTATTGAACTTAGAATACAGTTTTTCATAGAAGTTCTGGGTTCACGAAAAATTCGTACATGAATCATTGTACTCACGCGCTGGAACAACAACAACAACAACCTGTCTTTGTGCGTTCTCTATACGTCAGTCTGTTTCGCCTAGGTTAATGTCCCGGCCAGATTCAACGAACTAATGCGTGAAACGACTATTCAAAACATTTAAGAATTACCCCATTTTTTTCTTTAGACACGACATTATGTTCATACTTTCAAAACAGTTCCATTTATCACACTAAACAGTTTCATTTATTGTGCAACGAAATAATTTTGTACGTTTCAATGTATGCATCATTTGTTCAACAGCAAGCTCAGTTAATCTTCTTTTAAAGAGGCTGTACTCCAGATTTGACATAATTTTTTTTTTTTAATAATTATAAATTTAGATGCCGTGAGATTATAACAACATAATATTTTACTTCAAAACTGATTATAAGAGTCAAAATAGAATAAAAAAAAAAATCGCTATTTCCAACGCTCTTACTGTCACCACCATCGCCGTATGTGATATTACAGATATTTACTTTAAATCTTATACGATATAGTTATACCGTCGCGTTACGGTATAGCACTTTGAAAGGGAAAAAAAATCAATTTATAATGTAATTATTTAACTTATTTTTGTCAGTAAGTTATTTTTTAAGAATCAGTCATAAATGTTACAAGAAATTTATAATACAAGAAAACTTTCTTTTTTTTGTCATCTGGAGCACAGCCCCTTTAAAATAAACATCGGTAGTATAGTCCATTTAAATAAACACCGTTCTTATTTATAACGGATGTGCTATGAGGACAGTTTAACATATCTTTAAAATACATGATTAGTTTTTAAAGGTATTAATTTCTAATAGTCATTTTATGACTTTTAGATAGAGAAAACAAAATGTTGATAGTAAACAAACTTGAAAAACTAAAAAGGTGATTTAAATAAATAAATCGTGGAAAAATTAAGACATCAACATTAGATTATGATTACAATTAAGTACGAGGAAAGACACTTCACTTGTTGCGTGATTCATATATTAATAGCTTTGATCAAACATGTTGAGTGTATAAATAACTCCATCGGTTTGAAACAATCACGATGACAGATATTATATTCTCAAAACAATTATGTCCTTAATTTTTATCCATTCATTTCGATCTACATGTATATTTGTATTTACAGTAAGTGTACTTACCGGATCTATATCAGGATTTAGTCGCAGCAGAACTCTGGTCTGTTTCTGCAGACGTCTGCAAACCGTTATCGTCTGCTGAAGGTTAAACATGCTATCGATATTGAGCAGACAACCATTTATAACGGCTAGTTCAATCTCCCAGAGTTCTTTCCCGTTGCCATTTAACACCATGTGCTCGGGTGTGAATCCCAGCTTTAACGCAAGCTCAAGTTCAAATCCACTGACTAAAGTTAACGAACAACCGAGCGACTTCATTATTCCCGCCAAAGTTGGGTTCATATTTGCTTTCAAAGCATAATTCAACCTTGCTTTCCTTTTCAAACATTTGAAAGAATTAAGATAATTTTGCACGTTAGTTTCGATTTTAAGTTTGCTGTAAATAAAAACAGGCGTGCACTGTTTTAAACCACGTCCTTTAAGCCATGCTTTAATTTCAGTCACAGATAAATTTTCACAAAATAATATGCCATCTTTATATTGAAAAACGTCGGAAACATATCTGTTCAACTTCTCCATTATGTTAACTCTTTTATGACACTGAAGTATAATATTTCAGACAAACGTGCAGGACATAACGAGTATGTAGTCTACTTGTATAACGCATGACATAATAATGTTTTACCTCAGATAAGGTTAAAGTGATACACCTCTAGTGTAATCTTTGTTCGGTTACAGGTTGCCCTTTTTCGAAATACATTTAACACATGGATATCGTTCATCATCGTCGGATACCCACGGTTGATTTTTGCATTAATCAAATGTTAATAGTTCGGCTGTGGGTATCCGACGATGATTGTTCATATCAATATCAAAGTGAACGTTTTATTCGCTAAAAAGTTGTATTGTATCTTTTAAAGCTTTCAACTATGCTTTCGAGGCGAAGTATATAAAAGGTATAACTCCCCAACCCATCCCCCCTCCCGCAAAAAAAAAAAACGAAAAAAAAAACCCCTCTGAATTGATACAGGTTTTCTACTGTAAAGGTCACAATTTATACTAGTTATTGTGGTACTAGTATCTTGAATTTCATATCTATGAAATGGTAGTAAATTTGAAATAAAAACTTAAAACGATTGCTTCCATTAAAGTTAGGAGAATACTACTATATGGCTGTCAATATATTTATTGTTTACTACTGTACATGTACTTTTTCTTCCTTCTATAATTAACAATGTAGTTTGAACTATTTAAATGCTCGAGCTGCAATTGACAACAATTTTCATTTTCGGATTAATTTTATCAGTTTTTGCCTTAAAGTTTATGATCTAAAGAATATTAGTATATTTTTACATAGAAAGTATTTTACATCCAATTTCGTTTAAAAACACCCTAGTTGTTTTTGCCTCGCTACGATTTTCTATTATGTATTGAAGAAAGTAAGCGCAATTTTGGTTCCGTGCATATTCAGACCAAGTTTCAGTACTCTTAGTGGAAAAAGGCAACACTGAAAGTTAATTTATTAATTACAGTAGAAAAAAGGTTGACGAAGTAAAATTCAATTGCGATGGTTTGAAAACTGCACTTCACTTTATACATGTATTTCTTTTTGTATTTGTCTATTAACAACCATGTAAATAATTCATACAAAAGTTTTATTATATGTTTAAAAGAAAACAAAATTCCGAAATTAAGAGTTTGATCTATCTATGAGATTCATTTGCTACTCTAGTGTAAATTCTAATGTTATTTTCGAACACGTTTGTCACGCGTATCAGAAATAGCATATGTAACCGAATCCCGGATGTTACAGAATACAGGATAACTAAACCGATTTAATCACCATAACTTCTATAGATATAAAAAATTTCTGTCATCTCTGTATTTTTACCATCTGTCGAATTTCTTTAGGGGGAACTCCTATATGAAAAAAAATCTTTTAGGTAGCACATACCAGTTTTTCAGCCACACATTCGAACTGGCCATGTAGAAATTATTAATGAGAGGGTATGATGCATTAACATGTGTATTGCTGAAGTCTAAATTAATTAATACATGAAGATATGGGTATTCAGAGTGGTCAGGATGAGGTTCTCTTAGTTTTTTCCCTATTGAACAGTATTGAAATGCACTCAGTGTGAAGTAGGAGCTTGAAATTCGAAACTGATGAAAGCAGGTTATGTCAGTTGTTTCGGCTGCAGAAGTTCAATAGGATGCCGTCTGAGCTGGATACCGAAAAAAGTGTAGCATGGACAGGTATCTAGCACTAGCTGATTTAGGTGTGCCATAACAGACGAACAATTAGCATGTAGTGTTATGACTGTACCGTGTGCCTTTGAATATCGGCGACTTGTCTGTTTCATAGAATTTGCCTCGGCCAGGGGTCGAAAAGTGGGGCTTGGGAGTAGTTTCTTTCTTGCAGCTGATTTTTTTTAGAGAAGTGTTTCATCTAAAATTTAAGTTTTTGTTGTAGATTGTCTTCAGTCCTATAAGAATAGCTGTACTTTTCTTTTCAGGTTGTTGTGTTGGGATTGTCAGTGAGGCGCAAACAGTTTGAGTGGTCATCAGACACTAAATTTCAGTGTGAAACTGGTATCTGCCCCCTTAACTTAAAAAAGCTAGGTCTTTCAGGTATTCAATTATTTGTCCCACAAATCTGTATAACTACTAAATAACACTTCCTCTTGAAGATATACGTAAGTATCTAATCAAATAAAAGCCGTCCATTGTACGCACAACACGAACAAATGTAGGGGAAAGAATATGCGAAACAAAAACTGAGTTTAAATGCCTGAAAATTTATTTGAGAATAAAAATCTGCGTCAGGATGAAAGTTATTAGAGTTTATTTTGCACTACTCATCTGAGTTCCAAGATCTATTTTCGGAGCAGTCGACATTTTCTCCATCTTGGTTGTTTCCGGTTCCGGTTCGGTGCGTCTCGACGCAGCTAACCAAGGATGGTCGAAAATTTGGGATATCGTGTACCTCTTCTTGATGTCAACTTCCAGAATTTTATGCACAAGATTCTTGCAGATATCTGGAATGTTCTTTGATTTTGAAAAAGCAACCTTCCTTTCCATTTGATCTTTGACCATTTTCTTTATGTTTGAATCGTCATATGGCATTGAACCACATACCTGAAAAGGATATACCAAAAAATAATAAACAAATATTTTGGCTAGCGGTGATAAAAATGAAGGTTTTGACGACAATGCAAAAAGAATCTTGTGATCATGGTTATTGTGGACCAGTTTTTGACTTCATCTTTCTTCTTTTTATCGTGACATATACCTGTCGGAAGACAAGAAAATTAATGACTCTTGCGTGGTCAAAGCATCTCATTATTTTTTTTAAATTAATCACACAACCTTTAAAAGCTTTTAGATTTATTACAAGCATGATGAATGATGTTAACAGAACAAAATAATAGCAAAGTTCTTTTGCACATTTTGGGTTCGGACACCCCTAACCAACAGGCTAAGTGATATAAAGGTAAACGAAGCCATTATGACGCTATTATATTGACTGGTGAAGACATTCAGAAATACCATTCCAATGTTGTTATGGAATTAATCATTTTAAGGCTTTCACATTTGCACACCTTTTTACAGTAACAGGAAGGTCAAGATAACTTTCATCTGTGGTATTTAAATGTTTATTTAATCATTAACGGTAAACATTGCCATTAGATAAATTAACATTAAAACCCTTCGGAAAAGACAGTGATCGTGGTTGTTGTTGTTGTTGTATTTGAGATTATTTATCGTCGGTGCCAGTTGCCCATATGACCGACGCCCCCTGCAGAGATTAGTTATTTTATGTTGTGGGGGATAGTACAATATACAGATGGCATCCCGTTCCAGAGACACCCCTGGTTCTTTTGCATGCTCAGTGTACAGTACTGATACATGGGACCTCGGTTTAACGTCTCATCAGAAAGACTATTAGTAATGTTAGTGGAGCAGCGGGGGATCACTCTCGGGACCCCTGGGTTACAGTGATCCTAGAGTTATGAAAGTTATGAAAAGGCCGATCACAGTTTTGTAAAGCGGTGTATACATATTGTTATTTCTTAATCCTTTCTTTTTCTGTCGTAGAATACAATTCACTTACCAATTTGAACATATTTCTAAAGCACTGATATTGCTCCTAGAATGTGAAATAGTTATGCTTCATCAATTTTGGTCAAGTAGAAATAAAATCTATTTAAAATCATACTTACCATGATATAGAGAATGACCCCCATGGCCCAGATGTCATGAAGGGGTAGATGGTAAGGTTGTCCTCTCAGGATTTCAGGCGCGGCATAGGCGGCGCTTCCACAGAATGTTTTGCTGATGTCACCGGCATCGAACGTGCGCGCGAAACCAAAATCACTGACTTTGATATTGTTTCCGTTGTCTAACAGCAGATTCTCGCATTTCAAATCTCTGAAAATAAATAGACAAATTTAAATATTTTTTTTTTATAAATGCGGGATTTATTTTCATCGAGTGGTATGAAAATAAATATTTCACGAGTGGCGATAGCCACGGTAGAAATATGAAAATTTTCATACCACGAGAAGAAAATGAATCCCGTATTTATAGAAAAAAGACTTGAATTTTCTGTATATTACATACTTTTTTTTGACCTTACGATTCGAAAGAATTCCCCTTTAATTTTGTGTATTGGCTGAATTTAGAAGAAAGTAGTCCGGCAAGACATCAGTGAAAATACGGAAAATTTTTCACTGCAGTGAAAAGTAATTTTTACAGTGAAAATACGGAAAAGAAAAAACGCATATTATTTCATCAATATTTCATTTTTAAGTATAAATAAAAGTAAATATTTGTAGATGAAACATTATGCGCACGGCCTCTGTGGTATACACTATTACCACCATACTCTAATAGTATGCTATCTATGATGTTTTAGTACGCTGTCTAATCTACATAAGGTACGTTGATATGAGAGAGCTAATAATATAAAAATTAGAGAGGTTAAGTAAGGTTAAGATAGTCTGGAATAAATTCATCGTAAACATACTCTTACACCCACAAAATACTCATACACTATACTTTTAGACCTTAATTAATTAAACATCACCCTGTAAGAATTGTTCCATAAATATTATATGTTCATTTAGTTTTCATTTACACTATATGTTGAACGGCAGCGCTTCTTAGATCCAGAAAACGTGCCTATAACATTCAATATGTCATTGTTTCAAGACTCGCAATAATTGTATATTTCTAATTGTTGATTTGTTTAGCTTACTGATATTGTCGTTAGAGTTTTTACTGCAAGTGGGAAAATCTCCGAGTTTCACTCTTCTTCATCTGTGAGATCGGTTGAAGCTAGCAGAGATTCATAAAAATCGAGGCATTTTCAACACATTCCGTAAATCAGATTGTAGTACATTAAAAAAATAACAGAGGACAAAATCTTCTACCTGTGGACGATGTTTTGACTGTGAAGGTAATTTATAGCTTGTGCCATCTGGCTAAACATGACCCTGGCCTTTTCTTCGGCTACGGCACCTCGTAGTTTGATGAATTCTAACAGGTCACCATGACCTGCGTGCTCCATAGCGATGTACACCTGAAAGAAAGATTTTCCAACAGTTTTTTTTTTCTGGAATGGAGAAATTGGTAGGGTTGGGAGCAACTGCCTGACTTCTCAAAAGCAGTGACATTATTTTACATTAGTAGGCAAACACTTTAAAAGGTTCATTTTAATCAAGGCAAAGGGATAAACATTTACTGTTCTCTACATAATTAGATTACAGCTTTAAAGTTAAATTAAGTTCAACTGAATAAAATGAAAACAAAATATCTATGGTAACCATGGAATATTTTACCTTATTATGGAACTCAATCAGTTCATACATCTTTATCACATTTGGGTGATCAACAAGTGTAATTATTTTCAACTCTCGTGGCAAAAACTTTTCTCGAAAATCTCTTGGCACCTTTTTTCGGTTGATTATTTTCAGTGCGACACGTTTTTGAATCTTTTCACTGAATGCACTCTTAACCTTTGCGTAGGAGCCTTCCCCGAGTGATGTTCCTAGAGAATAACCTCTTTTCTTTAACTCCGCCTCCTCATCACTTATGACAACTACGTCCTTGCCACCACTCATAACAGGTTATTTCGGCAACATATTGAATTAGATTTAACTAAAATAGTTGCATTTATTATTGTTTCCACGAACGTATCAACTACGGCGTCGCGCCGTTTTTTATTATGACGTCTACGCAAAGACGTCAGTCTTATGGTGTTTGTTTACTGACGTCGTCATGAAAACAACACAAGTTTTACAGGCGTTGTGCACATAAACCTCGTTTTCGAGCTGAAGTTACTAAGCGGCTGAATTACAAATGGTAGATACTATGAAATTTTACAGAAAAGTGTAAAATTTACAGACATTTCATCATTATAATTTCGGAATTTCTTCTGAAATGTGCTCACAGATGAATTCTGTCGATGCTGCCTTCTAAAAGACCTCGAATAGACATGGGAGAGGAGTCTTCCTCATGGGAAAGAGCTATGATGAGTGATTTAGAAAATATGAAAGCTGAAGTGGAACCTATTGAAGTGCGTAAGTCCTCATCAACAAAGATTGAAACGGTAACATACCGTCCGACCTACCGAGCCGTACTAGCAAAGAAGGGCCTTCTTGTAAAACAGACGCTTGGGAGCGGTAGTTATTCAAAAGTAAAGTTTGCATTCTGTCTTGAAAATTATGAATATCCAAAGGCCGCAGTTAAAATCATTGACAGAAACAAAGCACCAAGAGATTTTCAGACCAGATTTTTGCCCCGAGAGTTGGCTATTTGGCCAAGAATGATTCATCCAAACATTGCTCGGATGCATGAAATGTTCGAGGACAATTACCGTGTGTACATGGTACTTGAATTCGCTGAAAATGGTGATGTGTTAAGGTATATTCAGAGATCGGGGGCCATTAAAGAACACTTAGCTAGAATTTGGATAAGACAGATAGGCGATGCTGTCCGATACTTGCATGATCAGGACATTACACACAGAGACCTGAAACTTGAAAATTTGTTGCTGGACAACCATTTTAACATTAAGATTTGTGATTTCGGTTTTGTGAAAAGCCATTCAATGAAAGAACTCAGCAAAACTTACTGTGGTTCGAAGTCATACGCGTCTCCTGAAATCCTTCGTGGTGAACCTTATGACCCCAAGAAAGCAGACATATGGGCAATAGGGGTTATTTTGTATATTTTCATCACTGGGAAGATGCCATACGATGAAAGCAAAGGTAACCATGGCGTTTTGGAGGAACAGAAGAAGCTTAACTTTCCGTGGCACAAATTTAAGTATGTGACACCTGAGATCAAAAGCTTGATCATGTGGCTGTTCCAGAATGATTATCAGGTACACCATTTTCTTATCGAATCTTTATTTTCATTATGTTATTACAGCGAAGATAATAATTCACATATACATGTATGTGTGGAGTGCGCACATAAGTACACTGTGTGTAAGTTTTTTAATATCTTTTAAAGAAATCTACAGCGACAGAATTTATATGTAGTATATTGTAAATCTATATTGCATTTTGTGCTTGTAAACTATTAACTAGATCTTATATCAACCCTGTTACTGCTAATTTAATGTATTTTGCCTGTTTGTAAACTTATTTTTTCTCTAAATTTATGATCTGAAATTCTTAGAAGAACTATCTCTTGGAGGTAAGATTTGTGCTGATTTATATGAAATTATATGATACTAACAAATTATATAGTTCATATTTTCTGAATTATAGATACGTTAAAGCTGACTTTGGACTCACTTCTTGTAAAATGATAAAATTGTCAAGATGAATTAACATTCGGTGATATAACCTAGCTGTATCTAGTTTGCCAAATCTAATACATGTCATTCAAATATATAAGAATTATTCTATTAATTCAAATAGGAATGTTTACCTTCTTACTTTAATTTCAAAAACGTGGTGTAAAACTGATCTCTCGTTTTCTTTAACTTCAGTGTTTCAATTTTATTTTTCAGTCAAGGTCTACCTTATAATTTTAACTATTTTCATGTTTATTTTTTTACTTCCCACAAGGTTAAATGTCAAAAGTTCACCGACGCTATGTCAAGGCTGAATCAGACTTGTAAAATTTTGATGTCAGTCCGGAAATATGAATGAATATATTTTTTTCAGGCGTGGTCTATAGCTGACAGGCCAAGCCACGCGTTTGTCTTAAACAAGTCAGATACTGGCACACGTTAATATTTTCTCAGAACATTTTTGCAAGAAATTAATATAAAGAGACATTTTTGCAAGTCTATGGAAAAAACGCATTAAAGAAAACGTTATAACATGTTTCAATATCGGAGTGCATGTCATCTTTAGTCAGTATAAAAGATCTAAAGTAAAACACAGTCTATCAAAATATATACAAAACTCAGTCACAGTATTTTTAAAAATTCTTAAACCAATCATGACTTAATCAGTTAAGGTAATATTTTAAGAATGGCGGGGTTTCAGTATTTGTTTTTGCTGCATTTAAAGTAATTCAGATATGTACGGAAAGTTTCCCGTAACCAGTGCTATACTTCAGCCAAATCACACTGCGTAAAAATATCAAATAAACATTTGAGCTGCCCATAGGCTAGAAACCAGATAAGCGTCGATCAGATTTATTCCGGGTTACATTTTCAGAGGTCAGCAAGTACAAAAATCGCGCGCCCTCTGTCATGGAGTGCGTATTGTTATGTTTGCTTTTTATTACATAACCTCGTCTTCGTACAAAATAATGACAAGTGACAAGGATAAAATGCCACTGAAACACAAACACACAAAGATAAAATTTCTTTTTAGGAGCGCCCCAACATCCATGCAGTTCTGGACAACGATTGGATGAAGAAAGATTTCACTGACCAATCAGAGAACGCGGAGGGTGAAATCAAGAAACCGATGTCCCTTCAGAATAACGACAATATGGACATTCAGAGAGAATTTGCTTCTGCTCTTCACAAAGTGAAATCCAAGTGAAAATTTCTAACAGTTGTTAATATTTGGAAAGATGTCAAACTTTGCTAAATATTTTAATTCAATGTGGATATTTTTTAGACTGATTTTCACTTTTCCACAAATTTTGATAGTATATTTCTGCCTTTTAATCACCCTTTTCTGACCTTTTTACCTGTCTATTAAATTTTGCCCAATTTACACTCTTTCTTCTTCTTTCACTCTCTTCTCTCACTCTTTCCAAACTATGAACAGCATGTGTCAAAATGACACTGATTGGGCTCTTCAATGATGCAACGTCTATACACGCAAGAAGTATGCAGGTGAACACCAAGCAAAGTAAAATAGGGTCCCAATGTATTGTGACTGGAGTCATCTTTCATAGATTTTAGTATGATAACGTACGTTAAATTTTAAGAGTAGGATTCCTTTTTCCATTTTTGAATACCTCAGTATTTTCTTTCACCAAATACAGCTCACCGGAATTATCAGTCTAAGTCTAATTCACCAACAATGCATTTTTTATTGTATTGATTGGAAATTTTAAGAGTGACTGTTAACTGTTAGCTGCCTAAAATATTTATTCAACGGATTGGTCAGTAACAAAACCTTCCTTGATCTTAGCCAATCAAAATGGAGGACCCACTCTGAACCAATCAGGACATCACATATTTGCATATTATTTTATCATATGTATTTCATGTTACTTCTGACATGTTTTCACTTGAATATTTTAAGCTTTTCTATAGAATTTTTTGAATGTGCTACATTGTATTTTTAGATTTAATGAGTATAATGAATTTTGAAATAAATGAAGTCTTTATGTACAAAATAAAGTGAAGATAAATAAATGCTGTTATATTTTATTCAACTTTAACACATATTTTCAGTCATATTTTGTCTAAAGATCTATACAATGGTGCTGAATATACAAAAAAATCAAAAATATGTACAAGAAAGTAAAAAAAAAATATCCTAAGTAAATATATCACAGCTTGGTGGAATAAATATGTTACACACACTATATGTCTGTACTACACTGAATGTATCAATCAAAATGCTTATAAATTATAATATTAAAAACCACTGTTAGTTTCAAAAATACCTTAGCACTTTCAGAAATGACCTTAATATATAGATACAATAGAATTACAAATTCTGCAATTATCACAAAAAGAACAGTAAATAAACAACAGAGACATTTATGACAAAATTCATGTAATCTACATCTCTGATAAACAACAACAACAACAAAGTGCAAACTGGGTTTCACATTTCTTATTCTTGACAGAAACAGATATAACAAATTTCTGTCTCCAAAAACTCTATCTTTTATAACCCTCTGATGAAAATGTATATTTTTAGAACCAGTGAGTACAGCACCACTCAAGAAACAGCTTGTTAGAAATTCTGTCTTTAAATATAACCCATCAAACTGTTTACTACAATGAGTTTTCTCCGACCCAGAAGTAAAATAAGGCAATAAGCTCAAAGTCAAAGTTATTGTTTTTGAAAAGGACTACCAAGTTCAAACCTAACCTACCACATGTAGCTGGTGCTTTAAAACACACTCAAAATTGCTGAATTTTCAATTTTTCCAAATCTACTTTTGTTATATTACAGACTTAGAAATTATGGTGTCTAAACTAAGAGATTAAAAGTCTTATTTCTGAAAATGTTTAAGTGGCAGATCAAAGTTAGACATGTCTTAAAGCCTTTAATATTATAACAAAAGTCATTCAATTATAATGTTCCTTAAACATTTCCATGACAACCTTACATCTCATTGATGTAGGCCTTATCTTATAATAATATAAAAATCTCTCATTTCCAATATTCCATTATTGTTTCCATGGAAACTACTATATCTACATCTTAATGAGAAATTTGTTGTGTCCTTGTCTGAGCAATAATGATATAAACCATTGTCTCTATGGAAACCAATCACGAAGCTGTTTCTATGGTAACCTCCAAGCTGGTTTCTATGGTAACCTCCTTGGTGATGATGGGGTTGTTGTTATTGTTGGTAACATTGGTGTGCCTGTGCTTAAGCTCAACACCGAAGACCGTCCAACTGAGCTTGCCTTACCAAATACAGACTTTCTCCGAGTATTTACTGGGAACTGAAATATCAACATATAAAATAGATATAAACAGTCTGTAAATGATGCAGAGACAATGGTACTTTCACTTACAAAGCATGGAATCATTTTCTTTCACTGCAGTTAAACTTGTCACCTAATAAACCATAGTAATAAACAGTTAATAAAAATAAATGTAATTACATTTTCTACAGGAAATTATGAATTTTCAAGGTGCAGCATCAAACTGTATCTAGATACAGAAATGTTAACTGCACAAAAACAGTAAAGAAAATTCATGACAATGATGTTTCTAACTGTTTTATAGGAAAAATATGTTTAACAACTGTAAAACTACAATTCTTTTAAAACGTCTTCATTACTTGGCCTAGAATTCACACTCATACCTTTATACCAATACACACAAACAAAACACACTACTTTTATGCTTCTTCAAATTCCGTTTAAGCTAAAATTCACTATGTCTGCTTTTCGTATTCATTAACTATATCATGACTAGCAAAAGATATGCTGCAAAAATATGCCTTCACCATATTTTCAAAACACAAGCACACACATAAACATTGCATAGGATAACATCATATGTAATGGTACTTATACAGAATGTATGAATCAGATACAAAATGGTGCTCTCACATTTAAATTTTTCAGTTTAATGAAGCTTAAAATTAAACAGACTAAACAAATCAGAACTTGGCATCAGTATTTAGAAAGTCATCGTAATTTTTTATAAAAGAATATAATCTTATGGAAAATTAATATAGACAGGTGCACATGTTTGCCGGCATTTTTAATAACCATGTACCACTCAGAAAACATTCTGCATCAAAAGCTCATTATATTCCACTTTTCCAAAAACAACAACAACAGCAGCAGTAACAAATTAGAATTGCTCCATTCTTCTGTAGAATTGTAAAGTAAGTAGAAACAGATGAAAAATTGTGATGAAAGAAGCACTTGAGATGCTGCTGCATCTAACCTAATCATGTGAAATTCATGAACTGTCTCAGCAATAAAAAGCCCTTTCCCCAAGTTTTATAATAAAACAGTGGCATATTGTGACAAGCATTAAGCAAGACATACAGTGGCACTTCAGTCTTCATGTAACAGCTTTCTATAGCCACACATAAACACACACACCCACAATATAATTTACTTATTATTTGCTGAAGATTCATCCTACATATAGAAAACATTTAATCACACATAAAAGAATATATAATACATATTTTAACAAGTTTTTCAAGTTTGTTGCAAAGGTTAGACTTTGAATGATTCTCTATGTATCTTATAATCTGCAGGTCAGTTACAAAGTTTTTCCCTGCCACCAAGATCTTAGCTTTATCAGATTACAAAATTAGATATTTCTGCAATATTTTTCCTTATCATCAATGTACAGATAAAATATCTAAATACATATAAAAACCATACTACTGTAACACTGACCAGAGATAATTTGTTTGATGACAAATTTAACAAAAATCCCTGCCCTTTCAATTAGACAAAATTCATTTGATTATCTTCCTTGATTTCATAATTATGTATACTTTTCATAGAGGAACTAAAATATTTAAACAGACAAAACCTGAACAAAATAATGGGATATCATAATTACAATCTTTGGTGCTTCCTGTATCTTTTGCCAAGAAAGATGCATTACACTGAAAAATGTGATTCTGTGAAAAAATTGTAGTCTCTTGCCAATTTCAAGAATTGTATTTCATGGGGTCAGAGCAAAATTATTGTAACTAAATATAGAAAAATGAAGTATATACAATAGTCATGTACTGAACCCTCAATTTGGACTGAATAAAATATCATCATTCTTTGCTACTGAAATGCATCACTGAAGGGACTTTATTACTGAAGAAATAAAACAGGTTAAACATCCAGCACTTTCTTTAAAAAGACTTGTAAAGCAGTGTAGTTTATCAGTCATTTGAAATTACTTTGACCAAAATATTCAACTGTAATATAAGTGAACCATAGTCTCAAAATGAGGTAAGAATGAAAGTTACTTTTTTTACTACAGTTCTAATGGGAGGATGTTTTCTAGGGGGTTTTAAGCATACAGACAGATGTTTATACTCACAGAAGTTGAACTCCCTTCCTTACTGACTTTCATCTTTTGTTTTTCCTGCATTTGAAGATAAAGTTTTTGCATTCGGGGATGACGTTGTGAAGCATGGGCTGAGAAGCGATGGCTATTATTAGTCAACACACCACGGCGATCTCGCATGTTAGGTTGTTGTACGGTAGAACGCTGGAGTTTTAGAGACAGAAATCACACTGCACACAGGGTTAACACACAATACACACTAGAACTAACTACACAGATATATCTTATGACATAGAGTTCTGACAGGTGTTACAATGAATCCATGCATTTTTCATGCTTTTGAAGCTTACAAAATTAAAGCTACTTCATCAGCAAATTATAAAACAATGATGTCTGTCTTACACTTCAGTATTCATTTATAATTTATTAAGATTTTATGACCCCCTCAAATTGCAAAATCTTCTGTATTTTTCCTCTGGCTTGGCATAACAAGCATTAACTTATGAAGCACATTCATAATAAATTTAACAGCAGTTTAATTTACAATTCAAATGCAATGTTACACACAGAACATTGATTAGGTAAGACACATAAAGTGATCCTCAAATAAGATTGATTAATTACCATACACACATTTAATAGTAAATTGAAAGTGCTTCTACAACTAACAAATTATGATAACTCAATCATGAAGTGAATTTGATCATTTCACAACAAAACATGCATTAGATCTACACAGTGATATAAGAATGGATACCAGAGCAGGGGAGCTAACCTTTATAGTCCTTCTAGTAGTACTGTTTACAAAGAAAAGGGAAACAGGAATGTTATCAACTATATTAGAAGCTACAAGAAAATGCTGCAAGCAAAACTGTTTGATAGAAGACCATTCTGGATCAGTACCCATTTTTTTTTAGATCTTAAATTTACAATGGGGCATTCCACTGTTAATACTTAAGAACTTGTCTCTTGAAGGGCATAACATGAAATTCATACACAGAATGGATAAAAGAATGATTTACAATTGTGCAAGAACCTAACATTCTGTTTCATTTCTAAAATGGACTTTTCCTTTATAAATTTTGGTCAGTACCATTTACCTTTCATAGGGGTATCAATTTGAAATAGTCTGGATTGGTCGCAAATGCAAAAACAACTGGAAGATATAGATTAGAATTAAAAAAGAACACAATAGTTACAATTATTTAATTACCTCATTTCAAAATGACTTAAAAGAACTACGCTTTTTTATCATAATACTAGCTTTGATAGTCTTGTCCAATTTGTCTTCTAAATTGTTACTCGTACTGTAACAATAATTGTTAAAAAAACCAAAACCCCGAGACATCACAAAAATATCTCTTGCTCTCTTTGCAATTTAATGATTGATAAGCAATAAGATGTTACACAGGTCATTTACATGAAACTACCGGTACTTGGAACTTCCTGTCACAGATACACAGGTGCCAGATTCTTGGCAAACGGCTGACACTTTTGCTTGCTAGCATTAATCATAAAGCAACAGAAAATGCAAGCAACATCATAGCATTTGTCAATAAAGCTTGCATTTGTCTTTTACAAATATATTAGACAAAGCCGTCTGTATGACCTTTAAGAAGAAGAATTTAGTAACAACAAAAGGATATGAAACTGCATTTTATAATCTCCTAAACAGGTTAATCTACTTTTTAACTTTTTCAAAACAAGTTATATGTGAAATCTGATTCTTTAAGAACTAAATGAAAACTGAAAATAAACTTAATACATAGCACAGATCTAATCAGATGTAACAGCAAAAATATCTATATTTTGATACAATAAAGCCATACTTTAATCTGATCAATGAAAGACCCGTAAGAGACTCACCTTAGGCTGGGGCCCATCAGGAACATCAACATGGCCCCTAAATGACAATGGTGGTGTCTTGGGGACATCAGGAGTTCGAACCTGGATGGTAGATCAACATATATTTAATTGCTTATCCAAGTTTTCAAGGTCACAACCAATGGTTTTGAAAAATATTGAAAGTCCCACAAAGAAACAATTACCCATCTTTCTTATTTACTCTTGCTTCTATGTCCTTTTCACATTTAAAACCAAACAACAAGAGAGCGTACATTCATCTCAAGCTCATTCTAAAGGTGGGTATTTATCTACTGGCTCTTACTAAGATGCATTGCAAGATGTTTTACCAAGATGCAAACAATAGAAAACTTTCTAAAAATGAGAAGAGATTATTTTCTTAAAACATTATTGTCAGTTTTAAGCTCTATTTACCCTATATACTGGGAGAGCTCTAAACACAGCACCCTCTCGTCTTTTCCCTGGGGCTACTCCTTCCAAATGATAGTTGTAAGCCTGAAATACAAAGTATATCCTTTGTATGAAATCTTTCAGTTTTATATAAATATACAAGAACTTGTTTGGTTTTGCTTAATTAGGTCTGACACATGAAAAATGCTGTGATAAATATTTCTGTCAACAGTTTTAATATCATCATTTTCCATGTTACTAATGGTATCATTTTTTTTACCATGTCCCTGATGACATCATTTTCCATGTCCCTGATGGCAGCAAGGTCAGTGTCGTAAAATGCATAAAATGCACAGTGTGCACATATTATCAGTAAAGTCCTTGGAAAAAGGAAAACTTGTGAGCTTTTTTAGAACTCTTACTTTAGGTTTGATCAAAGCGTCAAAGAATTTTTTGTCTTGGGGGTCCAATGGTTTCTTTCTTTCCTGTTCTTGTTTTAGGTAAGCTGACCTTTTGAATGGCTGCCATCTAAAATAAAGTGCATATATCACAATAATATAAGAGTCTGAAAAAGTGTTATTATACATCTATGTAAAGTAAACATTTCTCACTAACGTACACAGCCTTTCATTACATTATCAAAGTAAAATATATTCCAAATAGTGAAATGCATAACTGTAAAAGTTAAAATTATTACTGTAAAAGAATGGAAGCGCTATCAAGTATGAATTCTTTCTGTTCACAAAACATGGAAACATGTGCTGCTAGATGCGACCTACCTGTCTTCATCAAAGATGAGTGGGTATTCGTATTTCTGTACAGGTCTAATCTTCTGTATGGCACTTTTTGTTTTCACTGGGGCTAGTGGACCCTGTATACACAGAAACAGATTTTGTTTATTTCATTCAATTCACATCTTGACTAACACCTTTTACCAACACCCAGAAAATAAAATTTCTAAAACGTCATTTTCTGAAATAATATGTATGTCAATTAGTTCATTTCTGCAGAGTAGCATACCAATTAACTAATATCAAAATTCTATCAACAGTTCAGTTAGGCATAGTGATGAAGACAAATGACTGTTTGCTAGCAGATAGTTTCATATAAAGCTACCAAGTGAGCCTATCAAACTAAGATAAAATTTCATATTACCAGTACTGTTTCAACTCTCTATGAAAACTAAAACAAAAGTTTTCAGATTAAGTACCATGTGTGCAAATGTTGTACTATATTTTCAGACTGATGGACAAAACATTACCTCTGTTATATCATACGGTAAGGTGGGGGGTCCTGCTTTTTCCTCCGATGTTGGGAAGCTGAAGATTCGATGCTGGCCAAAGAATCCTACAAAACGTCCCTTTCTGCCCCACCATACCCTGGAATATTCAATCAAAATGATATAACCTTTTTATTCAGAGACTGCTGAGATTTCAAATGGACCCAAAGCAAGATATTTGATGCCACATAATGTTCCCATTTTAAGTAAACTTAATCAGTTTAATTCCACATACCAAACTTGATTTAATCAGAATTCTTGACATAGAAACATTTCCCAAGACATTTCATCAATGATAAATATGTAATCCTACTGAAAATATGAAACTACGCATTCAGTCAATACAAGTCATAACAAACTAATTATATATAAAGATTAAAATACCAATCAAAGTCCTTAAAACCTTCAACAGATGTTGTAAAACCAAAAATATGCAACCTATATGTACGTCCTGATCAAATAATGTCAGAATAATATAAAATTTATTAGTCTTGGGTATCCTTGGGCTGCTCTTGTATTTACTGTTATTCAAAGGTGTTTCAAACATAAAAATGCACAAATACTGTGATATTCTGAGTGAGATTTAGGCCACCTCATTAAAGAATTAAGCAACTAAGGCAAAAATGTCAAGAGCAACAATAGAAAATGAGACAGATTTGAAGTAAATTTTAAAGGAACTAATTATTACAGAAAACACTTTTTAAACAATATTAGAATTGTAAAAAAAACCGGTGCTACATTCTTATAAACGCCATGCCCCCAGGAGGAAGGGGATAACCTTTGACCCCGTGACCTCTAAGTGGGTCTGGTGGGTAGAGCTCATCAAGGTTCATGCACCCAGCTGTGAAGACTGGAGGCTGTTGGTGGAAGGTCTACTGTGTTATGGTGAAGGTTAAAGTTTTGTGACAAACATCAGAAACCAAAAACAATATGCTAAGGATGCATAATATAATAAATCGAGCGGAATCTCCTGACAATATGCACAACTAGACTTGGTGACAAACACTCCTGTTAAGTTTCAATGAAATCCCTCAAGCTGCTTTGGAGATGAAGTGAGGACAAGATTTTACAGGACAGACGACGGATGGATGGACTGACAGTGCAATTACTATATGCCTCCCCTCGGGAAAGGGGGGCATAAAAAACATTCTCGCTTAATACAAGGGAAGCAACTCACCTTGCAGAACCATCTGTTGAGGCAGACAGAATTGCCTTTACTGAATCTATATAATTAAGGGAGACAACTTTTGTAAGATGTGCCCGCCAACATATAACCTGTTTAACAAGCTCTTGTTCCTCTGACTCTGGGTTCCGTAAGAATTTGCCAATGTCCCACAATGTCAAATACCCCTCTGGAAGATTATGGTAAAACATAAAAAACTGTATCAAACAAATGTAATGAAACCTCACAAAATTAATATGTTTAGTAAATTCTGTTGCCATAAAATTATGTAATAAAAAAGTGAAATAAAAGAAGACATTGGCATAAGCTGTATCCTTTGTACATGAATATTACATATCTGTTTAATTTCACTTATAAATCTGCTTCCTGAGAGTATCTGGGCTGATTAGTGTTCAACAGTAAGTAAATGTTATGGAGATTTGTTATTGATTGACCGACTGATTTAGGTCAAATAAAAGTGTGATTACCATGGTTTTTCTTTGAAAGCAAACTGAATTTTACAAGCCCTAAAGAATGAATGTTCTGACTTACTGTGATCACCAGTCACCAATATATTGCAGTCAGCATCATGGCACATGGCAGTTACTGCTGTCCCTTGTCTACGTGTAACAGCTGTGATCTCACGTAACACATGACCCTAAAAATACATACAAGGTAAATGAATGCAGGACAATTTAACCAGCTGGTGATTTGGCCTAGATTTATTTGGTCTAGGACTATTTGGTTGGCCAAAAACATTGTCTAGGCCAATTTAACCTTCGCTGAATTATCCTGACAAAATCATCAAATGGCCAAATTATTCATGCCCCAATTAGTAAACACACTTAAAACACATTACACACTTAAAACGTATTATCATTAAGTCTTCAATGCTGATAATATCTAGCTATGTAAAAACAACAACAAAGCATGTATAAAAAAAATCTAATTGACCATTTATCTCAATTATGTACCTGGCAGCCATTGCTCCTGACCATAGATTCCTTACAATAACTGAATCAATATGCTGGCTTACCTCAGTGTTCCAAAATCTTATAAAAGCATCTTGGTGCACGGTAACAATGACTGGGTCATATGTCTCGACTATATATTTGGCTGCATTTTCTCGTTCCCTGATCACTTCCGGATCCTCGTCCTCCTCATGTACACTTTTCTCATCATCTTTCTTTTCTTCCTCGTCAGAATCTGACTTGTCTAGGAATATATCCATTTAAATCAAAATCTCTTTTCACAACAATAAAACTACCAATTCTTGTTTACTCTCACTTTAGCATTTTGTTTGCCACATTTAAGAAACTGACTTTGCTATTAAGAAACTAAACTTTTCTATAGCTTAAAATCATTTTATAAGAGCTCTGACTGAAATGATTTCATTACCAAACTCTCAAAGAGACTAGCTAATAAAAAGTTTGAATAAACTTTATCATGTAACATAAAAGGTTGATGGCTATGATTTCTCTACTACTGATGTATATAGAATTGAAGATATAACTGGTGACAAAGGGACATTAGTATATCAAAATGACTTAAAACTTTTGTATCATATCTAGAGTATAGTGCACCTATACTAATAAGACTAGATTTTACTTTAGTTTCACTTTCAAATTGTTGTCATCAGCAACTGCTGATATGTGCACTTAATCATTAATGGCAGTAATGTGTTCACGATACACCTAAATAGCGAAAAGGACTCCTTTTTGCACTTTAGGCGTACACATGTGTAGACAAAAAATAGACGGAACTAAACAGTGATGCTTGCACCAACATTGGTGTGAAAGTTATGGCCTTAAATCATAAACTGATACTGGAAGTCTTTTAATCAGTAAAAAAAAGTAGGAACCTTCACTGTTCTCATCTTTATCCTTCTCTCTATCCTGTTTTTCTTCTTTCTCCACACCATCTTTTTCATGCTTCTCATTTTCCTAAAGCAGAAAACAGACAAAACTTAAGTTTTCATGATTTTAAAGCAACATGAGAATACAGAAATATAAAAAGCACAAAAATAATATGCATAGATGCACATGAAACATACACAAAATAATATAAGCAACAAAAATCTGAAACAACAGGGTATGGTAAATAACCTTTAACATTTTGAAAAATAAAATGCTAGAGTATACTATTTGTTTGTGTACTACAGATGAATTAAAACAACCTATGCTTACTCCATAACCATTTTTTTTTTCCAATTTCATGTTAGTAATAATGATATTTACAACAACTATTTATCCAGAAGAAATTCTATGTTAATAGGTATAGTTCTTAATGATTTATATTTTATAGTATTACTGAAGCTCAGAAATGTTAGGGCTTGCCTAAATTGTAACATTACTAGTAATAAAAGTTTGGATGAAATATTTAGGTCATTTCACCTCTTCCTGTGAAGAATCAGGTGTTCCCGTCTTAACTCTGTCTGTTGTTGCACCTTTGTCTGGTTCATCTTCTGCCTTCACACTCTCATGGAAAGAAGCCTCCTTTCTATAACAGTCAAGGTCAGTCGTTTGTAAGTTTTTTTAAACATTACTACAATATAGAGCTTCTTCAGAGAATTATTATATACATATATTCCATCTTGAATAAATTTAATACCACTGAGACCATTTTAAACAAGTTGCTATGTTGTCGTTTATGCCTTAAATAAATGTTCTTAACAGCAATCAATCTCAACATTATTTTATTTTCAGTCTTGCATGTACAATTTTGGAATTAAGAAGGAATGTTTGTTTCCATTATCTAAAAAGGTAGCAAAACATAGATGTTTATTTCATGCTCCACTCAGCAGATAAATTCCTTTCTTCATGATGTTTCTTGCTACCGTCTGCTGTAAAATGAGTAAGATTATGAACAATAACTATAAATACTCACTTTATAAATGCTGGATCTAGTCTCCTTGTTTTATGCACCAATATTTTTATACTATGTATCTTTTTCTCATTTGATTTGGCTGCAGATCTGCTTTGCTGGCGGGAAGTATTCATGGGCTGTTCCCCATCAGGTAACTGGAAGCTGAAAAATAAAAAAGATAGTCACCGATAAGAAAATATTAGAACACGTGTACAGTCATAATGCAATCAGAAGGGGTCATGATGCAACATTACAATATTACAGCATTAACTAATTAACTAAAAAAGTTCTTAAACACGTTAAAGCAATTTATCACACATGAGATACTACAGATGATACAACAAAGAAAGAAGGTAAGATAATCAAGGCCTTTGCTGATTTGAAGAAACCAATTTTAACTACAATACTTTATACAATAAATACAAAGAACCAATAAAAAGACCTGATAATATAAAATTTATAAATATATCATGTCAACTTTCAATCAAAGGTATCATCATATTCAGATGCTATACAGCAAAGTAAATTTTGTAGACGTAATGTGACACGTGTACTCAATTAGCTTTAACAACTAAAGCAGTAGTTATTACTTACATTTTATCGACACACGATTTCTCGATGTCCCACTGTATAATGTTTCCATTAGTGCAACCTGTTAGAAGAATATTTGATCCAAAGGTCTGCATGCATGAAATCTCATTTGACATTAACATGTACTCCTGAAATATATAATTCAAGATATAAAATTTAAGAATAAAATTGACAAAATTTATACTTCAATTTCTTAGTTTGCTTTTAAATCATAACTACATGTAATTTACTCTTCAGTGACATATACATAAGCAAAATATTATGTACAATTTATAAGGAATTATAAAAAAAAATATAATACCAAAACATACTGTTTATCTGTTAGAAGTGAAGAACCAGTTTTATTTGTTTGCAACAGTCCTAAAATCCTTAAAACCTTACTGTCATGCATGTCAATAACCTTAAGAGCTGGGTGTTACAAAAGTTTATTGACCATTCCTACCTTTTTAAACAAGTTTGACATCTGGTGATTGGACAGCCCTCGTACTGTTTGAGGATGACTAGAATCACTGGCATTTTTCCCGTCTGTCCCTTTAATTGAGCTATGTCTTGAGGATGTGCTCTCATGACCAATGTCTGGCAAGGGGTCTTGTTTAAAAGGGTCATATGATGGTGAAGGGGCTGTCATAGTCACATCTTGAGTATAGTAATAGATGTCATTGAACTCTCTGATTACTGGCAAGTCATAGTTTTCATTGGTGTCCTGAAAAACAACGTCATGAAAACTGGTTGATGACGCTAACTCACAACACCTTGTGGGAAGTTAATCCAACTCACAACACCTTGTGGGAAGTTAACCTTACTCACAACACCTTGTGGGAAGTTAACCTTACTCACAACACCATGTGGGAAGTCAATCTAACTCATAACACCTTGTGGGAAGTCAATCTAACTCACAACACCTTGTGGAAAGTTAATCTTACTCAGTTAATCTAACTCACAACACCTTGAAGTTAATCTTACTCACAACATCTTGTGGGAAATTAATCTTATAACACCTTGTGGGAAATAAATCTTACTCACCAGACATTATGGGAAGTTATCTAACTCACAGGACAATATGAGTAGTGAATATTACTCACCATACATTACAGGAAGTTAATCTAACTCACAAGACCTTGTGCTTTACAATATATTGGAGTCATGTCAGCTTACCCTGTTTCATAATGAATATTTACAAACCAGGAGTATTTTGAGTTTGTTGTTCCAGCCTGAGGCTATAAGCACCCTGTCATCCTCCAGCTTAGAGTAGACAAGCCCAGTTATACTGAGGTCTTCTTCGGAGGCCCTACCCTGCTTCTCCTTTATACACTGTCCTGAGCCAAAATCCCAGATCTTTATAGAACCTGGTAAAGAAACATCACATGAAAAGCCACTCTATACTTCAATTCTGATCTATGGAAAAACACAAAGAAAACAGTACTTTCACTTTAACAACTGACCTGAGACTGTACAGGATTTTGAGAAGTAAGTTAAGAGAACAATTAAACAAAAAAAGCTTTAAAGATATATGACTTTTCAATTAGATGGTTTCAGTATTTGATAAGAAACCACATAGTTGACCTTAAGACTAAAGACCTTTGCAAACCAATACATATAAAGTCCATCATCTTCTAAGTCGAGCATAATCAAAACTGGTTTAGCAAACAAAGCACAGAATATCATTAATCTTTCTGCTGAGAGAGAAAAGGACTGTATACATAGAGAATAATAGGTAAGTGTCTTAATATGAGAAAGTTTATCTGGCAAGGCGTAGGAATTTATTGGGTGAGCCGAAGGCGAACCCGATGAATTCCGCAGCCGAGCCGGATAAACTTTCTCATTTAAGACACTTACCTATTATTCTATTTATCCTGTCACATCCGGCATTTGTTAATAAATTACTAGGATATTGAAAACCTATCTTTAAAATATTCCAAATGTCAAGGTTATCTGCCAGGTGAACATATACACAAAAAAATAGTTCTAAATTTCAATATTTTTTTCCTTAAATGATCATGCTATATTATAAGATCTAGATATTGAAATATTTAATTTTTATTCAAGTAGTCTCTGTTTGTAATAACAACCATTTAATCACTTCCTTCTGATTATAAACACAAAATTAGTCCATGACGTCACTGGTGATGACGTAGCATGTGCCGTATAATGCAAAATTTATACGACCCCCCTTTATCGGGTCGGATATGAAATAATTGACAGGATAAAAATTACTTATCAGTCAGTGCAGACAACTATTATATACTAGTACAATGTGTTCCAGCAAGTCAAGGAAGTAAAATTTCTCTTGAGTGTTGGTAGCAGTAACTAGAGACTCCTATATACCCCAGCAAGCAAAGACTGTCTGGGGTATATCAACTGCAACAGTCATGTGAATCTGTAATTTGTGACATACAATCTTGTTGTACTACAGGATGACACTGAATAAAGATATAATTTTATGTACAAGCAAACAACGCTAAATTTAATACAGGCATCAAACATTACCATCGAATGCACCACTGGCAAGTCTGTATCCTGAGGAATCTAGTGTCAGAGCTGTAATCTCAATACTGTTTTTGTGTGCATCTGTTATAGTGTACACAAGTTTACCACTCTCCATCTCCCAAACCTTCAGTACTGACTCGGTACATACTGTTACTACCTGACCCAGGTCCTTGTTGTAGACAAGCTGAAATAGGTATTTTGTGATTATGTTCTACAGATATAATACTTGTATACTGACAGTATAATACAGTATAACTTGTCTATACCAACATTCATTGGGACTAGTTGGTTATGGGAGGTTGTCAGATATGGCAAGTTATGAATACTGAATATGAATAAAAACAGGACTGGACATACATGTTGGCATGCTGCTAATGTCATTATAATTAAGTGTCGTTAAGGGCAAGTTATACTGTACAAGTATTTCTGCTAGGGCTTGTCAAAAGCTTAGACATTTAGCTTCAACTGTGGCAGAAATACGACTGTGCACTGTTTCCGCTATGTGGTAAAGGGTTTGCATATATGAACCACAGTCACCTTCTAACTGCAAGTCATATATTACTAACAGCACTTTATACATCTAACTCTTCACTGGACACAGATGGTAGTTCTTTTTATCAATGATAGGAGTCTAACAGAGTTGTTGCCATGCAAAGATGATAGGAGTCTAGCAGAGTTGTTGCCATGCAAAGATGATAGGAGTCTAGCAGAGTTGTTGCCATGCAAAGATGATAGGAGTCTAGCAGAGTTGTTGCCATGGAAAGATGATAGGAGTCTAGCAGAGTTGTTGCCATGGAAAGATGATAGGAGTCTAGCAGAGTTGTTGCCATGGAAAGATGATAGGATTCTAGCAGAGTTGTTGCCATGCAAAGATGATAGGAGTCTAGAAGAGTTGTTGCCATGCAAAGATGATAGGAGTCTAGCAGAGTTGTTGCCATGAAAAGATGATAGGAGTTTAGCAGAGCTGTTGCCATGAAAAGATGCTCAGCAGCAGACTTCCTATCAACTTAAGATGAACAACTTTTCACACTCACTTAACTGTATTTCTCAAATAAAAACAATAGCAATCCAATAACAGCATCAAAATCTTACCTGGCTGAGAGGCCTGTCATGTGTATGTGGGACCTGCATTGTGTCCTGCACAGCTCTGGTTAGGGGCCAAGAATCTATGACACTGGACCCCGTGAGCAGTCTCTCATGTTTGTTATCAAACAACATAGAGTAAATCCTCTTCTCGCCAGGTCTCTCTTCATTGTCTGTGAAAACCTGATTTGGACAATTAGTTGTTGCTTAGCTATGATTTAGTTTGGTTTAACTTGAGTTTAATACCCCCTAGCAGTCACAGACATATCAGGTGGGCAGTTTACTAAACTATGGTCCTGAGAAAGACTAATACTAGGCTCCCACCTTTCAAAAGAAATGCCAACTTTTTGATATGAATGATTATGGCTGATAGTAGGGCTCAAGCCCATGACCTTCCTCCAGTGAGAGGCTTTGAGATTGCATGTACAGACTTATGGTAGTTTTTTGTATTATATACAAAATGGCAAAAACATCCTAAGAATAGAGGTTTTTTTCGTTATACTAAATGATAAAAGGTAAGTAAGAAGAGGTCTTAAAATCAAAGACCTAAGTTTTTGATAAAATAATCTAATGGTGACTAACATCTAGACAAAGGTATTGTTTTTGCATTTACCTCCCTTTACCTATTTGTCTGACATAAAAAGTAAGAAAAGAAATCATCAAAACAAATTCTTGACAGTTTATAAATTCTTTTACTTACCTGTAA
Source organism: Cyclina sinensis (assembly GCA_012932295.1). Taxonomy (NCBI): domain Eukaryota; kingdom Metazoa; phylum Mollusca; class Bivalvia; order Venerida; family Veneridae; genus Cyclina; species Cyclina sinensis. Next base: position 54,818,695 of record JAAONU010000011.1, on the reverse strand, counting down.
ACTAGTGAGGGTGTGGATATCCCAAACACGGAAAACACGTGCAGTAGACAAACTTATAATATGCTGATCCCTTTCGTTACAACAAATATCAACTATGGTGAATAAATGGCCCAGCAGTTTACCTAAAAGTATACAATTCTTACTTTATAAAACTGACACAATGGCCGCTTTACAAAAGTCCTTATCCAGCACCTAACATTTTTAGGTTTTCATAATTATCATTAATTCCTCAAATATGAATAAAAATGTTATCTGAATATAAACAAATGAATCATATCCTTATAATAACTTTTTAACATGATACATGCATTAGGCTTAATAATCAAAGCTAAAAACTTTACATGGAGAGTGTTAATATCACAGTGGACATAATTGCATTTTTTGTACTACGACCTTGACCCTTATCTGACTAAACTAGGTAAGAAGCAAACTGAGAATGCACAATTCAGGCTACAGCTAACAGAAACTAACAACACAAAGTTACTGTTCATCATAGCCTGATGGTGTTCAGTTACCCATGACTCTGAGGTCAAGGTAAAAAAAAAAAAAACATTTTGATTTTTTTGTTTAATGTTTTGACTATAATTATGTTTTACAGAGGACTGAAACAGAAAATAACTGCATAAAAAAAGAACTGATAGACCAAACAGAACATAAGAATGACTTTATAAAATGCTAAAAACAAGAACTATGCTGGAATGAGTGCCATGCCCCTGGGGTGCATTGACCTTTGACCTCTAAGTGGGTCTGGGAGGTAGAGCTCATCAAGGTGCATGCACCTGTGAAGTTTAGAGGCTGAAGTTGGAAGGACTTCCTTGTTATGGTCAAGGTTAAAGTTTCGTGACAAACAGACAGACAAACAGACCAAAAACAATATGCTCCCTCCGCGGGCATAAAAATACAAAAATTTTTTATGAGAGTATAAATTATCTAAACTGCATGATAGTAATAACATGATTACCTATTTTGCCAAATTTCCTTTATTTTTTTTCAATATTGCTTCTTACTATACACTACGACCTTATGCACCCATCAATGTCTTTTCCTAACTGGAGGAGTCTGATTTGCAGTTTATCTAAATGCCCTGCAAATGCCTGTCCAGGCCCCACAAGAATGCTAATAGGTGCATAAAAGTTAGAAATACCAAAGTAGGCAGTTTGCAAATACTGTGCAGTAGGATATTCACCTAAACAAACATATTTCATCTATTGTTTCTACAATAACAGAATCTACAATAATAAACTTGTAATTATTTTACAATAAAGCTATATTTCATCCTCTCTACAATAGTAAAATAATGGCTACCTTTTTATTTACTGATATAATACAAAAGAAAAGCTAAATGACATAATTATTACTATGCAAAATCTTCTTTCCACTCTGATGCTGTATTGTCTGAGCTGTTTTGCAGCTTACAAATTTTATGAATTTGAACTGAATTTCTTTCATAACAAAAATTTTACATTTACTGAAATAAGTACCAACTAAGAAAGATTACTGGTAAAGAAAATTATAGGACTTGAGTTTCATGTTTTAATTTGCCACTTTGCTTTTGTTTTTCATTACTTATACTTCGATATGCTAAAAATATACAGTCAAAATGCTGTTTTTCAACTATCCTGTTATATATTTTTTTTATCAGATTCTTTGTTTGATATAGTCATGTATTTCTGGAAAACATACTCAAGAGAGCAGACCGTCTCCACAGCAAAACATAATTCTTTTTTATCATAATGTAAACAACTGCAATTTGACTGTATATATATAGATAAATACATTGATACAGCATCGCATACAATAATATCATTACATATCATCTACTTAGGGAATACAGTGTCAGAACCTTTAATAATGCATCTTTTCTCTGCAAAGCAACAGTTTAATGTTAGCAGCCAAAAAACAAAAAAACAAAAAAAAACCCACAAAAAAACATGATCATTTCTTTTAAGTAACTTTAACAAATACACTGTCTCGATTGTACCCATAAATCCATGTCTGAAGTATACAGCTCATCTAAGCTTGAAGTCTCAATACTTAAGCTGATGTTTACATAAAAAGAATGTTTAAGATTTGGACATTCAGACCTTGAGTAAGCAAGGCTACTCATATACTTAATGTCCAAAACCTTGAGTGATTGATGTTGTATAATTACTTAAGGAGATGTACCACTAGAAAAGCCAGAGAATCTCACATAACAGGTCAAGTTCAAGGATCTAAGCCTGCAATCAAGTATAAAAAAAAAATTATTAGAGCTTAATGTGTTATTTACCTGTAGGTCTCGAGAATATATGTGGATGCCAAACTCGTATAACCTTGTCCACACCTCCAGTGGCTATAATATTAGCTTTGGCACAGTAATCAAATGCATTGACTCCTTTATGCACTGCTACCCCTCGCAGTTCCCTAAAAACAGGAAGGAAATTATGCAGACACTCTTTATCATCAAATCAGAAGATATGATAAAAAAAATTTCAATCTCACACTGCATCAATTCTGATAGTTTGCTTTGACGGAAATTTTTTTGTACTTTTCAGATTCACCGGTCTAAGTTCATCCGAAATTATGAATACAACTACAGCAATAATGTTTGCAGATTCAAATTTCAAATTTACATTCCGATGAAGCATGACAGTAAAGCAACTAAAACAGATGAAATGCATTAAGAATTATGTCCCTTTCTAAAGTGCATATTAAATACTTGTGTTGTGTTACAAGTGTTCATTTTTAAAAAATGACTTTTACCAGTGCTTTGTAAAAATTACTGTGAAAACTTTAGAAAAAAACAAGATCTATCACTGTAAGATGACAATGCCCCCGAAGTCATTCAAGGGTCAAGGTCAAATAAATATAGGTCAATGGGAAGGTCTTGTCCAAAGGGGTGTTGTGTCTAAGTATGAAGTAAATCCACTTACTTTTAAGAAAGTTATGGCCAATGTTAAAGTTTTCGGACGGACTGACCAATCGACTGACAGACGGACAGTTCAAAAACTATATGCCTCCCTTTGGGGGCATAAAAAAATTAACAAATAGTGCATAATAAAATAAATACTGTGACAATGAGATGTGCAATCATAAAAAATGGCAGCAAGCCAAAACTTTAAAGCTTTCCGAATAAGACAAGCTTTTGGTTTGGATTGATATTATATTACAATGACATTAGACAGTGTTTATAAGTTAGCTAGATGCATGTTTGCTGAAATTCTGAATAAATGTAAGGGGGAAATAAATCATACTTTGGGTATTTTCAGGTATACATGTAACTGTCAGGAAAAATTCTTGTGGAACCTAACTGACAAATTTTGTCAGTTTAAACTATTATATAAAATAATACCATTAGTTTTAATAAAATAGTTTTACTATTAACATCTGAATAAAAAATGGCGTAAAGTGGTCAACTGAAATTGCCCAAAGTGTCATTTTTCAACACTAACCTGTTCTGGTTGTAACTGCCTTCACTGTTGACAGTAAACATAATACTGGCATGAATGCAGCTTCATTCATTTATATTTATTATGGTAATGATAATTCTGATTACACTGATGATGATGATGATGATGAAAATAATCATACACATAAGTATTGGCTAAAAAATCTCATATTACAGATGTATAGTTTGTAACAACCCTAGGCCTCTCCAAGATGGTTTAAATGAGTATTCTACTCAGCAACACTTTTACCTAATTCAAACACTGTGGTGGTGATAAGTCAAACAAGGTTTTACGAGGGTCATCCAATATTAAGTGAGACTGCCTCAATATCTCTAAAACTGTTTGTCTCATTTTAATGAAACTTTGCACAGTTGTTAAACAAAATAGTAACAACACAAAAATAACGACAAATGACATTACGTGACACAAACAACCATATCATGGCCTTCTTCACAGCTGAAGAACAATGCTCTGGTACAGGTATTTTTCAAACATAACAAAAAGTTTGTGGGGACCAAGCAATTTCTCGTGCAGCAGTTTTTTGCTGGATTGCGCAGTTTAAAGAAGGAAGAAACTGTATAAAGAAGCTGCCTAGCCCGGGTCAGCAGACAGAAGCAATAAGCGAAGAAAATATCCAAAAGGTCAAGGCAGTACTAGAGACTGATCAAAGATATACCTGTGAAGAAGTAGCAATAGAAATTGGGATTATAGTCATGGGTCAGTTTATACAATTTTTACAGACAAGTTAAATATGCGAATATTGCTGTGAGATGTGTACCCCATGCACTGAACACTGAGTAGAAACAGGCAAGAACGGATGTTGCAAGTCGATAACTGAAAACGTACCCAAAATTAAGGTGATATATTTCTTAACAGGATAGAGGCAATAGAAAAGACTTGGATACATAGTTATGAACCAGAACTGAAAAGACAATCTTCAGAATGGCACACACTGGGATCCCCACGACCCATTAAGTTGAGACAAAAGCAAGGAAATTTGAAGATGCTGATTATTTTTGCCCACGATAATCAAGGCATACAAGCTGCAAATCTTGTTCTGATTGGAAAAACAGTTAATCAAGAGTACTATTGTACATTTCTAATGAATATCTTGAGACCTGGTATTTGAGCTTCTGGAACATACACCACTGATACTCATGACAACGTTGCATGTAACAAGGCCGGTAGGGTGACATCACTTTTGATGTGATATGACTGGGAAACTTTACCACACCCTCCATATTCTCTGGACATGAGTCCTCCAGACTTTGTTCTATTTCCTATGCTGAAAAAACCATTTTTGCGTTTTGAGGATTTAGACAGCCTAGAAGCAGAGATGGCCAGTCAAATTAGACATTTTAACTTTGGCTGCCTAGCAATGGGAATCAGAAGATTTCCATACAGATGGGCATCCGTCATTCAAAAGGGTGGATCCTGTATTGAGAGAATGTAGTGATATTTTGTAAGTTGTAGTAAATAAATATTTGCAATAAACATTGTCTCACTTATTATTGGATGACCCTCGTTAAAGCCTGCTTTCTTCATAGTGAACCTAAATCAAAAACTGATCAAGGCAACTAATTTCCCACAAATCAGTGCAGCATAAATCCCCTGCACAGAAATTTTAACAAAGAAATGTATCGGTGGTCTAAGGGGTTCTAGTTAAATGGAAATGTCTGTGGAAATGGGATGCTTCCTGGATCTTACATTTTCTTTACTAACCTTGAATTAATTAACTCTTCTGGAAACATTGATCATACTGTCAGCCAGTACCAATGTAAAGTGATATTTCAGAATTGTAAACCTAATATAGAAAAACTTACACATTATCATATATTCTGTCAATCTCCTCAAGAACAAATGATGTTTTACTGCTTGGAGAACATGATGCAAAACAATGCAGTTCTGGAAAGTATTTCACCTAAAACATAGAGAAAGTATTTTTTTAACTATATAAATTTGTTACTGGAAACCATACACATTCTAGCTTGTATGCCGTTATGCATGTGTGGTAAAGGGTGTTATGGGAAAGGAAATCCCTTAAGCACTGCCTAGAATTCAGACTTGTATTGCTTCAAGCATGTGTGGTAAAGGGTGTTATGGGAAAGGAAATCCCTTAAGCACTGCCTAGAATTCAGACTTGTATTGCTTCAAGCATGTGTGGTAAAGGGTGTTATGGGAAAGGAAATCCTTTAAGCACTGCCTTGAATTCAGACTTGTATTGCTTCAAGCATGTGTGGTAAAGGGTGTTATGGGAAAGGAAATCCCTTAAGCACTGCCTTGAATTAAGACTTGTATTGCTTCAAGCATGTGTGGTAAAGGGTGTTATGGGAAAGGAAATCCCTTAAGCACTGCCTAGAATTCAGACTTGTATTGCTTCAAGCATGTGTGGTAAAGGGTGTTATGCAAAAAGGAATACTTTATACACAGTCTAGAATTCTAACTTATAAACAAATATACAAATGAGATGCCTTCTGCACTGCACTGGACATAAATGAACCCTAACAGCATACTTGTGCATTTTTTTAATAAAACTTGGGTAGAGGCATGCACATAGTGAATTGTCCAGAATGCATTCTAACAAGTCAAATTAAGGTAACCCCTTAAGCACTGCCTTTGATTAAAATGTATAATCTTTAGGTATAATCTATTTACTCCTGTTGGGGGTTATAGCCATAATTTTGGACAATAGACAACAACTTGCATATTCTTAAGGAAACAGGCATTGTAGACAAAGATATTTTTTTAAAAAATGGCGATACTAAAGTTTGACCAATCATAATTATTTACCACATGTAAAATGCATAAATGCTATTAATTCCTATAACAATTCAGACATTTTCAGTGTATTATCTAGAGCGAGCACTTGACGATTACATATATTACACTTACCCTGGTGACCCAGTCATCATGTACTTTTCTTCTCACTAAGGGTCTGAAATGTATAGAACCACTTGAAACATTCTTAGGCAGATAAGAACAATTTTGTACTTATATATGCACTGAAGAACTATACTTGAGACAAATTATTAAGTTTAAACCCATGCCAAGTATGTTCAATACCCCACTGAATATGACAGCACAAATAAATCACACAATTCAAATTTCATTTTCAATGGAAATATTTATCTGCACTGAAATTATATAAAACAAAAATATACACTTGACAATATAGGAAGCATAACTTTAGGATATAAAGTATATAAACTTTAAAATACAAAAATGTACCTTGGAAAAAAGCCTTCTTTTTTTCTTTACCTTTCTTGTATTTTGTTAACTTTATGAATTTTGACAATCCACATTTTTTTAAAGGTCTTCACAGTCATGAAAAAGTTAGTTATGCTTATGGCTTGTAATGGAACTACCCAAACCTCAGTTGTTTACAACTGATAAACATCTCTATGCAGAGTTAGAATGTAATTAAAATATTACATTTAAATCAATAAAAATGCTTTTTGGATATCATCTAACCATTTTTTTTTTAAAAGAACAGCAGATGAAATCTCACTGTTTTATGCTTAAGTTTTTCCTACCAGTATATGGTCAATTTTTATTCTGCAGAACAATAACCCTTCAAATAGGCCTGAAACATATGTTCTCGTAACTATTCTTATCTGGTAGCTTAACAAAAATTGAAAATAATTATTCTTTCAGACATAAGAAAACCCCTTGAAAATTTTCGATCCATCTTAGTTCTAATTGAACTGGAAGTCCTCATGCTTTTTTTTCAAAGACACGAGACTGAGATAAAACCTACACAGTGAGTCTGTTGGGTTCTATAACATGAAGTATATTCTGGTCTTTAGCTGGCTTCTTCTCGCCACCCTTAGAGTTTTTCATTGTGAGATCTTTGGCAGCTACTGTGAGTAGGTTCAGGTAGCCCTGATCATCTCCGAATAAGATCCTATCTTCATGGATTGCACCTGGTTTTGGCACACTGACCATACATTGTGGGGCATGGTCAAAAGGCTTGATAGCAAACACATGCTGGAAACAGATGAGAACATCAATAAAAAATACTTTCTATCAGTCTGTCTATTTGTCTGTTTATCTGTCTGACTGTTAATCTGTCTATCTGACTGTCTGTCTTTCTGTCTGACTGTTTATCTGTCTGAGTGTTTGTCTGTCTATCTGAATATTTGTCTTTCTGACTGCTTACCTGAATATTTGTCTATCTGACTATTAATCTGAACATTTGTCTATCTGACTCTCTACCTGATTATTTGTCTACCTGACTGCCTAACTGAATATCTGTCAATCTGAATATTTGTCTACCTGACTGTCTATTTGTATTTGTTTATCTGAATATTTGTCTATCTGACTGTCTATCTGAATATTTGTCTATCTGACTGTCTATCTGAATATTTGTCTACCTGAATGTCCATTTGTTTGACTAATCTGTATGTTCACCTTTTAGACTATCAATTTGTCTATCTGAATATTTGTCTATCTGACTGTCTTTTTTAATATTTGTCTACTTGACTGTCTATCTGAATATTTATTTATCTGACTGTCTATCTGAATATTTGTCTATCTGTCTTTCTAAATGTTCATCTGTTTGACCATCAATCTGAATGTTCATTTGTTTCAATATGTCTACTTGACTGTTAGTCTGTCTATTAGACAGCAAAACTATCAATGCAAACTATTTGTTTTTCTGACTGACTATCTTTCTTTCAGACCACTGTCTGTCTGACTGTCTAATATATCTATGTGACTGTTCATCTATCTATTCGACTGTTAATTTATCTGACTATCTAGTACTTAATTCTCAAGGAGTCAGAGTTTAATGTGTTCAGTACTATGAAATTCAGTAGAAGTTCTGTCACTGTGTAGTTAAGTCTAAAACAAGTTTTGAGAATTTTCATGGTAAGTATGCTTTTTAAAAGGTATGTAATGTCCTTTCTGTTTTCTCTTCACTTACTCACAGCCTTCTTCAGTTCCTACAAGAACCTTTACAAAAAACAACTCATGAAAATGCAGTGTAGGGCCCGATACTCGATATCTGTAACATATGTTTCTGTAAAGAGTAACTATGTTTTAAATAGTTCAAAAACAAATTAAAATGATCATTTGTTAAGCTGTTGTACCTTCTTTTCAATGCTCGTACAGAGTACCATAATGTTACTTGAAATTAATGTTTAATTCAAACCAAAAAAAAAATGTTTATCTGCTCTGTTGAAGTTTTATCAATACACTTTTAACAACTTTATAATAGGACTCTTGCCTGCAAAATATAGATACTATCAGCAAAACGTAACAACGGGTTCTTTGTGTACTCTACCACAGTTGTGCAAATATTTACCTTGTCAGCGGTCTTTGTTATCTATATACACACATACTTCATCTAAGGTTAGTGTGTATTACTTTAATCAGTAATGATCATCAAATATTGTATTGGAAGCTAATATAAATTGCATAAAAGTTGATCAACACTGAATCTTTCAATGCCATACACATTTACTTCTTATGAAAACAGCTTGTTTGATTTTTTTTTCTTTCAATCAGTAGTGTTTCCATTGTGTTCCTATTATATTATGGTACTTAGTTTACACTCATTTATTTTACACCGACTGCGATACAAGTTCTTACAACTTAGATTCATCGCGCTCGATGACTGCTTCCTGGGTTCCATACCAGTATTCGCGCAGCGTAGAGGAATGTGAAGATTGTGAGAGAATCTCGCCTCTGACGGGATTCGAACCCGAGACCTCTGGATCCAGAGTCCTGCACACTACCCCTGGACCACTGTGCCTTATATTATGGTACTTAATATACTGAACTAATTATTTCACTTGTTTATCTATATGATGCAAACATAGAGTCACAACGCTGTAGAACATAAATTACAGTTACATTAACACTGTAATTGTTCTTGCTTTTTGCCTATGGTCTACTCTGTCTCTTAGGTTTCATATATTATTCACATACAAGACATACTTGTCTATAAGACACACCCTGATAATAGACTAACAATCAAATGGTGTTTGAAGTGTTCCGCATAATAGATGCAATCAGCCTTTCTGTTTTAAAAAGATGACTTCAGCTGAGGCCCATTGTTTCAAAGCATTTCAGGTTTAAAATTTGGCAGGTATCAGGTCATCTGAGGTCACATCATTGAAATAATGGAAATGCATTATATACACCTCAAGTATTTTAATAAAACAATATACAGTATGGGTATTGAACTGTTTTTGAGTAATTTCTGTAGTGATGGATGTTTGCCATTGAAAAGAATATTTTTTCCTGTTGGACATATATACTCTGCTCTCCAAGATGATTTAGGGAGAAAAAAAAGCATCTTATCAGCATGTACATGCATATTATATAATACTATGATATATTTATGACTGAGCAGAATGCATGAACATAAAGAACGATACCTGATTTTTGCCTTTTGACCTATTGTCCCAGATGACAATACTCCGCTCTGTGCAGCATGAGGCTCGTCTAATACTTGGCAAGTAGTCGCATCCTGTGACCCAAGCGGCTTCCTACATTTTCAAAAAAAAAATTTTTAACAGTTGTCTTTTTAAGTAGACTAAACTTTCAAACAAACTAGCTTCCCAGAACAAAAAAATAGACTGAAGATGATAATACATAAATATAGACAGATCATTTTCCTTCTAACTCTGGTAACTGCAGGTTCAAATCCCCAAAGTAAATTCAGACTGCAACTGCTGTACTTGGAAAAATATTGGAAAACATTTAGCAAAACTACTGGTTTGAACTCCAGGGAGCAGTTATAAACAGCTCCTTAAGCAAGCTGCAAAATTATCTCCCTGCAATCCCTAGTATGAACGAGATGTGTTCTAACTAGCTAAACTATTTATCTCTTTAATTTATGTAGTTATAATATTTTTTCCTTAGGTCCTTGATACAATATATTTTTTCATGGCTGATCTATGCTATACCAAGGAGGGAACAAATTATTATGTTTTCAAGTGATATAAATGAGTTTGGTGTTTAACAGCTTAGATAACCCTTACACATAAAAGCTGTAATGTTAAACAAGAAACTTTTCTCCTAACATTTTCAAAAGTTATCAATCAGATACTACCATTTCATAAGATTACACCACTTTAAGCTTTACACTAAAATAAATTTACTTTGTTTTTGCATGTCAGTTCATTCAACATCATGTATTTTGCTGTAATATCATGAACCTGTACTTAAATCATCATAGACCTGTACTTAAATCATCACAGACCTGTACTTAAATTATCATGAACCTTTACTTAAATCATCATGAACCTTTACTTAAATTATCATGAACCTTTACTTAAATTATCATAAACCTTTACTTAAATTATTTTAAACCTTTACTTAAATTATCATGAACCTTTACTTAAATTATCTTAAGGCTTTACTTAAATTATCATAAACCTTTACTTAAATTATCTTAAACCTTTACTTAAATTATCTTAAACCTTTACTTAAATTATCATCAACCTATACTTAAATTATCATAAACCTTTACTTAAATTATTATGAACCTTTACTTAAATTATCATAAACCTTTACTTAAATTATCATAAACCTTTACTTAAATTAGCATAAACCTTTACTTAAATTATCTTAAACCTTTACTTAAATTATCATGAACCTTTACTTAAATTATCATGAACCTTTACTTAAATTATCATGAACCTTTACTTAAATTATCATGAACCTTTACTTAAATTATTATGAACCTTTACTTAAGATTACCATAAACTTTTATTTAGTAAGATTTTAACATAGTTTTCTTCCAGTAACAGTGTCCCCCAAACCTCCCATCTTGGTATATTTCACTCCAAAATTTATTTTGTATTGTTATACATGTATATCCCTATTGTATTAATTAGCACTTAAAAACCATTTTCACTCCCAATTTTATTATATACAAGATGGAATACTGAGCTAATATCAATACAAGTAAAACTTTCCTATTAAGTCATACAAACATGAACTAAAAATCTAAAATTCAAAATGAAAACAAATTTCAAAACAAAAAGCAAACAGAAAACAAGTTAAATGAAAAACGATTATATCAAATTTATTCAAACTTCCAATACTAGTTCTGAGAACCAACACCAACACAGGAACACTATCTCTCTTTCTTTATGAGTGATAAAAGAGTTACCCTCTAAGTTTCTCTGGGTTGTACTGATTTATCAAACTAAATCTGGGTTGTACTGATTTATCAAACTAAATCTGGGTTGTACTGATTTATCAAACTAAATCTGGGTTGTACTGATTTATCAAACTAAAGTGAGACTTTCAGTTTTTCTGGGTGATACGTAAAATACTGTATATTCCACAGAATAGAGAAGTAAAGAATTTCTAGCAATCTTAAAGGGACAGAGTATTTCATGAGCTACAGTAAGGCCATATACATGTATAGATCTAACATAACAGGAAAACCTTAAATATGAAAGACCATCATTATGTGGAATTCAAACCCAATCCTGCTAGGTCCTGAGCAGTATGAAAAACCAATGATCTAGACCCAGGGGTGGATCCAGGATTTCAGGTGGGGGGGGGGGTGCAAAATGTTTGGCCCAATTTGTGTTCATTTTCTACCTCATTTCAACGGTTGTGGTTAAGCTAGAGTATACTGATAATTGCAATATCACATGGGCCTCTGATTATTCAATTCAATGTTGAACAATAAAGTATGCATTATTTAAAGACATATTAAAAATAGACCTACAGTAACACCTATGGTCCGGGAATTTTAGGGGTGGGTGGGTGGGGGGGGGGGGGGCACCTCTGAATCCCTTGGTGAGACCACTGAGTCAAAGAACTGGTTCCCAGATGCAGGCTGAATTATTATACAGAGGCAGGTGTGCACTCAACAATGGCAGAAGGGTACCCATCTGGCATCCTTTGATAAATTTGTTCATGAACAAAGCTTAGCAGAAGAAATGTACACTTAGCACAATCATGTTTGTTTCTGTTCTTAATCAATTGAGCCCGTTGTGCAGAACTGACATAGTTGTTCTCATGGCAACAGACTGTTCAATAAATGTAAGAACTAACACATTTACTGCATGACCACACCTTCCTACCTCTTTTGCTGTGGGCATTATCTAGAACAAACTGAATGAACAGAACAGAAAAGCCAATGGCAAATCAAACATTAAAATAAACTTGATTTAAAACATAAAAAAGCACAGTCAGAAAAGTTAGTCTCCATTTCACAAAAAGTACTTACCCGAAACAATCTGGGGCCAATCTATTGTTAGTTTCATAAGAGATTAGTTTCCAAGAACTTATCTTCTTTAACGTACATACGTATATTACTGTTTCTCATATAAACAATGGACATTGAACAAATCAAAGAAAATTAAAACAAGAAACATGGCAATGCCACGAAACCAGGTTTTCAAAAATGTTGTTCTGATTCTATACTATAGTATGAATTTTGGAATGAAGATTGCTATGAATATTCAAAAGATTATAACATGACATGAAGGAAAAGATAATATTCATGAGAATACATGATAATGAGTAGGATGTAAATTTCGGCTAACAATACTGTCTGCAAGGAGTATACTTAATAATGAGACAACAATTTCTGCACGTCATCTTGATGTGGTAAACATTTGTCTGAAGTTTCATCAAAATTCTTCAAAGGGTTGAAGAGTTACAGAGCGGACAGGATTTTCAATGTTAATGTCACTGTGACCTTGACCTTGGAGCCAGCCATGCGGAACATGCGTTCTGCACGTCATCTTGATGTGGTAAACATTTGTCTGAAGTTTCATCAAAATTCTTCAAAGGGTTGAAGAGTTACAGAGCGGACAGGATTTTCAATGTTAATGTCACTGTGACCTTGACCTTGGAGCCAGCCATGCGGAACATGCGTTCTGCACGTCATCTTGATGTGGTAAACATTTGTCTGAAGTTTCATCAAAATTCTTCAAAGGGTTGAAGAGTTACAGAGCGGACACAATTTCGTTTGACGCCCGCCCATCCGCCCATCCGCCCGCCATACCCCAATCTAATAACCAGGATTTTCAAAATTGAAAACCTGGTTAAAAACTACCATGAAAAAAGGCATTTATAAATAGGGCTAGTGCTAATATGGGTTACAGATCAGCTTCTATATTTTAATCTGGTTTGGGAGGGCATGGGTGTTGTACGGTAAACAAATGTAACAAACAAGACTATAAAGTAAATATGAACCAAACTCTACAAAAAAATATGTCAAAAGCTTTAAACTGACAAAGTTTTGTGTTCAGTCATTCTTCATGTGACATACTTCCAAGACCTTTAAAAGGTTTGTATGTCATAGTATTCACAGTCTACTTGAAATCGTCAATGAACTTAAAAATATACATTTTAATACACAAAAATACCCCCCCCCCCCCCCCCCCCCCCAACCCTACCCCACTCCTTTCACATAAACACAGAACGAATTGCTTGTGCAAATTTTTCATTCAAAATTTTCTTTCAGCAAAAAAAATGGCATAAATTAAAAATTTAGCTCTACATCATGCAATTTAGTTTAAAGAATGGAAAGCAATGCAATTAAACTGCCAATAGTAGGAGTTAAAATGGACTTTTAGAATTTTGTTTTGATTTCTTTAACAACCATTATAATGAAATCATGTGCAATACTTACATTTATGTCTATACAGGCCTGAAGTCTCAGCTGAAATAACAAAGATTTTGAGTCAAACAGATGCTATGACTTTAACATTTATTTTTCATCACATATTCACGCAACTTAGGGTTGCATTCAAAGACTGCTTCCTGGGTACAATCCAGTACTTGTGCGAAAGAGTTGAGTGCAAAAAGTCACTGGGACTCTCAGAGTGGGATTCAAACCCAGTCCTGGACAGGAGTCATGTACCCTATGACCACTGTTGCTCCACTTACACTGCAAACTGAATTCAGGACTGTCTTGATTCAATTCCTATAACACATCAAAATGAAGAAAAAATAAACAACTGAAGCTTACTTTGCAAAATACAAAAATGATACCTGAATCTGATTCCAAAATAGCCAAACTTTTCTGAGCAAATTTTAAGTTCGTGTCTAACATAAATATATAATAACTGATTAAAACTTAATAAAACATGTATCAGAGAAGGAATATAATTTCGCAAACAAATCGAAAACTAATCATTTCTGGTGATTATAACCTTGTAATCTAGATGACATTCACAAACTTGATTTACATTACATGCTGTGTATATAAAAATTAATGGCTTTGTGGTTTTGGTCCAAGCAATTTTCAGCTGCAGGGTTAACGAATGTCTGACTAGTACATAGTAGTAGTGACTATCCAAAATCTGTGTCAGTTGGAATATTTCAAATTTTGGAATCCAAAATTGATGACCGATTTCAACATTGTTAAGAAGTCATTGATACTTCTTAATTTACAACAAATAAAATCAAAATCTACACTCACATAAATTAGAAAAACGCTTAACACACTATTTGTAATCTTCGTAGTTCTTTATCACAAAATAACATTTACAAATGGTGTAAAACATAAAGGGGCGACAATTTATGAGACTAAATCTGTTACTACCTTGTTTGACCAAAGGGCAAGAGCGCCTTTTTGAGAACACGATATATAACTGTCTAATGTAGGAACGTATCGTAAACATTGCACCGTATCTCTTCTCTTTTTGTCTCCTGTAAATTGAAAGAAGAAATTAATTGATGAAATTTTATTTTATTGTTTCTAGGCCCAAGACCAAGACATTAACTGGGTAAAGATTGATGAGCACGTTAACTACCAGACTAAACGCTAAACTAACTAGAACAGTATTTCTGATAACAAAAAACTTTGAAACAGCAACAATTGATACATCTCAAAATATTCTACAGAACACATATCAGGCGAATCAGTCTCTCAGTAAAGGCCTACATTTAACAAAAGCAAATAACTTATCTCGTTTAGGGATGTTACAACTGACCTGCAGCCTCGCCCACTCGTCTCCTCTTTGAGACAGTAAATATGCTGACCTCTTCTCCGACCATAATCTCCTCTGCCTCCTCAGCACTCGTCTGAATATACCCGAACAACTGAAACATAAAATAAAAGATTCATTGTTGTCACGCATCATTAACATAAAAAAGAAAAACTTTTCTCCTGGGGAAGAAAGAAAGTCAAGCATGCAGGTTGGCAGGCCGGCAGCAGCTGGCCGGTCGGTTGGTCAGTCAGTCGGACGGACAGACAGACTGAAAGAAAAACTGGAGCAACAGAACTCATTAAGATAAATTACCTAAGGCCATGGGCTATGTATTCACAGAATCACTCGAAAAAATATCAAACAGGGTACACTTTTGCTTCCTTACATCACAGTACAGTCAAACCTGAGTTAGCGGCCACCTTCGAATAAAGGCCACCCTGTGAATAAAGGCCAGACTTTGAGAAACCGGTATTGATTTATTAGTGCAAATGTACCTCTGAACAAAGGTCACTGTGAACAAAGGCCAGTTTTTGTCTCTCCCTTGGGTGGCATTTGTTCACAGGTTTAACTGTATTTACCGAGAAAAACATGTTACCCAAAAGTAAGTGAGCTGTGCCATGTTGCGTAATGTTTTCAGAAAAAGTAGCGCAACAGAACATCACGTACCCTTTCTTTGAAGTGAAGACAAGATTTTACCCATATTTTTAAACAACCTTTATATCAAATTGAAGTTAAAATACTTTAATAGATACGGATTGTCTTGTCTGGTCAGTTTCTTTTAAATACGTATGAAATGATAAAGATGTGGTAGGTGACCAAAGAATTCTGACAAAAGACTGTCATTCTTACTTACAGAAATGCAAGATAAATATTTATTTCAAGGCATTTTGTTAGAAGAATCTTAAATATTATGTCGTATAAACTAATTGACATTGTAAAGTAAGTAAAGCACGTAAAAAGAAGATAAAATAATAAAACAAACTAAATAAAAGCTGTTTCCAACTTAAAACTCAATCATTAACGAAATTAATTGTGCATTAGAAGGAATGTACATGCTTATTCGAACGTATCATTAATCAAAACAGTCTTTAAAAACGTAACATTAATTTTAAATGACTTTAATCCATACTAATAGCATTAAAAGGATAAGTTAAATACTCTTATTTAATTATTTATTTTCAAGTATTTTGACCAGATATTTACAATAATCTGGCGTAAGTTCCATGAAGTAATACGTCCCCTGAACTTTTAATACCATTCAAGTACAAACGATACAAATGCCGTTAGGTTCAAAATGCTTACAGTTAAATGTAATAAAAAGTTTTACAATATTTCAGATAGAAAATAAATGAGATGAAAAGAAGTGTGTTTGATGAAAGATATGGAAACTATATGTATTTATTTTACCTAATTCCATAGCTGAATTCCTTTGTTTCCTAAGTACTTGAGAATAATTAAATAAATACAAAATAACATGACACGACATAAAATAACATGACATAAAATAAAAAAAAAAAAAAAAATAAAGAGTATAAATGAAAAGATGTTCAGATGGCGAACCAGCATTTTTCACTATAAGATGTTAACTAATTTCTAACCTTCATATAATAAGGTCATTGCTTACTTCGATATGCTAGTATGCTATTTCTGGATTATGAAATTCGTATGTAAAAAAAGAAAACAACAACAACAACAAAACAAAGTCTATTTTATATACGTTATAGACTTAACTTCTAGATGTAATAGGCTTTGCAAAAACAGTTTTAACAGTACAGCTTCCAAAAAACGAGACTTAAATTTGCTTTTAGTATGATGGCAAACATGTGAAACATATATCTCGTTCCATTGACGAGGGACGGTTAAAATGAATATACAAGTTCAACTTTTAATATTATCGGGTTTACAGTATGTTCTTTGGGATTTCTTGGGCTCAGTAAAAAAATCATACCTCACTCCAGTCGACTTTGGCATCTGGATTTGTGGAGATTTTCCTATAAAGCGCTTTAAGATCCTGATTTTTGATATCGGAACCAAAGAGTTGACGAATGGCCTCGCAGAACTGGTCGTAACGAAGGTTTTCTGAAGTTACACAATGACGTAAAACGTATGATTTTTAATTTTAAGTGAACCTTTGTGTAAAAAAATCGATCGTCACTTAAGCTGAACATTATGCAAATGTTTTATTTTCTTTGTACAAGTTTAAGATATTGTCAGACAGAGAAAAGAAAATGAGTTATGCCCCAAATAGATAAAGGATGAAAGATTGCGCAGAACTGAATATCTGTTAAGTCTGAAAAATAACTTCGAGATCTGCCTTTCATTCGTTCGTTCGTTCGTTCTTTAGAGAGAGATAGATATATAGATAGATAGATAGATAGAGAGAGAGAGAGAGAGAGAGAGAGAGAGAGAGCACTGGTGAAACTTACTTATTGCTTGTCGTGATTATAGCAGATATTGAGCTATATTTTGTGAACTGCAATATGTGCACTCGAATCTTGCTTGAATAAAAACTTTCCAAAATCTGTGTGCACTGGAATATTTTAACTACGCGCCACATTTGTACTCAGCTGTGATACAAATCTGACCAAAAAGTAAAACAAAAACAAACATGACTTTACTAATACGAAACAGCTGTAATAGGAGGTGTTTTTAGATTCTTTTATATTTCTGTCACAAAGAGAGTTTCTACTTAAATGATAATTGTAGGTACAAGTAGTGGTGTAAAAAAATTGGTAAATCATTTCTAAATACACGTACCTCTAGATTTTAATCAATAAAAAGAGTAGGTTTTTATTAATACGCTGAGCTGATTACTAATCAACTTTCTTTATGTAATATACCGTACGGGATTTTTTGTATTTACTTTACTATGCAGAAAAGCCCTCTAGCGTATTCATAGACAAAAAATGCCAACGCATGCCAGTTAAACGTAAGCTGATGACGTCAAACAACTCTATTTATTCAATTGTTTGAGAAATTTAATATGCTTAGAAGCAGGTTTAAGAACCAAGTCAACAAAGAATGTAGACTGAATATATCTGAGTTCCATTTATTCACGTTGTTCATGTATATATTTGTTTGCTCTTGGGCATTAAGCATTAGCACAATGCAAATGATAATTTGACTTCGATATATAAAAACTTTATGTAGGTAGCGTTTATACTGTCAAAGTACATTTCGCGCCTAGATCAATACATTCCCATACACGATCACAGATAATTTATTGACGAATTTATTTACATTTTATTGTTACCGGAGTATTGTGGAGTGAAAATCGACCTTCCGTCATCTTAATTGAAAAATTTAAACCTTCATGCTAGTTATAATTGGCATGTATTGATAAATGAGCTCATTTACATAATGAAACTATCTGTAACCTGATATCTCTCCCTATCGTTATATTTACTTAACAGAATAATTTTCATAATTTGAGCTATCATTTTTGGTGTAAAAAGACTATGATTTCGACATGAGATTGTTTATTGTAATCGTTAAAAATAATGATAACCATAAATAAATAACAATAAGTATGTATTGCTTGAGTAGAATAACGTCGTATCTACGAGGTCAGGGTTTTTTTCTTGCTAGTTTATAAACATACGGTTTATGCATGCAAACTATCTTATTCAATACATGCACAGTTTGTTGTTCAGATAACTGATAGCTTTAATTCCACTAGCGAGTTAACTGACTTCTTAAACCCCATAGCCACAAAAACCATGCCTCAAGTATTGCTTTGATGCGACACTTTCTGGCAGTACCTACTGAAATGGTTATTTAAATGAGATGGTTAACTGTTTTGAGTGGAAACCCTTTGCCTCGGCCAGTGTTCATAAAAAGGACATTTAACATATTTTCTATAAACAGATCATACAATTCCTACAGAAGGTAGCCTATGTCTTAAGCATTTATTGGTTAAAACAGTAATAATTCACTGATACAAATGTACTCAAGCTAACACTGAATTTTGAGCCAAATCCATTGTTTGTTCACTGTATTTTCAACTAAATAACATCATTTTAATACGTTCTCTTGGCAAATGGTACTTGGTAATATAAGATCAACATATTGAAAATTATTAACAGTTGAATACTTAATAAGTTTTATAAATACTGATATTGAATTTTTTAGCCGTTTGAAAGAAGTAGATATGTAAATATTACTGCTATGTGTGCCCACAAATCAGGATTATATTTAACTCATTTAAATGAATAAATTGAAAAGATTATAAATAAGTTACTTGTACCGCTAAGAAGATAAACAGACAAATAGCGTGTAGCTTTTCTACGTAATGAATATATGAAATATGGTCTAATTGTCTAGTACATGTCTGAGAAGCATGTTATTAAATAAATTATGTCTTCTTTGATGAAGAGATAATTAACATCTTGTAACTAAATTAGCGTGTAGAAAAAGACTCCGGGAAATGTTTGTCAGCACAAAATATAGCTATCTTTACACAGCGACGTCATGAAACTGAATGCTTTTTTTGCCTTGATGAAGCGCCTATTTCCAAGGTATCTGGTGAAAACCGTATGGCGTGAGTCTCCAGTGGTTTAGACATGCTCAACTACTGGTTTGAATTGCGGTAGAAGTCTTCGAGCATGATTAATATAGGATTCAAGAACTTGTTTCCTAATCAAAGTAAAAATAAAGATATTTAAACTAAACAAATCTCTTTCTTCTTATATAAGTAATAAACGTTTTCTAATCAGTTCCTATAATGTTTCCTACCTTAGTTATACTTGTATAATGGAATAAAAACAACAACTATTATACCCGTCTCCGAATACTTTTTTTGTTGGGAATGAGCTGTGGTCGTGACCGAGGGAAAGATTTAGATCAAGAGGACATGGGCTGAGAGATCGACCATACTAAATCAGCTTTGCTATTTTTTTTTTCTTCGTTTGGGATTGCATTTATGACAAGGAGACCATTGCGAAATGTAAACCAATCAGTTTGGTGCCGTTTTCTTAAGCAAAGCTTTGCTTTTTCAACAAGGTTATGGTGAGTTTTTTTGTGAGTTAGTTTTCGGTAATAAAGTCATATTTTGTAAAATGTTATTTATAAGACTTTCTGAATATTTCATTTCATTTTCATTTTTTTATTCTACCTGTGATCATTTGACGTTTTTCCTCCGGCGTTGCCTCCACGTCTTGTAGTGTAATCTCCTTCATTAGCTCATGGAACTGGTCCAGTTTTGTCTGAAATGACCCCACTGTGTAGGGTCTGTCTGACCCCTCCGTCTCACCAGCCATTATGGTCCCTATTCACACTGTGTTACTCCCGTACCATGTGAACTGAGTTATTTATAACTATTTATTTCAGCTGTTGAAACACGGAATATATCCAATCCCATCTTTTTACCACGGAGCCAATTATATATGACTATTGTGTTTTGATTTCTTCCGGAATATTACAGGGAAACAATAATGATATAATCCTATCTGAACAAGGGCTTATCTTACAAAGAAACACTTCCAAATAACACAGATACAGAAAAATCGAACTGTTCTATCAACTAAACAGAAGTTGAAACATATATCCGTAATAACCCTCGAAGAGTTTGAATAAACTTTTCACTAGATTTTTCAATTAAACTTATTGACACCAGGGTATATCGAATTTATTCACTCGACTTGTTAAGAAAGACAATTTTATCGCCAAACTATATCAATACAGAGAACAAGTATCTTTACCAGCAGTAATCTTTGCTAGTTTTAATACCCGTACGTTCTTAATCCAAACTTAAGCCTTTAGAAAATCCATTGTAAATCCCTTCATGGCAACGATATATACTTCATGTATAGAGGGGGAAATATGCCTATCTATCGAATACAGCTAGTTCGATTAGCTTTGACTACATTGTTCAAATAATAAACGACAGATTTATATTGAGATTATTTAATTATCCTTCAATCACGGTACAAAATGTTCAATCAAGATTGACAAAATTGCTAGATTGAACACAAAAGAAACAATTCTTTAATTGAAAAAAAAAAAGAACACTGTGATAGAAATGATTGAAATTTAACCTAATCTTACAGAAATATTTATAAGCTATAAATCTGAGATGCTTTCTTTTTTGTTTGATGAAATTTATTACATAAACTATAAGAACACAGGATATAGCCAATCTTGTGAAATATGCAGCCTCCATATAAACAAGTTAAGTCAAAGAGCAGAAAAGGACAGAATGTGTACTTGTCGTATAAATTAGCGGTAAACTGTAATTTAAAACGACCTGTCAATTTATTATGTTTAACTCACAGGCTGCTCCTGCTATAGAACAATATTGATTTACCAGATATAGAGATATTTGAAAGAGATTATATATTATCATTAATATTTGTACGATCTTGTGACAGTTTTAGAAGAACGTATAGATTAAATCTGTTATAATCCTATATCATTTTATTTTAAAACATCCATTTTACAAACATATTGGACTAACTTTTGAAATTTTCTTTATTTTTCCAGTTTTAGTTTGGGACTATTTACACTCTTTTACAAGTATGAAGTATATACACCGGGATGGAATAATCAATTATTTTGAAAGATCCTGAACATATCACAGTTAATAATCGACAGAGTCATATACTCTCAAAGAAACATTTATTGGATATTACTGATTAAATTGTGGGATTTACCATGAGAAAGAAACCGTCTTATTTCAATGAAAAGCACACAGTGAGCTTGCAAAGTAAATACACCAGTTTTGTAGTGCAAATACATCGATTGTCCCACGCAACCGTTCCGCCGTATTTCATAAGGTTTTTAAACTGTATTACTTAAATTTATAAAGTTGTTATGTTCATGCTGAATATATATTTATAGTGTAATATTATTGTTTTTGTACGGAAGGGCATTCGATCTTTTTATGATCAGTTATTAACTGTACCGACCTGCTGGTCCAGACAGTATATATTGTTATCACAAGAAGAAAAAAAGAAGCCTTGACAACTTAAAAAGACCAGAAGTGACCACTTTAATCTAATATCGCTATCTCTAGAAAATTTGCCGTAATCAATATCTAATACCGAAGTTTTTAATTCTTTCAAAAATGCATCTTTTTAAACGAAATAGTACGAGACTTAGTTGTTCTGGGAGATTAATCTTACTGGAGAACTGCCAAAATAAGGAAGGAAAACTTACCTCCCTTCGTTATGCTGGTTACATTTCACTTATTCTATTTTTATTAACTAGAGAATTGAATTGATGTGGTTTACTTGCGCGTGTCAAATGAATAAATCTAACTTCTTTTTATCAAACGAATTTTCATATATATTGAAATAAAATAGTTTATTTTCAAGAAGAACCGTACTAAAGATTTTAAAATTGCAAGTCTCAACACTTTAATGAATAAAAACAGCTCTCATACCAGGAACAATTCATCGCCTAAGTCATACGGCAGACAATCCCACTCTTGAATATTTCATGCAAATCGTGAGTTGTCATTTCACTCACTGATAGATAAACACGTGTATTTGTCAAATGTGTGATCAATGGCATTTAACATAATTGCTTCTTACGTAGCCATGCTCTGAACTGGAAATACTTCAGGGAGCATATACCTTACTTCTCCTTCTTTGTATTTCAGGTAGAAATGCTAGAGAGACAAGCTTTAGGCTTTATAAATTTCAAAAACTATGTTCTGATAAAAAATATTGTAGATTTTGTTAATATTTAAACAATTTTAAACATTCCCTGCATGACTTTTAGGTGCAGGGCACCACGTTAACAGTGTTTGAAGAATATGAAATAATTCAGGTAATAACTTACATACATGTGTGTTCGTAATATATATAAACAATATTAAACTTGATATGAAGTTCAACACAGTGGTTTCACAGTATCAACACAGTGGTTTCACAGTATCAACACAGTGGGTTTACAGTATCAACACAGTGTTTTCACAGTATCAACACAGTATCAACACAGTTGTTTCATAGTATCAACACAAACACAGTGGTTTCACAGTATCAACACAAACACAGTGGTTTCACCGTATCAACACAGTGGTTTCACAGTATCAACACAGTGGTTTCACAGTATCAACACAGTGGTTTCACAGTATCAACACAGTATCAACACAGTTGTTTCATAGTATCAACACAGTGGTTTCACAGTATCAACACAGTGGTTTCACAGTATCAACACAGTGGTTTCACAGTATCAAAACAGTGGTTTCACAGCATCAACACAGTATCAACACAGTTGTTTCATACTATCAACACAAACACAGTGGTTTCACAGTATCAACACAAACACAGTGGTTTCAAAGTATCAACACAAACACAGTGGTTTCACAGTATCAACACAAACACAGTGGTTTCACAGTATCAACACAAACACACTGGTTTCACAGTAGACTACAGTGTAATGTGTACAAGGAAAATGACAATTCATTTCACTATGTTATAAAATACCTTGGCTGGCTTCAGTCGCTAGATATATTTTCTTTGTCAAAATTTATGTAACAGTATCTCTAACATGCAAATATAGACAAAAAGACATTGAGTGTCCTGTTCTTTTCACAAAAATCTGGTAATCTGTAAGAAAGAAAAAAATAGAACATCTACTTAGCAGTAGAAAATGCTTTTCCTGAAATATATTTATCAATCATTTCGACGGCAGCCAGACTATACAACATCTTGGAATCTGATAAGGGCAACATATAAAAAAACTTCAGAAAAAAACAACAAATTGTTACACTGACGAAGTTTAAACAAAGTGTCCAATAGCTATTAGGGGACCGTAAAACATTCTACGTAACAAATACCACTTGTAACTTGTATCCTCTCCTTTTTGTAAAGATTTGCTGACTTGAAAAAGCAAATAACTGTGATATGATATCAATAACATCAGGAAACATGTAGCTTAAATCAAACACTTAAACCAAGCCGAGGGAATTATAATAGCTCATGTAAAGGTATGGTTGGAGTACCATCAATGTATTTTAAATTCAAGCATGAATTCGATGTATGAGTACGACTACTTCACAACACTTCTTTTTAACTTTAAGTAACTGGATTTTTGAGCGGGTCGTTTTTTTCTCATGAAATGGAAGAACCACACATTTCCAACACTTCTTTGTAACGTTAAGAAACTAGATATTTGAGCAGGTCTTTTTTTTCATGAAATGGAAGGACCGCACATTTGTTAAAAAAAAAAACCGCGTCATATGAAAACATACTTAATGCTTTTGACCATGGTTTATCTCTGAAACGTGTAAAAGCTGCTTAGTAAGATTCCATAGAAAAATGGATTGTACCCATTTCGGATGCAGCGGAATTAAATCTCTCGTGCTACGCACTCGTGATTTAATTCCTACGCAATCGAACTCCTGCCTATATTTTATTCACTCATAAAAATTGGAACATATTTATTATTTCTTAATTAATAAGAACTACCAAGAAGTGCACACATATTCATCATTATAAAAAATAAAAGAATATTGTATTGAAATTTTAAAAAGAAATAAAAGAATAATACGCCTTCAAAGTATTCAATTACTTCTGCAATTGATCTATTAACTACATCCGTCTCGGTACCCACTCTCGTACAAACTCCACACAATGGTTACTTCCCTTTCATACTTTCAGTACAGTCAATTTGTCAAATTATGTTACACATCATAATATAAATTTACACACTTTTCGGTAAAAAAAAATTACTCAGTTAGTCACGGAGTAGACGCTTTTTGTTTTATTATCAAATTTGAGAAGGAGTAGTAATAATACGCTGTACCTCAAGAGATTAGATCTTCTCTCTGAATTACGCTGTCAAAAGGTGCATGGGTTCAAGTCCTAGTGATTTCAATTCTTTTTCTTCATTTTTCACGGTAAATTAAACATAATAATACGTTTTATCTATAGTATATCAACTTCTCTTTCAGTTTAGGAAAAAAAGAAGAGATAAATTCTGTGAGTCAGTCGCTTTAATAATGGTTTCAATGAACGTAAATTATAAATCTGGAATTAAATTTTTAAAAATTTCCTTTTCAGGAAACCTTTTAACTCGTCCAGAAATGGAAAAGGTTTCATTACTGCGAATGCAGATTGGTAAACCTACACTCGACTCAACAGAATTTCATCGAAATGGAGACTTGAGACTTTCTAGACTGTAGTGATTGCTGACAAGAGTTTCGCGCTAATTCCCTCCCTTTGACAATAAGTATTTGTTGAAAAGAGAAACTCTTAACTGTTGTCTATGAATAAATGAGACAATACTTTGTTTGTGAATAAATGAGACTTTGGTGATAAGTATAAGTAAGTAATCCTTATATTTAATGAATTCATGACCGACGCAGTCTTAGTAATGAAGGGTAAAATTCAACCTCGTAACATTTATTTTATTTCAGGTCTGACGTATGGAAGACAAAACAAATACGCATTCTATTTTCTTAAACCGCTTTGTTCAAACGAAAATAATTATTTTTCCCTTATCAAACGTTTCCAGACCTGCCAAGAGTAAAAGAAACAGCAACATCAAACTATAGTCTGAAATACATAAGGGCATTCGAATTGTTTCAAAATCTTTGCTGTTAAATACCTTAAGAGATATCTTGTAACCAATTCCACTCCGACCACTCCGGGAGCGTTGTTGATCGCACAGGTTTTTACTGACCGGTAAATATAACTACTTATCCTCAAAAATAATCACAGAGCAGAATGTACATGAAAAGGTAACTTACTGCAGGGAAAGTAATTTGGTATTTTTGTACTGTCTATAATTTACGTTATTATCATGGTATTATTACGTAACTTAACGTAACTATTTTAAACTATTTTCGAAGTAGTCATTTTGAATTAAATATTTCAAATTATTCCAATTTTCATCGTGTAAAGGAAAATAGTTTATTTTTTTTACCCGTACCGTATTCTAGATAGTGATGCATGATAAAATAGGACCAAGAAACAACAGGTGCGAGAGATACATATGAAGACTTAAAACAATACACTCTCACTTTCATTGTGAAAAAAAAAACATGATTTTGTCTTGTTGGCATTTGCTATGAACTATTTTGTTGTTCTATAAAATATAGATAGTACTGTTCTATAAATCAAAGGAAACAAGGTGAGCCTGAGTTGATTTTGTTCATGGCAGATGTGTTTTCTTTGAACTTTGATATTTCCATTTGAATTGGAATGATTTAAAGAAAATGGTATGTAGATTTATTTATGAGAATTCGCAAATGCTCAACACTAGACTGCTTCGTGCTGTCGCAAATGAAACCTTTTGTAATATTGTGATAATTTTATCAAGTTATAGCAACAGAAGAAAACAAGTATCGATATTCTTGCATGCAAACTTGAATCTATTTTAAAATTACACGCAATATTTTCGAGATAACGTTTTTTACGTGCTTTCCGTGCAGCATGTTTACAGGTACAGACTGAAACTGACAGAAACCTTTACTGGATATGCAATAAACAGATCACATGTGTCATAGACGACGTGTAGTAAAGCCTTCTTATATTTTTGATATAACACTAGTATAATAACACTGACGTCAACGTCATTAACAATACGCTTATGACATTCGCGCGTATACAGACAACAAAACAAACAGTTTCTGTGCGTTTTTGTCACCATTCACTTACAAAAATTCTATGATATGAATTGAACATTATATTCGTGGTCATGTAATACGGGTTTTATTACACCCGTTGTAAGAAAACGATAAAAACTCGGCAGAGCCTTTTTTTTCGTTTTCAAATAACTCGCACAATAAATCCCGGATTACTTGACAAATCATTTAATATCTTCTGTATTTGATTTTGAATTCCACTCATTACTAAGATGCCACTGCTTCGAGAAAACTAAATGATTCAGTCATTTCTGCAACTTGCATCTAACGTCGGCGTTTCTGACGTCATTAGGCAGTAACACCGTCATCAACCTAAAACGACGTAACCGTCAGAATTGAAACGTCAGAGATCGTCCATGCGAAGGTGACGACATAAAGATAAGTACTTTACGTTGACACACTTACGTCAACGGTCACACGCACTGCACAACGTTTTTCAACGCTAGGAAAGTCTTGTTTCATTGTGGGCGCTGTACACGGGGCGACCGAAGCTAAGGTAATCTTTAAAAAGATGTTCTGACATGATATTTGAAATAAACTTGTCTGAACGTTGATAAGTTATTTAGAATATGGTGGACGTTGTTAGATCATTATTAGTTGTTGTTAAATTAACCATCTACTACTGGCAAGTTACCTCGCCAATAACAAGGGCCAATTTGTCAACAAGCCTTATGTTACATTGTAATATTCTTAATTCATACTTGTAGGAGTAAAGTTCAACAACGCTGACACTGAAATGAATCAAGTTCTGCCTGCAAAACTATTAAACAATAAAACGAAATCAAATGAAGGAATAAATATTTCTAAAATATTGGGTATAACTTTGTAAAATGCAGTAAGTGAAAAAAAGAGAAAAAAAAACGTGACTTATAACGAAAGGAAGAAGAACAACCCTGGAAATACAATTTTAACTAGGCAAGATCCATATATCATTATGCATTATACATGTAATGCCTTATCATTACCATTAATGAAAAAGAACACGGAGACACACGAAAGTTAATAAACTGTATAACAAATACAGCAAACGACGTCATTTTGCAGTATGCGTATATTGGTGAATATCTCTTCATAATCCCAAACCATCGTTACGTCACTGTTTAACGTCACTTAAATGCTTACAAAGGATCATTACGAGTACATGTCGTTCTTAAAAAGAAAATATAAAAATAAGTAATAAAAGAAAACTGGTTCTGTATAATACTGACAATCGATTAATTTTTTATATTTCTTTTTTCTCACCAGAGCATACTGTACTAAAGGAGAGCTTTTGTGATCGCCCTGTTTCCGTGGTCAACTTTTAAAGTTGAATAAAATATTTTTCTAAACCACTAAGTCAAATTCAATTGAACTTGACAGGGATGTTCCTTGCACGACGCTCTTCCGAAATTTTAAAGAATTTCATTCTTAGCAAAACCCTGATTGCTATGGCAACAACAATGAAAAACTTAAAATTTTAGTGACTGCTCAAATTTCGCCCTTTGAGTCATATAAGACTCTGTGTTCCGGGAGTCAGATGTTTTACATAGATTTTTAAGAAAATGTATGGCTAAGACTTCTGAATCTGCCTGGTGTGTAAAATATCTTGTGGTGCTCTTCCAAGATTTTTCAAAATATTGCCATGTAGCATTTTCTAGTCTTTTACTTATATTCAGATAATAAATCTATACATCGCACTTGTAGTTTAATCAGTAATACTCAAGTTGTACTCAAGTGAACGATTAAGGCTCATCATGGCTCTCTTTCGGGATAAGGGGAGTTAACATAGGTTAACTATTGGTTGGGTATACCGCCTTGTATAGCTTGTTCTAACTGATATACGTCCTCAGCTTACAGTTCACTTTATATCAATTCAACCAAACTTTTCTGTGCTGAATAACCCGCCAGGAAAATAACTAATAGTAATGTACATTTGTACCATTAAATGAGCTAAATTATCCGCCAAGAATTTTACAAATAGTAAACTTATGGTTTTGCTCACCGTCGATCCATGTGTCCATTTTTCTGAAAGTTTTCATTAAATCTTTACAGTAAAAACTAAAGAAATTAGCTTTATTAAGGATAACATGTTTCACTGGAAGTTTATATGTTAACGCTATCTAGCGATCAAGAACAAGATTACTATTGTATACTTTAATATTTGTCCCTTGATGGGGATAATGGAAACATAAAGCCATTACCGTTGAACTGACATCTGTATAGAAAATTATAGAAAATTGCTGATAAACAATCCTGGAATAGAAATCTTGTCTGCGACAATTCCCGAGGACATTAAAGACTTTCAAAATTTGCGTTGTTCAGCACAATAAATCATTTGTCTATATGTCTAATATAAATTTCATTCTTTAGAGAGACAAACATATCGAAACTGACATTCTGTGATTGTAAAATATCTCTTTTCACCCTTTCTTCAAATCAAAAAGATACGTCTTGATAATTGTAGCGTTATGACATACCCTACAAGAAGTTTGTCTGCTAGTCTGCTGAAGTTAGTCTGCTAGTCTGCTAGTCTGCTAACTTCACAGAGACTAACAAACACTATTTTTATGCTGAACACAGAAAAGATTTTCAGATGCTCAAATAGTCCAGCAATTTACCTATTTATTAGAATTAACCCATCGTTCTATTGACAAAGCTGTATGCCAGTGCTGTAAATAATTTTCATGTTTTTTTTTTTGAAATAAGGGTGAACGGTCTTATTAAACTTAGTTTAGACTCATTTATTTTACATCGATTGCGATACAAGTTCTTACAACTTAGATTCACCACGCTCGATGACTGCTTCCTTGGTTCCATACCAGTATTTGCGCAGCGGTGAGGAATGTGAAGATCGTGAAAAAATCTCGCCTCTGGTGGGATTCGAACCCACGACCTCCGGATCTGGAGCCCTGCGCTCTACCCCTGGACCACGGTGCCTCCTCAGGTTTTATTAAACAAACACTATTCTGTTCTATGTCGCTGAAACACTCGTATATGAATACCTCAAGTTTACATTTCTTTTTGGGCAATGTGGCTTGATACGTACAAAAAGGGATAATGGTTCTAAACAATTGGAAATCCTTTGGACACCAAAAAAGACCCAATGAATTTAACAACTCCTTTGATTCTTGAATTTAATATTCTCTGGGTAAAAGTATACTATTAGAAACAAGTGGTTTTGTTGAACCTCAAGATTTCAGTTATTCTGTTATATATTGCTGAAACACTCATATTAGATCATAAAATACTGTGTGAAGCTATTAAAACGATGCAAAAAAACTTCCTGTTGACACTTCCTATAACCGTCCCTGTCCAAGAAATATAACTCACGTGTAGCAGAGCTATATACCAGACCAGTTTAAAGATCTAGGGATGTATTAAAACAGACTCGGGAATCCTTCGGTTCCTCCTAATCTATCTCTTCATGCTTGCTGATCTGTTGCTAGGAATTCTCACTGTTTGTCAGGTTCTTGTTATGATAGAAGTTTTTTTCCAAATTTAGATGCATGTTATCACATTTAGTAAAATGTTCAACAAAATCAAAGTCATGAGATATCTTCAAAACTCTACTCACTGGTCGCTTTTGTCTTTGCATTGATGCTAGGTCTTTCTTTGCAGATTTTCATAATCTATATATCTTGTTCTTTCTACAGCATTTCCATTGAAACATAAACTAGTTTTATTCGACAAAAAGTAATGCATTGTGTCAATTTACTCTGGAGTTTTCCAAAATTGCAGAGGATCCAATATGAAGTATGTAAATTTTCCGTTCAGATAACAATAAATCGGTCAGTATGGTGTTAATTTTGTCATGTCTTGGTAAAGTAATCATAGAGAGAATGCATTCTGGCATGCGAATCTAAACAAATTCAGATTCACACGCTAAGTTTAAATGATGACATGTCCTTTTACGATAGACTGAGGCCTTTATCCCAGTGGTACTGATCTTTACGCTCCTGCTATTCTGCTGGTTCTAGAAGAAATGCAAATAATTGACTTAATATTAACAATCATTTCAATTATGTTTAATTCAGTACAGCCTAAGGTGATTTCCTACTCTAACAGAAGTGGAACACATCCCGTTTACATCAATCGAACACGTGAAACAGGATTTTTTCCCCCTCAAAACCGTTTGTTTAAAAAGAATCAAGATGGTACTCTTGAAATATCTATAAGATCTCACCGAATTGGGCTGTTCCCTAAATTATGATGAATAATTAGTTGTAAACTAGTAGGCCCTGTTCTTCTTAATTTGTTTGAACTCCTCTTTTCCGGGAAACTTGGCAAAATCTCACGGTTGATAGAAGTCACAAAACTGACATAACATACGGAGACTACTGGGCATTTTTTTTTGCTAACATAGTAGAAGGTGTCGAAAGCGGTTACAGTAAATTTATACGACCGAGATTATGAAATCGGTCAACAGATAAAAAAAACGGACAATGCTGTTTGCAGCATAAACAATACATATAGACAATAAGCAAATGCTGAATCAGCTAATGCCTGGTTCTCAAAGGAATGAAAATATTTCCCACTGGTTATCAGTTATTTAATAATTGTGAGGTAAAAGTCCCACGGCTTCGATATGACATTGCCAGGTCCATAAACTTGAATTTTCTCCAGCAGGAACTGTTTTACTTTGACTTTTCAGATAAATAATATATCACTCAGACATTTTACTAAGTAAAAGGTAAACATATTACAGCATAAGCAAACCCTACGTAATTGTTTTATCATCTTCGGTGACCCCCGGTACATATTCCGCACAACTACATATATGTACCGTGGGATAATTGACTGCAGATTATTCGTTCCATGATTATTTATTAGCAAAGGGAAGTAACTCCTCGTCGAATGAGATTCCGCAATACAAATAGATACTCTTCAGTGTGAAGTGTATGAATAATCACAAGTTACTTAAAATAGACGTATTTCCCAAGATTTAAACATGGGCGCGAAAGGCAAATTGTAACGAGTACTTTCATAGGTTGAGATTGCGCAAGGGAAATCTTTCGGAAACCAATGAAAGTAGGTAATGAATTATTCATGAGTACGAAATTTTACCAACTAATTGTCCCACGGTAGATAAATAGAGTGAAACGGAATGGATAGAACGTGGGTTTCCGACCATGTTGTTTTATAAGCATTAGCGGGGTATTCAAAAGTAATTAAGATGTAATTCAATCGGTATTCCGGTAGAATGATGACGTAGTGCTTATTTACATCGGCCGTTATCACTTTCACGATTGACCGACCAATTGAGTCAGATATTAAGTCATATCATTTATGCGAAATATTTCCACAGTTCAAAACCATTATGAGCACCGATTTATTGATGAAATCTGATAGATCTATCAATATGTATGAAGTAAGCCATTTAAATGACAGTAAATGTAAACAAATGATTGGGTCAGAGAAAAGCCATGTTGGTTTTCGTTTTTCAGAGTGAAGTATGTTATCATATAGGCCACAGAATCGAAAGTGAATATTAAGAATAAAATGCCTTTATGATAGGAATGCAGTAAACCGACGGACACTATTGAATACACTTGACAATACTAAGACAAAAAAATAAAGATCCTTGTATATCAAAATGAAATTTATAGTATTTCGTTTGTTCACGACATTTCAAAGAAATAATTTTCTTATACAATAAGTTCTTGTCGATGAAAAGTCAGTGTTATCACAAGATGCGTTTGTAATGCGATTGATTAGTTGGCGTTCAGGATTTATTTGATATTGTCAAAGTTATAGCAAAAGCTGGGGACAAGTACTTATTTAGGATTAATCATTTTTATTGATATGTCGTTTCATAGTATAAAGATTATTGAAACTTAACCAAGGTAGTTACTTGAAACAATGATGAAATATTTCATCGTTACGAAAATGAATATATCCTGTTTGATAACAAATAACGTTTTCTTAATTTTCGATCCATATTATGAATATTAATAGGGTGGGTTCGACTTTGCAACAAAAAAGGCGCACCTACGCAGTATTCTCCCTTTCAAACAATTTGGTTTGGCGCTAAAACATGACAATATTAGGGATCGGTTAATAACGGCTACCATGATTCTGATTTTCCGGTTTCTTTTGCAGATACGTATTGAATAATGACCTGCTGAAGTTCTTCTGAGTACACGTCTGTGTTTGTATAAATATAACCCCTGATAAAAACACAAGGGGATCGATTCTTTGTCTCAGTGGTAAGAGCGTTGCTTTAAAAAACTACTTATGATCGAGACGGCTAGCACTCACACTTGGTCTATTTAAATGCACTGATAATTCTACAGTTATAGAACTATTCCTTAAGTGTGAAATTACACATATCCGAGAATTTCACGTCTGTAGAATCTTTTGCGCCGACCTGATGCTGTGCACCAATTTCTTTTTGTTTT
The DNA here is from genome assembly GCA_012932295.1 of Cyclina sinensis. Lineage (NCBI taxonomy): Eukaryota > Metazoa > Mollusca > Bivalvia > Venerida > Veneridae > Cyclina > Cyclina sinensis. Next base: position 54,785,382 of record JAAONU010000011.1, on the reverse strand, counting down.
TATATGTCAAATTATGTAGACCAGGAAAATACGCAATTTTTTATATGATATGCTAAGTGTCTGTCCAAAGACAATGCGAAGAAGATGTCGCGTTTTTTTTTTTTGTTTATTTCATTTTGAATATTCAGTTACGTAGACAGTATTATTTTCTACATCAATCTTAATTGTCTGGTACAAACATTATGTAACATGTAATAGCTCGTGGGAATATAACAATCAAGATTTAAGTCTTGAATTCGTGTCTAGCGTTTGTACAATTAATTTCATCTGTTGAGAATCCATGGCTTCCCGTAAGGAAGAAATTTTACACTTCGGAAACTGTGTTTTATGGGTTTGTTCATGACAACGCAACTAAGTAATTAAACAAACATTAAAATAACCTACAAATGTCATGCTTGTAACGTTGGGGAATATGGTTTTTAGATGATCATACTGAGAAATTGAAACTCGGGCACATTAGTTTAAAACAGAGGACTGAGTCAAAGTAACATGGAATAAAAAAAACAACTAGGGTGTCTTACTAAAAATGTGTTCTCTGTATTGAAGATTATATTTGACCAATCCTACTGTTTGAGAAGAAATCATCATATTAAAGTAAGACTTCAGAAGATGTAGTAGAAAGTAATAATTTAATAAAATATATTCTTCACATTAAGCATATTGAGGGACAATTGCCTTATCATTTCTTAGTTACGATATTGCTCGGTTTATATAATTGTATTCATTGATTAGTAAGATTATTTGTACCTAAGGCAGCTAAATAATGTCATATAAAGATACTTAAATCATACGCAGAATATTCAATAAGGAACACAATTTTTTAAGGTCAAGAGCAGTAAGAATGATCACATTCTATTGTTACAATAGTGCCCTTGTCCTTACATGTTGCTCTTGAGTATCTGCCACAAACTACAATATTAAGCATTCAGATATTTTTGTAAGATCACTTTAAAACATGACCAGATCTCTGAGAACTTCAAACTTTTAACAAATCATCCTTTGTTGCATTTGATATTATGTGTATGTCTCTGGAAGTCGTTAAACTATTTCAGAGACAAGCTTCAGTTTATTTTGATTTCATGTAACCAGAACTGTAAAGCATATGTTAACAGTTACATGAGATATACAGTCAAAATAATTTTATTTGCTCTTGGATTGCTAAAATACTTTTTTCCAAACAAACTTGCCGCCAATGAGATCAGGATATATGCCAACAAAACTCTCATTATATGGGTCACAAGTTCGAATTTTCCTACGTGTTAGAGAGTCAGTCGACTCGAACGGACAATGGAAATATGCAGCTTTCACTAAACAGTAACAACGACTGAACAGGACATTTGCTTAGACAATAAAATAGATGGAGATTTAAGAATAAAAAAACTAGCTTATTGTGAATAAATCAAAATAGTTACCGAAATTTCCATGAACTGTGATAGTATGTGTCTTTAATTTCGTTTTAATACAAGCTGTTTGTTTCAATTAAGCGCACCCAATAAAATGCCAAAAAAAGTCTTGTGCAGTCGTAATTTCCTACTTTTTGTTACATATCTGTATCTCCTTTAACGGTATATTTTTGTTCACAAATAGACTTACCAGGAAAAGACATCTAATCTTCAAACAGTTTAAATTCAAATTAATCAATAGAGCTTACATCTGAAGTACTAACATTTTGTCTATAGCACTGTAGGAACGAAGCAAATTGTTGCTGCCGTCAGGGTTATGTAAGTAGACGATAGATGATATACTATTTCAAAAATAACTGATACTATAGGCATTTCAGATGGGAACATTCACTATATTCTTACTTACCGGTTGAAATAAAGGAAATTTTAGATCTCGTATTTTAGCCCTAGCGTCGTGGCAAGAAAAGGATATTCAGGTTGAAGACCCATCATATCCGAAAGCCTTAAGTCCCTGTGATATTTTCTATTTCTTTTATGAAAAAAAAATGCATGCAGGTAAACTCTATGCCACACGAAGTGTCACTGATTCTGCATTTTTCCACTGTCTCAATAGTATATCAAGGGGAGACATTTTTGCAGTACTTGTTTCATGGTAACAATACTCCAAAGGTCTGTTTCTGTGCAAGTGAGTGTTTCGAACGGACGACGTGATTTTTTTTGTTGAGCAAGTTGATACTTTAGGCATACTAAGACCAGTGAAAAAACTAACGAAATAATTCTTGCATCATTTCATTTCAGACATGTTTTGAATTAAAACTGCAAATAAATTTAATAAGAGTCTGTCTTTTTCTCAATTTGACCACTTGCATGGTGATATATAAAAGCTCCATATTGAATTCAAACAAATGACGTGAAAAACGCGCACGAATATCTAAGTTTTCGACAAAATGATACTAGACCATGATGTATAATGTTTTAAAGTTTTTAGAATAACCAGGGATAGCATGTGTTTGTCATTACGTGTTGCTAAAAAGGATATACTGTTCCCTTTCTCCTATATTTTTACATGTACACACGTGCATTTTAATGTTCTGATAAACGTCGAGAGTCTGTGTCAAGTCTCCTTAAATTATACATCAAAAATTTGAAGATTGTTAAGCTCTGTTGGGTATTTTGTATTATTTGTGTTCAAGTAGTAGTGTATTCATACACATTTTTTGTGTTTTCAATGTAATCAAAGATCTTTAACAGGGAAAGATCTTCCTCTGTTTTTTAGTAGAAAACAATAACAATAGTAAACTTCTGTTTTTAATTCGTCCTTTGGTAGCTGCTAATGGAAACAAAAGGCAATCACCATTGAATTGATTTCTGTACTGGTAATTGTAGAAAATTGCTTACTACAAATGTAATTTGCAACCGAAATTGTAATCATGTCTGCAACAATTCCCGAGGACATTAAGACACTTCCTAAAGTCTGCGTTGATGTGCGCATTATATAATTTTGGCGAGAATAAGGTTTATTCTGTATATAAATTAAAATACTGAAAAAGACCTCCTGTGATTATCAAGGACTTTTTGCACACATTATCCAACACTGAAAGCCTGACTCCAGCAATGGGAGTAGTGTAGTAGCAGGACGCAAAATTGTACTCAAGTCTTACTGTTATTTGCCTTTTCCCTCCCTTTGACTAAGCGAATTTCAATTTTGTATGGCTCAACAAAATTAACAAAATGAAACTTTACATTAGCACTGTAAAACTCTTTATTCATGAAAGGGCGAAGCAAAGTACACGAGCTTGTTACCAAAACTAAGATAAACGTCTTAGAAGAACTTCAAGGATAAATCCAGCAGTCAAACTGTGGTCTGCTTTTAAATAGTCTTACAGTTTACCTACTTTGTTGAAACGGTTTATAACGATCTAACACCCTTCCTAATATTTTGATGAAAAACAACAATCCATTACACATCGGTGCTGCTAATCATCTTCAAGTTTGACAAAATACAATTACCAAGAAATGGTTACAGTGAAAATTTGTGTTGCTTATATCACTGTTATTTCATTGTTTTGTATTTCCAACGTATATGGACGTTCTTCCGTAAGATTTATATTATCATATAAAATCAAACTATTATTATTACAATCAAAGTCAAATTACTGTGATTCTTGTAAAATATATTTTTTTGTGTGCAATTTGGCTGTTAAGAAGTGTTATTTTACTAGTTAATATGAGGTTACATCTTGTCTTGTCTTGGCAGCGCAAGAATACATATAATGCTTTTTTGCATGCGACTTTTAACAAATCCAGAACCACATGCAAAGTTTAAAAGATCAAATGTCATTTTATGATAAACTGCGGAGTTCTCTCAGGGGCATTGTTAACTGTCTGTTTCTGGTTCTTGCGAAAATACAAAGGATTGGATTAGTGTCAACATTCATTTTAGATACTCTTGCCTGACTGTAGATAAACTGTTCAAGGTTTATATACATATTTCTTAATCTACATATGGACAAAAAAAGCAAAAAGATGCATTTTCAACCCTACACTTGTGATTTCAGCTAACGTTGAATCTTCATGCTGGTAGATAAAACTGTTAATTGTAGCCTCTCATTACATAGGTAATGGGTTCGACTTCTTTTCTGACACTGTGTAAGAAACTCAGCAGACTCTCACGGAAGCTTGAGTAACCCTACATAGAAAACAAATTATGATACTCTCCACAAACGTTGCAGAAACCTTAAAGACAACGACACAGCAAAACCAAGCCTTTGATTAAAACTGTCATTGAAACAAGTGAAATTGATCATTAAAAAGAAATAGGAATGGTTCCGTTCATACAGAAAATGGTTTTTAAGGGACAAAACTTGATGCACATTTTGTCATGTTGTTTGTTTTTATTTTGCATGACAATGCTGGCCTTGAAAGGTTATCATGACAAAGTGTCAGATTTCAGACAACACGTAGGAGTCGTCGCGTTCTTTTCCGTAAATCTCGCGTTGAATATTTTGTTAGGGTCAAGGCAAAGTCTGGGAATCTGGGATTCTTTTCATTTTTTTTGTGTTTGAGTGTTTATGATATTTGTAATATAAGTTAAATGGTGGTGAACCTTAAGTGAATGTCTCTTTAACGCTTCAGAAATAAAACTATACATATTTTTACAATCTAGTCGTAGCGAGTAAGAATGAAAAGCAACACAAATTACATTACTAGACTTATAAACATAAATATCTCAGCACAGTATTACTGTATGTTACTTTGCCTCAAGGATTGGTAGAAAGGGTTGCGGAATTTTGTATAAATTTCAGAGTTTAGATTATAAGCATGCGAATGTTTTAGCACAAAATCGAAAATGAAATACGGTTTCTTTAGTTTCAACTTCTTATATGAATCAAGGTGACTTTTATGACTTATGACAACATACAAGGACATATTGGATAATATTTCTAGCTGTTAAGCAACTCGAGTGTTATTTCAGTTCTAAATTCTAGATAGCATTTTACTTCGGCTTTCTTGTAAAAAAAGCCAGATCTATATCTAAAACTAGTTTAGAAACAGAACACACTGCTGACTTGACGTGTGTTGGTTATTACGTTATTAGCTATAATCTTAGCTAAGCTTGCTCAATACTTCTAAAATAATGTGTAAGGTTTTTCCATCGGAAATCCTAGGAAACGATAATGATATAGTTCTTTACTTATAAGTCGGTAGTATGTTAGATGATAAACGGCTGTTTAAAATTAATGTTTTATTTTTAATTGTCTTGTTTTTGCCATAATTCCGGCCAGCCATTCAAAATTACAGGATAATTAAGTGGCGACACGCTTATTTATTGGGCGCGTTAAATTAAAAAAGCAATCCCTGGTATTATGAGAAGCATTGTGGAATTGAGGTGTTTTGATGGACACTTTGTCTCTGAAAATGAAAACAAAAATAAAGTATCAGTTTGCAGTGATGTGAAATCTTGGGGCAAAAAAACCATAAAACCCAGACTGTTAATAAGTACTTCAAAGCACCGCGCTTTGACTTTGAAAAGAAATGTGATATTAACGTAAAACATCAATAGATTCTCAGAAAACAAACTTAATGGGTAATTTCTAAAAAAGACAATTTTCTCTAAATTATACATGTTATAGGCCAAATTGATGTCTCTCCTGGCTTTAACCTTTACAATTATAATAGTGTTCACATTTTACAATTTGTTCTTTACCCAGTTTTCTCAATATTCTTAACCATTTTGACCCACTGCAATAGGTCAATTTTAAGTTACGACCAGATAGTATTGAAGTGTTATAGAAATTATAATGGGTTTACTTTAGAATCATAAAAACCAAGAAGTTATGTATGTGTCTAAGAATAATAAAATGTTTTTTGTAAGAGTATTTTAACAATTTAATGTCAATACATCGGGTTCATCTTGTGTTAATTTTGTCCTTTTACTTTGTGGACACATTTATACAGAAACATGTTTTTAGCATGGGGTCTGAAATACATGATAGTATTCACACTCTTTTTTCAATCAATGGATCACAAAAAATATGATATAATCGAAAAAAGTACTGAAAATAATATTTTAAAATGTTATGCAAAAATCGAAAGGATATGTTTTAAAAGAAAATAATACATTCCGATGAGACAAATACACTTAGCCGCAAAAGTTTGTCACAGATATTTACTACTTATCGATTCGACGCCGAGGAGCAACCAGAATCACTCATAATATGGTTCATAACACCTACCTGACAACATATGTATAAGGTTAGCAGACTCGTACGTATAATGGAAATGTGAAGCTAGTAATTCACTTTGACAAAGACTTGACAATCCACAGACAGACCAGAATTTCTAAATAAAGAGAACACAGAAAAAAGTACAGACAAAAACTCAAAACTAATCTGACTCAAAGAAACACATGATCTATTCGTATAAAAGGTTATTGTTCTATTCCTTTAGGAACGGTGTGAAAAAAGGCAAAAGCTCGATGCACGAAAGAGATGCCAGTAATATATGGGCTTATATTTCTTATCCTGCTTTGACAGCTTGAATGAATCAGCTAGAAATATTTCTGAATGCTAAACGTTTGATGAATATTACAGTGCTGTGCATATTTATGCTTTCAGTTTTACAGACGAGCCAAACATTTCATTGCTTCTTTTATTCCATTTACTCATGAACTGAAATCATCACTACTTTTAAATAGAAACCGAGCTGAATTGAAACTTTTGTTACAAAAACCAGGTTATGTCTCCTGAGGAGTCATCGCTTATTGAAATAAATTAAACAAGAGTTCATATTTGCCAAAAACACTGTTTCTAAAAGAACATTGCTGCTGGTCAAATGGATTGAAAGACTTGTTCAATAAATCCTATTTACATGCCATCGAATATTTATTCTAAAATGTGAAACAACAGTCAATATCATATTTGTCTGATATTCAAGATCGTTTAACAAATTTTTGTCATGCAAGTGACATTGTTAAATCCAAGGAAACTGAAGTACTTTCATAGTTTTGAAGAATTTATGTTAAGATGTTGCGTTCTTGTTCCCAATAAATCACACGATGCATTATCGTTACTTTTCAAATACAGCATCATCACTTAAAGATGTTATGAATCAACATATGTTTCAAAGGGATTTGCGTACTGCCTATATGAATTACGTAACCAATACTTTCGTTAAGCATAAACCATTTGTCATGAGAACGTTGCTTGTCAGAACCACTTAAGGTTCTCATTTGTTTCGGTCTAGACAAGTGCCATAAGATGTTTCTAGATAAACTAAAATTCGCATACCTTAGTGATAATGATGGTATTCTTTTAGCAGCCAACAACCTGTATATCATGAATCGGTTGTTCTGGTTTTAAAAATTTATCAGACGCATACCTTTGGTGATGCAGAAATACTTTCAAATGAAATATGAGAGGCAAATACAGAAATATTTTAAAGTATTTGAATGAACATAATCAAATTCGACATTTTGTCGCAAATTATCAGAGTAATTAATACAAGGACATATACTGAGTACTTATTATGCTATAATGGTATCATGACAACCAAGTGCAACCGTTTCTTAAACATTTCACTGATGAATTGTTGTTACCTGTTCAATACCTAGTCATAACTCATTAATGCATATCGTCTACAAAAGTAGACATAGGCACACAGTGCATACCCAGATCTTCAGAACAGGATTTTCACTGTTTTCATAAAAGACTTACTTCCCGAAATAGAATGCAACTTATACCAGAAACCCATTTAATTAAAAATGGGCTCGTCCAACCGACAAGGATGGAATAATCCATTAGCCATAAATGGGTTAATGCAAAGTCGAAATAAAAGTGAGATTAGTGGTCGTATAACATGTGTCTTAAGAATATAAGCCTTGGAATATATGCCTTGGAAAAAACGTTAAGCAAAGAAATAAATATCTGCTTTCAGACACTACGTAGGAGTCTTCGCATCATTTGATCTGGTCATTTGTTTACATAAATCATTTAACATTCTACATCCATCATAACTGCGTGGCACAATTCTTGTTTAAGATCATTATGTCTGGAGAGAAAGATCGTTGTAATACTTAAATGGTAAAACTACAAATATTTGCACGACTAAAAATGCTTCTTTCATTTTAGGATGTGAACGTTTCGATGTTTAGGATGCAGGTAAAGCTCTCAAGTTTGAGCAAACACCAGATACTGAACTAGCAAAAGTAAACATGCTGATTTATTACCTTAGATAAATATGTATTGTATTAGGACATTTAAACACGCATTGTCGTGGGAAAACAATCTATTTATCTATATATAACACGGGACCCAAAGTTTGAAAAGCGACTAGAATATCATTCAAGATGGTTTAAGAAACATTGGCCAGTGTCGTTAACCAGTTTCTGTCTCATTTTGTTTTGACAGTTAATTTGATCCATTCTTTATTTTTTGATACCAGAAACAGACATTTATACAATTAAAATAAACAACAATCTTAGTAATTATTTTTGCTATTTAATGAAAACAAATCTAGATGAAGTCTCTTCAGTTATAATAAGGGCAGCGCCTTGAAGTTTATTCTGCTTTTGTCTGATATTTGTCTCGTGAAGTTAAATAATCACTTTTTCACACAGCAGCTTGTGTTTCAGCACTAGGCCCCGCACCTTACCATTTCTTTATTTCCATCTTGAAATGGCAAAGAATAAAGATAAAAACATGCAAAGAAACTAACAGAGTACTTTTTTTACTAGTTAATTTTTAATAATTTTGTTCATATTTAGATTATGTCTATGAACAGTGTTCATTTTTTCTATATTTAAACTGCCTTTCCTTATTTAATCAATACATTTATGTGTCGATTTCTTGAAGCTGAACGTCCGTAGTTCGATTTCTTGTTAAATTTAGCATATAATAGTATAAGCAGAATGACTCTTATTTAAATTTCTGGTTTGGTTTATTTAAACTTGCCGTTGCCGTTTTGTACTGTTGTTCATTTTATTTTAATTATTAACAAGATTTTTGGACTTTATTAATTCTGTGGCACGGCAAGTAAGTAAGAAAATGTAGGCATGTTTCAAATCAGAAGGTGTGAATATTATTACAGATCTTAAGCCGTTTCCATGTATCTATGTAGATTTGTTTGAAACCTTAGGTTTATTTTCATATTAATTTCTGTCCTGAAACTATACGAAACAGTTTTATAATCATATAGTTATATAGTACATGGTTAATAGATATACTTAAGAGTTATGTGGGTTGTCGTTTTTAGTCTGTTATATGGCGCCGTATAACATTTGAGAGTATAAATTGCCGTACCAGATAACAGACATATCATCCAAGGTGTTGAAAGTGTGTCATTCTTTTGAAACTCAAGACAATAAATGGTCTGTTACTTGCGTTCATAACTGGAGTTCACACGGACTTTACTGTGAACAAGTATCATTGTATGACAAATTAGGTTAAGTGTAGTGTTCTAGATTTTCTAGCCACAAAGAGTTCCGTTTCAAAATCAAATAGTTTCTTAGATTACAACCAAGTTTGTTCATAGGTGAATTCCAGAAAAAAAGACAACGATCTAAAAGTGAATTATAGTTATCAGCTGCCTTTAATAATGTTTTCAATTTTTAAATTTAATTCAGTTATAAAACGTAAGACGTTTTATTGACTCTGATATATTACTTTGAGAAATTCCCGTCCCTATCGTTTATACCAACAGAACTAGTTCTTCCTTTCAAACCTGAAATCAGTTTTAGTCGCAAACATATTTACACCTAGAAACGTTCTGAGAGAATAAATTCAGATTTTAAAACCTCCAAACAAGCACTTAAGTAAAACAATATACGAACAGCGAAGCAGAACTTGTATCTTACTCGGGGAGGGAAAACATACTCAAACCCAGCCTTTTGCAATACCAAAACGATTGTTGCACAAAGTGTGTTGTGAAGATATGGTTGTCAGATCACAATAAAAAGGAGTAATTATCTGTAATAAAAAGCTTATATTAAACAATAATTACTATTTGTTTCAACTTGATCACAAGTATTTAAATCACTTTTATTATCTAAAAGTAGTTTGCCATGGATTTTACATTACATGTTATACGTGCGAAGGGGCATATTACGCTAAGCTCTTGGCCATTCGGCAGCCCGTGCGTGCTTAGGAATATCGTGTCCACTGTCATCTTTTGAACCGAATGAAGGAAATCGAAACTATTTTGAAGAAATGTTTATCATAATGAGATGTGCAGAGCGCAGCGAAAAGGCCACACTCAGAGGCTGCATGTCACTTTTTTGTTACGTGTAAAGGAAAGAAGTAATCATTACACAGTTTAACAAGCCTGCAGTACTTTGATTTAATAAAACAAAATTTAGTTCAACAACAAAATCTAACAATAAAAAACAATAATAACAACAAATTGACCTTAAAGAAAAACCAATACAACAGTTTAAAATTAGAATGGGAATACCCACATTACAATGAGCAATTAAAGTAGGTATAGGTGATACTATCCTAATGTGCCAATAGCTCGTGTCCGCTCTATATCTCTAGAACTGCTTGAAGGAAATTGGATCTAATTTGCCGAAATATGTTGACAATATTAGATTATGTACAGAGCTCAAATGAAGACCTAGGTCACAATAACAGAACTCTCGTCCCGCTCTGTATCTTTTGAACTACATGAAATGAAAACTGGAGCTAGTTTGCCATATTGCGTCCCCTTTTCATCACTTCTACAGCTTGAAGGACATTAAACTATTTGACAGAAATTTTACCATAATGAAATGATGTGCAGTGCATATTGTTTGGCTTACTCGGGTCATAAGAGACAACATGTCATACCGATAGAATGTGTGAATAATTCTTGTCCGCTTTATATTACTTGAACCGCTTCCAACAGGTAAAAACATGGGTAAAATACTCATCAATAAACAATTTGAACTTATTAGCAGATACTGTTTTAATATTGTCCTTAAAAGTTAGCAGTGCTACATGTCTATGTTATACCGTTACTGTTGATAGTAGGAAAAAAGGTCATTGATTGTCAATTAGCTTACTTCATCTGTATATTGTTTCGCTTCAGCGGAGCTGTTGTTTAAGTCAAAGGTCCCTGGTGTCAAATATAATAACACTAGTGATACGTTACTTTCGAATCTCTGTCACAATGAATTATGTTACTGACGTATAAGTTTATATTAGATTACAAATGTTTGCATGGAAAATGTCTTCATGTTAGTACACCCAGGGGTAGTTTTTTGTTATTCCAAGTAACACGCAGTTTCATATTTGAATGGATATGGAAACCGATATTCCACATAGTTATTATTGCAAAGAAATTCAAGCAGAATAACGTCGATCGCATTGTTTGAAGTAATCATTTCCAAACAGACGATGCGTAAGAAACGACTTATTGTCTATGTTTCCCTTAGCAACGCAGACAAGACATTGTTTTAGGTAAAATACATTTTACTCCAGCTTTGCTTATAGTAGATATAACCAACATTAGTGAACCCTCTCACAAGGTATACTTATATTTGTTGTTGGTCTTGTGCCAACACCAATATAGACTTATATAATAAGCATCAATTATTCTGTCTGCCATCAATTTCAAATTTATCTTTAAACCTGTCCATTTTCAAGTCATTTAATTGCCTTTATTGAGTATTATGCCGTGCTGTGCAGCCACTATCATCATTTACTGGTATTAAAAGTGTTTTTTTTTATCTCTACAGACAAAGAATGTTAATGACCTGGCTTTGGTAGAGACATTTGTAAACAGCTTGGATGCATCAAACTTTAACTCTTTGGTCGCAGACTTCTAAAGGAAAGAAATTCAATGTAAACACTTTGGTCGCAGACTTGTAAAGGAAATAAAATCAACGTAAACACTTTGGTCGCAGACTTCTGAAGGAAAGAAATTCAATGTAAACACTTTGGTCGCAGACTTCTGAAGGAAAGAAATTCAATGTAAACACTTTGGTCACAGACTTCTGAAAAAAAAGAAATTCAATGTAAACAATTTGGTCGCAGACTTCTGAAGGAAAGAAATTCAATGTAAACACTTTGGTCGCAGACTTCTGAAGGAAAGAAATTCAATGTAAACACTTTGGTCGCAGACTTCTAAAGGAAAGAAATTCAATGTAAAGAAACCTAAAGTCATTTCAACTGTATTTATGGTTTCACATATTATTTTGTTGTTGCCTTGACATTTTGTTTCTTTTTATTCCTATATTATTTATTTCTACGACTTCTCTTAAACGCATACCGGTATTTGTCTCAGAAATATGATGCCTGTACCAAATGAGTTAAGAAATATATGCTGTTATCCACAGAAAGGTCTTGAAATCAATAGGAAAAATATTTGCTTTCAGACAATGCGTAGGAGTTGAAAGCATCATCTTCCGTTTATTCTGCTTGGTTATCCAGTTACACAGTATAATTTTCTACATCGATCATAACTGTCTGCTAAAAGCATTTTGTACACTTACCACGCTTTGAGGTATATGATTTTCAAACACTTTGTGGTTAAATAATTTTCAAACAATTTGAAGGTATATAATCAAACGATTTGAGGGTATATAATCAAACATTTAGAGGGTATAAAATTTTCGAACACTTTGAAGTTAGATAATTTACAAATATTTAAACGCTACATGTCTTACAAATCCTATCAGTACCTGACGAAGTTCAAAAGATTTAATACATATTTGAATGCAAAATACAAATTATAAAAAAGCGCCATTATAATCTGGGAATGAATTGTTTAATATAAAAACGCTTCTTTCATTCTTTATTATAGACATACCAGTATATGTGAACATAAGAAACATGTTAAACGTTCAGGTAATTCGCATGGTACGGTGACTACTCACCTTGTCACAGTCAATGATTGTTTAATACGCATGCCATTGCCACGAGTATGAATGAAATAACAAATAGAGTAATAAAACTAGATGCAATGAATTTTAACTGAGTTTATAAATATGTACTTTGATGTCTAAAGACACGAGTGTATAAACAAATGGTACATACAGTGCGTTAACTTCACAGTTTACCTTTTTATAACTGAAGTAATTAAACTCGATTTTTTGGAAAGTAGAAATTTTAATGTGTGTGATGTTTAACGATGTTTAATATTTTACCTCTATATTGAAAGTTTTGCTGATTTGTATTCAGCATTTTCAAAAATGTATGTAAATGAGCTGACACAAACTTGCAAATTTTTATTATTGAGTTTGTTCGCTTATGTCCCAGAGGAAGGCATTAAGGATCGTGAATTTCCATATCAGATCACAGACATAATTTTCAAGACGGTGAAGATATTGTTTTTTACAACATGAGAGACACATGGAGACAGTCAAATGATCTGAGACACGCAAAAATAATGCAACTGAAAATCGCACGAAATGCACGGGGAATGAAGCTCTATTTTCTTGAAAAAAAAAGAAAGAGAAAGACTTTTTCAAGGTGTGTTTTTAACTCAATAGATATACACTTTGTGTTCTATAAAAACGTCAAATGAGTTTTAACTTTATCATTCAAGTTATGCTTACGGACAAGTGAAAGTTATTTGATTATGAAATAAAATGGTAATGCATTTTGTCTGTCTTTGATCAGTCTGTATAGTTATGCATATTCATTTAAGATGTTCGCGTTCATAATTATTTATGACATTTGAAATGACTTCACTAATAACCACGCGAATTACAATTGGTATACAACTGGATTCTACCAAAGATTGAAAAAAAGTTTAATTCAGCGTTCACATGTCTGTTCAAAAGTTGTAAGGCTCAAGCACCTAGAAGGCAACAAGGATTCATAGCTTCTGGAAGCCGAACCATCGCGGCGGATATTAACTGCCCATCTTTTATAACGATAAAGATGAATGGAAAATATTTGAAATACATTTTAATACAAAACATTTTAAACAGAATTTTTAGCGCTCCAATGATACGGGTGTTCAACCGAACAACATCACCTTATAATATATTTATTTTATGTCTACGTTAACACAAATGTTAAGATCCACACATTCCTGAAAGAGAATCATTGTCAAAGCGAATGACGTAACTGATTTTTATCTTCCTATTAGATAAACTGTATTTCTGAGAGAAAAATATGTTATAAAACAAACAGTATCGATTCTTGTTTCTTTCAGTCTCATGCAATTTTTGATTTCAGTGATAACTAAAAACTTCACAACTAATTATATTAGTAAAAGGAAATTTAATTACAGGAACAGAATTTTGTTTGCATTCTGATTAATAATTAGAGAAAGCCAGACAATGCCTTTGTAACAAACATGAGGACTTGTCCTGAGTCGCTCACCTGAAAAGAAACTATCAAACAATTGGTGAGTTGGGGTGTAGGGAGGGCTGGAGTGGCAACTAAGGCATGTGTCAAATGGCAGACGGTTCAAATACTACAAAAGATATCAAAAATTTATTTTTAAACCAAGAAAGAGGGTCAACAGTTCAAGATAAACCAAAGTCAAATTGGAAGTCCGTATGCAAACTTATTCAAATAGTTAAAATTTTAATGACATATCTTCCAAAAACAAGGAAGTAGGTCAGTAGATCAAAGTGAAGGTCAGCCAAGGTCAAAGGTAGAGTCCGCATGCAAAAGTATACAAATAATAAAAAATTTCATTGATGTATCTTTTAAAACAAGGAAGTAGGTAAGTAGGTTACATGAAGGTCAAGGACAAAGGATCTTATGATTGTTTTTCAGGAGGGAGATACCAAAGTGTGGTGGGTTGCACTGGGTACCCTGGTGAGGGTCAAGATCTTCCAAAGCCAATTTTATTAACTAGGCAATGCTGAACTGTACATAACTAAGCTCAAGGCCTTTCACTTTTGACAATAAGATTTTCAAAAACTTTTTCCAATATATCTTTATGTTAAACCAAGTGACCTCTGGAGCGGGGCCAATATTGATTCAGGCGCCATGATTTGTATAAACTTGATAGAGATCCACTAGACACTGGTACACACAAAACATCTAAACCTTAGACCTAGCCTTATAGTTTCTGACAAAGAGATTTTTCTGTTTAACCTATATAAGTCTATGTGAAATCAAGTGACCCCTAGGGTCAGGCGAATTCTGACCCCAGAGCCATAATTTATATAACTTTGATAGAGGTCCACTAAATGATGCTATCAAACAAATATTTAAGCTCTATTCTTTGAGGTTTTCCTTTCAGTTGCCATGGGAACCAGAACTCTGCATGGTATTCCATTGTTTGAAAGAGGGCTATACAAGAATCATTTCTATAAAGTTTATTTGCAATTGACGCTGTGGTATAGGAGTAGATGCTGTTTTAAGTCAATTGTGGACGACATACGGACGGACGGACAAAATACTACACTAAAAGCTACACATGACCTACGGTTGTCCATTGTCAAACGTGAGGTTTAATGTTAAATGAAGTATGAACTATAAAAAATATATGCGTTTATGGACATTATTCTCATTGAATATGGTGCGATATTTAAAATATGAAAATTAAATTGCCAAAGGATAAAGCTATTTGATTCGTTATACTTCCTTCAAACAGCCGAGAAGCAGATGGTGTTACGTCACTGTCTACGTTAATGGAAAAATACCCAGAAAGATAAAATATTACTATATATTTTAGAATGACATAGGACCTTTAGACCAATGGGACTGCATTTATTTATACACCATATAATAATAAGCAATGTCAAACTTAAACATTTCTGCCATGGAATATAAATATGGATTCAATAACCCTAAACAAAGAATGCCATCTATACTAACGAAGAGTATCATTCTAAAAGTCTTCTTTTTTGATTTGGTTGAGTCATTAAACCGAGGTCCCATGTATCAGTGCTGCAAATTGAGCATTGAAAAGAACCAGGTGTATCAATGTAACAGGATTCTTTCTTTAGCTCGCACTATTCAAACAATATAAAATAACTAACCTCTGCATACACAAACATTCTCTGTCTCGTATTTTATATTGCCTAGCCACTTTTACTTCAAAAATGCAAGAAGAAGTCGCCCGATAATAATTATGATTATTTCAGATGATCATTTGACATTTTCAAACATAAAAAAAAACCTTTGCTGAGAACTATACATATCACTAAATTTGCATTTTCTGTATAACTCTTTTCTTGTCTCAGACAAAGGGTTACGTTATTAAATATATAACAAAATACAATTCTAGATTCAGAATACTGATTTGATGAGACAAACGCTAGTCATGTAATGATATCAACGATTATTTTGTGTTGTAAAGAAACTGCTTGCTCAAATGCCACCAAATCAGAAAAAAGAAAAGCACATTCAACACTATCTATTCTTTGTATTGTTTGATTGATATAATACCTGTCAAAATATTACCATCACCTACCTGGTAAAGAAAGTTTTACAACATTAAATCGAAGCTTCTTGTTGAAAAAAGATATTCAAATGGTTGAAATGCCAAGGGAAAAAGAGAAGCATTTCGGATTGAACATTTTTAACAATGCGACCCGAAAAATGGAAGTACTAGGCAGCTTGGTCATTCACAAACCTATCATACCTTTTGAAATAATACAATAAACAACATTTGATGAGTTTGAAGAGATAGTTATCGTCAACAATTTCCGGAGTCACTGAGACTGTAATAACACTGAAGGTCTTTGATGATTTCAGACCTGATGGGCAATCTAAACTAAATGATCTCAATTAGAATAATAGGAAAATAATTGTTTCAGTCAGTGCACTTGCACAGAAACTATTCTTAGATAATTTAAATAACTTATGATCAGAATATAACCAAGAAACGAATGAAATTATGCTTTGACAGATGAAAACAGAAGATACACGTTTTATAATCTGAGGTATGACTTCAATAAACCAATACCTTCCTTCATTTTACGCCATTCCGCGAGCAATTTTGAAGTTTACGTATATGGCAATATATTAACTTCCCTGACTTGCCACTTCTTCGGATCGGAAATACTATCGAGTGAGTGAACCATGAAATAGAGTTCAGTCGTCTGACAGTGTGATATTACTTTTATAACCTTGAATTTGTCTGGAGGTTAACTGTGATTGAAGTGTAATGCTTATTGTGATCTGTAATATTATGTATTACCCATAAAAATATCGTGTTTCGCCACTATAAATACATAGTATTCAAATCACACAGCATTGTTAAAAGACATTAATTTTCATGATTTTACTTGGTAACCCCGCCCCCCAGTTTCTGAAGATTTCACTTCATAGCCTCTAACCTTTACACAGATTTCTTAGTAAAAAGTAATAAATAATGCTTTCTAAGAATAAAGTAAAGTCATCAACTTCTTACTAATCCGAGAAGTTCATATTTTTGGCAGATAGATATGATTTTAAATGAATATTTTTCGTGATAAATTGTATTCTGCTGTTTTTGTGCGGAAGTTTTCTTGAACACGATAATCTATTTTAAATGATGCATGATGACAGTCCCTTTTTTTCTGAGCCCAAGAATGACTATATATGGTTTTTAAATTGACTGATAATTCCTATCCGTGTAAAGTATGATTTCTTTTTATTTGATATACTTTTCTGTCAGCTGAAATTATGATTATTCTGAACTGAGGATGCTAAAGCGGAAGTTAAAAATACACTTGTTTTTCATAACGTCAAAGATTTGAACTGTCTTTTTGATCGATTGTCATATTACAGTTTGTAATTAAGGAAGTGCATAGAAATGGTTCTTAAGCATTTAAGTTGTTCTTAGTGAGATCTATTAACCTATGAAGTTTCATGCTTATACCTTTATTAGTGTGTGTGTTATGGTAAAAAACATGATAGACGAGCAGACGGACGGACGGACAAAGCGGCAACTATATGCTCCCCGAAATGGTTTTAGGAAGCATAAAATAAATCAGTATATAAACCCAGATCCTGTTGTTTTAAGCTGAATCTACATTCCTTATTGATCTTTGGGCTTTATGTTGCGCAAGGGCATCAGTGTCTTTCCGACACCACTTGGCTTAAGTTTGTTTGCATCCCAGAGGAAAAAACAACTAGAAATCGTGAATTTCCATATCAAATCACAGATGTAATTTGTGACGTGGTGAACATATTATTGCTTTTCTTAACACGAGAGTTACAGAATCAGGAACTGATTTTAAACATACGGAAATAACTCAGCTGAAATCCTTCAAAATGAAGTTAGGCTGAACTCCATTATTGAACATAGACAATTTTATTGCACTGCTATATTTATCTCATTTAGATAACCGTTATCTGTTTCCGAAAAATAAGTCAAACGTTTTTAAATTTACCATTCAACTTTAGTTTATTGACAAGTGAAAATTAGACTAGTGAATTATATTATGATTATGAAATGTAAATAAATTAGATATAATTTGATGTCTTTTAATCAACGTTTGATGTAGGGTTAGGGTTAGGGTTTAGATATTGAGATAAACATTTGAGATATTTTCGTTCATAATATTAAATGCCATTTGAAATACCTTTTCGAATAACTCTCTGAAAGGCAATATACAGGTATATCTGGAATATTTCAAATATTTAAGACCATTGGTTCCACATCCTCTACCTTTCTAAGACGGTTTGCAGATTAATTTTGAGTACAGAAACATAGACATAAAAATGAAAAAAAAAACATTGCTAAGTAATACTTTACATGTACAAAAAGTATAATTAATCGTTACATTTTTCAAAGATGATATCTTTTCAGTTAGAAAGCTCTTGCACCAATAAGATTTCACATATTCATATCTTTTGCAAACTGAACCCTCTTATAGGCTGTAAAATGTCCTTACGTGGTACGAATCGGATGAAAATGTTTTAATTACTTTTAAAATACTAGAAAATTGAATACAGTGCTCAAATGATTATGGTGTATAGCCCAACAACATCACTGCCTGTTATTTACCTTGACACAAGTGTTTAAATCCAGATGTTTCTGAAGAAGAATCATTGTTTTGTCAAATACAATGATGTTATTGATTTCTAACTTCCAATTAGATTAACTTTTCTGAGAGAATATTCCTGGCTGTAAGACTAAATCAACGCTTCTGATTTATTATTGTTCGGTTTCATGCAACTCAAACCTTTAATTTGTGGAGCTGACTGATAGATAACATGCTCATTATGATACTAAAAATCTGTATAACTGCCTATCATTTAGAATTTACACTAGAGTTGATGAGCATGGTCTTGAGACAGAAAAAACCCCAACTATTATTGTATATTCTGCCGATTACCACCTTTCGTTGATCATTTATAGATGTTGTTTGGTTGAATGTATTGTACCTGAATACTTGGAGATTTAGTATAGTGCCGTGTTACTGTTTCAGCCTAACAAATCGTGAAAAACATTGTTACAGATTACAAATACTGTTCACATAACTAGGTAACAAAATTTAAAGAAAAAACAATGACAGGTGAAACTCATTTTCAAGTTCCAACCTACTTTGTAAAGAAATATTTTTTCATTAGATCATGTCTCATATTTTAGTCTTACTCATGAAAAATGATCAATTCTTTACTTTTTACTATTGAAACAAATGAACTACACGCTATCAAACGTCATGTTAAAAATTAGATAAAACACATATTAAGCAGACAGATGAGACGTAGAACATACACAAAATGAAGAGGATCGTTTAAGAAATTCACAAGTGTAGAAAGATTGGAGACAAATCTCTGAATTAATAAAATAGGCGGAACAGCATCCAAAATGGAATGGTACAACTTAAGAGGGAAACAACAGAACATACAAATGCCAAAGTATATGGAATGTTAAATAAAAATGACAAAAACTTAATCTACGGGAAGACGAAATAAATATTGCACAACCAACTGGAAAGAGCAAAGAAATTGGAAAAAAAGGAAAAACAACAACAAAAAAACAACAACAAAAAACAAGAGATGTGTCCATAAGTGTCTATAGGACACGGATGCCCCACATTCCGCCGTATTGATACAAAAAGTCCTGTACAATTATAGGTCTAAAAGTGCAAGGATTGCTTAATCAGGGGGCATAACTCTGCCGGTCTCCAATAAATTTGCGTCGAAATACCCAGGTGCGTAAGTTTACATGCTGACAACTACTCTTAGAAAGTTTCAAGGCTCTAGCAGTTATACGTTTTGAGTTACACGTGACACAAACCAGTCTACGTACGGACAGCGTGACAGTGGGACAGCGTGACAGCAGACGGACGGGCAAGGGCAAATCTATATACCGTCCCCCCCCCCCCCCCCCCAAAGTGTATGAAACTAAGAAATTTAATATGAATGATGCCGTTATTTCCATCAGTGAAGATCTGCTATAACTAATACATCATGTCCTGTCATATGTGCGAGAAAAGTCACCAGATGAGGCCAAAAGTAAACAGTAAAATATATTAAAAAATATAGGTAAAATAGGAAGGTCAGATTTATTCAAGATATAGGCTGGCTTGAAGAAAATGTCTGGCAGATGAAAACAAGAAATATAATATTTAAAGTTAAACTGTCATTAAATGTCTTAATTCTGAAAAATAATATTTTATCTTAAAATTTACATAATAGTTGAAATAATGAATATTTTCAAACATCTTTACAATAATACCATTATGTGTTGTATATAAATATACAAGGGGTTTTAGATCTTTCCTTTATTTCTTATGCGTAAGTTAATTATATTTAGCAACATTTATTTTTGTCCTAAAAGCTTTTTTGGTGTTAAATAAAACATCAGTATTCATTTGTTTTATTTTCCCGAGAAATAGTACAAAAATCAACACTGTTAAGCTAACATGTTTTGTCTATTTTCTTTCTCTTATAGCCTTTTATGAATTTTAACCCAAAACTTTATAAACCTGATTTTAATGGCGATGTTTAACACTTACTGAATATAAAAAGAGGTTACACTTTCATGATACCTTTGTTGCTTTGAATACGGAATGCTTAACATAAGTGTAAGTGTTTCGTATGTTTCGTATGTTCCGAGGTGATGAACACTGCACATTTAAAAGAAGTTTAGACCTTTTACATGTATGTATAAACTTACATCTCACATGGTATGACTATCTCTTTTCGCTTTTTTTTTGTTCTGAAGAAGTTTATCAAGGTGGATTTATGACAATATATTGTGTAAATTTATACTTTATTATATACTGATAAGTGAAATATTGAGAAATATTGATGAAATAAAATGCGTATTTTCATTTACCGTATTTTTACTGTAAAAATTTATTTTTCACTGCAGTGAAACATATTTTCCGTATTTTCACTGGTGTCTTGCCGGACTACTTTCTTCTAAATTCAGCCAATACTCAAAATTAAAAGGGAATTCTTTCGAATTGTAAGGTCAAAAGGAGAGAAAGTATATAATAAACAAGAAAATTCAAGTTTTTTCTATAAATATGGGATTTATTTTCATCTCGTGGTATGAAAATTATCATATTTCACTCGTGGCTGTCGCCACTCATGAAATATTTATTTTCATACCACTCAATGAAAATATATCCCGTATTTATGGAAAAAAACTTGAATATCCTCTATGTATCGAATTCTTTCAAATAATTTATGTTTGTATACTCGTACCAATCTCATTAAAATCAGATCATCGTTTTCGCTTCGTTACTCTACCTAGCGAAGGGTAGTGGAGCGACAGTGGAGCGACAGTTAGGATATGATTTTAATGAGATTGGTACTCGTACGTACTAACAGTAAATAAAAAATGAAAAGGTGTAAATCTTAATATCGATGTTAATTCAACTTAAATTGATTGCAATCAAAGACTTTGATGAATTAGATTAATCGTTCATTGTCACATTTGTTTCAAATTTAACTAGAATAAGACATGGCAAAACATTGATGCACAGCATCAAAGCGCCGCAGAAGATCCTAAAGACGTGAAAATGTCAGGTACATGTAATTTCATAAATAAGAATATTTGTATAATGGTAGAACTGTTAGTGTTTTTAAATAGACCATGAGTGCAATTTGTACCCATGTCGCCTCCATCATATTTAGTTAGCTTAAACAACGCTGTAACCACTAAGCCAAAGAATCTATTCCTTGAAGTATTCGTCAGAGGTTGTACCTATACAAACACAGATGTGTTCTTAATGGTAAAAACACTTAAACACTTGCAATTCAGGTCCGAATTCGCTTATATTGATGGATTGAATGTAAAGAAAATATTGATTATTATCAAACATGAAATGTTCACTTTTATAATATTTTATTATTATTTTAGGTTAATGCATTTGTTAAATTTCGGTAATATTTATTCAGTGTAACGATATAATAATAAAAATAAATCTTAATCAACAACTTGTTCACAACTTTTGCTATAATTTTCCCAGTATCAAATATAGTCGACCCGCCATATAATGAGTCTAATTGAATGGTTCAGTCAACAATTTCCATAGTCAAGGTTTTTTTATTACTTTTAATGTGGACGATTTTGAATATTAGAATAATGGGGAAATGTTTTCTGCTGTGATAATAAGAATGTCCCTTCCAAAATTATGAGAATTATCCTGAAAACGATTTTTGTCGCCTTTTCCTATAATCAGAATTAATATGATTGACTTTTTTAAAATCAATACTTGCTGTCTGTATTCTGTGTAGCAATTGTAAGATTACATATATTACAGCATCTAAATTTCCTCGAGCTTGTATTCTTTTCAGTCGTTTATACCAATGTTTATCTGTCGAGTGAGTGGACAATGAAATTAATGTCGGTGGTCTGGCAGTGTGCTATTGTTTTCATAACATTGGACCAGCCTTCTGACTTGATTTGTTATACATACATTTTCCCCCAACTTCTTTGTTCGTTAAAATAGCGTGGTCCACCTAAAAAAGTACTATATAGACTTTAGAGGAAAAACATTTTATAACATCTTAACATTAATTTTTCGTGTGTTTTTAATAGAAATTTTAGGGTAAATTCAATTATAGACTGGCTCTGACCTTGTTCATGATGATATCATAGTATTGTCTTCTTCAATAGATAAGGGACTAGATAAAAGTAACAATACTCATCACCCATCTCAAATACTCCTTGTACCATCTTAAAAAGAGGATAATATTTGATTTAGGCCCAATTCAATGTACATCTTTTATACATAGTTTCCTTTACATTAAGTAAAATAATATTCGAAGTTGTAGTCCATTAATAATCGCTGCTTTTTTATACTTGGACTACTTTTGTAAGAAATCGAATATGTCCCGTTAAGGTACTCAAAGGTTTTCGTGCACTAAATTATGATTTGATAGGGACAATTTTAACCGTACTCAGGATATAGAAAAAAATAGCCATGCGGTTATGGAATGCAGCACTGCTTTTGCGCACGATGATTGATATTTAAGTGATGCCTTAAAACATATTTCCTTCAGAATGATATATAAAGCTATTAAATCATGTTTGATAATTCTAATTTGTGTGTATAATAATTTCGTTATGGTATGAGTTGATTTACTTTCTGTTTGTTTCATCTAATGAGTGATATTTAATCAGTATGAATCCTGGTAAGAATTACCGAGACATTGCAACGTATACATCAAATGTTTTCTAATGCAATTTGAACAAATGTAGATAAGATATGTATATTTTTGGATTTAATCAAGGGTTTGGTTACTAACACTCTTATTCGAAATAAATTCTATCAACTCAGTGTACGCATTATATTTCACCACATACTTTGCAGATAACGGAAGTACAACCTGTTTTTGAGAAAACTCACGGAGAAATACCATTTATTTTCACGTGCGACACCAGGCAATTAAAAGAGAGCAGTTTGTTTTTTCAAATCAATAAATCGCCAGGATAAACTTATCACATACAGACGGTGAAGAAAACTGTGAGCTAACGTGGCAAAACATTTACTACTTTTATGACACTTTACTGCACACGTTTCCGTTAGATTCACACTTAAACAGACCTGCCGTTGACATTCGAGAGTCTCTCAATGGAATTTTAACTCCACTGTGAAAAAGAAGTGTTTTGTCTGGTAGGAAATGTGTTTATTCACAGTTTTTAAACACGTCTCAGAGAATTCCATCTTGTCGTAGCATGTTGTGTTACGTTTTGATATGTCAGTGAAATAGCGTGAAACATGTTTAGATCTAAAAAGAAGTACACTCTACAAGATAATATTTCGTTCTATGTCAGCGTTTCTTTGAATGTCATTTATAAGTCTCTATCTTTAAACAGCTACTATTTCTGCAAATCAATGTTAGTCGACAGTGTCTTTATTTCTTTGAGACTCAAAAAAGAAATTCAGTTCAATTGAAAAGTTCACATATTTTAAAACAAAAATCAAAATCAAAGACCAAACACTAGGAAATAGAAAATGGCTTGAGTGGGTAAAAGGTGATTAACGGAATTCAGTATGCTTTAGATTTGATAAAAAGCTTAGTTTTGGTTCTGTTACCTTAAATAGTCATATACGTTTTCGCCAACACAAATAATATTTTCGCAAACCATTACACGTTTAGTTTACAAGCGTTTCTCTGATACTGATCGTCATGTTATTTGAGCGAAAAGTCTCATGGCGCGTTACATATATTCTCTTTCAGATTATACAGAATATACTCCATAGACTATTCGTTGATTCTATGTCAACCGTCCGCTGTATAAAGGTCTATTATAGTTCATTATAAAACAAACTGATGTATTATATGGGTGTATGTTACAGACCGGTGACCGCTTAAATACAGAAAAAAACAACATCCACATACAAAATATTCACATATAATCAAATCCAAACTTCGGCTGTAAAAGGCAGGCATCCAGTAAAGGTACTGAAGAGTGGAATTATTATAATGGTGCCATATCAAATTATTTAGCATTTCATTACTGTCTATTTGAATGTAATATGTGGGTTTTGTTTCAGACTTAGACCTCTGGTCCGTCCAAATAAATTCACTATTTACTCATACTGCAAGGTAAAATAGCCAGTCTATCTTTGTCATGTTTGTAAGTATTTAGTTATGTACTGTTCATGTTGTTTGAATATAAAGGTTGCAAATTTTAATCTAGATTAAAGGTCTGTTTTATATTTTCATCACAATCAAGAAGATTCAACATTTCACCAGAATCAGAAAAAAAGTTTTGCACTGGCAAGAAGACAAGTTTTAATGCACGTTGATTTATTTTCCTTTGCTTTATTTTGCGTGCATAATAATTTCCCTTTATTACAGAACTGACAGTGTAGTAGAGATTTATGCTGATGTGAGGAAATACATGAATTCATTGGAGATCCAGTTTAAGAATTAAGTTGCGTTACTTGGTAGCATTATATCTAAGATATGTAAGGTTGTCTGCTCTATAAGGTCTTACATAATAATAATAAAAATAATAAAGTACAATTTAACAAGAACTGTCACTGTAAGATGACAATGCCTCCGAAGTGGTGCTTTCATTTTTGAGCCGAGGACAAGTCATTCAGGGGTAAAGGTAAAAAAATATAGGTGAAAATGGTAAAATCTTGACCAAAGGGGTTTTGTGTCCAAGTATGAAGTACATCCACTGCCTAATAAGGAAGTTATGACCAATGTTAAAGTTTCGGACGGACTGACGGGCAGTTAAAAAACTGTATGCCTCCTTTCTTGGGCATAATCACCATCAGCATTCACTAGAAGTTTAAAGTACGCTACTTTTAAATTGTTCTATCTAAAGGAATTTCTTCAAGGTGAAGGTCATTCATGGGTCAATGTGAAATAAATATAAGCCAGTGGGAAGCTCTTGTCCAAAGGGGTGCTGTGTCCAAGTATGAAGTAAATCCACCTACTACTAAGGAAGTTATAGCCAATGTTAAAGTTTCCGGACGGAATAAAGGATGGACTGACGGGCAGTTCAAAAGCTGTATGCCTCCATTCTGAGGCAAAATCAGCATCAGCAGTCACTCGCTTGAAACGATCACACGATTTCGAAGGTCGCTACTCGTAAATTGCTCTATCTAAAGGAATTTCTTTAATATGGCTAAAAATACCAACGAGTCATCTTTTTATAAACAGTCTTCTTCGCTATGCAGACGTTCAGATGTAATTTATTTTGAATTTCTCCTTGATGATCTCAATTTAACATGTATCCTAAGTCATTATTCAATTTGCAAAAGGCAATTTAACGAAGAATGTATAAAAAGTAGATAATAACTCACTCTGATACTTGAGTTTTCCCTGTCGCTTTTTATTGCCAAAAAACAGTGGGAACGTATTCAGTCAAAGTTAACGAGTTTCTTATCTGGAAATCTTAAAGGTTTTCTTTAACATCATAAACACCTTGAGAACGGTGTTTTCACAATGTCACAGACGTTTGCGAAATGGTTTAACAAATGCAAAATCAAAATTCAAGGAGAGAGTCTTAATGTAGCAAAATGACATGGAAGTCGTGCCTGGTGTTGCAAAGACGCGTGAACAAGAACAGATAAATACACTATAACAGATAAATACACTATGTGAGATAGTTAAACAAGTGCAAATTAAAACGAATGAAATAGATACTCTTAATGTAATAAAATGACACAGAAAGATGCGTGAGCAAGAACGGTTAAATGAACTAGGAATGATGCGAGATGGTTTAACTAGTGTAAATTCAAGAATTTGCAAGAAGATAAAGTCTCAATATAATAAAATGTCACGGAAGTCATGCTTGTTTTGCAAAGACGCGTGAGCGAGAACGTATTAGAAAAGATGTGAGATTGTTTAGTCAGTGTACATTTTAGAGGGATTATTGTAACTTTCACTCTTGTTAGCATACGCATGAACCATAATCAACTTTAAAAACTGATAATATTGTTTTTTCACGATATTCTGTTTTGTTGTGCCAAAGTTATCAGGTATTATACCTCAAACGTTTTTTTTACCAAATACTTTGATCTTTATTTCAAAGCGTTTCTGAGTACATGGACAAAAAATAAATGTTATTCCTTTTATTGAAATGTTTAAATGACTGATTTAATGTAATATAAATTATATGTATGATTTAAACATACAAAGCTTGTAAAAGTGTCAGAAATACCATGAACAACACACTGTTAGTGTTACATTAAATACAGTCGTATAACAAAAACATATTGACGCACAGAGACACCTCCTTCTTAAACCGAGATGAGCTGTTTTGTTTGTGCCAGTAACATTTTGTTTTGTGTAAGCTATCATCAAATCTATTTTGATAGAAACAGAGTTTGGGAAAACTAAGTTATGAAAGAGAGGATTATCTCTACAACTGTAAGAATATATTCTCATGTTATTTTAGCTTTCAAGTTTATGACTTAAAAACGAATTATTACTTGGACAAAATAAAGTTCTGAAATGAAATTCTGTCGAAGAATTCGAGTTAATTTCTCAACTATTTATATTCTTTGGTTATTTTTTTATAACCTTTCATCTGATAAAAACTGACTTCACATTGCCTTTTGATTGGGCAGTCAAATGAAGTCGAGTTGCAACCTAGTCTGAAAAGTTGATTTTTATGACCTTAGATATCAAGTATTCAAGGAAATTGTAGACGACTCGATAATGTACGTAAGACAGATGATTGATGTATCGCAAATTATAAGCATTCAGGTGTTGCAGCCAGAAACAACTTAATTTGGAGAGAAGAAAAAGTGTAACTGCAACAAATGACAAATGACTGTAGGGACAGAAAGTAGATTCAAGCTCTAATGTAGGTCTGTCTAGATACACTACCTCGAATATTAAACAAAATGAGAAACACACTATTCATTTTGAGACTATAAACTGTTGAATAAGGTGACAATCACGTACCTATTTTGCCAACAGTTAAAAACACAACTTTAGGGAAGCCCGTTTAGAAGCTTGTATGTCACATACATGAATTATATTAATAAATACAAAATTTACATAAATGCTTACAATGACTGAAAACATACTTAGCAACAAATAAATGACTTAAGGGGTAACAGCCAAGGACTTTTGATCTGGAGGTAGCTGGTTCGTGTCCTTCCAGGATTGAGGTTCTCCAGCTGCTTTTAGTGTTCGTCACTTTCGGCGCGAGGGCTTGTTTGATTAAAGCAGTCATGGAGCAGAGTTGATACAAATTGCAAATATTTGTTTACAAATCAATTTTAACTTGATGTACAATAAAATAAATAGATTTATATTAAAATTGGAGGTTCCATGTATGGTTCTCCATCTTGCAAAATGTATTAAAGGGCTGTAAACATGTCAATGAAAAACTTAAACGGTATTGAAAGACAACTCTTACTTAGGACAGTAATACTTCCATGAAATCTGAAATCAGGAATGGAATCCTGCATGTAATTTATTATCTGTGACATTTTTAAGGAAGCCTTGTTTCATTTAAAATTCAGCAATCGGTTATGTTGGACGAGGAAAGATTACGTTAGTTGTAATATTGTCACCGTTATTGTCTGAGGGATCGCTTTCTCATCAAACGATTATTGGTCAAGGTACTTAATCGGTTGAAATAACAAGAGGAATAAAAAAATATTTCAGACTTCACAATTTACACAAAGCGACCCGACAAAATGCGGAGAACTATTTAGTGTTTCTTTTGAGTGATGTCATTAACACATATCTTGAAATAACTGTTAACAGCATTAGATTAGTTTTGAGAACAATAAGCTTTTAGTGATTTTTAACGTCTGATGATATCAGTAATTATGGACAATCCCGTGTTAATGTCCACTTTAAGAATAATAGGGAAGCCAATTTGTCGCAGCGCAAAATCCCTTTTGAAATAACTTACGTCTGAAAAATTATGGATAAAATGTAAAAAAGATCAAAATAGAAGATGCTATCTTAATTCGTATGGAAGACCCCCAAATCAGTACCTCCCGTCATTTAACGTTATTCTGCGTAACAATTTTAAGTTCACATATATGACAGTATCTTAATTTTGTGGAGTTTCCATTTCTTTCGATCGGAAATACCATCGTTTATCTGTCGATTGTGTTGGCTATGAAACAGATTTCTGTTATCTGACAGTGTTATCTTGTTCCATATCCTTGAATTTATCTGGGATTTTTTTTGGTTCCGAGTTAATAACCTGCATTTTGAAACGTAATGAATAGTTTGGTCAGTAATATTTAGATATTTCTGCATGTTTATCCCTAAGATATCATGTTTCGCTTTTAAAACTTGTGAGACTTTATTACAGTGCTGAGCATTGTTATATAACATCAATTATTCGTTGGTTTAAGAGTGTTTTTTTTCATACTCATTTATAAAAACTGACCATTTATCAAACCTGAATATGTTAATCCTAAGAAAATACCGAGAAACTTTAAATCTAACTGACCACTCGCCAAAGCCTGAAAATGGTTATCTTAAGAAAATACCGAGAAACTTAAAATCTAACTGACCATTCGCCAAAGCCTGAAAATGCTTATCTTAAGAAAATACCGAGAAACTTAATATCTACCAAAACCAATGACAAACTTTAAAACATAGTGTTTATTAATGCTTAATAAGAATACAACAGAGTTGTCGGAGACAGTTCATCGACTGATCTAAAGCTTACGTAATTTACGTTCACTCTTTTGGCCTGTTTAACTATTAAAATCTGATCTCAAAGAGATCTTCATCAAGATTAAGAAAACAATATTTATTAATGTTTCAGGCCACCAGCCCATGACACACCAATACAATACCATACATATATTAACACAAATATTCACCGTGAAGGTCATGTTTTACAAATTGTT
Organism: Cyclina sinensis; assembly: GCA_012932295.1. NCBI lineage: Eukaryota > Metazoa > Mollusca > Bivalvia > Venerida > Veneridae > Cyclina > Cyclina sinensis. Next base: position 54,755,841 of record JAAONU010000011.1, on the reverse strand, counting down.
ACAAATACATACTCATCGAAGTAAACTTTGGCGTTTTATGGAAGCATAATATAAGTAAAAGGCAACATTTTTGATAGTTTGTTCATTAGAAGAAGCTAACAGAATGTATAATTTATGTATATTTGGATTATTTGTATATTTTCTGGGAATATATTTTGATCTTAATTCCGAATACGTTGGGCACACAAAAATGAAATGTTTTTCATCTTCAACCACATGTAATGAACAAACTTTACATAAACGTTCATCTCTTGGTATACCAGAATATCTTCCGATTTCTATTTCAAGACCATGAGAACCAGTTCTAAATTGAGAGTAAATATGTATTTTCTTACGTTCAACACTGTAATAAAATGTTTTATTTCAAAGGTACGTTTCAGATTCTTATATATAAACAATTTAGAACTAGTTTCTAGGGTTGCGTACCATTCTTGTAAAAACACATCTTTCAATCTTTGTAAAAATAAATGCAAAAAATAAACATCGTTATCAGTTCCTTGACTAAGCCAAACATAGCGAAATCCGTTTTCACTTAATAAACGTTCTACTTCATTTGCCCAGTTAAAATAACATGAACCTGGTAATTTCAACAACATATCATAACATCGTCGTACATATCTTTTTTGTGGTAAGTTCACAACTCTTAACCAGTACTTTACCAGTCGTCTAGCCGACTCGATCTTTAACGGGTAACGGACACAATCACCTAATACGGAAGCATTAGTAGATTTTTTAGAAACACAGAGATACCTTTTACATGCATAATTTAAAACTTGCTCACACTCAATCGTAACTTGACTACCCCATAACTCAGTTCCAAACATTATGACAGGAAGGATTTTTGTATTAAATATTTTAAAAAACACATTATAAGGTTACTGACCATATTTGTACATAGAATTTAATATAGTTACTAAAACACGTTTTGGTTTTAACGCCTGATTACTAGCCATTCTGATAAAGATAATGTAGAAGTAAATGTCACCCCAACATAAGTAAATGATCCTACAACTTCTAATTGTTGATTGTTATATGACCATCGTTCGTTTCTAGATACCATAATCTTAGATTTTTGTATGTTAACTATTAACCCGCTTGTGTCACAGAACTCTTGTAAAGCGTTAAGTTGTTTTTGTAGATTATTTATAGAATCTGCTAGTAATGCCACGTCATCGGCATAAGGAGAAACAATTCTATATCATTTGGTAAAAGTTGTACACCTTTCAGGCCTGGTACAGTCGGTAAGTATGTTGCTAATTTATTAATAAACATTGATGTAGTTGATCAAGAAAACATATTCTGCGTATTCAGGATATCTGGCTTTCTTGCACTGATTGGTGTTTAAATGAATGATCGTGCCATTCTCTTATATTCAAAATAATTGACTATCAAAATCTGTTTGATAGTACTGATTTGTGTAATAGGTTCTCTTTATAACATACATGTCGACTGTGATATGATTTATTTTGAGCTGAAAAACCCAAAACAAAAATTTAAAAGATACATTTTATTTTTCTAACGTAGAAAAATTGCCACATTTATACGCAATGTATCGTGTCGTTTTTTCTTAATGTTGCGTTTACCAAAGCCAAAAATAAAAAGGATTTACTGCTGTAAATCTCCATGGCAATTATTCAAGTCAGACAAGGGAATAGATCTTTCAATGATAGATTCATTTTTTTAAAATGTTTTATTTGGTTTCAAGCCCTCCTAGTTTGACAGAGAAACATTCAATTTCATTATAACATTGTCTGTGAAAATTTTTAACGTCGATTATATAAAGGCTGGATCCATTAAGAAACCTTACAATTAATATACGAGACATATACAAGAGTAAAAAGGTGTCTCGACTTAACACAGAAACCGAAAATAAATTCACAAAATCCTAAAAGAAATTAATTGAATAAACATCTTTTTAAGCTGATCATGTCTTATTTGATAATCCCTGTCTCTTAAGTAAGACAAAGTCATTTTTATCAGGTTTGAGGATTTTGATAAAGGTACTTGAAGAATTATGAGTTTTCTTTGCAATTTGTAGAAATAATAGTTATTTCTACCAGGTATGTGATTGATATCTTTCATTAATTATTTAAATTTTAGGCTATTTTTTCTTAATCCTTTTTTTTACGAGAGAAACACAGAAATCGTCTATGACAGACAAACAAGAGGGCCCGTTAAGCGCTAATCCTAGTGTATGTGTTTGAAATATATATTAACTCAAATTATGTTGTGGTATCAATCTATTTACCTACCTATCCTACCATACCCTAACCTAACCTAACCTTCCTAATTGCATGAAAAATATAGGAGGAGTTGTGCACAGAAGCAATGTAAAGTAAACTTTCAGCAGGTGCATTAACTATGCCAAATTCCAAATATAATCTAATTGCAAAAGCCTTATAATATTCGTTGTGGTACTTGATAATGATCATTCTTTGAAAGTTTAGTGAATATCATATGAGAATTGTAGTAGGAGTTATGCACCGAAGCAATATTACGTTAATTTTACAAACGGCAATAACTAAGCCAAAACTTTTTTTCAGTTTGAAAGCCAGAGTATTTGATCTGCGGCACTTGACAATGATCATTGTGTAAAAGTTTGGTGAAAATCGCATGTGAAAATAAGGAGGAGTTGTGCACACAAGATCTTTGAAGTAAAGTTAAACAAAAGGTGCAATAACTCCGTCAAAATATTCGAATTTCAAAAACCGGAGTATATGCACTAAGGTACTTGACACTGATCATTGTGTGCAAGTTTGGTGAAAATCAAATGAGAATTATAGAAGAATTTTGTAAATAATATAGGACGGACGAACGGACGATCAGAATAAAGGACGAACAGTGCAACTACTATATGCCACCCTTGGGGGATATAAAAACTCAAGAAACTTCATATGACTATTGTAACTGCTTTTTCGAATCCCACTGGGAGCTTGAATATTTTTTATTACTAGATGGCCTACGGGCAACATATCGAGCTCCCAGGTGTCCTAAGGTCAAATAATGTGGAATACCCATGCAGAGTTTTGTTCATTGAACAGTACAAAATAATAAAGGGAATTTATTCAAATTTAAGGCATACAGAGTTATGGGTCTTGTACTCTGCACTTTCTTTAACTGTCGTCTATCTCTGTGTGAAGTTTCAATACAGTCACTCTAAAAGTAATTGAGATTTTCTCCTTAAAAGAAAAATAATATAAATATGTCACTATTATCTTGGCCTTTAAGGTAAGGATGCGGATCTTCTGCGTGACACACCGTCTCGTCATGATGAACAAATGTGCAAAGGTACTTAAAAAATCTAAATAAATCGAGATGTTATGGTCGGGAAAATATATATCATAAACATTTTTTAATCAAGCAATCACTGTGACCTTCACCTTTGAGCTAAGAATGTCTTGCACGACACACGCCTTTTCATCAATGTGAACAAAAATACCAAGGTATATAAAAATCATTTTGTGCATTGGGAAGGTATAGACAGGACAAGCAAATCAACCCACATTTGTAGAATTTAAGCTATCACTGTGACCCTGATCCTTGAGCTATGAACCTGCGTTTTGCACGCGACACGCCGTCTCACCAAGATTAACCACAGTGCCAAGGGATTTAATAAATCTTCCATGAATGGAAAAGTTAAGACCCGGACAAGCAATTCAAGACGGCCGCACGCATTGTCCCAACTCATCGCAAGCGGGCTCGACAGAAAACTAAATAAATTATATGTAAGTAATTGTATATATTATAACTCGTAACAGTTTGAATGTACAGCTTTTATTATCAAATATGGGGACTTGCAACCAGTGTTAAAACTTTTTTAAAAGACAACTTGTAACCGACTGTAATCATTGTTTTTACATAACAGTAAAAATGCACCGCTTTTAAAACTGGTCATTCTGCATGCAACGTGATCAGTAATAGAAGTGAATATTGTTCTTTTTCGGCATGCACGATTTATGGTATGACCCCTGTAACCTTTCCTATAAAATAAGCCTCGCCCTGGCGACAATGATTTTTATTCACGGAAAGAGAAAAAAATCAGAACTAATATAAATGGCCACCGAAAGAACATTTGTGCTTAATTTTTGAAATCGGTCCACTGGATAGGTGACATGCTGAGCTTTGAAGTTTTTATTTTGGTTGCCATAGCAACCAGAGTTCTGCATGAAAATCAAAAAATAAATCTGAAAGGGGATCATACAAAACACATTCTGGTTGAAAGAGGCCCAGGGGTTTCAGAGATGTCATTTGAATGCATTTGTTGACGGACGGACCGACGACCGACATAAGGCAATCTTAATAGCTCACTTGAGCCTATAGTTCATGTGATCTATAATTCAGTGTAGGCACTGACGTTACATTAATCAATCTAATTTCGCACAAGTTATATCTTAAACCAATGGTTAGCTTAATTTCTAGTTATAAGTATAAGTTTGCAACTTTCAGGTGATACGACAAAGACCAATAGAAAAAGTAATGTTTTTCCATGTCATAAATTCTAAAACAAATGTTTAAAGTACCATAATTGGTTTTACTTTGCAACTGACGTATTTCCGACATTAAGTCTTTATTCGGAAAATTCCGCTGACTGCTTTGACGTATGAGTGGGCTATGAAGTTATTACAATTGTCTGAGAGAGATCTGCTTTAATAGTTTTAAAGGTCCTGTCATCTAAACCCTTACTCTGAAGCGTAGGTTGCAATATAATGTTGCGACCTTCCATTTATCCATGTTCATGGGTTATATATCATTGAGTAGCGTTCTAGAATTGTCCTCGTGTCATTTATGAATAGTCGTCAAAAGCTTTGAAAACTAGGAACTTGATATTTTTGTGTTAGTTATTTTCATGTTAAAATACAGATAAAAGAATGCATTAAATACTAATAAATATAAAAGCATTTTTTCTTTGCTCGTAAGAATGTTCAGCTAAGTGAACCATTATTTGACAAGCATATATTTAAAGAATAGAAAAATAATATTTCATAACCTTATTAAAACTGGGAAGTTACGAGGATATTTCTGCATATATTTTTTACTTGAGATATGGCAGTGTAAATATCAAACCTTAAATAATGAAACTGATTAACAAGATTTCTTTTGCATAGTCAATAGAGTCATTAAAATTGATTTAGGACACGGCTTTCTGACAACGGAAGCAGACCGTCCTTATGAGACAGTTCACTTGAAAATACAATTAATTTTCATTTTGGAAACCAGGCAAGTAAAAGAATGCAACTTCTCTCTCAAATCAATAACGTTCGATGAACAACGAAAAAGAAAACACTAACGCGCGTTTAAAACCAGGATACAATGCGATGCAAGTTTAAATTTAAGCATCATGTCTGTAAGGTTGACACTAAAACAAAATTGCTTTAGGCATCTGAGAGTCTCTTACTGAAATTTCATCCGAACTTATTGCTTCAGAACGCTATTTGATGTTGGAAAAATATGTTTTGACTGGTAAAAACGCCACAAATGTTTACACATTTTCGAACACTTCACAGGGGTTCCAATTTTAACGTAGCATGTTATGTTAATCAAGAATGAAACTTTTCTGCATGTCCGGTACTAGACAAATAATCTTCTTCCTCTCTTGACATGTTTTAAATCTCTGAATTACATCAGAGTTTCTTTGAATCACGATTATGAACATTTCATCTTGAAACATTTCGCGATTTCTGCAAACAACTGAAGTCGGCAAAATTGATTTCATTTCCATAAGATCTTCTTGCTTTCAGTTGGAAGTAAGTTGGATGTTTTTGTCGGAAGACTGAGCACAGTGACGATTTTTGCCAGGTTTGAAGTCTAATTCAAAGCGAACTTTTGTTTCAAATATTCAAGTATGTCTATCCAGAAATACCATTTAATAATTCTGTCTAAAATAATATATAGAGATATTTTATGAAACATTCTCTCTCAAATTATACAGTTAAGCAATGTTCTAACTGGATCTAAGTGTAAGAATTTCCAGGTGCAACGTAAAAGGCTCGTGGTGTAGGTTTAGCATTAGTAACACTGATATAAGACTATATATTAAGGCTATTTTTAACTAACTGACCACTTAAATACAGATCAAACAAAATAATTAAACGAACAGGCTATCTGAATTTTACAATCGATCGTTAAATGCAGACATATAGAGTGTTATTGAGTAGCCTGGCTATGAAAAGTTTTGTTGTGCTTTAACACAATTTAGCACTTTTGACTAGAATATAATCTGTCATTTTTGTTTTAATTTTTTTAATAAGTCTTCTAGTCAGTCGAATATTTATTAGTTACTTTTACTGCAAGGACAAGTGAACAGTTTACACGTTCACATGCCTCAAGTATTTGTATATACACTCATCATCATGTTTGATAGTAAATCTGAGGACTTTCTTGATTCAGATTCAAGATCACGTTCAGTTTTTCATTACAAATCAAAACTCAACTTAAGAGTAAAAACAGCATTTACGCAAAGACACTGATTTAGATTCATTTACTGCATTAAGACTAAGGTTTGGAGGGAAATACTTCATTCTGGATTTTATCTGATAACGCTGATTTGTATGCATATTAATTTCTCTTTATTATAGAACTGCCAGTTTAATATAAATTTGTGTTTTGTAAGAAAGAGAATAACTACAACTTAGGGATTACGTCTATGATACAGAAAAATCAGTATCGCCATTTATGACATTTGATATCTTGTATAAGGTTTCAAGAAACTATTCCACTACAATACAAGACTAAACTTGAGAAATGTAAAAACTTACTGCAGGCTTCTACTTTTGTGAAGGAAACATTGACTGGAAGCATTATAACTTGCATACAAATTGTTATGTAAAGTATTGTGAATACATCAAAGCCTTCTTCATATTAACTTACACTGACTTCGTAATATGTTATTTGATTCCAATATTCATTCTGTAGATTTTCAGCTCAATCATCTGAAAGTGGAGAAAAATTCAATCTATATGCAACCTACTAATCAGCCTGATGACGATGTTTGTGAGATATTGTAGACGACTTTGAAAAGCAATAAAAAAAATAAATTTTTTTGCCCCTGCCAAAAAGGTGGTGGGGGGTATGGTAATACTCTCCGTCTGTATTTCCGTCCATTCCGTCCCAAATTTTTGTCCGGAGAATAACTCGAAAAACATTGAGATATCAACTTGAAACTTTATAGACGGATAGAATTCATTGAAGAAGAATGCAGTTTATAAGAATAATAACTCTACCCTTAATAATTTTTATGAGTTATTGCCCTTTGTTATTTTACATGCATAATTTTGTCAGGAGTATTACTCAAAAAGTGTTTGAGATATCAACTTAAAACTTCATATGTTAATAGATCTAATTAAGGAGGAATGCAGGGCATAAGAATAACAACTCTGCATTTCATAATTGTTGAGTTATTGCCCGTTGTTATTTTACATGCATAATTTTGTCCTGAGCATTACTAAAAAAGTGTTTGAGATATCAACTTGAAACTTCATAGGTTGATAGATCTAATTAAGGAGGAATGCAGGGCATAAGAATGATAACTCTGCATTTCATAGTTTTTGAGTTATTGTCCGTTGTTATTTTTCATGCTTAATTTTTGTTCGAAAAATAATTTAAAAAGTATTTGAGATATCAACTTGAAACTTCATAGGTTGATTGATCTAATTGGGTAGGCGTGCTCTGCAAAAGAATAATGACTTAGGAAACACATTTGGCGGGGGATGGCCATGTCAACATGATTTATTACTAGCTTTACATTTTTCAGCTGTTGTGATGGCGCATACGGTGTTATCGATCTTATCGCATCAAATATCGATATGATTTCATAGATAAGATTTAAATGCTTTTTCAAACGCGTTTTTGATTACATCAGTGAAGAAGATAAACAGTATTCTTAGGATGTTCAAGTTACTGATTTAATGTAGTCATTTATGTGTACAGATAACAACAAAAATAGAGACAATATATTGCCTGTAGCTGTGTCAGTAATAAATGAAAACATGGTGATTCGTTTTAGTATTACACACAGTTGTATTCTCATAACGATATTGACGCTCCTAAACACATCATTCTTTAACAAAGATGAATAGTTTTATTTTTGCCAGTTACCCTTTGGTTTGGTAAGAATCAACTTTTGTTGGGATTAGAAGAATTTAGCTGTATATCTGTAAGAAGTTATTTCTGATTATACATTTATGACTTAAACACAAGTTAGTCCTTTGGACAAGTAAGAGCTTTCAAATTAATTAAAAATTTCTGCAAAAATGCTGGCTTCACTTTTTATATCCAGCCTTTTAATTTCCCATTCAAATGATCTTCATGTCCAAATGCAACCTAGCCTGGAAACTTGATGTGATTTTATGTATTTTTCTTACCTCTTAAGATACTGCAGACGACTCAATAATGTGCGGATGCCATAAGTATGATTTATTGCAAATTACAAACAATTATATGTTGTAGCCCGAGACACATTTCTTTGGTGAGAAGGAATATTTAACTTGAAATAAGCACGACTTTCAATATAAGGACTAATGCAGGTCTGTCTAGAAATCTATGCAAAAAATGCGAAAAAAAAAAAAAACAGTATTCAAACTATTCATGTGAGTTTAAGAACAGTGTTAATACGTAATGCCTAAACCATTTACTATGTTGCCAGCATTTACAAGCCCGTATATCATTACACTTTTTTAGAAAAAAATATTATTTACTTCATTAAATTCCCATGACTGCGAAAACATTTATTAAAACAAAATATAACAAAAATAAAAATAGAAAAAACAACTATTAAACATTTACACAAAAGAGTATAACATTATACTCAACGGCCTGTTTTTATTGTATTCCATAAAAAAATCGAAATTGAATGAGCTGCGGTCAAAGAGATAAAGCACCGGACTTCCGATCTGAAGGTAGCAGGTTTTAGTCTTTCCAGGGTTGAGTTTTCCAGTCGCTTTTCGTATTACACAATTTTGGCGCGAGAACTGGATTGAATACAGGAAATATTTATGGAGCATGGTTAAAAAGGTTGCAAAAAATCATTTAAAAATCGACATAAAAGCGCCAATGTACAATAAATATATTTACGTATATTTCTTCTAAAATGATTATTGTAATGCTTGGTTTTAATTAAAAACAAAGTGTTTTCTTAAGGGCTCCATGCATAGTACTCTATCTTGCAAAAAGTAAAAACAGGCTGTAAAAGTCCAATAGAAGACTACTAAAAAATGTCTGTTACTCATGATAGCAAAACTGACAGCATCTAACATGCATCCTTTTCGGTACTTAAGACTATTGATAGCAAAGATTTGAATCCTTTGTGAAATCTGGAAACATGAATGGTTTTCTGTTTGCAATTAATCATCTGTGAAATTTTTCAAGCAAGCTTTGTTTCATTTAAAATTCAGCAATCAATTATTTTGGAACAGGGTAAATGCCGTAGGATGCATTTTATCTTAAATAACTTGATAACATCATCTTTTACAGTTCGTGCAAAAGTTTATTTAATTGATAACCAAATTAAATGTTCAAATGGGCATAAATAGTCATCGCTATTTGTCTGAAAGATAGTCATCTTCCTATATTTCAAACATTGTATAGAGCTGTTTTTACCACGGTAGTGAAACTACTGAAATAACAAAGGCAATAGTAAAGTGTTTCAGAATACAATTTTGTCCAACGCGACTCAACGAAAGAGGAAGTAGTTGAGAGTACTTCATAAGGATGAGGTCAGCAACTTATCATATCTTCAGATAACTGTATTAATAGCATTAAATGACTTTGAAGAGATAAATACCAACAAAAATGAGATTTTAGTGACCTTAAACGTCTGATTACATCTGGGCAATCTAGAATTTAGGCTCACCATTCAAATAATAGGGAAACCTTTTTTTGCAGTGACATTGCGCAAAGTCCCTTTTGCAATTACTTGCGTTATAATCGAGAAAACGAAGAAAATGTTGTGACGGATGAAAGTAAAAGACGCTCGCTTTTTATCTCTGATCTGAATTCGTATATGTGACATATACCGTATCTCCCGTCATTTTACGCTATGATTAGGTATAGCAATTTTAAGTATACATATATGAAAGTATCTTCATTTCTTGGAGTTTCCACTTCTTTCCACAGACCATCGATTATCTGTCGATTGTGTGAGCAATAGAATAGATTATAGTTATCTGACAGTGTGATCTTTCTTTTATAAACTTCAATCTTTCTTAGAAATTTTGTACGAGTTATATACCTGCATTTTGAAAATAAATGAATATTTTGATAATTAGAATCCATTTTTATTCATAAAACATCATGTTTCCCTTTAAAAACTCATTGTTATGAATCTTTTGACAGTTTATGCATACCTTACTGCATTACATTAATTATTCGTAGGTTTATGTAGGTTTTCATTTTTCGTATTCATTTATGAAAACTTACTAACAAAGACTAAATAAGTTTATCTTAAGAAAATACCAGGAAACTCAACATCAAGCAGAACCTATGATAGGCTTCTAAATATAAAGTATTTGATTTTGCTTTCTTAGAATACAGGAGTGTTTCCGTATTCTAACTGAACCAGGAAGTTCGTCAGTTGATCTTAAGCTTATGTTGTTTACGTCTAAGCTTTTGCCATTTTTATGCTCGCGAAGGGATGCATATAGTAATCGCACTGTCTGTCCGTCCGTCCGTCTGTCTGTCCAGTAAAATCTTGTCCTTGCTACATCTCCAAAACCGCTTGAGGGATTTCATCTAGTGTCCCGCTGTTTATCCATTTCACCATTTTATAGATGGTCAGCAAGTGAAAATTTGGCGTCAACCATTGCAAATTTGTGCCGAATTATTTTCAAATCAAGCCAACAAACTGTAAGAAAAAGATTTTTTCCTATAAAGATGTATAAGGAAAATTACACCCGTCACTAGCAGCCATATTTTTGCACGGATCACGACACAATTTTACAATTTTCATAGTTGGTCACAGCTAGATGGATATGAAAATGGTCAGAATAATGAACAGGTATTACATCTGTGATTTCTGATTCATCGAAGTCTTTATTCACAAAAACACGATCAATTAAACCTCCTTTCCTGTGTGTTGGTAACTTCTAAGTATTCGGTAAACAGGAAGTAGATGAGCAAGGAGCATATACACGTAATCGCTTTATACCATATGAGAATATAGGATAAAGCAATATGCAAAATATCAGGCTGCTGCATCTTATAGTTGCTGAAAAAACTGTGACGGAAATTGTGAATGTATGTCAACTATGTGTAAAAATCTAAGTATTCGGTAAACAGGAAGTAGATGTGCAAGGAGCATAAACTCGCTTAACACCATATGGGACTATAGGATAAAGCAATATGCAAAATATCAGGCGGCTGCATGCTCTAGTTGCTTAGAAAACTGCGACGGAAAATAAAGATGTCGTTTGGTTGATGTAATGCACCTATATAGTGACAAAATCTAAAAATATTCGGTAAACAGGAAGTAGATAAGCAAGGAGCATAAAATTGTTTTACACCATATGGGACTATAGGGTATAGCAATATGTGAAATATCAGGCTTCTGCATGTTATAGTTGCTGAGAAAACTGCAACGGAAATTTGTTACGGACGGACGGATGGACGGACGGACAGACGGACACACACACGGACAAGGGTAAAACAGTATACCCCCCACTTCTTCGAAGCGGGGGTATAACTAGAAAAGCTCCACATCATTGTGTAAGTAATTGATACGTTAAAATACAGATGAAAGAATGCTTTAAATACTTACAAATATTAAAAATCATTTATGATTGTTCTATTTTACATAGAAATGACAAAGTGCTATTAAGTGAACAAATATTTGGCATGCAAATATTCAAAGAATAGAAGAGTGATATTTCATAATCTTGTTAAAATCTGAAGTTACTAAGATATTTCTACAGATATTTCATATTTCAACTGAGAAATTGCAGTGTATAGCACACCTTAACTTATTTAATTTTAAAAAAGGTAAAGAAGTTAAGATTACTTTTGCAAAATCAAAAAGGATGCTAAAACATCCACCTCGCATATAATTTTATCAAGTCATTGTGCACATTAAGTTTTACGTCACGCCTTTCTGACTACGGAAGCAAAACATCTTTATGAGACAGCTCACGAGGAAATGCCATTTATTCTCCAGTACGACACCATGCAAGTAAAAAGAGAGCTGTTTGTCTCCTAAATCAATAATATACGATGAACAACAAGTCATATTGCAGAAAATATTAACGCTCATTTGAAGCGGCGATGAAAACTGCGATTTTAAGTGGGAAAAACATTAACAGCTTGAAACAGATACGACTTAATCCATTACACATTTAAAGCACCTGTCTGTTAAGTTCACACTAAAGCAAAATTCTTCTGACATTTGTCAAATTCATAACAGAATTTTATCCGTACATATTGCGTCAAAATCTGATGTGTTGGGAAAATATGTTTTGAAAATGTTTACAAGTTTTTGAAAACTTCACAGGGATTCCAGTCTCGATGAAGCATTTATGTTCAATAACATACGAACTGTTCGGCATGTTCGAAACTAGACAAATAATCTCTTTCTAGAAAATTGCGAACTAAATGCAAAACAAGTAACAAATTATTGTTAACATAAAGAATTAAATCATGATATTGCATCTGTGAAAATTGGTAACGCTGCATTTAATATTTGTTTTTTTTCTAGGCCTTTTCTCACACATACCCATCATAACCCGGGGCAGATGCCGACATTTCCACGGTGTTATGAGCTGATGTTAGGTTTACGTCGCGGCAGGTGCTACATAAAAAATTGCGTCTTGTGTTTTTAAAGAGTTTTAAAGTTTTTCTACTTATCTACTTCTCATACACAGTACTCTAAAAATGTCTGTCAAACTGTCTCATGACCTCTTGAACGTGCATTTCAAGCTCCTGCATTCCAGTCCCCTCTGAGTTCCTTCGTAAGTCCAGAAAACCTCGAAATCCATCAGCGCCATGTCGAGGGATATGTGCACTGTTCGTTCGAATCCGAGAAGATCTTTTTCTCATAGGGTTGATTGGGCACGAGGCGGAGCTCATGTTCGGGCCGCTTGCACCTCAATGCTCTCAGAACCTGAAAAAGTAATATAAGAACATACTTAAAACATTATCTTTGCTTCGATAATGAGAGCAAAATTAATTATAATAAAGATATATAAGGGAAAATAAAAAGCAAAATAGTCTACCTTTGAATAAGAGCTGGTATCCACGTACTGCATGCACAAACAACATCCCTCTCCGGTCCATGAAATTGCTCTAGCCTTCTTATAGTAAGTGTTGTCCACGAACTTTACGGACATACCTTGTATTTCTATTTTTATGCATTTAGTGAATTCTGCAAAGAACTGACAAAGATTTTTTGTTATCAGACGGAAGTGAGATCGATGTGTTTCTGGGAAGACTGAGCCTATGACGATTTTGCCAAGTTTAAATACATTCATTCATTTATAATTGTTTTTCATTCATTCATTAAAAAAGAAACAGAAATGAAAACATTTTGTTTGTGGGGGGCTGGTGGTGGTAAGGTTGGCAAGTACCTTTGCATCCTCAAAAAAATAAAACAGAAAGAAAAATTAAGAAAACGCAATGATTTTTTTGGAGGCGCGGGAGTTGGGGGTAACCGGAGAGTCGTTGAGGGTCCGTGCGGGAGGTGGGAAGTATCTATCCATACGATGAATAGTTATGTTCTAGACCTTGTGCTTTGCCATAAGAAGTTTTTTTTCCTATATATAACTTTTAGCAAAACAAAATACCCCTGGGGTTGGGCTCATTTTGACCCAAGGGACATAATATATACAAGCTTGGAAGAGGTTCACGGAAGGTTACCTCCTATCAAATTACAAAAAAGACTGTGTCAAGAGATTTGAGAGAAATTTTTTTTAAAGTTGTTCCTATATAATTATGTAAAATCAAATGACTCCAGGGCAATTTTCAATCTTGATCCTGGGGTCATAATTTGAACCAATTTGATAGATGTCCAGTTGAAAATGCTATACACCAAATATCTAACCTCTAAGCTTATGGTTTATGAGTAATCAGCTTCAATAAGTTTTTGTTCTCAACACAGCCGTCGATGGTGGCTGTGTGATCGCAATAGCTCGACATTTTTCTTCGGAAACAGACGATTTAATAAAAAACAAAGGCAACAAAATAACTAACGTTATTTTATGTGCATGTTAGCTTACCCTTGCACCATACCGAAGGAATATTTAAAAACATGACTTGTTTTTTTATCATGACAAACGCAACATTCTGTTTAGTAGGTTTAACAATTATACACGAGTATAGTAGCAGTATTAATTTATAAACCTTATGAAGCACTAGAACGGAAATCAAGAAATGATTATCACAAACAATATCTTCTTTCATTATTAACTAAACATATCTCAACTGTTTTGATGGCAGATACGGTTCAAATGATTTGATCGCATCAAATATCAACATAATTTCATAAATAAGATTGTTTTCGTCAATCTAGACTCTGGTTACATAAACGAAGAAGTTCAAATAACTGACCTTTAGATATAATGTCATTTATGTGCACGAATAAAAATCACTTAGACATGATCACTTATCTTGCTTGTAGCAGTGTCAGCAATATATTGAAAAACATTGTGTAATTTTTTTCCTAGTATTAATCACAAGTCCTAAAAAGAAAGCTGATGACGTATACAAAACATCATGTAATTCTTTAACCGGAATGAACTATTTTGCTTTTTTCAATAATTTCTTTTACGATTTTAAATCTATGATGGAAACACATGTAAGTCTTTTGGGCGAAAAAGAGCTGTCGAATAAATTAAGAGTGTCTGCAGCAGAAATCTGAAATCATTTCTTGATGTATTAATTAATATTTCGTGGCTTATAATGTATTTTTTGTTTATAACATTCTGTCTGATAAATGCTGTCTGCACACTTTATATTCAGCCGTTTGATTGAGCAGTCAAATGAAGTCACATTGCAACTTAGCCTGAAAATTTGATATTTTTTTCAGCCGTTTGATTGCTTATCTTGCTTGTAGCAGTGTCAGCAATATATTGAAAAACATTGTGTTTTTTTCCCTAGTATTAATCACAAGTCCTAAAAAGAAAGCTGATGACGCATACAAAACATCATGTAATTCTTTAACCGGGATGAACTATTTTGCTTTTTATCAATAATTTCTTTTACGATTTTAAATCTATGATGGAAACACATGTAAGTCTTTTGGGCGAAAAAGAGCTGTCGAATAAATTAAGAGTGTCTGCAGCAGAAATCTGAAATCATTTCTTAATGTATTAATTATTAATATTTGGTGGCTTATAATATATTTTTGGTTTATAACATTCTGTCTGATAAATGCTGTCTGCACACTTTATATTCAGCTGTTTGAATGAGCAGTCAAATGAAGTCATATTGCAACCTAGCCTGAAAATTTGATATTTTTATGCATTTTCCTAACCTCTGAGGATATTGCAGACGACTCAGTAATATACGCATGCCCTAAGTATGATGTATCGCAAATAACAAGTATTTATGTGTTGTTGCCAGAGACAAAAGTCTTCTTTGAGAAGAAATAATGCAGCTGAAAATAATGACAAATTACTTTAGAGAGAAACAGGAAATTTAAGTTCTAATGTAGGTCTGATTAGAAATCCATGTCAAAACATTATTTAAAAAGTGCTAAACAATCTTTATTTTTCTTTCAGACTATCCACATGTCAGCCTGCAAATTATGCTGTGTAATAACTAAACCACTTACATATATTGCAAGCATTTAATAACACTGGTTTAGTGTAGCCACTTTACAAGCCCGTGTATCACTTAAATAAATTATATTTTGAAATTTCTATCCACATCAATGAGTTTACTTTTAGCGATATCATTTATTCATTTTTTTGCTGTAAAACGTTTATACCTAAGAATATTCCATAATACTTAAAGGTCTGTTTTATTTGTGATATTCAGCCAAAACAAAAAGGAAAGAGCGAAGACGAAGTGGTTAATTCCAGAGGAAGCTCGTTCGAAATATACTTGGTTAGTGATTGCTATTCGTTCACACTAATGGCATTACATTAATTCAGTTATTTGAATATCCTAGGAATACTGTTTAACTTTTTAGTTCATGTTATCAGAAAAGTGTTTGAAAATGAATAAAAGCCTTGTCTGTGAAATCATATCGATATGTGATGCCATAAGATTAATAAGACCGTATGCACATCAGAACAGTTGAAATATGTATAATTAATAATATTATAAGATTGTTTTCCAGTGATCCATAAGGTTAATGAAATATTAGTGTTACTTATCTCGTGTATAATACTTGAAAAGTATATATGTTAAACCAAATCAGTACATCATGTTTGTCATGATAAGAAATCAAATACAAGTTTGTCGTGTTTTAAAGTTGCTTTACTTTTGGTGCACAGGTAAACTTACATAAAGTAAAAGTAACTGTAATTACTTTAATGCATTAGTTTGTATTTAAATACCGAAAGCAGCATCTTTGCACCACCAGTCATGACGTCCATGGCATTAAACTTTATATTCTTGCAAATTTTAAAATTGGAACTTCTTAACCCATCTTGCATACATTCATTTATTGTTGTCCGCTTTACCCTAGGGTGTTGAAAATGTTAAAGAAAGATCGCAGTTTTCTCTGACTTAAGATGATAAAAAAAATCTTCTCACGGCTTAATTACCGGCTTAAGAATCTGCAAGGATAATCTGGATGAATTTTGGAAACTTGTAACACATTATGAAGCAAAAAAAATCAAATAGAGAAGGCATTGAGTAGCTCTAATGTACCTCTGTTAGCATGTTATAGAAAGATTGGGATTATTAAATTGTATTCATGGATGGACATAGTTCAATATTCTAGACAAAAACATTGTAAGTTAGTGAGCGTTTTTAAAACCTGGAAAAAATCGTCACATGGCTCAGTCTTCCTAAAAACATATCGACCTTTCTTCGACTGAGGACAAGAAGATCTAAAGGAAATAAATCATTTTTGACGACTTCAGAACGCGAAATGCTTGAAGATATAAATGTGTTTAAGCGTCATTGAAAGAAACTCTGACGCATTTCAGAGATTTAGAAACATGTCAAGAAAGAGAAGATTATTTGTCTTGTACAGAACATGCCGAACAGTTTAAATGGTATTTAATATAGCATGCTACGTGAAGACTGCGTAGTGTTTGGAAACGTATAAGCATGTTGTAATGCTTAAAACATATTTTCCCAACATGAAATCAAACTTTGACGCAGTATGTTCGGATACATATCCATTAAGAGACTCTCAAACTTGTTTTAGTGTGAACCTAACAGACTTGGTGCTTAAATGTACAACTGGCGGCCGTATCAATATCAAGCTATTATGTTTTCCCACTTAAAATCGAAGTTGTCATCGCCGTTTTAGATGTGCTTTAATGTTTTCTGTAATGTGACGGGTTTTTCATCGAACTTTATTGATTTGAGAGAAAAAAAGCTCTTTGTCGCACATGAAAACAATTCTCGTAAGCTCTTCTACAGACACGTTCAGCTTCCGTAGTCAGGGGGGCATGTCGTTTAACTTTTTATGCACATTGAATTGATAAAATAAAGTTGATGTGGGTGTTTTAACCACTCTGTTGAGTTGCAAAAATAATCTTAACTTCTTTACATTTTTCATAATTTAATTAGTAGTAATATACATTTGCATGCACATTAGAAATTCTAGATTATACTAGTATGCAAAAATGTCTTCATAACTTCACTGTTTTTACAATGTTACGAAATATTTCTTTTTTTCTAATCTGCACGTCAAATAATTGTTCACTTAATAGCACGTAGACATTTCTAAGTAAATAAAACAAACGGAATTGTTTTTTATAGTTATTATTTAAATCATTCTTTCATCTTTATGTAAAGATATAAATTACTTACACAAGAATGTCAAAAATTTCTTATTTTGATCTCACAAATGACACTAGGGCATTTATGAACTTTGCTTATAACCCGTTAGCATACCCATTGAAATCAACTGATTAAAACATTGCAATCTGGTATTATGGAAGGTCGTAATATTGTTTTTATCTAACACTTCAGCATAAGGTCGCAGATGACAGGAACTTTTGAATTATTAAAACAGATCTCTCATAGACGATTATAAATAACTTCATAGCCCACTCACACGTCAAAACAGAAAGCGGTAGTTTCCGGACGGAAATAAATCAGTTGAATAATAAAACCAAAATATTTTAGAAGTTATAATATGGAACAAGATTACCCTATCTCTTGGTCTTTTTTTCATGTAACAACCAGAGGCCTTCTCACGCATGCACTCTAAGCTAGAAATGAAGTTAACCATCAGCTTCAGACATGATTTGTGTGAAATTAGACTGTAACAACCAGAGGCCTTCTCACGCATGCACTCTAAGCTAGAAATGAAGTTAACCATCAGCTTCAGACATGATTTGTTTGAACTTTGACTGTTTGCTGCTGGTGTTTACCTCACCTTAACCGAGAGACTCAATGAGCTACACGGATCGCCTAACCCCTACACCGAGAGACTCGTTGAACTACAAGGATCGCCTAATGTCCGTTCATTAGCAATTGCATTCAAATGATATCTCCTCTGAAACCATTGGGCATCATTCAACGTATTTTACCAGAATGTGACTTGTTTCAGATTTGTGATTTTTATTTAGTTCCATGCAGTACTCTGGTTGTTATGGCAACCAAATGAAAAAAAAAAAGCTCTTCTCCTCACTAACCCATCTGACCAGTTTGAAAATAATTTTAATAAAAATGTTCCCTAGCGAACCCTCTTAATAAATTGTGAAGTTTTTGTCGTTCCGTAAAAAAAAACATTATTTTTCATTATATGTCTGTAGAAGAAAATTTTAAAATCTTCCCCTTAGAAACTGTTGGCTTGGTTTAGAAATGATCTGGCACAAATATCCCTTTGGAGACCCTTAAAGGTCAATAGACAAGCATATAACAACTTAAAATCATCAAAATAATCAAAATGTACTGATTGTGGTTTAATTAGAGAATTGTGAAAATATTGTCTTTTATAACAAAAACAAAAAACGTGCTTTTGATGATTGGCTGTTTCCATCCGCTATTTTTGGCTGTGAAGTAGATTTACTCGCTCAGTTCGAGGAAGTAATGCAGAAATGCACTGCTAATAACGTATTCGTATTCAAATGCAAAAATAACAATAAACCACAAGCGCAAAAACACGATGAAAGCACACATAAAAATTTACATGTAATTTATTGTAACTTTCGAAAAATAATGCAGTTACTACTCGAATTTTATAAGTAAATTCAACTTGTGTGTTGGTAGAACTGGATGAAATTTTGCCTAAGTAGTGAATGTGATTAATAATTTTTCTCAAAATTTCAGTTTAAAATATCAATTATGCAATATCTTCTCAACAATTTGTGTTACACTTACCCATATTACGTCATGAACAATACCTTTGTCATGTAAGTGTAGTAAAAATGTATTTATTTCAGGTGTTAAGATTGGCATGGAAATTCACAAGATTTTCACGTTTGGATATTATTTGGAGAATACTCAAATGACATGAACATTAAAAAGGAATTTGTGTCTTCTAATAAATCAACATCCAATGAAATGTCACGGATCCATAATTATATCACATACTATGGACTCAATGCAAATTAACATACCCACAGGGTCCCTTATATATTCTGCACTGCTGTCAAAACAAAGCAATCAACAATTCTTATAATCCAAACATTGTTAAAGTTGAAATTCGAGACAATTAGCAAAATTCTATAGATGGTGATCGTACTAATTGACTGAAACTATTGATCTGTCACACTAGTGAAAACGTCACGTAATAGTTGTTTCTAATTAGCATCTCTCAGGAAGTTTTATTTAAAAACTTTCACCAGGGCCTTTTTAGGTCCTGCTTTCATGCAGTTAAATACATTTTATTTTTTCATTTATGATTAAAATTAAAATCATTTGAATTGTAAATGTGAGAAGCCAAATATTAAAATAAGATGTTTTGCTTGCTTATTAGTGTCTTGAGCTTTAGAACCTTTTCTATTACACTATTTTTATTATTATTATTATTATTACACTATTTGTTTGTTTGTTTAGTTTTTCACCAATTCAAAAATTCTAGGGCTTTATAAGCTAAAAAATACATACATTAAAAGCACCATTGTCAAAACTTTCTTACTGTGAATCTAAGTAGAAATCTAACACAGACAAATAAACATCATATCACTGTAAAGAGAATTTTGAGAAGAAAAATCTACTGATTCGAGTTAGCTAGTCTGGCAAAAACTGAATGAAATAAAAGAGCGCTTGTAAAAAATCTTTTTAGACCAGTTACTCGGGAAAAAATATATGGACATTTTCACTGCTGTATCTTTTAATACTATAAACCTTGATGAAATATATACATTTTACTTATGTTCAAACTTATCAAATTGGCCTCCAAATTCCATCAACATTTCAAACTATTGATATAAATAATTTATCAATGTAAATTCATGATGTAAGTATAGCTTGTCGAATATTGTTATTTTACCATTTTCAGTATTCATTTAACACAAATTATCATTATTTCAAGGTTTTACTTACAGTCCAGTTAGCTGTGTCAAGTGACAAGGGATACAAAATAAGCAAAATTAATCGCAAATTAAAACAAAATATGATTATTTTAAAAAATATTATTACCAAAACAAAATGGGTGTGTCGTACTTCAGAGACGTTCAATATTAAATAATATAAGATGGGCTTTAAAAAAGATGTTTGTTAAAGGAATTTCTTCAGGAAAGTATTCTGAGAATTGGTGAAATCATTTTCGGTTTCTACGTATTTTTGTCACTTATTCATGTCTCGTATTTTGTTCAGGTTTGTATAAGGTTCCTGCCTTTAAATTATCGTTATTAAAGGTTTCACCAGACAATGTTATAGAGAAATCAATGGTTACATTATGAAACTAGAAGGGCTGGAAACCAAATAAAACATTAGAAGGAATCATAATCTATCAATGAAAGATCTACACCCCTGTCTGTCTTAAATAATTGCTATGTATCGTATTAAGCAGGGACGATGCACTGAAGTAAATTGTATTGTAATTTTAGCTTTTGAATAACGCAATCTTATTCCATCTTTACAAGATTAAATGTCTGAAGATATTGCAAGTAAATGTGACAATTTTTCTACGTTGTGAAAATCAAATGTATTTTTATTTTTTTTTTCGTTTTCATCTCATAAAAAATCATATCAAAACCGACATATTTGTTAAATAAAATGTTACACAAATCAGAAATATCAAACAGAGTTTAAAAGTCATATATTTTGAACCTTTGAGAATGGCACGACTGTAAAAATGCATCATTTAAGTACCAATCATTAAACAAAGTTTTTTCTGTAACTACAGGATATATTATGTTTTTATCATCATAAAGATTCCTTTTGATCATATGTTAGTGTAAAAATAGCAGATGTGTAGACTAAATAACAGCGTTAGATCAGTCGATGAACTTCTCGATAAAGTTAGGATCCGGAAACACTGCCGTGTTCTTATAAAGCATAAATGAATAATTTATATTTAGAATTCTATAATTGGTTCTAATATATTTTGAGTCTCTCGGTATTTTCTTAGGATAAACATATTTAGGCTTGTTTGTTAGTTTTCATAAATTTATAATAATAAAGAAAGCCCATATAAAACAACAAATAATTAATGTTATATTGCAAGGTCTGCACATAAAGGTTTATATTAAGGTGTTTTAAACGCAAAACGTGACATTTTAAGGATTACAGACCAAAATAAAAATTCGAAGTAAAGACAGCAAGATCACAGTGTCAGACCACAAAATCTGTATTTTATACATGTAAACTCAAAATTGCTACGCAAAAAAGGCGAAAAAAAGGAGATATTGATGTATAAAATTCATATATAACAATTTAGATCAAAGAAACAAAGCGAGCAACTTCTTAGCATAATGTTCTTCTTCTTTCGATAATGTTGTAAATGCAAATTATTCTAAAAGGAATTTTGCGCATTGTCACTACAAAAAGACGATTGGTCTATTACTTTTTTTGTGAACATTAATTCTAGATTGCCCACAATGGTTGATATAATCAGACATTAAAGGTTACTATAAGCTCATTGTTATCTGTATTAATCTCTTTCAACTCATCAAATGATGTTAATACACAGTAGGTTGCTGACTTCATCTAACGGAAGCGTCGACAAGGTCTTCCTTTATCGTCGGGTCGCATAGTGTAAATTGTATCCTTGTTATTTCAACCATTTAAGTACTTTGGCCAACAATCAGCTTCTGTACAATCTTGTAGATATGAAAAGAAGACGAACCTTCAGACAGCAGCGATGACTTTTTAAGGCTTCTGAATATTGTTTGCCCTATCTAAATAGAAGCTTTATCACGACCTGTTAAATGTTTATGCTTCCAATACGTTTGGCGATAACAGGCATCCAACATTATCATTTTTTGTCCAAAATAACCGATTGATGAATTTTAGAGAAATAAAGTTGGCTAAAATTTTGTCATAAATGAAAAATTGCCTGCAGTAATCCATTCCTGAATATGTTATTACATCAGTGAGTTCACTCATTTGTTTTTTTAACTATAAAACATTGATACATAAGAATATTCAACTTTACTCGAAGGCCTCTTTTTGTTATATTCAGTCTAAACAAAACTAGAGGAGCAGTGGTGAAGTGGTTAGATCTGGAGGAAGCTAGTTCGAAATCTACTAGGATTGAAATTCTCCAGTAGCTTTTTTGTATTCCATACTTCTAGCTCGAGAATAGGTTTCAGCCCAGTGAAGCTTTTAGTGAGCGGCTTAATGCAAGTTGCTAGAATTGGTTTACAAAAGTATGCAAAATTTTTAGCGAAAAGTTAAAAAATACGATGCCTTAAAAAGGTAGTGAAGATTAAATCGCTACTGAAAGACGTCTTTATTCATGATAGCAAAACTTTGGCAGCATATTACATGCATCCTTCGTGAAATCTGAAAGCATGAACGGATTCCTTCGTGCAATTCATCATCTTAGACACATTTTTTTTGCAAGCTGTTTTCATCTATAATTCAACAATCGATTATGTTGAACAAAAGAAGATAACCTTAGATGCAGTTTATCGCCAAATGACACGGAGACATAAAATTTCACAGTTAATAATCTTGACATTTGCAAAAGCTTGTCTAGCGCTGTATAGGTTAATAATGCACCAACATAATATTCAGAGGCATTGAATAAGTATCGATTTTGTCTGACGGATCGTCGTCTTCTTGTAGTTTGTATTCTGAACTGATTACATAATGAACATTGAAAAATGCCAACATGCAAAAGACAGATCAAAACAAAATAAATTACAATTTGAGTTATCACGTTTGTTAAGAGATCAATTATATTTAGTGGTCATTTGTATTAGTAGACAATTATTTCTCGATTCTGTAATGCTGGGGTAGGGGAGTGGCAGTATTTCCCGACAAGTCTATGAATTATCTTTAAAAAACTTATTTACTTTGCATTTTTTATTGAATTCAGCATTTTTATTAACTATTGTAGTTGGTTCACAAAATTTGTCGTTAGGCAGCAAATAATCAACAAGAAATGGGTATTATTAAGTGAGAAACACTTTATGTTTCTTATGAATTGTAGAAGAGAATTTTTTAAAACAAATGCATTCGTCTTCAGATACGCTATTCTTAAAGACGTTTGCCTTTTGAAAGCTGACAAAACGTAAAAAAAATGTACTATAATTTTATAATTATAGTATCGAACAGGCAATTCAGAAAAAAAGCGAAACAACGCACCCAATTCTGCCTAGGAAAAGTTTAGAATTACACTAAATAATTACATTCATTTACAAAAAAGGCATTTTTTTCATAATTGAATATAAAAATATAATATATACTACAAATGACACGAGCAACTTGGCTGAACGGAATAAACAACGATATGATAATTGATGAACAAAGAGTGTTATTTTTGACACATGGCTAGCTCGCTCAATCAAATAAACAGAAGAAACTGAACAAAGGGTGGCCAAGACTGATTAGAACATTGACAGTGCATTTGACAACTTTTATTCTACAAAAAATGAATTTGCGCGAAATTACATACGCGCGAAATAGTGATTTTGGCGTTTGCGCGAACTTTCGTGCCAGCGAAATTAAATGATACCACAGTAGTACCTTTATCATGAAAGTACTAATTTACATTTATCAAAATATTACATAATATGCAAAGTTTGGGTTAATATCAGATATAATCTTATGACTTTGTAGGTTCTCTCCAGAATTAAGAACATTGCAAAAACAAGAAAAAAAAGAAAGAGAAGAAAGTTGTTAATCAGAATAAACTACAACATGCTGTTGTCTTGGTCAAGATACAAAAGTTGGCTGCGGTGTATCTTATTTCACTTCCTTCAATTATAGGATTCACTAAATCAGGTTAGCTTACAGGTAATTTTCACTTAAATAAGAATTCATACAACGGTCATTTCCAAGCTTGAATAAGGTTTGCTTTTTAATGACAGTTGAAAGGTATCTTTTCATTTCGTAATCTAAAAAAAAACAGATTAGAAAAAAAGAAAGAAAGAAACAAAGAAAGAAAGAAAATAAACTGTGGCAGTCTAGTTTTAATCAAAACCATGCCCGTTAGATATAAAGTGTTCTTACTAAGAAATCAAATTAAAGTTATGTGTACATGTGTATACGAAGACCAAATCTATTCTGCTTTAGGATCAGCACATCAAAATAATTCTGTAATTCTGCTAAGAAAACTGAAAATCATATACTGCTAGCTTCCCACAGGTATTATTAAATCTTTGAGTGGGTTGTCTGATGATGCATTTACCTTAAAGCGAAGCAATTTAAATAATTGTCACCTTTGAGATATTAACAAGTGTAAATTTCTTCTCTTATTAAACACATGCGTTCAAGGATATTGAATACGACTAAGTGGGCATAACCCAAAAACTTGTTTTTTTTCTGTATCGATATGGTGGATTGATAAAAATTCTTATGTGTCTTTTGGAACTATTCAAGTTGCTACAAAGCTCCTCTGGGGGCGGGGTGGGGGCATTGCTTTGTTCGCTGGGTGGGACACGTGTTTCAGATAGATTTATATAAGAACTGAAATCATAAGACCCAGAGTTCAGACATTTCTTATTTACTTTATAAACCGTCTTTTCCATTTTCAAATAACCTAGATAGTCTAAATTCTTAATGTTACATTTTCTCATGGTCCTCTACAAAGATTGCTCAGATAATGGCCATTTAGCCGTTACATTCTTGTTTCAAGATAAGTAGATAATTCATGTTTTCTCTACAGTATTAGTCAGATAAAAATATGTCACTGGTTACAGTAACATACATCTCTGTAGAAAACCCCATATAATACATTCATAGTCCTTTTACAAGAATATTTTGACAATACAATAGTTACTTGAAATTATCATATATGGCTCACTATATTGTTAAAGGAAGACACATTAACTTGATCAGTAGAATAGTTCCATATTGACGTCATGATAAAATAAATTAACAATATCTTACTCTAACGCATTCTCCATCGAATCTTAAACATTAATGGACTCCTGCATGCATTTCTTAATTTGCTGCATACCTTTATTTCTTGACAAGCTTTTGATTTGTTTATTAGTCGGATCGACAAAGTCGTCAAGAACATGCCGTGTTTTATCGCATTTAACATGGAAACGGAATAAATCTTTTTTTATTAGATATATTTAGATATATTTAGAGTACAACTTTATAGGTCGTGGAAATGAAAATGTATCAAAATCAGATAGAGAACAAAGTTTTGGAAATAGTGTATACCACAGTGTCAACGTCTGCATTTAAACTGGTAAGGACGTCATACAAAGTGCGAGATGCTGATGAATCTTGTACTGATAGCACGGCTTGCATTGCCTGAACAGTAATCTGAAAGATCCAAGAATAAAGAAAAGAGCCGTCATCATGGTGTGATTATTTCTTCTGATCCAAATAGACAAGGTGATATCATACACGTTCATTAATTGCAAAAGCTTGATCTGCAGTTGTATGACGATAAAAAATATTTACAATGGCATTAATTAGTTAGTAATTTAAAATGAGTGCCGAATTGTCTTGAAGTAACTTTCAAATCTGTAAAATTTTACCACTGATTGTCCATCATTCATGAATAAATTTACTAACACAAACCAACAAAACAACAACAATAACAACACAACAAAAAAGAAATAAAAGAAAACGTTTGTATTCCGTTGTTGTTTGACTCCGAAAATATATCATTGAATTTAACAGTCTGGGAAAATGTAATTATAAACTCGCTTAGCAAATAAAGATAACACTTTCACGGGCAGAATTATCCAACCAATCATGCAAAATGGAATAAACAGAAGTGTAATGAAATCGTAGAAACATCAGCTTGAAATTAATTTAAACATATATTTGCATCAATTTCTGTAAAAAATGATTTAAAAAATGTCTATGGCTCAGGTCAGGTTAAACAATTAGTTAATAAATTGTTGGATATTAATCCTATGAATATTAACAGGACATCAGATTGTATTTTCCTAGTAAATATCAATTAAAGTCCATTAGGCCATGTATCAACTGCATTTAGCATCTATATCAGGAGTTAAAGACGAGATTTCGCAGGGAAAAAGTTATTCGGCTAGCCAGCATAAATAAAATTAATTATTACAGCGGGCATTTGTTCGGGATTCAATAAGGAAATTATGTTGTGGCAGAATCGGACAAGTTTATCAGTTTAGATAATGTGTCCAATAGCGATGAATAAGATATAACATCATTAAATTTAAAGAGATACTTTGTAAGAAATTCTTGATGAAATCATGCATGTTGTTATAGATACACAAGTTGTTAAGTGTACTCTGATATAACATTTTATTAATATATTTAACATATTCATATTATCTGTGTACACAAGGTAAACAGGATATTTTTACCCGTTCTCACCTGCTGACATAGGCCAGTTGTTGTGAAAGGGGATAAGAAATTCAAATATAGATTGAAAGTTGTTGCTTAAATTTGTTCTTATTTATTCATGGTGAGCTATTAGGATCGACCAATGTCCGTCGTCCGTCCGTCCCACACTTAGTTTGTTAACACTCTACTGGTCACATATTTGCCTCAACTGTCATGAAACTTAGTCAGGATGTTTGCCCTAGTGTTTACTCGGAGGAGTTCGAACACGGTTTATTTTGGATGAAAAACTAGGTCACAAGCTCCAAAAATAGAAAATCCTTGTTAACACTATAGAGGCTACCTTTTCAATCCAAATGTCCTGGAAATTTGTCAGAAAGGTTGCTTCAGTGCTTTCTAGCTCAGTTTTGAATATAGGTCATATTTGGTCAAATACTAGGTCATAGAGTCCAAAATTGGAAAAAAACTTGTTAACACACTTGAGGTAACATTTACCGTCCAAATAACCTGGAAATTTGTCAGAAAGGTTGTTCCAATACTTTCTAGGTCAAGTTTGAATATGGGTCATCTGGGGTTAAAAACTAGGTCACAGAGCCCAAAAAACGTTGTTAACACTCCAGATCACAGAGCCCAGATATGAAAAAAAAACCCTTATTAACACTCTAGAGGCAGTATTTTAAGTCCAAATATCTGCAAATTTGTCAGATAGGTTGCTTTGGTGATTTCTAGCTCAAGTTTGAATACGGGTCATCAAAGTTCAAAAAGCAAGGTCACAAAGCCCAAATATGGAAAAACCTTAATAACATGCTAGAATTAACATTTTCAGTCAAAATAGCCTGGAAATTTGTCAAAAAGTTTGATTCAAACATGGATGATCATCTGGGTCAAAATCTAGGTAACAGAGCCCAAATATGGAAAAAACTTTGTAAACATTTTGGAGGCTACATTTTCAGTCTAAATATCCTGGAAATTTGACAGATAGTCTGCTTTGATGACTTCTAGCTGTGGTTTGAATATGGGTCATCAAGATTCAAAAACTAGGTCACAGAGCCCAAATATGGAAAAACTTTCTTAACACTCTAGAGGCAGTATTTTAAGTCCAAATATCTGCAAATTTGTCAGATAGGTTGCTTCGATGATTTTTAGCTCAAATTCGAATATGGATCATCTTGGGTCAAAAAATAGGTCATACAGCCAAAATAAGGTAAAACCTGATTAACACTCTACAGGTTACTTTTTCAGTACAAATAACCTGGAAATTTCTAAGAAAGGTCGTTTCGATAATTTCTAGGTCAAGTTCGAATATGGGTCATCTGCGGTCAATTAACAATGTCCAAAACAATTTTTTTAAAAGCAGTCATACTCAGGTGGGCGATATAGGGCCATAATGGCCCTCTTGTTTTCGAGATATAGATATCCTCTGCTTCAATAAATTATTTAGCGAAATATAAAGGACAAGGTACAAATATAACTAATCGAAAATAGAAACATAGTGACTAGAAAATAGCGAAGTTGTTCTCATTGATTAAACAACAAAGCTCGAGATATTGCCTAGAAACTAATTACTTGAGCAAAATGAAATAAATTAAGTTCGGTATTTCTAGTCTATTAGACACAAATATAATTAAAATTTTTTGAAAAAAATGCAATCCGTTTTATTAAGATAAAAGATCTCAGTTTATCTTAGTTACAATGAAGCCTTATTATACTGATATGATTCAAAAGCCAGGCAAATGTACTAATAGGAAGTTGGCAGAAGCAGTACGCAGTAGCAGTTGGCAGTAGAAATTTAATCAAACGAGAAGTTGGCAGTAGCAGTAACAGCAGTAGCAGTAAGCAAAACGTGAAGTTGGCAGTAGCAGTAACAGCAGTCGCAGTAGGCAAAACGTAAAGTTGGCAGAAGCAGTAACATCAGTAGCAGTAAGCAAAACGTGAAGTTGGCAGTAGCAGTAACAGCAGTAGCAGAAGGCAAAACGTGAAGTTAGCAGTAGCAGTAACAGCAGTAGCAGTAGGCAAAACGTGAAATTTGCAGTAGCAGTAACAGCAGTAGCAGTAGGAAAGTCTGCGAGAGTGTTTGAAACAGTCACAGACCGGTGCAATCGACTGGGATGATCCCTACACTTTCTAGATTGGCACCACAATTCCTGAAAGTCTGCACGAATGTCAGAAACAGTAGCAGACCGTAACAATGGACTCTGGAGGGTCCCTTAACATCAAAAATAACATTTTCTTGATTTTGGCACAAAACATTCTGCGAGAGGGAACAGTTCCAGACCGGTAAAATTGACCCGGGAGGATCGCTAGACCTCAAAAAATTTATTTTCCTGATTTGCACCAACATTCCATGTGAGAGTTTCGGAAACAGTCGCAGACCAGTAAATTGACCCGAGATAATCCATAGACCTTAGAAATGGCAATTTCCCGATTGGCACCAAAATTCCCGAAAGTCTGCGAGAGTGTCAGTAACAGTCACAGACCGGTTAAATTGACTTAGGAGGATCCCTAGACATTAAAAATGTCATTTTCCTGATTGGCACAAAAATTCCTGAAAGTCTGCGAGAGTGTCAGAAACAGTCGCAGACCAGTCAAATCAACTTAGGAGGGTCACTAGACATCAGAAATGACATTTTATTCCGATTGGCATCAAAATTGATGAAAGTTTGCAAGATTGTCAAAAACAGTCGCAGACCTAGGTTATAGATTCGGGAGGGTCTGTTGATGGTAAAACATGTTTAATTTTCATTGAAACTTTCCAGACTTTTAAGACTTTCTTATTGCTACTGCTCGTACTGCTTCTGCCAACTTCACGTTTTGCCCACTGCTACTGCTGTTACTGCTTCTGCCAACTTCACGTTTTGCCTACTGCTGCTGCTGTTACTGCTACTGCCAGCTTCATGTTTTGTTTACTGCTACTGCTCGTACTGCAACTGCCAACTTCACGTTTTGTTTACTGCTACTGCTGTTACTGCTACTGCAAACCTCACGTTTTGCATACTGCTACTGCTGTTACTGCTACTGCCAACTTCACGTTTTATCTACTGCTACTGCTGTTACTGCTACTGCAAACTTCTCGTTTGATTAAATTTTTAAATTCTAAATTTTGGATCATCAAATCAGGAAACAGGTAACAATAACCTTTGATTTTGCAAATTCACTAAAACGAAGAAATTATGAGCTAAAATAAAGAATACAATGTATTTAGCCAAGCAACAAAAAATTCCCCGTCTTACATTTGAGTGTCTAATATTTGACGTTCAAGTGTGACCTTGACCATGAGCTAGTACAAGGACAACACAAGTTCAACATCAGTTCTGCATTTCCTTTTCATCAGGCAAACATTTAGGCTAAGTTTTAATAAAATCCTTCAAGTGGTATAGGATTTAAAAAGCGGACAAAAAATGTCTGACTTTCCAGTGTGACCTTGACCTTGAGCTGACACAACGGCAATATGGGTTATGCACATTGTCTTGTTGAGATGAACATTTGTGCGAAGTTAGAAGAAAATCCTTGGCTTATAATTCATTGTCAAATATTTGATCTTCAAGTGTGACCTTGACCTTGAGCTAGTACAAGGTAACATGGGCTCTGCTTTCCATCTCATAAGGTGAACATTTGAGCCAACTTTGAAGAAATCCTTCAAGGGGTATAAAATTTACAGAGCGTACACGAACATTATCTGACCTTCCAATGTGACCTTTACCTTGACCTGACACAAAGGCAGGCTCCTAACACAATCAGACAGCTCGCTACGGTATTGTTGTGGAAATTATTGTCTTAATATAACAGAAATTATATGCAATATAAAACGCAAGTAAAAAAGAATGAAGTATATAAAAGTTAAAGTAACTTATGATGATTTTCAACAACAGTTTAAGGATTATTTACTATGAGAAAATGTTACAAATTTTGCAATCAATAACAATATCTGTAAATCAATGTTTCTTTATAAGAACAGTCAGTAATAACGTTTTCAAACAACTAACTGATTGTGAAAGCTTAATTCGTGCCAGACATTTAATTTTGTAAAGATTCAATAAAGTTGCGTTATTCAAAAGTTAAAATTACAACACGACTAATTTCAGTGCATCGTCCATGCTTAATATGTACACGTCTTAAAGTTTGTTGCCGTATGAAATATGTTGTTTTTAGTGTTACATAATTACTGCTCACGCAAATAGTCAAAAGATATTTTAGGAAATTCAACTATGGTATGTGACACTAAAACCTGGAGAATCACTAAATAATACATTCTTCCCCCATTCAACGCTTATGCCTTAAGGTAAATATCATGCATAATCACATGCAACCTGACTTTAGAAAAAAGACTTCTTTAAATAAGTATTGTTTATTCTTTGAAATTTTATCATTTTTAAAACAACGCAGGGTTTTCCACATCGTACATTAACAAACCCGTCATAGTTACAAATATTTACATGTACGGTATTTAAGGAAAAACGGAGAGATAAAACTATTCTTACAACCGGTCTTGCGTGCTTCTACGAGCGGTTTGCGTGCAAAAAAATGGCCAAGTAGTAAGATACACGCACGTGGAACGTACTTTTTTCGTGGACGCAAACACGACGCAAAGCACGCAGCCCGAAAACTGGCCGGCCAGTTTTTCGCTACGACCTGTCTGCGACAATTAGAACGCCTGGAGCACGCTTGTAGCACGCAAGACAAAAGTACTGAGTAAGTGCGCTAGGCGTGCGTGTAACGCAGGAAAAGCATGCACAAATTCCAGGGTATTTTACCACGAAGACGTACTTACCACGCAAGAAACTCGTACGTTCAACTTGCTTTCAATGTACGTGTTAACAAAAAGGGGGGTGAGCGCACTTCCTCCGTGCGTTTATCTTACTTTCAAAGTTCAGGGAGAGTACTTCTACCGTACTTGTGAAGTGCGCCACACTAAGACGACACACGTGACCAGCACGATAAAAGTGGGTCACAAGTACTTGCTTTGCATCTTGCGCCTATATCAAAGCTGATACTAACAGTCTGCTCTCAGTTCAAAGTCGACTTCGGGTGATACGGGGAGCTACATGCTGAAGCACCTCAGCAAACACGTTTCTATCCATACGAATGAACCCAAAGTAGTCTCCAGCAGACTGTTGGTCAAGCTCCTGGAACAGCGTCTCATACTGGCCAAACAGAGGCCTTCTGGTCAGCCATGGCTTCACCCAATAACGCCTCCTTCTTCTTTGCCTCTCTTGCAGGCGATCCCGAGCAACCACTGCCAGCATTGCGTCATAATCTTCGGCCTCCTCTAGCATAAGCAGCTGTAGAAGTCGATGGCGCATCCTTCTTGGAAGTGCCATTTTTGAAGCCAAAATGTTGAATGATGAAGCGACTCGGTGTTCCATTTTATATCATTTTGACTATCCGTGCGTTCCATCAATCTGACGCACGAGTGTCGTGCTCAACACTTCCGTTCTTATTACGTTTTTCTTACTTTTCTCTTACTTCGTAAGTACGATTTCTGAAAACGTACGCTTCACTTGCAATACACGTACGCTTAACTCACTCACTGTGTGCGACACAAGTACAGATCGTACGTACTCCTTACTTCTTCCTACTTCCAAAAAGGCGTACAGACCACTTGCGGGCCCCACGTGTAGTGCACGACACACCTACTCATAAAGTACTTACTACGTACGTCCGCTGCGATTTAATTTTCATCCTGCGACAACGCCACGCCTGACAAGAACTCCGAGGACGCACGATCTCTAAGCACGCACGACGGGTTGTAAGAGAGCCATAAGATAATGTTAAGCTTTTGGGATAGAACCACTTAAGCTTTAAATATAAAACACTTAAGCTATAAATATAAAACACTTAAGCTTTAAATATAAAACACTTAAGCTATAAATATAAAACACTTAAGCTATAAATATAAAACACTTAAGCTTTAAATATAAAACACTTAAGCTATAAATATAAAACACTCAAGCTATAAATATAAAATACTTAAGCTATAAATATAAAACACTTAAGCTATAAATATAAAACACTTAAGCTTTAAATATAAAACACTTAAGCTTTAAATATAAAACACTTAAGAAGAATCTTTAACAACATTATAAGTTGAGAATCGAACACAAACGTATTCATTCTCTGAATATTTTGAAAGATGAGAACTGGCTGGTATTTCCAGATTCATTTCTCATCTAAAACGTTTATATTATATCACAGAATATTTGCTTCATACTCAATATACGGCTTCTGTCTCAGTTCTTGATTTCTGTAAATATCCACCAAATTGAATTAACCGTGCATTGAAACACAGAAAATCTAGCAATCCTTAAAATTGTCACTTAATAGATCCATATTCTTTTTACATAAAACATTCAAAAGTTCCTGTTACAAAATTGCATTTAAACGCCTTTTTTGACGGTCTTCTTCACAAGAATATTTAAAATTTTGCTCTCAATTACAGTTTATATCAAGTTACTGGTCCAAAAATGTGTTTTTTCATTTTGTTCTATTAGTCAACGACGAATGTCTTATTGTTCTGGATTGAGCCGGAGGCACATATCAATTAAACTAAAGGAAAGGAAATCCCCTTTCAGGTACTAACAACACTCTCTTGAGACAAAATGTGCATTCAGATCAGACTTATTTGGAAAAACTCTTGGGCAGAGCCAACATTTCTCCATTTTCTGTAATAAAAAGATAGTGTTATTTATTGATAAGTGAATTTTTTTTTAATGTTGTTTGGACACACAAACCCGATTAGTTTATAGTGAATGATGAGCTGTTTAAGTACCGTTGTGATGTTTTTTTTTTTGTTTTTGTTTTTTTTATCTGTATATAGTTGTTGTTTCATATTTCCATGTTACTGTTTATATATCTTCATGTTATTGTTGTTTTACACTTCTATTGTTTTTATCATTTTTATATTCTCTAAGTTATTGTTGATATTTTGGTGCTCATTTTACATATCTGCAGTGATATTTTGAGACTCACGTTTGACCCAAGTTGGTATATGTGTACCTGAATATGGCCATAACCTGTCGATGTGATAGGCCTTTGGTTTTTGTTTGGCAGACGTTTTGACAATACAAATTAGATCATCTAATATTTTAGTCACAAGGAACGGACCTTTCCATTTGTGAACTAATTTTGAACATATTCCTTTTTTCTTCGTTGGATTGTGTAACCAAACTAGCTGACCTTTACTGTATTTCCTTAGCTTCGAATTTGTATCGTAATGTTTCTTTTGATACACCGCTGCTTTTCCAATGTTAAGACGCGCGATTTCATGAGCCTGTTCCATCTTATCTCTGAGTAAGGCAGTATATTCTTCGTACGATTCGTAATTTCTCTCAGCTTTCGGATGACCAACAACGGCATTCATAGGTAAAATAACTTCTCTACCGAAGACCATTCTATTAGGCGAAACATTTGTTGTATTTTGAGGAGTGCTGCGATATGCTAGCATTACGAGTGGAAGAAAAGTATCCCAGTCAGACTGATTATTTTTAGTTAAAAAAAAAGTTATTTGTTTGTTAAGGATTATTATTTAGGACTTTTGTCTGAGTTAATACTTTATGACAGGAAACTTTACTGAACATATTATCCAGGAGGATAAGTTGATACAAAGGTGGAGGAAGTGTTATAGCATATTAACAGACGTCCATTTATGTGAAAATAAACAGTCACTGAACAATTATAAATGATAAATTACCAACTATAAACTCGACTTTATGATCAAATCAACAATAACTATAACGTTTCTGTCTTACCTTAACTCTAATGACCCGCGGAAACCAGTAACTTTAATTACGTTGACATCCATAACTAAACCTAGCTAGAACTGCAAGCTAATTTACCTCGTTCAAACTGTGTTATGGAAGTTGAAATATATTATGTATAACCTCTAAACACTAGTACGTGACACACTATTGTGGATTCCTCCATGAAACATTTTTTGTTTACTATCCCAAAGAATTTCCCAGCGGAAATGAGTTCCTTTCCTGAACCAAACGATGAAAAATAAACAGAAAGCTTTTAACTACAGAAAGTAACCAGTAAACACCATTTATCTGATGTATTCATAACATTGCCTCTTGTATTATTATTCATTATAAAACTGTCCCAAACTACAAGCAACGGATTTCAACGGCGTTATTTGATTCAGGCGGCGTATGGAGACTGTGAGTTAGTTTGAGGATCGACAACTGCGATTGGCTAGCGGAATCCGCTGTGTATTTTCATTGGCCTATTTCAAATGTTTTGGACTGGTACTTATCACCCGCTGTTATTATGACGCCACAGACTATATATTTAGGAGCGAACAGTTAATGGCCGCTTCCCATCCGCTGAGCGGATAACTTTATAATACGTTTTTATAAGTAGATTCCGCTGAAGAACAGTTAATCCTTTGGTAAACATTATATTATGTTATATTCCGCTGATGAAATGAACTTATATAAAATCCGCTGAGTCTTTGATTGTAATTCCGCTGGAGTGAATTCCGCTGAACTTAATTCCGCTGAATTGAAATGAACTGAGTTGTACAGTATTTTTGGACATACAGACCCCACCTTGTGTCAGAAACAGAAAACAGTTACAGACATTTCATCTAACAATTCACAAAACAAAACAAACAAAATAAGTTGTATTCATTTTATTGGTTATCAAAAATAAAAACCAGTTTAAGTTAAAAACCGTGTTTTCCGTACATATTCCGTTCCGTCCATTTCGTATATCAAAGTTTGGCAATATTCTACTTCTCGACCCGACCCCTTCCTGACAATTTGGTGTCAGAAGTGGGATTTCTAACATTCTTTTGTTACGGATCCGCCGACGGACATTTATAACGGAATTTCCGCTGTAAAAGAAAACCAACGGGATATATAACTATGCATGGATTAACATTTTAACAGAATAAATAAATAGTAACATTGTCTCAAATACATAAGCGTATTGTTTCTTTTTCTCTTCCATTTTTATTAAGAAAGCCATTCTTCATTTTTTCCTTTGGCCA
Organism: Cyclina sinensis; assembly: GCA_012932295.1. Lineage (NCBI taxonomy): Eukaryota > Metazoa > Mollusca > Bivalvia > Venerida > Veneridae > Cyclina > Cyclina sinensis. The sequence goes on along the minus strand of JAAONU010000011.1, from coordinate 54,719,900 downwards.
CGGGAAGCTCCCTGCAGGACAGGCTAGGCCTTGTTTTTATTTGAAAACAAAGGTAATTATCAGACATGGATGAAAATTCAGACCCAGAAATTGAGTTTAACCCAGGTCGCGGTGATCATCTAGAGTTACATCAATCTCCGCGACATATTGAAGGTCAGCAAGATCAAAGACAATATGACCGACGTACAAAGGACGCACATACCCACTGTTGTTATGGAACGCCGAGACCGTCAATAGTTATTAAACCAGATTCCTTTACGGGAGATGAAGATTGGGAACAATATCTCTCTCATTTTGAGGACTGTGCCGAGTTAAGGCAATGGACTGATAAAGAAATGTTATTGACATTAGCTGCTAGTCTTAAAGGTCAAGCTAGAGTTTTCTACACCAGTCTGCCTGCTTCTGACAAATGCGACTACGACAGTCTAGTAGGGTCTCTAAGAGCAAAGATTTGGAAGCTATCGTCAACAAGCTAGATGGGTATCCAAGTTTCAGTCCCGCAGTAAATTGTATGGCGAGTCGATTGCCATATTTGGCGATGATCTTCGTCTTCTAGCTAGAAAGGCATATCGAAATCTTGAACCGGAAGCACAAGAAATGCTTGCTTTACAGCAATTTTACAAAGCTCTTTCTGTGGAAATGCGCTGTAGAGTAATGGACAGAGAATGTAAGACCATAAGTGACGCAGTTGAGGTAGTTGAAAGGTATGAAGAGCTCTTGGGGGATGTACATGCTAACAGTAGGCGTAGAGCTGTTGTGAGACAAGCTGTTGATAACACTAATAATTTCGGTAGGCAAGGTGATAACTGGGGAAGAGAAAGGAACACTAGAAATGAAGATGAAATACAAAATACTCTAAAAGCGATACAATTTAGGCTAGATAGAATCGAAAGGTCTCAGAGGAGAACACCACAGAATGGGGTAAGAACCTGTTTCATTTGCCAATCACCAGACCATCTGTACAGAAACTGCCCACAGAAGCGTATGAGGGAAGAGAGGCCCCAGAACCAAAGGAAGTCGGAAAACGAAAGTCCGTCTTCTCTGTAGGTCGAGAGAGGGCGCGTGATGACAATATTAGACCTATTGGAACTAGTTCAAGTGTGACAAAACCATTAAGTGACTCTGTTTCTGAGGTTAAAGAATTTTCGAATAAGAATGATAAATCTGAAATACTACTAGAAGATTACAGTAGGATAGGTCAAGTTGGAAGTACTGGAACTAAGTTTGACAATGGTCTCTATGCTTTGGGGAAAATTAATGAAAAGGCGGTATCATTCTTAATAGACAGTGGTAGTACAGCTTCTTTAATATCCAAGAAAACTTTTGACCAAATTAGCAAAAAATGTCTAACTGATAGGAATCTTAAAATTCAAAGTGTGAATGGGTCAAACATTCAAGTACTTGGGCGCGAAAATTTTGAAATTACACTAGGTCACGTAGAAATACAACATCCCGTTGTTGTTTGTGACATCGACGTCGACGGTATACTTGGACAAGACTTTATTCTTAAGTATGTACGATCCTGGGATATGGACACTTTAAAACTTAAAATGCGCACTGGAGAATGCATTCAATGTTTTAGTCAGGGAGAAGCAGTTAGGGTATGTAGAGTAACGGTAAAAGAAAAGTCGAACTACCACCGCAGTCTTATAAATTTGTCAAGGTATCCATACCAGGGGCTGATCAATTGGCACGATCGGGTTACATTGAAAACAAAATAGGTTCTGATTTGCAGGACCTAGCTGTTGATATCATTGAAGGCATTGTTGATCCTAAGATGACGTCGGTGTGAGTGTTTTGAATTCAAGAGATATTCCAATAGTTCTCCAACCCGGAAAAGAAATAGGAGTTTGTAAGTCATCCTACGAAGAAATTGATTGTGAAGAGCATTACTGTGCTCAAGTTCAAGAACAATCTGATACCTCTGATAAAGATCCGCAGTTAGCTGAACATTTACAAGAACTGTTAGAAAGAAGTTCTAAACATTTAAATTCTGATCAAAAACGAAACCTTGCATTACTGTTGAAAAAGTATCAAAGTATATTTGTTTCCTCGACGGACGACTTGGGCTGTACGGATCGCGTTACACATAAAATAAACACTGGCAATACTCCATCAATTAGGCAACCAGTAAGACGGCAACCTTTTGCAAAAAGGCAGAGTGAGAAGGATGAGGTCGAAAGAATGCTTGCTAAAGGCGTAATTGAACCATCAAATAGTCCTTGGTCTTCACCCATTGTACTGGTTACAAAAAAAGGATGGATCCACTAGGTTCTGTGCGGATTACAGAAAATTAAATGAAGTAACTGTGAAAGACGCCTATCCAATACCAAGGGTAGATGACTGCTTAGATGCCCTTGCAGGTGCTAAATGGTTTAATACAATGGATCTCTGCTCTGGATTTTGGCAGGTTGCCATGGATCCAGAAGATAAATTGAAAACAGCTTTCTCTACGGTCAACGGTTTATACCACTTCTAGGTCATGCCCTTTGGGTTGGTTAATGCGCCCTCTACATTCCAGCGACTTATTGAAGATGTCCTCCGAGGTCTGCAATGGGTCGAGTCCCTGTTATACATGGACGATATTATCACACCTGGTCGATCCGTCGAAGAAAGCCTAACTAGGCTAGAAAATGTCTTTTCGCGGCTTCAAGATTCAAACCTGAAACTGAAAACTTCTAAATGTCATTTTTTTCAAAAGTCGACATCATTCCTGGGTCATACGATTTCTGAAGAAGGTATTCGCACTGATGATTCAAAGATAGAAGGAATCAAAAATTGGCCGATACCTACTAAGAGTAAAAAAGTCAGGAGCTTTTTGGGACTAGCTTCTTACTACAGAAAATTTGTCAAGGGTTTCGCCAATATAGCAAGGCCGTTGCATAAATTGTGTGAGAAGAAGGCGCAGTTCATTTGGAGTCCAGAATGTAAGTCAGCCTTTGAAAAGCTGAAAGAGGCTCTTATATCTGCCCCTATTTTGGCTTATCCATTACCTGGATGTAAGTTTATTTTGGATACTGATTGTAGTGATATGGCAGCAGGGGCTGTACTTTCACAAGAACAAGATGGCAAAGAGCACGTGATAGCCTATATGAGTAAAGCATTGAACAAGCATGAGCAATCTTATTGTGTAACAAGAAAAGAGTTGTTAGCAGTTGTCTTGGCTTTAAAGAATTTTCATTCGTATCTTTATGGACAAAAAGTTCTCCTGAGAACCGATAACTCAGCGGTTAGCTGGCTGAGGAGTTTAAAAACACCAACGGGTCAAGTAGCTAGATGGTTGCAAGAATTAAATACATACAATCTTGAAGTAATTCACAGAGCCGGAAAAAGCCATAATAACGCAGATGCTCTTTCAAGACGACCATGCAGAGTCTGCTTACGACAGCAAGAAATAGAAAACGACAACACTCACACAGAACATGATTTTGAGTTAATCATAGATGAAGGTAAATCAGCTGAAGAAGCCAGTAAAGATGAGTTAGGAAATACAGATGTAAGAATGCATGTGACTGACGACGACGACGAACAGAACAATAATGCAACTGAAACAAACATTGAAGAGATAAGGGCAACTACTCGAAATAAGGCGCGAGACAAAGAAGCAGTAGAACTCACGCAACATGACGTACTCTTAAATGACTGGAACAATTCAGATACTCAACAGAGTCAACTTGAAGATCCAATCATTGGTCCAATACTGTCAGCAAAATTATCTAATCTGGAAAGACCAAACTGGCCGATGGTATCACAGGAACGCGCCCATTTAAAAAACAATATGGAGACAGTGGAATCGCCTAGAAGTAAAAGCTGGAGTGTTGTATCGTCAGTTTACAGACGACTCAAATTGTATCAGGCTGCAGTTGATTGTACCAAAGAAAAAGCAAAGAGATGTTTTGTATTATCACCATGACATACCGACTTCGGGACATCTCGGCTACGACAAGACCTTAGAACGTATTCGGACATCATTTTATTGGCCAGGTATGACGGACAGTGTTAAAGCTTATTGCAAACATTGTGACATTTGTACAGCAAAGAATTTAAGTAGATCTAAATATAAAGCTCCTCTTGGAAAGTATATAGTAGGTGAACCAATGGAGAGGGTCGCAATGGACATATTAGGGCCACTTCCACTTTCTAAGAAAGGCAATAAATATGTTCTGGTTATAAGTGATCTTTTTACTAAATGGTCGGAGTCCGTAGCTTTGCCAGATCAAGAAGCTAAAACCGTCGCAGATGCATTTGTTAACAATTTCATATGTAGGTTTGGAGTTCCTTTACAGTTGTTTACCGACCAAGGTAGAAACTTCGAATCGCGTTTACTAGCCGAAATTTGTGTTATTCTTGGTATTGAGAAAACGCACACAACAAGTATGCGTCCCCAAGCCAACGGTTTTGTTGAACGTAATTTAAAAACTCTCACCTCTATGCTTTCAGCAAATTGCCAAAATAATCAGTCTGACTGGGATACTTTTCTTCCACTCGTAATGCTAGCATATCGCAGCACTCCTCAAAGTACAACAAATGTTTCGCCTAATAGAATGGTCTTCGGTAGAGAAGTTATTTTACCTATGAATGCCGTTGTTGGTCATCCGAAAGCTGAGAGAAATTACGAATCGTACGAAGAATATACTGACTTACTCAGAGATAAGATGGAACAGGCTCATGAAATTGTGCGTCTTAACATTGGAAAAGCAGCGGTGTATCAAAAGAAACATTACGATACAAATTCGAAGCTAAGGAAATACAGTAAAGGTCAGCTAGTTTGGTTACACAATCCAACGAAGAAAAAAGGAATATGTTCAAAATTAGTTCACAAATGGAAAGGTCCGTTCCTTGTGACTAAAATATTAGACGATCTAATTTGTATTGTCAAAACGTCTGCCAAACAAAAACCAAAGGCCTATCACATCGACAGGTTATGGCCATATTCAGGTACACATATACCAACTTGGGTCAAACGTGAGTCTCAAAATATCACTGCAGATATGTAAAATGAGCACCAAAATATCAACAATAACTTAGAGAATATAAAAATGATAAAATGGAAATATGAAACAACAACTATATACAGATAAAAAAAAAAAAAAAAAAAAAAAAAAAGCTCATCATTCACTATAAACTAATCGGGTTTGTGTGTCCAAACAACTTTTAAAAAATTCACTTATCAATAAATAACACGATCTTTTTATTACAGAAAATGGAGAAATGTTGGCTCTGCCCAAAAGTGTTTTTCCAAATAAGTCTGATCTGAACGCACATCTTGTCTCAAGAGAGCACAGAAGGCAGAGTGTAATATGCCCTTGGTGTGGTGATGAGAAAACATTCACAAGAGTCTCAGACCTTTCTGTCCACTGCTCAAACAGGCATTTTATTGAGACTATTTCACTACCGAAGTCATTCTTAACAGCAAGAAACTGTTTTTATTTTTCAATTTTCCCGAGGGATTACGCAAAGATTCACCAACCAGAAAAATGGACTTCACCAAATGCCACCGAAGCAAGAAGACTGGTTATGAAAATGTTAGATAAGCAGAAAGATAGTCAAGTTAAAAGAGACAATTGGCGGAGTGGATGGCGAGAGGCAGTAAAACAAGATCAAGAAAACAAAGAAAATCAAAACAAATCAATACATAAAACTATTAACTCTAATAATATTGAAGAACCTGTAAATTTGACTGATAAGAAAGAAAAGAAAGAAACAGAAGGGAAGATAACTGAACAGAAATCTAAACCAGAGGAGAGAAAAGTGAGTTTGAAAGAAGCAAACGAACAAAACATACCGTTGGACTTGACAAAGAAAACAGAATCCAGCCAGAAGAACAAAAGGAGAGCTAAAGAATCGCCCGATAAGGTAACTGTGAAGGTCAGAAAGGTTTTTAGTGAAAGTAAAGGGAAAAGAAATAGTGAAGATAAGCACGGTCAGGTGATAGAATATTCCAAGTTTGAAAAGAAATGTAAAAATGAAGAAATAAGTGAAAATTGTTTTGAACATGGCAGTGAGAAATATGATAAGAAGGAAAAGAGGGTAAGTTTATATGGTGAAAAGAAATGTGATGCAGGTGATTTCTATGAAGTTTTGGATGATGGAAAGGTAAATGATGGTGACGAGGTAGTAAGTGATGAGAAGAGATGTGAAGACGTAGGTAATGAAAAGGAAAGTTGTAAATTAACTGGTGAGGTTATGAGTGTTAGGGAGAAGAAAAGGAATGATGGTGAATTAAATGAGGTTATTGATGAAGAAAAGAAATGTTGTGAAAGTTTGAATATTAATAATAGAGAGGAAGATGCTAAAGGTGAAATGAGAATTGTTGAAGAGAAATGTGATAGTGGATTTGTGAAATTGGACAATGAGAATGAAGTAGTTAAAGTTAAAAGTGAAAGAAATGCAAAATGTAATTCAGAGGCACCAGAAGAAGCTAAGGAGAAAGATAAAAACAGTAAAGGTGATTTTGAGGACAGAGCGGGCATGTTAGATAAAGTAAAAAATGAACAGCAGAGTGATGAAGAACTATATACTGCTACAAAATTGATAATGGATGAAATGGACAGGGAAGATCAAAAGGGACAACTATGCTGTGGTTTAAAGGAGGAAAAGTTAAAAGCTGTAAAAACAAAGCGAGATCTGATATGGAAAAGGTCTGATGACGGAATATTGCGGAGGGTATTTAGAAAAGAAACATCAAGTATGGAAGAAGAAGAAAATAATATAGAAAAAGTAAAACCAGAAGGATTCGAAGAAGTTAAGGAACAAACAATTGATATAAATAACAATGCTTATGTTGACACAAGTTACAAAAATAAGGCGATAGACATTCTAAAAACTGGGGCAATGCCGCTAGTGCCACCGGGCAGGAGAGAATGGAAGGGGGCCTGCACCTTTCGAATTAATCTCTTTGCATGTGATTTACTTGGCCCCTTCCAGACTGGCAACAAATGACCGCAGACAGAAAGCTGATGGCATGGGAACACCCGGCTTTTCAGCTCAAATATCTACAAAACGGTATGATTAGTCCGTCGATGTCTAGAAGCTTCCTTTTGGACAAATATAACTTCCTGGCTCTGCCAGGTTCAGGAAAAGTAAAGAAGAAAGATCATGAAAGAGGTGCAGCACGGGCAAGGTTTTACTTGTATCAGATGCTCAGAGAGGTGGCCGATGGTAAATATCCATCTGAAGCAGAAAAAGCACAAATTGACACCTTAGCACTGATTCAGAACAAAGGAGAGCTCCAGACACAGTTTGCCTCCTTAGATATCCCACTTCGTCTGGCAGTTAGCAGAGAAGAGCCTAAAAAAAAACAACAACAAAAAAAACAATGAAGTACAGGTTGGAGAAACAGACCGTAATTTGTTAATTGTTACGTAAATTGAACTTAATAGTTTTTTCTAATGAAATAGTTGAAGTTTTGTTTTATGGTTAAGTAAATTTCAGGAGTGACCTTGACTTACAAGTGATAAAGATTGTCTTTATCAGAGAGAGATGACCAAGTAGAAAGTTAAAAAAATACAGAGTGATGACTGAATAGAAAAAGTTAAAAGTAATATAGTTAATTTTATAGAGTTATATGTTTATTACATGTTGTTATTATTGTTGATGTTTGATTCTAGTCAATCGATTCGTTCTCAGTTAAAAAAAAGTTATTTGTTTGTTAAGGATTATAATTTAAGACTTTTGTCTGAGTTAATACTTTATGACAGGAAACTTTACTGAACATATTATCCAGGAGGATAAGTTGATACAAAGGTGGGGGAAGTGTTATAGCATATTAACAGACGTCCATTTATGTGAAAATAAACAGTCACTGAACAATTATAAATGATAAATTACCAACTATAAACTCGACTTTATGATAAAATCAACAATAACTATAACGTTTCTGTGTTACCTTAACTCTAATGACCCGCGGAAACCAGTAACTTTAATTACGTTGACATCCATAACTAAACCTAGCTAGAACTGCAAGCTAATTTACCTCGTTCAAACTGTGTTATGGAAGTTGAAATATATTATGTATAACCTCTAAACACTAGTACGTGACACACTATTGTGGATTCCTCCATGAAACATTTTTTGTTTACTATCCCAAAGAATTTCCCAGCGGAAATGAGTTCCTTTCCTGAACCAAACGATGAAAAATAAACAGAAAGCTTTTAACTACAGAAAGTAACCAGTAAACACCATTTATCTGATGTATTCATAACATTGCCTCTTATATTATTATTCATCATAAAACTGTCCCAAACTACAAGCAACGAATTTCAACGGCGTTATTTGATTCAGGCGGCGTATGGAGACTGTGAGTTAGTTTGAGAATCGACAACTGCGATTGGCTAGCGGAATCCGCTGTGTATTTTCATTGGCCTATTTCAAATGTTTTGGACTGGTACTTATCACCCGCTGTTATTATGACGCCACAGACTATATATTTAGGAGCGAACAGTTAATGGCAGCTTCCCATCCGCTGAGCGGATAACTTTATAATACGTTATTATAAGTAGATTCCGCTGAAGAACAGTTAATCTCTTGGTAAACATTATATTATGTTATATTCCGCTGATGAAATGAACTTATATAAAATCCGCTGAGTCTTTGATTGTAATTCCGTGAACTTAATTCCGCTGAATTGAAATGAACTGAGTTGTACAGTATTTTTGAACATACAGACCCCAACCTGTGTCAGAAACAGAAAACAGTTACAGACATTTCATCTAACAATTCACAAAACAAAACAAACAAAATAAGTTGTATTCATTTTATTGGTTATCAAAAATAAAAACCAGTTTAAGTTAAAAACCGTGTTTTCCGTACATATTCCGTTCCGTCCATTTCGTATATCAAAGTTTGGCAATATTCTACTTCTCGACCCGGCCCCTTCCTGACAATTTAATATGTACGGAAAACACGGTTTTTAACTTAAACTGGTTTAATAACTATTGACGGTCTCGGCGTTCCATAACAACAGTGGGTATGTGCGTCCTTTGTACGTCGGTCATATTGTCTTTGATCTTGCTGACCTTCAATATGTCGCGGAGATTGATGTAACTCAAGATGATCACCGCGACCTGGGTTAAACTCAATTTCTGGGTCTGAATTTTCATCCATGTCTGATAATTACCTTTGTTTTCAAATAAAAACAAGGCCTAACCTGTCCTTCAGGGAGCTTCCCGTGGCCAAAGGAAAAATAAAGGCTGACTTTTTTAATAAAAATGGAAGAGAAAAAAGAAACAATACGCTTATGTATTTGAGACAATGTATTTATTCTGTTAAAGTGTTAATCCATGCATAGTTATATATCCCGTTGATTTTCTTTTACAGCGGAAATTCGGTTATAAATGTCCGTCGGCGGATCCGTAACAAAAGAATGTTAGAATCCCACTTCTGACACCAAATTGTCAGGAAGGGGCCGGGTCGAGAAGTAGAATATTGCCAAACTTTGATATACGAAATGGACGGAACGGAATATGTACAGAAAACACGGTTTTTAACTTAAACTGGTTTTTATTTTTGATAACCAATAAAATGAATACAACTTATTTTGTTTGTTTTGTTTTGTGAATTGTTAGATGAAATGTCTGTAACTGTTTTCTGTTTCTGACACAAGGTGGGGTCTGTATGTCCAAAAATACTGTACAACTCAGTTCATTTCAATTCAGCGGAATTAAGTTCAGCGGAATTCACTCCAGCGGAATTACAATCAAAGACTCAGCGGATTTTATACAAGTTCATTTCATCAGCAGAATATAACATAATATAATGTTTATCAAAGGATTAACTGTTCTTCAGCGGAATCTACTTATAATAACGTATTATAAAGTTATCCGCTCAGCGGATGGGAAGCTGCCATTAACTGTTCGCTCCTAAATATATAGTCTGTGGCGTCATAATAACAGCGGGTGATAAGTAACTTGTACCATGATCAAATTCACTCCAACTTTCCCCTAATCATTGCATATTGAAATAAATAAACGTTAAAGTACATAATTATATAGTAATGTCAAAATTACATGTAAGTGGTCAAGAAACTTAGGAAAAGTATTTGCGATAGGTGAAGGATTTGCCGACATTTCAAAACGAAGCACCAAAATAAAGATAACTTTCGTTTTATTTTGAAGCGCTCTTTTGTTATTTTGCGTTTTCGAAATTGAATAACAGTGCGAGTACAGGATGATTCGGCATTATTACCACATCTAACAGTATGTGAGACCATCCCAGAAATGCAAACTTTAGAAAGAACCAGTGTTTCAAAAGTTTAAGAAATTGTGTCTTTTGTTTCAAGTGATAAAATTGCTAGCATATTATTCTGATGATGCTTACACAATATTGAACTATACTAAACATGCATTTACATTTTAATTTACAGCTACTTTGATAAATAATGTTTTGCCTGTTATGCATGCACACTATTCATGCAAAATTTGCTTGTTTCGAACATGAACATGAATTATTCATAAGTGTCTGAATGTCTTAGAGACCCCTTAACAACTGAGCAAATCGCAATCAAAGAAACGGAAAGTGGATTCTTGTACATTAAATATAAAGATAAATATGCGGTGATAAAAAGAAGAGTCATCAGACTTCGAGTGTAATAGTGAATAAGACTGCACATTTATATTATTAGAATATATCACTGTATCCTCTAGTTATCATGACCTTTCTTTAATTGTTTTTAGCATGAACCTTATGAGACCTTATTTTTTTCAAGCTTTTAATTAATTTAGGCACTTGCAACCTTCAAAACCTCGAGGACAGTAAATATAGTAATTATACGCGCCCGTGACTTAATGCAAATATTTATTCGATGAAAACAACTGTGCAGTTCTATGAAACGCAATGGACGCATCAATAAAAGGAATAGTTTTAGTATTTGCTATTGTCTCCTGGCACAACATGATAAGTTTTATTTACAAGAAAACAATGAATTATCAAGAGGAATTGGCGTAACACGTAGATAATAGTTTGCCACTCTGGTTTCTAGAAAAACTGGTAAGCTATACAATAACGGATTGTTCTAACAAGACCAGTTTCTTTCAATTTCCTGAAGCACGAATGTGCTTAAGAAAAGCTAAGCTTCAAGTGGCAACAACATTTCTGTTTCAGTGGTTATTAAAATGGCATTTTTATCTCGAAGTGGTTTACGAATCATTCCTATTACTTATGTTCTGATGCGCTTTATAGTGGCTCTGAAAATACAAAAATGTTGTTAAAATCATTACTCGCATTAGCAATAATTATTGGATATGTAGTTGTTCTGTTTGATATTTTCTGTAATTCTTGAGGGATTAAACAATTTTGCCAGAACCGTCACCAAGGACGTATACGCGTCTATCTTAAGACAATGTTCATTTTGTTGCTATCATGCAAACATCTACCCACACATTTATGCTTTGATATAATTGTATGTTTTTATTTTTTGATTAAATTTTCTTAACTTAGACAATCTTTACGAAGACATCTTGACATTTTGTAGATATTTAGACAGCTGAATGTAATTCAGTACATACATGAATATACATATTGAGGTCAAAGCCCCGGTACCTCAGACTGAAGCATGTCATTACATGGTCATTTTATTTCTCAAAACCACAATAAAAGTCACTAAAACATCTTAACAATTAAACTTCAAACACTTTAAACTAAGTACAGTTATCTTAATAAATAATTATAAAAAACAACCACAAATACCTTTAAAAAAACTGTTCGACGTAGGCTACATATTTTTTAACTGAAATATGTGTAATTATCGAAGAGTAGCTGCAATTCCGTATTACTGGTAACGCTATATAGAATAAATCGGAAGACCTTTTAAGTTCTCCAGTTCCTTGCTTTAACACAGCGAAAACAATGTTATTCCTTTATCTGTCAGTTCCACTTAGATTGCAAAGGCAAATCGATTGCGCCTAGGTTGTACTCGTTTCTCTGAACGAATTTCCCCCAGTTGACAAACAAAATCGGAATTTTACGTAAAGGTTGACGAAAATCAACTTACATGTTACACTGCCTATCTCCACATTCATCCGAAAGGAAAGGAGGGTTCGTAACAAATTGTCGATAATCCAAAAGCTTACAATTCCCTGTTTTTCGTAAACAGTCATCCGTTAAACCGTCGTAAACATCCAGCTTACGCCGACACCGACGATTCCGATTATCCAATCCTGATCGGTTAGATTTTAAAGAATTTTGTTAGCAACGCGTCCATACCAACGGAAGTTCAAAAGCAAAAGTAATCGACTACGTCGAATATATTAAGTGATCTTAAAGTCAAGTTCAAAATTACCTTTGTTCACACTTACTCCTACCCTTTTGAAGGCAGCCGGTTGAAAATAGGAGCTATTGATACAAAAAGCTACACTTTCTTTTGTACATTGCCTTATTTTAGTACTGCTTTATCTGTAAACACACATTCATCAGCATGATTTTATAACCAGTTAGAAATCCCTTTTTTCAAAACTAAACAAATTTCACTTACTAGAGAAATGGTTGTGTCAAAGAGGTGTACGTTGGTATCCAAAACGCTGGTGTATATAGGAATAGGCATACCTTGCCCCCATTATCTGATTACTACTCTTTACTGATATCATCAACTTGGTCAGCAGAACGGTTTTCACATGAACGAATGTAAGGTCAAAAATATGAATTATTGTCGTTGACTAATAGAACGAAATGAAGTACAAAGCTTTATAATGACAAATAAAGAAGAATTCAGCTAAAACATATATTCTTTTGAATTATCAATCATGTTGTTTTGACTTATTGTCAACATTACCAAAAACATTGCAAAGCAAAATATCACGTAATTCAGCTTCATTGTTTCGAACGAGAATTTCTACAAGACCACTTTATCAAAACTACATTCTATCCTCTCTAAAAATGAGAACTGTATAAAAGTCACCCTTTCAACGATGAAACTGAATAAATATATGACCTTTTCCTAAAACTCAATTTTCCGACAAAATTTTCAGCTTAATTGAAAAACACGTCAATAAATTGAACAAATTTGGAGCCAGTAATCTGTCTCCAGGCAATAACTGTCAAGTTTTGTTTGCAAGACGAAACATTGCTTAATTAAAAGGAATAGACAGTTTTACTGTTATTTGACAGAATACAATCAATAATACTTTGTTATCAGACATTAAGGATATTTTTGGAATATTTTTATTGCATTGCATTGATACCAAGTTGTCAAATGTGTTACCACTCAACAAATCGTGCTTAAAGCATCAGTTCAGACATTAAGTTGTCAGTATTCTTAAGAAATCAAAATCCGAAATAAGTACAGAATTCACTTGAAAATGTTTCAGAGGTGCAAGATATTTACAAGAAATAATACACACAACCATTTCTTGAATACTTCCAAGGTATACTTTGTTTAGGGATTTCTGAGTGGCACACCATGCTTGAATACTAAATGATAGCATTAACGTTTAACCCTAGACGCAAAATGTAGAACAAACAAAGAATAAAAAAGTTTATTTCAAAAGTTTTGTGACATTATTGAAATCGTATAGAATGACCTGTAACATAAGATATGATATACATTTTTTAAATGAATAGAAGCACTTTCTGGTTATCCGTACAGAAACATATGTTGTTAGATATAAAGGTCAAACTGCAGATGAAATCTGATTATGCACAGCTCAATCAAACTTGCAAGGTTTTAACGAGAGGCGCCTTTTTCTCTTTTTCGGTAATGACGGTGGTTTCCAATTAGAAAAAAAAAAGCTAAAAATGAACTGAAGGTGAACTGGCCGTTTATTCATATAATACGTATAATAATAACTCGCTATGGCAATAGCTTGTTATCCATCTTTCATTTCTAATACATTTTTGGTACCGCTGCTTACAATTTTTGTCACGCAATTTCTAGCAGATATTCTCAACACCGACGCAATTAGACGAAAATGAGAAATATCATAAATGAGATAGAAAAAGTGCTTATGAGAATAGAATAGCTGATTTTCTTTCCATTCTTAACTTGGCTACAAATGAAGCTTTCAACTTTCAGTGCGTCATACATTTATTATGAAGCGAAACAACAAAGGTACCTCGTTTAGTTCCACTTGGCATTTTCTATCACAGCTGTAAGTCTCTTGTTTATATACAAAACGGTACTTTATTACATTATAACAAGAATAAATCTAAATAAACTTCAGAAATAGATTTAAACAACTCCATTTACAAAGGTATATTTTGAAAATGTTTTAATAAATATAAATTCATGAAACACCTACTGGGCTGATGATCTTTCCTCTTATCTTTAATGTTTTGAAAAATATCTGCACAATATTGTCCGGAATATACAGATAAAATATAAAGTACGGTGATTATGAAAGTGTTAGAAATATCTATGAATACCATGCACAGTTATCTTTAATTAAAATTTTTGTTAACTCATCTACTATTTGTGCTAGCGTATGTATGTCGTTGACCTTTACGCCATAAGTCTCTTATTTACACCTATAGCTAGCAGTTCTACATAGTGCATTGGATATTGGTCGTTAATGTCGTGTAGTAAATTATCTGTATCTGTAATTTTACCAAGTACATTATACTAAATCTAAATATCTTTCATAACAGAAAATAAAATGTTCTCTATATACGTGTACATGGAATCGAAGGTCTGGTGTATGTAAATGACTTTAAACAACAAAACATAAATGTTGATCATCATCTAAAGTATTTAATATTTAAGCTAACTATGAAATAATACAGTTGTGTATTGGACAATAAAATTCATTGCATTTAATGTGCGAATTTAATAAAAGAGTGTCACAGATATTTTCGAATGTCTGTTGTGAAATTTTTAGACAATTTTGTATGGTCGTAACGATAACCAACATCACGATACGATACGTATCACGATACAGGGGTCGCGGTAAAATACCCTTACCCTTTTCATCCAAAACAGACATAAAATGTTCCACTGAGATCTATTCCCACCTACACTATACTATACTAAAAAGACGGGTTTAAATGCTATCTGGTTTAGCAAAGCACTTGCTAAAGTCCTCTTAGTAAAAGAGACATAGATAACAGAGATAGGCAACTTCCTAGATAGTTAAGGTCTCACGCGTGCCTGCTAAGACAGTGTCTTGTAGCAAGTATAACTTGTTAACTAGTTGCCAAATTGAATCAAATTATACATTTTTTGAAAGCCTAGTCATTTGTCTATTGCTGCAGGTAAAATTATTTTAGTTCTGGTTAAAATATTTGATGCATCATGTGTAAAAACTACAACTTAATAATTTTTCACAAAACTATAAAGATGGTGAAAAACTGGGATAGTGGGTATATTCTGCCAAGTTATATTAAATTAAAGGGCTAGAAAGTTGCCAATATTTTAACTTGCAGCTATAGACGACTGTTTAAGCTTTCAAATGATGTATACCTTAAAAGGGTCGAACAAGTAGCCATTGAGTTTTAATTGCTACAAAATGCCTATTTTTTTCCACTTTTTGAGAGGCACGTGTGCTATTTCAATGGAGTAAATAGGAGCTGCTTATCTCTGTTATCTATGTCTCTGGTAAAAGTGTAAATACTCATGTTCATGTATTTTCTGCTATGTTGTAAAGACGAAGGTCCAAAGCCATAAACATGCATATTGACTTTGCAAATGTACGAGGATACCTAAGGGGAAGCATTATTCCAAATTATTCCTGAAGTTTCAATTGCCCCGATGCGGTCGAGGGTCCCCGTTCGCGTGAACATCCTGTTATGCCGACGTCTGTATTCAATATCAATGTTTTGAATGAAATATCGACAAGGCAGCGACGGAAAGGTGAAATATTTGCCTACCGGTCTATCTATTTACTCTGAAGCCGAAATGGCTGTAAATTTTAAAGCTGAAATTTGAAAAAGGTATTTGCAAATCAATATGACGCCATTTTTAACCTGGTTGCCACCCTTACGACTCATAAGTATAATAATCATGCCTTACCGTACCGTGACTTGCTAGAGGCGTACCGTGAACCGAACCGAGCATCAAGAACCGTGAAATACCGTCCTACGGAGTCCCGTTACGGTAAACAAAAAGAAGACTCATGGACAAAATGTCAGTCTGCAAGACTTTGCATTAAGAAACCAGTGGTTTAATGCCAGCTGTGTGTCAATGTCATTAGGTAAGCACCCATTTTAAATAATCTTATTTTTTTATATTATTTAAACAAAAAATTTCAAATTGAAATGTAATGAAGAGTACATACATTTATTTGAAAGGATCATTGACTTTCGTTTTAATATCATTTACATCTCCTTGTAAAATACTATGATTATAACTTTTTAGAATCTTGGTACTGCTCTGAAGTATGTAGAACATCCCAAAAAAACTGACCACAAACAAGCTCATGCCATGAGCTCCTAATGGAGAGGTCTCCTACATTTTGTGGAACGTGACGCAGAAAGGGAGAATGATGGTCTATCAATGATAATCTTGTGGCGTCTGCATATGTTGGAATATTCTGGGAATATGGGCACTACAAATATCTCATGCTAGCCTATCGTTTATTGGCAAGTAAGTGTCCCATATCTAACAGTTTAATGCTACATTAACATCATAATTACAAACTTCACCTTCTTTATTAAGTGACCAATTCACTATATTGATATAGAATCCCTCTTGACCTCCTTAACGAATTCCTAAACAATGAATTTAAAAGTAAATTATTTAATTAAATATTTACATCATAGCGTAGCCGCTTGTATCTCTTTGAAACTTTATGAGCGTTCAAAGCTAATTGTAAACATAAGGAAACAAAAATAAATAACAGCTGAATTTCGAAATAAAAACACATATGATTAATAAAACAACAAATATTACCTATTTGAATTTTGATATTAAAAATGAATCATTAAAATCAATATTAATTATCATTATAAAACCTTTATACTTTAGAGCTGCATGCCTGATAAGCGAAATATATCATGAAAATCTAGTATGACTAATATGTATGAATATTTTTTAAGAAATGTAAAATATGTTTATCAAATGTATGTTATAATGTACAAATGATAAATAAGCATGGATCTGGAGACACGACACTCTCCTTCAAAATAATTTATTCAAAAGAATGCAAAATACATGTTTCTTTATATTTTTGTTAAACAGCAATCCTCAATGATATATTATAAATATAAAACAGTCAAAACAAGCAATGCCGGCATATATTTGACAAAAACTGTAACATGAAATATGTTGGACAGTATGATGTTCTTCTAATGGTTCACTTTAAAATCTATTGACAAGAATTTTATTATTTTCAAATGTTATTTTTTCATTTTTCCCCTTTCTATGGCCAAAAGAAATATAAGCTATTTTTATGTTACTTTGATTTTTTTTATATTCTTATATTATATTATATTCAACAAACACCTTCAATTCTCACATATAAAACAATGCCAATAAAGATTTTGTTAAGCATAATGATATTGATGATATTTGTATTTCCCACTTTTTACAGCAAACCTAAGACGAGTGAGTTCACAGACGCAGCTGTAGGACAAGGCTTAGAGGAGAAATTCATGACTAAGATAATTGACAAATATATTTCTAAGGGACATTCTAGCAAGCAATCACATAAAAAAGACTTGAAAAAAATGAAAATGTACAAAGGAGAAAAGTTATTTGATTGTTTGCCAGGAAGAGAGCATAGAGGCTATCCTGGCTTCTTTCACAAAATATCTGTGAAACAGCCTGGTAAATTGAGAGATCGGCTATTAAAATACAGCATTAAATTAGATTCTGAGAGACTTCTAACCAAATGAAATCCATCAAATCACAAAAGGTGGTATAGTTGCTTGATTAAATGAACGATTCACTGCATTTTCATACATAAACAAATGTATAACTTCAAGAATACAGTAAGATGTACAACTGTAAAATACATCCATTATAATTTTAATAGTTACGTTCTATTAGATATTGTAATGATTATATTGATGATTCCTAAGTTATGTTGGTGATTCTTTACAAAATTCAAAATATAATACATATAGACATTCTCTTTAAATGTATACTGAAACTGATATCAATCTTAGTTCTCCTGTTTCACTAAAATGCTTATTATGTATCTATTTGAATGAATTTTAATTATATGTTATGATAGTAATTATGAAAATTACTTACTGTTGAAAACTTCTTTTCTTACAGTTGTAACTATCACCATCATATTTAAATTTATCTCTGGAAATATGTTCTCCTTAATACTCATGGAACTTGTATGTTGCAAAAAGAACATATGGGTGAGTCCAAAAGGTGAGCACAAATGACATGTAGACATACAGTAACAGGCCAAACAATTGTTAAACAGCTGTAGTTTTAGAGCAGGGTGCACTTCCTATCAGTGGAATGACAAGAAATAAGTTATTTGATGTAGTGATGTTGTTGTTGCCTTGTTGATCTTTCTTTCATAATTCAGATGAATCACTTTTCCTTGAGTCTTGTTTTACTATCAAGCACCAAGATAAGTCATGCATGCTGACTGTCAAACTGAACTTCTTTTACACTTTTAAACTCTTATCACAAGAACCGTCTCTTTGACAACTTAAACAGCATTTACACAGAGCACAATTACAATTATTAAAACATGCTTTATCACAGTCCTGGACAGGAGCTTGAAAAATATCCTCCACAGACAAAATGTCCAGCACAAGTTTTCTAATGCATTTCTTATCCTTTACAACGCCACTAACAATGCCTTTCATTGACTGATCGACATTGATCAATGAATGCTTTGTAGCATACATTATGTCTTCGGCTGGCAAACCATCTTTTCCAGCTCTACCGAGCTCCTGCCAGTAATCTTCAATTGATTTGCAACATCCCCAGAGAAGAACAAACCTTTTGTCGGGTATATCTACCCAAATGCCAAAAGCAATGGTGCATATAAGCAATCTTACATATGAATGGGGCTTTGAAAATTCTCCTAGAATTAATTCCAGGTCTCCCCTCTCCATACCAGAGTGAAACATTTTTAATAAAATTTTATCCTCACTTCCAGTGTAGGCATGTTTACCTAGGTAACTCATCATCTCAACTGCCAATCTTGACATCTGAGATATACCACTGAAAATACAGTAAAGTGAATTTTTGTGTGTAGAACTGACAAAAATTATATTAAACCTTCAAAAACACACATACATTTTCAAAATAATTAGATTTGTGATATATATTACTTATGAAGCTCTCAATAAGAGCAATTGATAATTTATTTACTTTCAAGTTCTGTTGACAACAGACTGACCAACCAAACATTTTCTAGGAAAAAATAAAGCAGACAGTTCCATGTAAAATATCAGCAATAAAAGTGTTAAATGACAGTTCTACAATATAAATGTCCTTTCAAAATAAAAACCCTTTCTTAATTTATTGAAACAGACCTTTTTACAGTGTGCTTCTGTTTTTTAGCAAAAAACAGCTTTAATCTAATTATTAGAATTGTAACATAAGGCTTCTTTTTGAAGTGATTGAAAACCTAAAGATATCTATAAAACCAGGTCTTTTATTATTTGCAGATTTTGAAAAAAGCATTTGACAGTGTGGATCACAACTTTATATGGAAATGCCTTAGATACTTTAATTTTGGAGAATCTTTTATAAGGTGGATTAAACTATTTTACAATGATATTGTTAGCCTAATACTTAATAATGGACATCTGTCGGAACATATACCTATACAACGTGGTGTTCGTCAAGGATGCCCATTATCATCTCTTTTATTTGTAATATATATTGAAATTTTAGCTAATTATATAAAACACAATCATGAAATTAAAGGAATAATCATTAAAAATATTGAAATAAAACAATCACTGTTTGCAGATGATGGTACATTCTTCAATAAAGGAACGAAAGAATCATTTGAAAAATTAATAGTAATTTTAGATCAGTTTGAAAAAGAATCAGGATTAAAACTAAACACACAGAAAACTACCATTCTAAGAATAGGATCGTTACGTGACACTAATATAAAATACTGCCGACACAAAAAATTTATTTGGACATCAGACTCAGCAAATACATTAGGAATGACTTTCACTAATAATCTACAAGAAAATATCATAAAAAACATAGAACCAAAATTGATAAGTTTCAAAAATTGCCTTAAACAATGGGAACACCGAAAATTAACTTTAATGGGAAAAATTGCAGTAATAAAATCATTTGCTTTACCGAAGTTGGTATACCCATTCACCGTTTTACCGAATCCATCCGAGAACATAACGAAAGATATAATTAAATCGTGTTACGAATTTATTTGGGAAAATAAACCTGAAAAGGTAAAGAGAAAACTACTAACACTTGATTATCAAGACGGCGGATTAAAAATGATCGACATCAAAACGTTTCTTTACTCATTGAAAGCAAGTTGGATCAAACGAATTCTTGATAAAAATAACTCAGGTGCATGGAAAACCTTTTATAAAAATAAGTTAGAAAAATTTGGCGGAGATATTATATTCGATTGTTATATAGGTACAAAAGAAATAGAAAATATTTGTCAAGAAAATGTGTTTCTCAAAGATGTTTTAACTGCATGGACTAAAATACCACAAAATCAACCTTTAAAAAAGCAAAATATATGGAATATTAGTATGATTAGGAACAAAAACGGATCCTTTTATTACAAAAAATGGTTAGAAAATGGTATTAAGTATCTGGAACATTTAATAGATTACAGAAATAAAGATTTTTATACGTTCGAGGATTTCAAATATATATAATCTAGAAAATAACGATTTTTTGAATTATTATCAACTTAAAAGCAGTATAAATTCGAACATTAAAAATACACTTATTGAAGAAATGCAAACGCAAAATGCAAATGAAGTTCTCACTAAAAAATACTTATAAGTAATTCACCAAATAAAATGCTATATTCACTTCAAATGAAAACTGCCACAAAACCTTACACTAATTCCGAACAGATATGGAGTAACAAACTTAAGGAAGAACAAATCGAATGGAAACACATATATAAAAAAACTTTCAAAACAACTATTGACACTAAACTTAGGAACTTTCAATATAAATTTCTGCTTAGAATCATACCAACTAACACATATTTATATAAATGTAAAATTGTTAACTCAAATCTGTGCGACTTTTGTAGCCGACATGAAGAAACTATAGAACATCTGTTTTGGACATGTGAATACACTCAAGTATTATGGAATAAAAAGTGTGAACATTCATCAACAGAACATTGCCTAAAACTATCGTGACATTTGCTTCGGTATACATACTGATAACCCTAATTCAAACGCAATTAATTTTATCATACTAACAATGAAATACTATATCTTTCGAAAGAAATATCAAAAAGTTCAACCAAATTTTGAAAACTTCAAGAGCTATCTCCTAAACAGAATTAAGATTGAAAAAGAAATTTCGCTTATATCAAATAAACTTGAACAACATACGAAAAAATGGATGTTCTTCAAAATTTAAACCCAATCTTCTTTGATTGTAATATTGTAATGTTTTTTTGATTTTTTGGTGCTTTTTTACTCTTATAGAATCCGTGATACCGACACCCACTAAACACTTCCTTCTTCCTTTTCATCCCTTTACTCCTCTTACGTACCTCCTGTTGTAAATAGTTTTCTTATCAAACATAACCTTCACGTACTACTTTTAATAATCCTTACATGTAGGTTTATGACCAATTTAATAAATACCACCTTATTTGTAATATATACAAGTATTCGTATCATTATATTGTTATATAAGCCTATATGTAATGACTGAAAAAAAAGAAAAAAAAAGAATTGTTACCTCTTACTGTAAATTATTTTAATATATTTAAAAATTGATATTACAAAAATTAAAGAGTTCATTATGAAGAAAATCAAACCTTTATATTTGTTCTCAGGAAATACATGTAAAGAGGTTTGAAAAAAGATTTTTCTAACAAGTTATGACAATAATATTGTGCTTTCCCTTTGTCATAAAGTAAAAACTTGAATATTTCAAGACAGATCATGCTTGTAATTCACAAATCTGACAAAAATTGGCTTCATTTAAATGTATTCAAATAAAATAATGTTTAAATAGGCACAATAACATTGAAATATACCTGACGTATATAACTTCCTTATCTGTCTGTGCACCCTGCTCCTTCAGCATATCTAGATACCAATTAAGAAAACTGGTATCCATCCCAGGCAATAGATATGTGAATGTTAGGCCTGAAAAAGAATAGATTATATTTTTTAATCTCTTAAATTCTTCATTTTGTTTATGTTATATTGTGCCTTCAGGTTTTTTTACTCTATGGCTGTACCCAAATACAGGCTACATCCCAAAAGAAAACTTGTTTAAAATCATGCAATTTTTCCCCAATTTGAAAATTACCCCTGAAAATTTAAGTACCCAGTCAGCTTTTTGCAGTAACATTTTCCCCTTAACATGCTTTAATTTCCCAGGTTATGGCTTCATTCCTTAAGCCTAATAAAAACTCTGGTCTTCACACAAAACAGTATTGCTCTTGACTATTAAAGACACTTACAATATTTAAACATGAAAATCGAATTAAGTTACCACGGTCGAGTATCTTATATATTAAATTGCATTACACATTCTTTTTTATTACAGATGAGATGTTGGTTTTCATTACTTCATATATACTGTTATTTGGGACAGGAGAGATCTCTTAGAAGCATTTTAAGAAGGCAAAATTATAAGAAAAATTCCAGCCTTTGTTTGATGGAGTCTGTTCTTTTTCACCATACATTCAACTTAGCTATCACCTAGCTTGCTGCTGTTAATTTAAAATCCTTTATATACAAAATTTCATGATTCTATACACATATTAACGTTTACGTATTCGTTTCAAGTCTTAAAATCAAAATTTCATCACACTATATTCTTAGAATGCATTTCGCCGTTAGATTTTAGTCCTAAAGAAGTGTAAGATATCCTGCATTTACCTATCTGGTACCTCCCACTCGATAGTGTTACGCTATGGAGAACAGGCGTTACGTAAACACGACGTCTGGCTGGAGCTCTGAGCTTGTTTTGGGCTATGATGATTTTCAGCCTTATGAGTTCTGAGCCTATTTTAGGCAGTGATGATAATACTCCCTTGGTATTGAAAACTAAGACATGAACTGTATTCAACAATAAGCGTTTATTTAAAATATATGACTTGTTTTCATAGCCAACGTACAATTGGAAAAAAAATAATCTCATCAAGTTCCTAAAATACGGATTATTATCTGACAAAATGATTTCACCCTCACACACATTCAACAAAGTTCTGTATCTCAGAATAAAATATAAACCAACTGTCAGTTAACCTTAAAGATTTTCTGTTAAATAGAATAAATTTGTAGAGCTTAAAATTACCAGTAAAAATGTTAATACTTTGTTAAATTCACATTAGAAAAATAGCACCAAACTGACTTAGTACCTAAAAGATCAGTGATTCAGCTTCTTATAAAAAAATAGTGCTTGTGCTACAATAGCTTTACATGTCAAAACTCCCCTGCAAATGAGCTGGAAACAGTTTATATACTAACCAGGTTTCACACAAAAAAGTGTGCAAGTTCACAATTCACAAGTTGAGGAGTTTGCATAAAAACTTGTGAACCTGTATTCACACAAAATAATGTGGACTTGTGAAACTGATAGTGACTGGAAACAAATGGGAATAAATCTATTAAAATTAATGGAACAACAACAAATATTAGTCTCATTTATAAGAATGATAATTAATCTAAATGATAATAACCTCAAACTTCCTTTTAAGAGGGTTACTGGCTTTAAAAGGTTGATTAAAAATGCTTGACATTTCTGTTGAGCTTAAAGTAAACAAATCAGAAGGATGCAGTTGCTAAGCAACTACCCACAATGCATTGCATCAGGATGTTTAAACATGGCTACCAGAACCAGGAAGTAATTATGATATTACTACATTTTCTAGAATTACATGCATATAACATGTTATTTTAAGTTAAACCCTTGGTGAATAGAATGTCTTAAATATAATCATGGCATTCACAATTCCATAAATGCCTTATACAATAAATAAAAGTACAGTAATGTTCCAAAATTTGGTTCAAGTGTCTTTGCATAACCTACCGTAGACCAGGGTATTACATTACCCCCCTCTTACAATGTCAAAGTTCCACCTGACATTAAATTATTCAAATAATTAATATATTTAAGTTTAACGAGTGAACGTTACACATTTTGCTTACAATTCAGCTTATTGTATGATATATGGTGTTCCTCCTTAAGAATAAAACAATTGTTCTGTAAGAATCAGTCCTAGACAACATTAATTTCTCAATATTATTTTTGTTCATACATTTGAATATTCAACAATTGTACATTTTACATTAATGATTACATTATTTTATACTTGTAATCTTAAATATTCCATGAGAACACAATTGTTAACTGCTAACTCAGTGACTATATGGCATAATGTACACTCAAAAAACAAAACAAAAAAAACCCTTAAAACAACAGTCTCTATATCTATGAATATCACTTGTTATTAAGATATAAACGTCTCAGTTCTTTTACAATTTCATCATAAAGTACAGTCATTTCACTTCTTCACCTTACTGGCATAACAGTTGAGACACTCCATTATTAACACAGTCATTTAAAGCTCCATATATTCCAATTAAAAATTTCTCTGTTCAGTTTTCTGCTTGTAGATAATTTCAAGTTATGATATGTTAAATGTTTAAGTTTCTGTTCTTCATTTCATGTAGTTTCTGAGTTTATATATATTCAGCATGCTTTAAGAGTTACAGTTAGTTTTCCAAAATGTTTATAAAATATCACTCCTCGCAATGCCGATACTAATATAAGTCAAAAGATTTTTTTTCTTTTTGTATTATTTTACCAGTTATTACAGTGTTAAGTTCACTTCTTTTTCACAACAGATTTGGGTACTTTTCTGTTAGGGCTTCCTGTGTTTTCTTTACCCTTATGTTGAGAGCCCTTCTTGTGGAGCTCATCAGCAATACACCCTACTGACTTCTCCAGCTTAGTCAGTACATTTACCACTTGGGCTATGGTCCTGTCTTGGTTTCGGATTGCTCTGCTGTTCCAGTCTATGGCTGCTGTGATCTTGCCCAGAGCCTCCAGCATAGCTTTCCCACTCTCTGGGTCTTCATCTTTGCGTGACTTCTTAGGTTCTGGCTCTGAATATACTTCAGTCTGCACCGACTTAGTAGCCACAGAAACAGGTGCTGCTGGCTTTGTTTTACCCCTGTTGCTATGCTGTTCTATGGCACTGAATGCAGGTGAGTCTGGTAAGTTCCCTAATAGTTGGTTTAGTATGTTCTCTGGTGGACTGTCTTTAGGTGTGTTGAGTTTGGATGATTTGGGTGTCAGCTTCTTTTGATTGGTTATGGGTTTGTCTGGTGTTGGAAAGGAGATAACTGTATGGTGAAATTCGTCCAACAGTGGGGTACTGCTTGAAGAGAAATTCTGCAGATTGTTCAAGTGAGCTGAATCATTTGATGTTGGTGCTTTAGGACATCTGTTCATTAGCGGTAGTGTGTGAAAGAGTGTACCTGTTGTCTGAGTTTGCGGTGCTGCTGGTACATGAAGTTGTCTTTGGACTACAGGTGGTGGTTGCAACATCTGACTGCCTTGGTTTACCTGTGTAGGAGCCTGTTTGGACTGGTCGACATGCTTCTGCTGCATAAGTTGAGCAAGGATCTCTGGCGTCACTTGTACATTAATGAGACCCTGGCCACTGGCCGTGCTGTTGATCAACTGCCTATCTGATACCAAAGGGTTGAAGGTGGCTTGAACTTGCTCATCAAGTGCATCAAAGTCACCCAAGAGGTATTCATCAGTCAGGTTAAGTGGGTCTTCAGCAGACGTAGATGATGAATACTGTTCTCTTAGACTCAGCTGTCTGTAGTCAGTTCCTTCGCAAATTGGCTTTGCTGACTTATTCTCCACAAGGAAGTGAGTACTGTTAGCCTGTTCTCCCTCTGCCATTAGCAGATGCCTCTTATACCCTGTGGTATGTTTGTGTAGGGCCTCAGCTGTAGTGCAACGGAACATGCACAGATTACAGTAAAAGGGGGTCTGGTCTAGTGATAAATGGTGTTTGATGATGTGTCCCACCACTCTATATCTTGCCTCTCGGTAGGACTTCCCTGCCTTCTCACAATGGATGCAGGAGTAGAGCCTGCCCTTCTTTATACTTCTGTCATTCATCTCACCCTGTAATGATACAAGTTTGAAACAGTCCTTACTAAAAGGTACTTACTGATATCTGTCTGCTATGATTATTTTCTGTGGAGCATTTTAAGACCAACTGATAGATTCTGTACTTATGGTATTTTAATCTTTGCATTTTTCTTTGTACTAGATATATAATTGTTAATTAAAGTATCAAACATGACACAGTACTTTGCTGAATGTTTCACTCCCGATAATTTTCATTACTTGAATGCATAAATTTACACTGTCTCACACACCCGCTGCTTTACACGAAGCATTGTATTAAAGTATCACAGTTTCACAAGCACAAATAACAGTACTGAATACAAATTTTACTGAACACTTGGTTTTGATTGCACACAGTTGAATAAATAACAACAACTTAATAAAACACTGGTAAAAAGTCATATTAAATTGATGCTCGAACTAGTGCTTCAGGAGGTTCTTCTTTGCTTTGATGATCCATTTAGGTGGTGTGGTTCCCTCATAAGGTTTATATTGTCATGATGTACCAGTTTTTCTTGTCCATCTTTATTTGTCTGAATCACGAAATTAAAAGGTGAAGTTTTCGCTTTGACCATATAAGGGCCATCGTACATCTTCTCTAATTTCTGACAGATGCCAACTTTGCGTGACTCATGACGACACCACACTATGTCTCCCATTTGATAGTTGTTGTATGACAACTTAGTGTCATACATTTCCTTACTACGTTTTGTTCTGGCTTTCATGTATCTTCTCGCAACATCATGGGCATGTAACAACTTGCCTCTGATTTTTTCAATGTGTTCACCATAGTTTGGCATGTCACTGCTAGAGAGACTTGTGTAATCGTACACTAAGTCACCAGGAAGGCGCATCTCTCTGCCCAGACTGAGAAGGTTTGGTGTCAGTTTAGTCGACTCATTAGGTGAAGCACAATATGCTCCAGCCAAACACCCCAAATGAACATCCCAATCATCCTGTGAATCTGCCAGATAAGCTTTTATCATCTTTACCAAGGTTCTATTAAAACGCCCTGTTTGTGAATTTCCACGTGGATGTCTTACACTTATACGAGTCTTTCGTATTTCGAATAAATGACAGAGCTCCTTGAATACCCTGCTTTCAAAAGATGTTCTTTGGTCACTGTGGATCGTCAATGGAGTGCCCCATCTCGCTATAAAATCATTTGCAATTCTGGTTGCACACTCTTCTGCTGATTGATTAGGTACTGCCAGGACCTCCACATACTTTGTGAAGTGATCTGTCATCACCAACACATACCTGTTGCCTCTCGGTGTTATGGGCAAAGGTCCCATATAATCAATTGCAAGAGTATCCCAAGGTGCTCCGCTTTTGAAATGGCCCAGAGGTGCTTTTGGAGTTCTGTAAGGTTGCTTATCAGCCGCACATGTGTCACAGGTCCTTATGAATTGGCTGATGTCCTGCTTAAGGTTAAACCAGTAGAAGTGCTGTTTCACTTTCTCGGCAGTCTTCTTTGTCCCAAGATGACCAGAGAGAAGTGTCGCGTGCATTTGGAATATGACATCATGTCTCAATACTCTTGGTACAATAAGCTGCTTATGCTCACCTGTCCCATTAAGCTTCTTGAAAGACTTGTATAAAACTCGTTCTTGCAAAAGGAGGTTATCCCACTGGATCCAATAATGTCTTGATGCAGGACTTTCAGTAACCATTTCTTCGCTAGGTTTTTGTCCTGCCTTCATAGCACTGATAATGGGTCGAATATCTGGATCTTCTTGCTGCATCTCCAACAGTTCTTCAGCTAAGATTATAGCCAACCATGGTTTTGAGACTGCCATTGCTTGGTTTGACTGCTTAGAAGACCCTGGTGTGGCAACGTCTTCAGTCAAAACAGCTTTCATCTGGTCTTTGTCTACTGTAGTGCTTACATTCTGGATGTTTCCTGCCAGCATCATATCTTCTGCTCTTTTTCGGCACTTTTTGCATGGACCACACTTTAGAGGCTCACTTGTGTCAACCTCCTGGCAGGTACAATCTTTTGGTGTTTCACTACGGGACAAGGCTTCACAGTGACCTTGCTTTGCCCCAGGGCGGTACTCAATAGAAAAGTCTTAAGCTGCTAAAATCTCTAACCATCTAGCTACTTTGCCACTTGGTTCTCTAAGACGAAACAACCAAACCAAGGCTTGGTGGTCACTTCTGACCAGGAAGCGTCTGCCTAGAAGGTACTGGCGAAAGTACTGGACAAAAAAACTACAGCCAACAGTTCTTTCTCAGTTATGCAATAGTTTCTTTCAGCTTTATTTAAAGCACGACTTGCATAAGCAATCACCCTTTCTCGGCCATCTTGTATTTGGCTGCAGACTGCTCCAATACCAACGCCAGATGCATCTACGTCAAGGATAAAATCCCCTTTATTTATTGGGTACCCCATGATATCTGGACTGACCAAGGCTTGCTTCAGATCTTTAAATGCTGCTTCACACTCTTCTGTTCACACAAATGGTTTATCTTTCTTGGTCAGCCCTACTAATGGTCTTGCCCTCTTAGCAAAGTCACGTACAAACCTTCTGTAATAAGATCCTGTTGCGACAAACTGTTTAACATGTTTAACTGTCTGGGGACTAGGCCACTGAACAATCTTTGCTATGTTCGTAGGATCTGGTCTAACACCCTCTTGTGAAACAATATGTCCTAGGAAAATAACTTCTGACTGAAGGAGGCTACATTTTTCAGGCTTTAGTTTCAAACCAGCATCTCTAATTCTGCTAAGAATTTCATCAATGCGTTGCATGTGCTCGGAGAAGTTAGCCCCATAAACAATTATGTCATCAATATATATGAGACATGTGACCCACTGAAGGCCTTTAAGGGCTATTTCCATGGTACGCTGGAAGGTGCTTGCGGCTTTGTTGAGTCCAAAAGGCATGCGTGTCATTTCGTAATGTCCAAACTTGCATACAAATGCACTTTTAGGTATGTCTTCATCCTTTAGTGGGATCTGGAAATACCCACTCGTAATCAAAGCTGCTGAAGTATTTAGCACCAGCCACTGCATCAAGACAGTCTTGAACTCTTGGCAATGGGTATCTATCTGGCTTGACGAGGGCATTTACTTTGCGGTAGTCCACACATGGCCTAACTGCACCAGATTTCTTCCTCACCAGAACAATCGGTGAAGCCCAGGCTGATGTACTTTCTCTGATAACTCCCATGCTTAACAGGTTTTCAATGGCTTTTTTTCTTCCTCCGCATGAGCTAGAGGGACTCTTCTGGGTCTTTGCTTAATAGGAGGTGCATCTCCTGTGTTGATGGTATGCTCAGTAATGTGTGTTAGGCCAATGTCCCATTCACTTTTTGAAAATGAGTTTTGATATTTCACCAAGAGACTTGCCATGTAACCCTTTTCCTCATGGTTTAGACCCTCTGCACAGCTTTGAAACAACTCTTTCAGGTGGACTGGGACATCTTCAGAGGCTCTAGTAAGGGTATCAAGAATGTTATTGTGAACTGTGTTCTCAGCAATATGACGAACTCCCTCTGAATTTTCATCTTCATCTATATATTCTTTCTCCTGAATTACACTAACAACACCTTCTATTTTATCTGCCTGTCCAATCTCAGCATTTTGTCTGAGAACTGTCTCATTTGGGCTTGGGTTCAGAAGTCTAACTTTGCAGCTTGCAGACTTGTTGATGTTTATTAAGGTGGAGGCCATCAGCAGCTGGTAAGACTCCTTAAAATTTTCTGTAGGCTCAACGAGGAAGTCCGCTTTCACATCGGAGTCATCATCTTCTATTCGCTCAACACATAGACATCCACGACTGCCTCTGACTGAGCAGGAATGCTGAAGTCATCAGCCATGACTACCTTTCTCTGTTTTGTGTTTCTTCCAACCTGTATATAAGGGATTTCATGACCATCTAGAAGTATTTTCCCTTTACTCAAAAGAATGTTAGCCGGTCCCTTTTTGCCACCTATAAGAACATCATATCCCAACAGAGCATCGTCTTCTATCTACGCCTCTATGGCATCACAGACAACCTCAAGGGAACCTAACTTTAAGGCAAACTCAGCTTTACCCAGCTCCTTTATAGGCTTACCCCCAGCTCCTCTCAGGCGCCCTGCCTTTCTGAGCCTAGGACGGTCACATTCTTTTATCTTATTAAAAACTTTGTTGGAAATAATGGTTCTAGAGGCTCCCGTATCTGCAGTAAAAAGCACTGGTACGTCCTCAACCTTGCCCCTTACATAGATTCCATTACATAGCCTTCTTTCCTCTTCTATCACAACAGGTACTTCTTGTGGTCCCTTCCCTTCCCTGGTTACCTCAGACTTCCCCACTTTGTCTTCACAATTCTCTTGACCCTGGCCCTCACTCTCTAATTGGACCCCCCTCTGGCCACGAGAGTTGGTCCCTTGAAGTTTAAAGCTTCAGCAGGTAAATCTGGCTTTTGATGTGATGAAGTTCGGCTAGCTGGTACTATAGTTTGTCCCCTGTTTACCCTCTTCTTTGGGCATTCTCTTGCAAAATGACCTATTTCGTGGCATTTAAAGCATTCTCTGTTTCGCCCTTGACCCTTAGTATCTTGGTTATTTGTTGAAAAATTAGTTTTCTGCCTGTGAGCGTTTTCAGGTTTTTCCAATCTTTCAAGGAGCTGCTGCAACACAACTGCCTGATCATCCTTTTCACCTTTTTGTAGCCTTTTGTTGTTGATGTTACTTGGATCTCTTCCGCTTTGTCTTGAACTCACCCAACTAGATCTAACCTGGTCTTCTTGACTTTCGGTTTTCTCACTGTAGCCTTTATTGTCGCACACTGCTCTTCTTGTGCTTCTCTTGTTTCTCTGGTCATTATAGCTCTTATGTGCATTTCTTGTTTGGATCATATTTACCACATGAAAAACCGCCTCATCTATACTGTTGGGCTCCTTGTGGTATTCTACTTGAAACCTTATTTCATCATCATGCAGACCATCTAGGAATCGCCTTGTCAGGTCTTCATTTCTAGTTTGCTTGTCACGGTAGCCATGGGCCTTATCATACAGTCTTTTTAGATCAGATGCAAACTCTTCAGCTGTCTCACCAGGTTTCTGCATTCTTCTACTGAACTTGGCTGCAAAGGACCTTGGTGTCTCAATAACCCTGTATCTGCTATTTATTTCTGACACCAGGGCATTGTAATTATGCAATACCATTGGCTGCAACTGGGAGAAAACAAATTGGGCTGCCTGTCCCTTAATCCGAGGGAGTAGCTGGTCCAACCTATCATCCACACTCCATCCGTACCTAGCTGCTATAGCTTCAAATCTTGCATGCCACACCGCCCAATCCTCCTTCCCTGAAAAAGGTGGAATCTTGGCTGTACCTTGAGCTGGTCTAAATGACTGGGGAAACCTGGGAAATGATGGATATGATGCCGAACTGTTATCATTATTCTGGAAATACTGTGTAGGCCCCTCTGGAAGTCTGTCATGTGGGCTAACATTATATGGAACATAATTGACATCCACATCTTGATAAGGCAAGATTCTGTTATTACTATGGGATATATTACTGTAAGCATGATCTCCATATGGAGTATATGTCTGTCTGCCGATGTTAGTACCCCTGTTAAAGTGTCTATCACCTGATGCCGGTAAAGCTGATGGAGGGTACTGTTGGTATGATTCATCACCAGACCTAAAAGGGGCATTCAAGTTTTGACTAGAATAGGCTTGGCTGTATTCAGTTGGTTGTTTCAAAATTTGTAGCTCTTTGACGACATCTTTTAATATTCCAGCCATATTACTGACCACTTTACCAATATCAGACTGGGACCTGTCATCCTGTTCTTGTGGGGTTTGGAACTGAGAAGAGGTATTCACATTGTCATCAACCTCGACATTAGTTTGTGTGCTGCTTTGAATGTTGTTATTTAGCGAATTGGATAAACTACAATCCATTGCACTATGTGATGTAAAAGGGCCAGTTGCTGGGAAACGAAAAGTTATTTCTTCATCCACCTCCTGCGTTAATCCACCATTACCATTGATGATTGGCCTATCATCTGATGACATCATTGACGTACTGTTGGTTCGTATCACTGGATTCAAGGAAATTTGAATCCCACTTCTGACACCATAAATTTAGTGTTACGCTATGGAGAACAGGCGTTACGTAAACACGACGTCTGGCTGGAGCTCTGAGCTTGTTTTGGGCTATGATGATTTTCAGCCTTATGAGTTCTGAGCCTATTTTAGGCAGTGATGATAATACTCCCTTGGTATTGAAAACTAAGACATGGACTGTATTCAACAATAAAGAGTTTATTTAAAATATATGACTTGTTTTCATAGCCAACGTACAATTGGAAAAAAAATAATCTCATCAAGTTCCTAAAATACGGATTATTATCTGACAAAATGATTTCACCCTCACACACATTCAACAAAGTTCTGTATCTCAGAATAAAATATAAACCAACTGTCAGTTAACCATAAAGATTTTCTGTTAAATAGAATAAATTTGTAGAGCTTAAAATTACCAGTAAAAATGTTAATACTTTGTTAAATTCACATTAGAAAAATAGCACCAAACTGACTTAGTACCTAAAAGATCAGTGATTCAGCTTCTTATAAAAAAATAGTGCTTGTGCTACAATAGCTTTACATGTCAAAACTCCCCTGCAAATGAGTTGGAAACAGTTTATATACTAACCAGGTTTCACACAAAAAAGTGTGCAAGTTCACAATTCACAAGTTGAGGAGTTTGCTAGCTTCACATAAAAACTTGTGAACCTGTATTCACACAAAATAATGTGGACTTGTGAAACTGATAGTGACTTGAAACAAATGGGAATAAATCTATTAAAATTAATGGAACAACAAAAAATATTAGTCTCATTTATAAGAATGATAATTAATCTAAATGATAATAACCTCAAACTTCCTTTTAAGAGGGTTACTGGCTTTAAAAGGTTGATTAAAAATGCTTGACATTTCTGTTGAGCTTAAAGTAAACAAATCAGAAGGCTGCAGTTGCTAAGCAACTACTCACAATGCAATGCATCAGGATGTTTAAACATGGCTACCAGAACCAGGAAGTAATTATGATATTACTACATTTTCTAGAATTACATGCATATAACATGTTATTTTAAGTTAAACCCTTGGTGAATAGAATGTCTTAAATATAATCATGGCATTCACAATTCCATAAATGCCTTATACAATAAATAAAAGTACAGTAATGTTCCAAAATTTGGTTCAAGTGTCTTTGCATAACCTACCGTAGACCAGGGTATTACAATATTGAAGTTTTTGAAGCTGTTGTTTTTGTATGACAGCTGTTCTTGCAGCAGCTGTACAGGTGGCGGATAGGAGGAGAAGGGGAGACCCTGCAAAAAAAACTTTTCAGTTCCGCAATCCTGTTGAATGCAGGTCGAAATTCTTCACCCCTGTAATTGAATGCATTTCTATTTTAGAAAAAAAGTTTTTTTTTCATAAAATCCATGACAAGTTTTCTTTTGTAATAATTTCATCATTTATCATTGTTTTGAAATAACAGTATTGACCAAAAAAGAATAATGGTATTTTATAAAGAACTTTATCGGTAAATTGTTTAAAAAAAGCAATGAAACAAGAAATGTTTGTAAAACATAAATGCCCCCCGGCAGCACCTAATTGCTTGTGGTTGGGCCAAAGCGTTCTCTAGTGATTGATCAGAAACCGTTTTTAGGATTAAGGTCCCTATGGCCTTGACCTTTGACCTTATGACCTCAAAATCAATAGGGGTCATTTACTGGTCATGACCAACCAGCACACCAAGTTTGGTGAACCTAGGTCAAAATATTCTCTAGTTATTGATCGGAAACCGTTTTTAGATTCAAAGTCTCTGTGAGCTTGACCTTTGACCTAATGACCTCAAAATCAATAGATGGTCATCTACTGGTGATGACCAACCAGTATACCTAGTTTGGTGAACCTAGGTCAAAGCGTTCTCTAGTTATTGATCGGAAACCGTTTTTAGGCTGAAGGTCCCTGTGATCTTGACCTTTGACCTAATGACCTCAAAATCAATAGTGGTCATGTACTGGTGATGACCAACTAGCATACCAATTTTGGTGAACCTAGGTCAAAGCGTTCTCCAGTTATTGATCGGAAACCGTTTTAAGGTTGAAAGTCTCTGTGATCTTGACCTTTCACCTAATGACCTCAAAGTCAATAGGGGTCATCTACTGGTGATGACCAACCAGTATACCAAGTTTGGTGAACCTAGGTCAAAGCGTTCTCTAGTTATTGATCGGAAACCGTTTTTAGGATGAAGGTCCCTGTGATCTTGACCTTTGACCTAATGACCTCAAAATCAATAGGGGTCATCTACTGGTGATGACCAACCAGCATACCAAGTTTGGTGAACCTAGGTCAAAGCGTTCTCTAGTTATTGGTCGTTTATTAGGTCAATTGGACCTTTGACCTAATGACCTCAAAATCGATAGGGATCATCTACTGGTGATGTATAATCATCCTACCAAGTTTGAAGTTCCTAGGCCTAAGCATTCTTTAGTTATTGGTCGAAAACCATTTTGTCTACGGGCCGACGGACCGACCGACAGACAGACAAATGCAAAGCAATATACCCCCACTTCTTTGAAGAGGGGGCATTAAAATCATTGCTAATATTTACTTACCATGATTGAAGTAAATGAACTTCATCAACTGCTATGACTGCAACCTTCTCTTCATAAACCTTGCTTTCAACAAAATATCGCCACCTATCCAACTGCTGCAGTACTTCTAGAGGCAAGAAAATGACTTGGTAAGAGCATTTATAACTTACAAAGGGAAAGTTTGCATCAAATCGGATATATATGAAATTAAAGTTATTCCCTTGATAAGACCCTTGTGTCTAAACAAGAGTATATATAAGGTTAAATCCATTTTCCATAGTTCATTTTGAACTGTAAATCCAGCGACCTTGGTTTGATTCCTTGGCATTGCAGGTCACTTTCTGTGTGATTGATAATGAAAAACTTACTACAGTCATTTGCACAGTACCTATCCTCTGGAGTGTAAAAAAAGTAAATGGCAGTTCCTTGCAAAAGTGAAATCATCTAGTAAAGGTTTACTGCTTCACAGCTTGCATTCTGCTCTTATCCAAATGGTAAACTTGAGCAACCTATATCTCTAGTTTATCATATTGAGGAAATACTCATTATAACAATTAGCAGGGTCTAATTCAGAAGGTTGCCAAAATGAATTAATTTATTTTAACATCATTTTTTTATTTTAAAGATAAAACAATATTTCCGTTGGTATCAAAATTTTGTATAGGCTTGTGAAATTCATGAATTATCAAATGTACCTTTTTTCTCCTCTGCAGAAAGGCCAGGTCCAATGGCTATGGCTTTGACACCCATGTTTGCCAAACTCCTTACCTGGTCAGACATAAATGCACGCAAAGGCGACACAACAAAACCGTATTGCTTCTTAGCAATGCAGGCAAAACGTACATAATTGTTTTGCCATACCCAGTTGGAAAGATTGCAAAACAATCTTCCCCCCTTACAATAGCCTCTCCAACACGTTCCTGCTTATCTTTAAGCTTATCAAAGGGAAACTTGTAATTTTTTTCAGATTTTCAAAATCTGCCGCCACCGACATCTTTGTGGTTCACAGAATTTTGATAATTGATTATAATATTTATAATTTATTTCTTTTTTACTCTTACAACCTTTTTAAAAAAAATGTAATAGAAATTAAAAACAAACAAACTTACCTTATTTCATATTTTTAACGAAAACGATATTTGTAAACAGATTCTGCGGGGTTAAAAGCACATGGTATTGATTTCTAACTCGTCAGCTCCGATGACCCCACAAAGGTCAATCTCGTGGTCACGTGGCCAAACATTTGGCAAGATGGCGGCGCAGCAGTAAAGATTTCAGACGTGTTGGAAATATTTTGGTAATTTCTATATGAAATTAGATTTAAAATGTGTTGATACATGGCTTGTTAAAAGATTATAAACAGTTTTATCAGAAAATGCTTCATTTACATTTAACTCCTTCGAATAATGCATAAATGAATGCGAACGTGTCAGATTCCTGGGACGATTATTGGTAGACTTTCCCTACGGCGTTGACTTCAACGTACAGCTCCTGTAACACTATATATATCGTGTACGCTGAAGACCTTAAGCTAGTAAAAATGAGTAGTTCTGAAGTGATTCTGCCTGAAAGCTAGGTCCTA
The DNA here is from genome assembly GCA_012932295.1 of Cyclina sinensis. Classification (NCBI taxonomy): domain Eukaryota; kingdom Metazoa; phylum Mollusca; class Bivalvia; order Venerida; family Veneridae; genus Cyclina; species Cyclina sinensis. The sequence goes on along the minus strand of JAAONU010000011.1, from coordinate 54,683,504 downwards.
CATGGAAAACGTCTGATCAGATGTTTTTGGTAAATTGCTTAAAGTAGTGATCTAGGAAAAAATTGATGTGAAACCAGAAATATTTAACATCTAGTGCATAAATATCATGAAAATTACCTTTAGAAAATAAAACAATAAAACACTCAAATTCTTCTTTTTTTCCAGAGTCCTAGAAAAAACTCGAGCCTTGTTCTGGAAGTGTAATTTAGAACACGACCTCGATTAAGAATTAATTTCAACAAATAGTATGTCACATGGCCAGTAACTTCAGCGATGGAGGAATTACTCAATGAATCAAATAACAGAAATTTTGAGTACCGTTGCTGACTTAAAAATCAAATTATGATTTGTATGTATTAAAGCATGTTGAATTGATAATAAATACATTTAATGCTATAAAAATCTTTCAATCCATGTATGTCGATATTTGCAGGCTTGTTAAGATACGTGATATATCTTAATGACCATGTCTTAAAAAAGCTTTTATTTTCCCCCAATAAATTGCGGAAACTTGTGATATCCTGGATAGACAAGCAGACAAGAAAGGTAAATGATCATTAGTTTCCCTTTATGATGATGCCGACATTCCATTAGAGAAACAATCGAGGGCCAATATCTGATCGTCCTGTGACCAAGAACTTTTGTTGATATTAGACACATATTTTATTTCGTAATTCGGCGTTGTCTAGCATCACCATCCCTGAGACAAGACAGTTACACCAAAAAACAACAACCTAATTGTGAATATCTAGGCAATCTGTCTACAGCAATGTCTTGATAAATGACATAACAATCACAGTATTCGAACGCCTTGTTAAATGACATAACAATCACAGTATTCGAACGCCTTGTTAAATGACATAACAATCACAGTATTCGAACGCAAATTACCAGTTTTTTTACCTGTTTTATTATCAAATGAGATAGCTTATCGCATGCTGAAAATATATTTATTTGATTGCTTTTTTTTCAAACAAATAATACATAATTAATATTGACCTAAATTCTAGTCCTAGAAAACCTATTTGGCTAATGACAAAAACGAGACACGAATATGTTTTCTTTTGTGTACAATTTTGCTATAGGATTGGTGAATCCGTCTCGACAATTTCCGAAACTTTATAACGGAAGACATAAAATTGGCCACGTCTAGTACAAGAGATGAAAACTGATGCATTGGTATAATAACAGAATGTCTGAGTCTTGTATGCTTTCCTTGTTATATTTTTGGGTAAACTTGAATGGAACATTTATTAGAGAGTTGCAAAAACCAAAGGCATGAAAGTCATAAAACAAGAGGACGACTTTCCACGCATAACATAGTCCAGAAGTCTGATTCTGCTAAAATAAAGAACTATGACCTAGTTACAGTATTATCATGGAGTAATGCTATGAATAATGTTCAAATTATAACAATTTATTGCGTAAGTTGCACCTTTTGATAAATTAACCTGAAATAAAATTACTAAAATATGGTATTCAACGAATAATTATTGCTGAAAGACTGCTTGCTTCCAGGTATTTAGCATAACTCATTTTTGACAATTACTTTAATTCTAATGAAATATCTATTCTTTGAAAGACTTTCGTCACATGAACGTTACAGAGTTACGGGAACTTGGTTTTATTCAGTGAGCATGGTAAACATCTAAAGATGTAATGGGAAGAAGGTATTGGCATTCAAGTTCCTTTAGCTTATAAATCATCTTCCTAAAATATTTCACCTTCTCTATTGTATTAGCATACTGTTTTTAACATATTTTTCTTTGCCTTTGGGTATAACTTCAGACAAAGTGAGTTGTAATGGTCATAAACACTAAGTAATAAAGGAAATACGTATTAGTTATCGTTTATATTTTGAAAAATATGCCATGTTATCTTTATTTGTATTTTCCTGTAACGATTTTTATATCACCTTTCCAGAAAAAATCTATGTGCTACATTTATTCAAGGAAACACGCTTTTTTCATTTTCGTCTTGAACATAACCCTAAAATCTCTCTCGTAGCCCATAATTTGTTTCATTGTATTTCTGCTGGAAATCCACAGCGTCTTAACACAATTAAAGGAGATAAGACGCACGATTGTCCTAATATTGTAGATTACATTGTGTTCCTAACTCAATAAAACTAAGGTCTCATTTACTTTTACACTTAAAACACATACATTCCATTGCTAATATTAATCACATTATCATACTTCAACAAATTAAATGTTTTTTTCCTATAGTTTTAAAGTTATAATACCGCCCATTAACAAAAATATAACATTATCGTCAAATTATTGAAATATTCACGCCGATGTATACTAACTTGCTAAAAGAAAATTTGCTGTTTATTTTATCTTATAACTTGACTTTGTTCGTTAACTGTATCCTCTCCACCATTGAATTGTTAATTTGCATAGACAAGTTATTTTTAGAAACAACATTGCATTTAAAGGACCTGACAAATTTAGTACAGATAAGTTGATTGTACTTCTTTCTCAGTCATTTTCACACTTTTTTCTCAGTATTGTAAAGTTTTGACGACCACGCTTCCTAGTACATTTCGGTCTATCCATCCATACGTTTATTATGATCCACTATTGTTGTTTGCGCAACGTATTCAAAGTTGATCATGTAATATTGACGACTCGTTTTACGGATATCATAAAATATTCTAGATAATTTAATCCTGAAGTCCCTGAAACACATCTTGCCATCCACGAAAATTAACCGTGCAGATAAGGTGTTGATAATGTTTTTAAGCATTAGAGAGTTCTTATTTGGTTTATTTTTGATGACGATTATGGCCAGTATCATAACGTTAAATTAAAAGATTCGTTTAAAGTAGTGTGGTAAACTTGTATATTTCTGAAAAAAAAGTTAAAATGTCTGCACTATAATTCTTACTACTAGTTTTCTAGATTATAAAGAATATACACACATACGGACAGGATATTACTTGTATAGTAATGAAGAAAGAAAGTTATAAATTACAAAGACTTTTTACACATTGTAATAATATACCGCTGTAAAGAAAATCAAATTTCAAAAAGGTACGTCCTCAAGAAATAGTCCCAAACTGACGATGGTTGTAGTAAAACAGTCCTAGTGTATTATCTTTTTATTACATTCCACTGACGTTAAAAAGGAAAATACTCTACAAGCAACCTTTCCTCTATATATTTCCACAAATTACTAGAAAATTAATTGAAAGGAACGCCGAAAATAAAATAATTTTTCCATAGTAATATTAAAAAAGCATTTTTGGAGAATCATTTTCCAATAATCCTAAACAGTCCTCACTCCTTATAATTAACCCTCTATGGCAATTTTCCGGGTTTAAACCAGTGTGTGCTCAGAAAGTGAGAAAAGAAAAAAGTAAGGGAAGATTTTCACATCTGTTTGGAATTTGTTTTAAGAGATCAGCTTTTATACTCTTGATCGCTAATCTCAAATATAACTTTCTCTTTCATATTGAATCAAAATGTGTGAAAGAAACACTTGCTTTTTCTTTAAAAATTTCTTCAGGGAATTTCTTTGGAAAATTTGCGGCATTTGTCCTTGGCAGCCTTCTAATTTTTGATGGATTATTTTACCGAACTTAATGAAAATAAAGATTAATTTTCTTTTAAAAATATCGTTGTTCATGTTACGGAAATACAAAACATCGTCTTTCTGAGGATTTTCATCTCAGAGGAGTAAATGCACTGTTATTCTTAATTAAAGTTTCAATCCAGTTACCGGTTTAAAACAGTGTCTGTCTCTCAGGAAAACAGAGGCATCAAAAAAAGATTTATGTAATCACTTGCAACTTGCAAATGATCCAGCTGTGATTAACATTAAAAGATGAACTGCTTTAATTCTTAAATTTATTTCCAGATATTTGACCATTTAAGAGACATTGCCTACAAATCATATATACTAAGTATACCTATTTGTGTTTGCTCATTCACTATAGAATGAAAAATAATTGATTATTTAAAGAAGAACGTATTTCTCGAATGTTTTTCTCTAGGCTTTAAGACGCTTGGAAAGTCTTCAAACGAAATAAACGGCTATCCACCCAAACATGGTACAACAACATCTCTCTGTATAAAGACTGATATAAGTGTATTTTTTGACTGACACCTTGATATGTGTAAATAAATCATTCACAAACATTAAAATTTTCATAGGTCTAAAGAAAATGAAATACTCTAGATTTTCGGGGGAAATGACTCTTTTAGTAATATCGATACTACTTTTAAAAAGCTTCTGTCATTAATCGTTTTCATTTCTTTAGAAATAGGTTTCTCAGCAGCTCAAACAGAACATCTTCTCCTGAAAACAAAAACAGAATTGCTTGATCCGGGTTTTTCTTTCCAAACCCAAAGCAGCTTTATCAAATAACATTACAGTTTGTACACATGTTTTTGTTTTTAGAATTAGTTGTCAGAAGCGAAACAATCCGTTTAAAATCAGCTTCTATACAACGCTCCGCTATTAGGATCTGAATGTCACCAAAAGAAGATCACTTTCTTATGACCTTTCAATCAGCCAATCGGTGCCTAGCTTTCAAGTTTTTGCAGGTGAATCAGTTTCTATTTTCAACCACTTGTATGCATGTGAAAATCTATAAAAAAAATATTTAATTGGGATCCCAAATAACTCAGTCGATTTCTGCCATAAACACATTGTAGTTGCACTCTAATCAAGGTTGTTTTCGTGAATTAAGTAAAATATGTGTAGGAAAATTTCCAGTTGCTTTTGACATTTGATAGATTCTAAATATATACCGAAATAAACAGGTCCGTTATCTTGAATATTTTCGTCACTATGCTCATAAGCTGATTAATATTCATTTAGTAAATACAAACCGAAACAATGACAAACTTATATTAATTGAAGGTGTGTTCATTTCTCCGACGAAATGCAAAATATTTCTAATTTATTCAAGATGATTTCAACATGCTATAAAAGTTTCTATGAAGTCTCACGCAATATTAACACGCCGTGTGTACAGGTAAAAACGTTTTATCAGATGCAGTTACTTTGGCCGTGATATAAATAACAATATTGGAAATCCAAATTATCAAGAAGATAATATTGAATGGGTCGCCTTCAGAACTAGTTAGATCGTGTACATCAGTCAGATTGGAAGTGAAATGTCTGTTACATACTTTATTTCCCATCTTTTTATTCACATTTTTGTTTTGATGGCGAAAACATTAAGAACTAGTGTCTTGCGACCATTCAAATTAACGTTAATGACTGTTTGTATGATACACGCATCGCAATAACTCTTTATAGAAGTATTATATAGCGGTGATAAATGGCAAAGGGCTTCAATAAAAACACTTTTGAAGTATCTGTATTTTTTACATTGAAATATATGTAAAAGTGTTTGAATTTCAAAAAGGCATGACAAAATCAATATAGTAGACACCTTAATTTAGACATTGTTGTATCTTCTTTAAAGATCCATTTAATTGAATCTCAAGTATATCTGCACTAAAAGAATTACAGTAAAAGAATCGTTTAAATGAAATAATTGCCTGCCCTATTAATTAATATATCGAGAAACGAGGTCTCATGGAAAACATAATGAATGGAACGATTTCGGAGTATATAACCTGCCTCTAGACAGTACTTGTCAAGTTCTGATTGCAAGATGACTCAAGGAAACATATTCAACTGTGTGTTAATAAACTGATAAACTCTTTATACCGGGAAGTTATTTATAGAGCAACCTGTTACAAGTAAACATCACATGAGGTCATTACTCGACTTTTGTATATTTGCTGAATATTGTGACATGTTTCAAATGGAAGCCTTATCAGGTACACTGGAAATGAAAACACAATGCTCTTGATCATTTCTATTCAAAGTGCATTATTGATAATAGTTGAGCTTCTCTATATCTGACCGACTAACAAGTCACGTGGCTGATTCTGTCTATCATTTTATCAAATGAAAATGCATTAAACTATCGGCTTTTTTTCGGTAAAAACATTAGAAATACTCTCAAATTACTAACAACTCTAAATATTTCAATCAATCGAAAATAGTAACATGTTTTCATACAATTACTTTCCTTTCTTCGAAAAAGGAGTGATTAAGTTCATCTTTAGTTTAAACTTTAATCTATTTAGGACCGTACACCAGTGTTGAAGTGAGCATTAAGTTAGCTGCGTATAGGAAACATTCAGTTGCAGTAATTTTCAAAAACATTTTCATTTTTCGTCACGTTGTTCTAATCACCTTAATAAAACATTTACAGAGTCCTAAAGATGGTAATGAATGAAATATTTAGGACACAAACTATTTGTCATTTTCGCCATTGTGTCCTGACTTTTTTGCCGTATTTCTAGTGTTAGTTCCGATACTATAATACAATTCATGAAATTCAAATAGTTATCAAAACATAATAAACCTTAGGTCTCATTAACATTAGATAGGTCAAGAAATGCTCCAGTAGCAGGTGAGATGTCCTCTCTCGTTATAATTCTGTCTATTACTGTAGGTGTGTATTATAATGTTGCTCTCAACTGCTTGAATTTATTCTAGTAATGACTGTATTTATTTTATTCGACATTATAACTTCTCTCGTTTAATTTCTTTAGAAAGATCTTTGTACTTAAGGAAATTCTAAATTTAGTCCTTTAACTTAATTAAACACAGTGTAATGTAAAACGAAGTAGGTTGCTTTACGCAATGCATTTTGATATGATACTTATTCCGTCATGGTAAAATATACATCGCTTTATTTGTAAACAAGGACTGTGACCTACGAGAAATTTGGTTTCATGAAAATACTAGGTTTATGGAATTCATTTAATGATTAAAAAATACCAGTAAATATATTCCTGGCAGCCATATAATTGACAGCCATCTATTCCTGACAGCAATAAAATAGTTGATGCTTTAACGGATTTAACTAGATAAAAGAAACATTTTCTATTCAAATAAAAGAAATTACCATTTTCTATTTTAAAACATCGTCTTTTTTTGGTCAAATGACAGTACATAAAAGTTTATCATAAGATACGAAATATGAACTTTGATGAAACCGTTATGAAATTATGTTGGTGCCCGAGCCCGTAGGGCCCGTAGATTCTGCAGATGTTATGACACGAAAAAACGTGCTTTTCTAGCATAAAATGATCTAGAAAAGACATGTTTATGAAATATAATAATGAAATAAATAAAAGTACAGTCGCCTTTAGGTTGTTATGGATACGTGTGTTTAAATATACGTTTCAGGGCGACACGTGTTTCAACCTGTCGATCGGCCATCTTGAAACTTAAAAAGTGTCGATTAAAAAAATATTTGGAAGGATTTCATGTGGATTTACGATTGAACAAGGTTAGCCATTGATTTTATCAAAAATCATTAATGTTTCGTCTACGTTCCGACCTGCAAAGTTGCTTAAACTGCTGATTTGGGGCAAAAAGATTTGGGGCAAAAAGACGGATCAGCGTCAATTATTTACAAAGGCCCTGTAACGCGCATAACTGAAAACGGGTAATAACAGCGCGTGAGCGCGAGAACTTCCTTGTTTACACACCTTTTTGCTCTCGTTAAAACATAGGCAAAACGGGCAAAAACAAGCGATTTTATGCTAGAATAATTTTTTGTAGGTAATTGAATGAGCCTTTTTCTTGCGTTATCAGGAATTAAAGAGACTTAAACACTAATAAGATATTACCCCCCCCCCCACCTTGTCCCACCCCACTTCTGCCTTATTACTTCAAAACATGACCTCCACTACATTAAATGTAAACAGGCCATTACTATCAAGTTCTGTTTCCAAGTTTCAAAATGGTCTGATCAGAAAAAATGGCAATATATTTTTCTTAAACAGTAGTCAAGTGGCATATGTAGACATTGTAGACATTTTTGTTTTTTCATTACTGTTATAAAGTGGTTACTTATGTGAAAAATTGACTGCCGAAACTACATACACCAATCAGTAACTCTTCTTGAAAATTGAAAAACGCATTTAGGATGACATAAACCAATCCTAGGTAGCATTTCATGAGTGAAGAATCTAATTAAAGAAAAATTGGATGGTTTAAGTTTTTCTTTCTTAATGACCGCTAAACATGAAATTGATGTTTGACCGCGCAAAACGTTCACTGGAAAATCGAAACAATTAGAAATTGTCTCTGTATGTAAGTATCCATTATCATGAAAGTCTGTTCGACATACCTAAGTATTTACGAGAGTTGAGTTCAATGTCTCTAAACATATTCCATCATTTATAATGGTGAACTGCGTGTAAGTGTAGACAAATAAACATTGTTAGACCGTTATTCCGCTTGACTGTCGGATACGGCATGAATTATAGTGATATACCTAGACTAGTTCATATTGCTTTCATCAACTTTCAAATTACCTCTGAAAGTACGTTGTCTTTTTTTTCTCGTGAGCTGTGGCGGAAATGTTCTAACTTGGAAGCAATAACACTATAGAAAGAATGAGTACTGGAAAGAAAATTGTTCCCGACAGTCATCGAATCGTTGCCGAAATCTGGTTAAGTCAGACATTGTTTACTGTACCATTGACATTTGTCGAATATTATTCTTTCATGTTTTAATGTAAAATTCCGTAACGTTCTGTTGGGCAAATCATAATTGCTCTTCTCACGGAAAAGAAAATGTCTATGTATTTATTTTACAAGCATAGTTATAACAGACTTAAGGCAGTGAAAATCAGAAGATTTGTTTCAAGGCTAACAAGGCCATGATGACATCACATAACCATCGGACAGTGTTACCATCGTTGATACGTATCAGTATACACTAGAATACAGAGGTATTACATTAAATAAGACATATATATAGTTATTATCACCGAAGTAAAAAAAAAATCAGACAAAAACTAAAAACGCAGCAGGTCAAGTCAAAATAAGAAAACTTGTGTGAACCTGTTTTGGGCATCTCTAACTTGAATAAATTCATTTGACTTGCCTGAATGTTTCGGGGACCATGCGTAAACTAGTATAAAAAGACGCCAAAGTACAAGAGACTAACAACAGTTTTATCATAAGATACATGAGCATCTCGAAAACCAAGATACAAGACCATACAAGATTATACATGAAATAACAAGTTAATGTCAAATATTTACAAAATTAGCAAGATATTGACAAGTTGACTCTAAATAAAAACTCAGTTGTAAATTTACCTATGCAGAAATATATCAGTTGAATTTATAGGTGGTTTTATTGAAAATACTTTAAGAATGCATTAAAAGTGTCTACAAAGTGGAATATGAAACTTGATAATTATATCTTGGTGTAGATACTAGTCAGTATGACTTGTTTATTTTTTTGGGCTTCGTTTGTGTTTTCAGGATAGCTAGATAGGTTTTTGAACTTAGGGTGAACGCTAAACGGAAAAACAATTTGGTATGACCTAAATCTTGACTGACATAAATCGTCAATACATACTTTTTCTTATAAAAACTTTAGCCAAATCCTGAATGAATACGGGCAACTTTGAACAAGTCAATTGGCGCCATGTTTTATTGGGAGATCTTCTGAAATTTTCATGACTTCCTTTCAGTTCGGCAATGTTCTGTTTTTTTCCTGATTTGGCGTCTGTATTACTATTGCGGAGCGTTTTTACATAGACGTTTTGGTGTTTATTTTAGCATTCTCTAGATGTTTTTCAGAAGTAGAAGTTTTGAAACTAATCGGTTTTGACTGCAGTTGAGATGTTCACTTATTTGCTATTTCCCAAAGGCAATCAAGAAACAGGAATGATCGCATGTCATGTCAGCTAGTCGTTATTTTTCTACTTCTAGTTAGACAGCTTGATGTTAAATCATTCATGGTATAAAAAGCGTGTTACGGCACCGTATATGTTATTCCACAAACATCAATGAACAGGTAAAGCTAAGTTAAAAGTTAAAAAATATGGCCGATGGAACTGGGTTTCTATCTGAGAGCTTTCTGCATTTTTCGAAAACGAAAACTGAACAGTTTGTGAGTTGTTTTTTTTTTGTATGGATAAGAAAATATAACAAATAAAACATTGAAAATGCATACGTCCTCATAAAAGAATAAAGCGTGCACATAGCAAGTGAAGGTATAATATAACAACCTTTCTACAAGTTAACAAGAACGATCTTTCTTTTCGAGATGGATTGTGCATTAACTCGATGAACACAAGATGACCGATTTGTAAATTTTCTTTAACCACAATCGTTTTAAATTAGTTCCGTAAATTACTTAGTAAACACTTAAATAGGCAGCAAATCAGTCCCTACGTTGACTGACTAACCTTGCTAACAGGTAATTCTAGACTATATTCGTGTACAGAATGATTATAAGTGTTTGTCTAATGCAAAGAAAAGGATACAAACATGGTATTTACATCACTATCATGTCATCTCAAGGTAAATTTACCACAGTCAAGTTCGCCCATTCAACAATCCATTGAATGTAACACGTAGGCATGCAATAACGTTTTCATTAAAATAATATTTGCCTGTTCAAAGAAAGACTAGTTGGACTTAAATAGACGCACACATTGTCGTTATGGAGTCATATCTCTTTCAAATCTTTAATTGGACGTTTATTTTGATGGAATTTGTTGGCAGCAGTATGTACTTTATTTTTTTAGAACTTGTCTATGATGTTTTTGTCCGATTTACAAAGAATTTGGCCGCTAGAATTGAAGAAAATGGCAACAAAACAGTTTGGCTATATAAGGCAATGGTCTTATTTATTTATATACAGCAAATAGCCATCATTTACAATATTATATATAAACGCTTAAAGCGGAATCGATAGCGTTTTGTTATTCTGTGTAAAGGTTTCTCAAATTCTGTAACGGTCTTGTGCATACCTTCCTATAATTGTATAAATACAACATCTGACAACTGCGTCAGGGAATCTATTCTTTGGCTCAGTGGCTAGAGTGTTCGCCTTCAATGCGTTAAGATCGGAGCTTGAATCCCGCTCTGGGTTGTGTCTTCTTAGATGCATTGCATCTTTCTGTTACGGACTTCCTTGTGCGTAAGATGGGGGCTCGTCAAGGATGACCTCTCCTGGACTTAGTTAAAAATTAAATAAAAAAGAATCTTTCAAGATTTCTGTCCGATCTTCTGATCTAAAAAATACACAACACCATTCGTCATCATAAATGATGACTTTCTCAAGAGGGGATGTGTGACGGTCTAGTGCATACTTTCTTAAAATTGTATAAATGCAACCTCTGACAACTGCGTCAGGGAATCGATTCTTTGCCTTAGTGGTAAGAGTGTTCGCCTGCGATGCGCTAAGATCGGGTTTCAAATCCCGCTCTGGGTTGTGTCTTCTAAGATGCATTGCATCTTTTTTTAGGGAATTCCCTGTTCGTACGAATTCTGATGAATTTTTTTAGATGAAATTGTAAAAGATCGCAAAACAAATTTCTAGGAATGTACATAAGTCAAACAGTCTAAGATACTGCTGGCCAGTTGCCTTATTTCGGAAATAAATCCCGTTCATTATTCTTATGCAATTCAGTTAATAACAGAGTAAGGACAACAATTTTTTTTTTTATCTCTTTAAAACTAAGCGGATAAATTCAGTATACAGAAGGTTGTTAAAATTGATTTATAGCAGAACTGAGGCAACTTTGCATGATTTTCTATAATATGAAGCTGAAATAAATAAGGTTTCATTAGGTTTTAAATTATAATTTGATTAATGTCAAAGTTTTCGAAATATTTTTAACTTGTCAATGGAATACAATAAATGGAACGTATATCTTCCAGTATCTATGCTTAATTTTTTTCTCAAAACAGTTACATAGACGGAAAAACAAATCACAGAAAAGAGCAATTGATTTACCATACTCTCCTGTATTTCATTCAGAAATGAGGAATTATTACCTGTGACATATACCTTACACCTTTAAATTTGTTTAGTAAATTGTCCATACCTTGATTCTGAGTCGTATTTAAAGATTTACCTTTTGTGCCCTTTAAAACGTTTATTCGTTTTTATTGACCAATCAATTAATTTCTGTAATATGTAAATTTTTGGTATTCTTGAATCTTTCTGTCCATTTAAGGGCTTACATTTTGTGTCCGCTCCACAAACATCAATCTTCGAGAACATGGTCGGGAAACAGCAATACAGAGATATTGCGCTCAATATGTCTAATTAAATTTAGCAATGCAAATCGGATTTCTAAAGTAACGTTATCGGATAACTGGTTGTTAATTTGGATCAAACTTCAGACAAGTGAGGGTTGGTAAAAAAGTTACCTTTTATTTTCCCGTGGCACAGTTTATACTCGTGAAAACATGGAGCTGTTTAGCATCATTTTTTAATTGAAAGTGTCGATATCTACACATTTTGTTAAATATATTTCTTTCACTTAAATATGCAACATATTCCTTTAGATATTAGGAGTCTTGTTATTCTGTATACCAGCAAATAATACCATACGTTTTCAGGTTTAAACAAACGCAATAGGCAAGAATATTTCCGTACTTTCTTTGTAGAATACATTTATAACCATATATAATTGTGAATCTCTTGTTCAGTCCCATCGTATTTACTTCCGTTTTGTCTATAAAGCAATAAAATTGAAGTTATTTAGCTTCTGTCAAGGTTGATGATTATTTAAATATATGGAATCAATTTCTTGAAACAGCTCGTTCACAGCTGAACGACAGAATTTAAAAAAAATTTTTTTTACTCTCCCTTGTTAATGTTGGTGACAACAAACAACAAAACAACAACAAACAAACTAAACAACAAACAAACTAACAAAAAACTCGGCTGGCTTAGGTCACATTTCACGGGAAAATGCATTTTTCGTTAACGCCTACTTGGGGAACTCCGGTTGGATATAGAATACGGTACCCCCGAAGCACGTGCTTTCTGTGCCACGTGGCACGTTCTGCAACATGTCTTCACCAATCTTACCACAGGCATTTGTTTCATGTATAAATGTTCCAAACCAAAATACATAACCAACATATAGCACAAAAGTTCACAAGAATGAATCTGAAGGTCACCTTACTTCAAACAGATTTTTTTCTAATTAAAGCAAACAGGTTCAATGTAACTCTTAATTGTCTCTGATAGCTGAATCCTTTTTTTGTAAATATAGCATTCAATATCTCTTTTTAAAGTGAAAACATTTTTCAACCGTTCCTCTGATTTCTCTTAAATGAATTTCAACGCTTGTTAACAAAACTTTTCGTGACACAACTTCCGGTCTCTTATGCAATAAATAGAAATTATATGTTAAATTGTTGAACAAACTAAATCTTATCATATCAATCAAGTTTCAGATTAATAGTATCTTTAGTGTACTTTGTGAATTTTTGTAACAGACCCTGTAGATAAACTCGAATCAGCTGATAAACTTTCATTTTTCAATATTATGGCAATACTTTGATAGCGAGGTTTGGAGGGACAATTTAAATCAACTTTGAATTAATGTAAAATGACCCTCAGATTCACTCTTGTGAACTTTCCTACCTTATGTTGGTTATCTAGTGGCTCGGGGGATTTATCAATGAAACGAATGCCTGTGAGGTTTGGTCCATATAATGTCAGTGCATGCACGAAGGGTGAATTTTAACAGTCATGTGATCGTACTGTCACGCTTCGAGTTCTCAGGGAGAAGGCGCAGGACCTAACGAAACACAGTAACATTGTGTTGCATTTCTTAACAAAAGTTGTTTATATAATGGCCGTTGTAATTTCCTTTGTCTTCTGTAAAACCTTAAAGCCTAGAGCTTATATATTACATATCTAGCGCTGTCTAGTGTTCCAAAGCTGTTCAAATTATAACCCTAGCGGTCAAAATGAGAGGTCACCGGTTTTATATAGACTTGCATTGTACATTGAAATACTAAATATCCCAATAATACTTTGGAAGGAAGTTTCATGTTCTCATATTCGACTTAGTCATTGACCTCCATGAGTCCTTCAACTTTCACTTTCAAGACCTTGACCTACTGACATCCTTTTTGGGTTTTTAAGACATCATCCATAAAAATTTATGTAAAATTTGACTTTGGCTGACTTTGACGTACTGACGGTGTAGAAAAAGAATAAGTTGGCCCTGTCCGCGTGGCTACTTGTTACTAATGCATATTATATTAAAAAATATTCATTCATTATAAAATCTGGTGCATATTATATTAAAAAATATTCATTCATTATAAAATCTGGTCAGGTGACTGAGTAAATTGTCAATACCAATCAATTATGTAAACACAATATTGGTTATTTGAGAATGCTTCTCCTCTGCTGTTTATATTATTGTTATTTATGTTATATTTTGAACGTTTGATATATATATGATAAATATTTACAAAAATGTTAATTAGATAAGAAGTTATTATTTTACGTAAGACAAATGTAGAAACTTTTTCCCAATTATATCCAATCACAACACGTTATCTATAAAAAAGATATTACTCACATTACATCAAAAAATAATCGGTAGCCTTAGCCCACATAACGAGCAAGCTTAGAAGAAGTAAAAAAAAAAACGGTTTTAAATTGTTCTTGATTGACTTTGATTTATTTGTGAATCTGTGAAAAAACTTTGATGCCTTAAACATCGTTTACTGCTTTTCTAACCTAACGTAAAAATAAAGTTTTAGCTTTTATATATAAAAGTGATAATAATCTAGCTAGACAGGCAAGAAAAAAACATAAAGAAAATAAAGATCTTTTATTATATTTCACCTATTTCTGATACGTATCAGCAGAATTTTAACCACTTCAGGAAAAACTGGAACCTCACACGTTAAATCTGGTGGTACTTATTCACCTTGCAAGTTTAGCTATCAACACAAGAAATGAAAGTACAAAACTGCATTCAGATCCGGATAGTTTTCATTTCGGACAAATATGCACTACACTACAATTTGGACATGTATCATTTCTTATCTATATTACTGGGGAAAAAAGAATATACCAATTTGTGAAAAAACAAACAAACAAACAAACAACTGCACAGTTTTGAACAATTCTGTTGTATGTCACTGAAGCAGCTATATATATGGACATATCAAGTTGACATTTCTTTCAGGGAAAAGCTTCAAGACATTTGAAAATATTGGCAAAAATCAACAAAATTATCGATGTGTTTTCTGTTTAAAATAGAAAACTATCAATAGGCACATATAAGGCTCCCAAACTCCAATTTGCGGTTACTTCCCTTTCATACAGTATTTTTGGTCATCCGAAATAAATACTTTATTACTTTGCAGTCATTTACCATTTAATACATGGAGACCTCGAGCATATCTCCTCATACTACAGTTATCTCTACAAAAGGATGCAAATCAACTTTATACAATAATTACTGTGTTTTAACAGCATGTTTCTTTTTGCTCCTGTAAATGGGCACACCGTGTGGGATCAGTAGGACTGAGTGTTCAAGTTTATGTCTCTTTTAAGCAAAACTGCAGTATTTAGATTTATTTTTTCTATCAACCTATTTCAAATTCTTCTGATTTCAATTTTGTAGCAATAAAATTATATGTCTCTCAAGACAGCACAACATTTTATAATCTACCTTAGAAGACATAATCATATCTGGTGAATCCCAAAGTATGTAATATATAGAGGATATTTGTTTGTTTTTGTGGAAGATGAGAATTTATTTCTCGTGATAAATTCTCGTGAACACCATATGTTTATATTTTCACTCGTGGCTGCGCCACTCGTGAAAATATCACATATGGTGTTCACTCGATGAAATAAATTCCCATCTTCCACTAAAAAACAAACAAATTTTCTTTTTATTTTATGCCAACACGTCAAAAATGGGTATTTTATGACATTTTTACTCAGGGCCTTCAATAAATTCCCCATGGTGAGCCCCAAATCAGTTAATGCGTACTTTGGTCAAACCGTTACTCCGCACAAAAAAAGTGCAGACAATCTCCAATACATATGATAACTTTACTTCTGCTGAAATAAACTGAATACACTTTCATCAAATAACATTTATTTTTCTCTACACAGTTTATCAATATTTATTGAATTTTAGCCATACATACTTTAATTATAAAAGCAGATTAATACCGAGTAATATTCAATCAATTGAATCGAAAGTCGGTCATATTGGATATTGTCCATGTGAGTTATGTAAACAAATCAGACATTTTAAATAATTTATGGCGAATTTCATCATTGTTCACAACTAGTTAGGCTCAGGAATTCAATATTATAACTGGATTTAACTAGGTAAATAAATTTCATTCGCTGTCACTGTCTGAAAGCGGATTCTCTTGTATTTACGTTGATAAAAAAGTAGTTCCGGCACAAAGAGTGGATTATCAAAATGGTAATTTCACTGATTCAAAACAGTTGATTATCACTTTTATCTCACTGATATTTCCCTATATTTCATTGGTAGGCATAAAATAAATTATGCTAGTACCTTATTTTATAGATATGTTATATGACTTTGGACAACATGTATGCCTTTAAAGGAAAAACGTAGGATCAAAAGTTGCATTAACATAATTGATCAAACACTTGGTCGAACAATTGCCAATAAAAAGCAGTAAAAGCATGCATGTTTGGAGTAACAATATTGATTTAACTTTTATTACTTTAAACCTGTGCTTTAAACACGGACTCCCATCTAGTTTATTAATTCTTGTTGTGTTAACAACTGAAGTGAAAAATGTTTTTTATCAAATTGCGTTCTAGCTTGTTGGTTGAACATTATGTTTTTTCCTTTGTAGAGATGCCCAGGTCTTATTTTTTTCATTCAAATACATTTGATGTCACGGTTTTTTCTCCAAGTAACATCTCGTGTCACCAAAAAAACAGTCTTTAAGCAGTTAATTGGTAGGCATAATACTGTAAAGTGATACCTTTAAAATACAGTCTACAGTGGATTGCTTCTGAAGTTTTACAGGGTATTTGATAACGTAACAAACCTTTTCACAGTTTTTAAATGATAATTCTGACTTTAACTATGAACCGTTTAAAATACTTAGAAATATAGCACAGCATATCATTCAAAAACCACAACAGGATTATATGACTAACACTGCAGGATAATAAAAATGATTCTAAATCTTAATGGCAATACCTAAAAGAAGTTGGAATGTCATCAAGAAAAAATACATCTTTTGTTGCCAGGAGATAACTTCGCCTATTTATGACGATATATGTTCTTACAGAATAAAAGTAGATGAAAAACAAAAAACGAGTTTTTATAACGTAGTTTCAAAATTACCTTTTCCATACTTTGAACTAGCTTAAGATTTCGTATCAAAGAATAGTTGTTCATTTCTATTTGTGTCTGAGAATAAAGTAGTTAAAAGGACATACCCTAAAAATGGCCGATGACATACTGATGTATCTAATTAAAGTAAAACATGTGTTAAAAATTTACTTAGTGTGCATTTGTAATCCACCCAAAAATACAACACTAAACGACATTCTGTTATAATTATACCCTTGATGGAAATCTTTCGGTTTAAAACCACAGTAATGATTAATATAGACCTTAATTGCAAATCCATTTTCGCCCGTTTGCATATTCATATACTGTAAAACGAACACCCTTACAGCAATGCACCAAAGACAGTTAATTGAATAGTGAAAATTTTATATGTCACGTTTGTTTTTCACTTCGTCGTTACGAAGTATTTTTGTGTCAACATTATCATGGAAATAATACAGCAATCCCATTATTTATATGAAACATCCCTCATAAATTCCGTTGTCTGAGCCTTTAACTTAAATCAATCGTTTTTTCTTAAAATCTTTCAGGATGCAATATTCAGGGAGGTATTTTTATATTGAAATTTTGGAATAAATCAGATTTTGTCGCCTTTAGTTTTGATTTAAGACAGAGAACTGACAACCGCGCATTGCAGCTGATGCCAATCTTGTTAAATAACATTCTCCAGGATTTTGAAATGTTAAAACAAGGAAGGTGGCATTGGGTTTATGTTGTTACACGCAATATAATACAGAAAGACAAGAGACAATAAAATTGTATTATTCATTCAGTTCACAAAACTCATTTATTTTGTATTCGTACTTTTGTCGTAACTGTGTTTAATATAAAATAAAGTTAGTGTTATATCAGACGGCCTTACAAGACTTCTTTTGATAAACAAAATAACTAGATATGACGCTTGCTAAAGTCTGTTTTCATTTTTATAACGCGTAATAAAGTTGGTTTTAGTTTCGGCGCCCACTCAGATCATTAAACTTATAGCATAAGTTTGATTAATTTACATAAAATATGTCATATAAGTTACATTTTAGTCTAGCTAGTATTTATAATTGCAAAGGATAATGTTTGTCATACAAGAGTTATAGTGGCATGCCGGAAAACAAACCGATAATATCCTTAATATAAACATGTATACATGGTTTATTGTCTACTGGAAAAAAAAAAAATTTAAATGTTAAACTGTCTACAAGTAATGCCACAGTGTATGGAGAGTTGGGACGTTACCCATTGTACATCAATAGACTTGTAAGGATATTGAAATATTGGTTCAAAATTTTGTCAACTGACAATTGTATTTTGAAAACTGTGTATTCATGTCTACATGATGACTGCGCTGACAATAAGAAAAATTGGTTATCCAATGTGAAAGATATGCTATACAGACATGGTTATGGGTATGTTTGGGAGAACCCCTACTGTGTAAACCAAACAAGTTTTATAATTATATTTAAACAAAAGTTAATTGATTGTTTTCAACAAGAACTTTTTGAAAGTATCAATAATAATCGGATACTTACGGTATACAGAGCCATTAAGAACACGTTTGGGTATGAGCCATACTTAGATATAATTAGAAACAATAAACATAGACAGTTGTTAACCAGGCTTCGTGTGTCGGCACATAGACTTAGAATAGAAAGTGCAAGGTATGGTCGAAATAGACTAGAGAGACATGAACGTATTTGTGAAATATGTGCAGATGGAAACGTAGAGGACGAATATCACTTCATCCTGATTTGTAATAAATATAAAGACTTAAGAAATATGTTATTACCAAAGTACTATACAAGGAGACCTAGTATGTTTAAATTTGTAGAAATGTTGACATGTAATAGGAGAAAAACTTTATGTAATTTATGTAGATATATTGAACAGGCTTTAGTAATTAGACAAAACTGTATTAGAAATGTCAATTCTCAATAGATGTTAATGTCAAACAATAGATGCATCTTGCTTGATAAATAGTCGTTTAAATATCATCCTCGGGACGAATATATACTGAATTTTGACCTTGTATGTATATGAGTAATTGATTTTATGGACGAGGAACTGTAAATGTTTAAGTCCTAAATAAAATGATTGTTCTGTTCTGTTCTGATGAAAAATAATTGATAACGAAGGAGGTTTATATATCATTATGTAAACGGCGTCATACAAGGGAATCAATTCTTTGGCAATGTGATCTAGAGAGTTTTTCATACCACACAGAATTAAGAGGGAAAAGTTCGAATACCACGCTTTAGATTGGCTCTTTTTTGCATTGCATCTATCTGTTATGGACAAAATTTTAGAACATTCACAATCTTTTCCTTGGACTGTAAATTTGTTGTAAATTGCTTTACACAAAATATGTAAGATAACTCTGTACTTATATTTTCAAATAACCCGATGTGCTTACAATGTTTGACTAATACTTTGACGGACAGCCGTTACAAGTTACGTCACAGTAGTACCTCTAGGTCTTTCGTTTAATTTGTAAACACATCTGTGTCAAATGCGTAAAGAAATACATAAGTTAAGACAATAACAAAACTTTAGTTTTTGAATGCGAAGAACACAGCACAGTCAACGCTTAGTCAGTCTTTCTCCTGTTTAATAATTTATTCATTTTGTATTGAAAAAAAAAAGAATTCTTTGCTGTAATAAGTAATTAAAAATAGGTTGCTGGCAATTCAGCGGACAGCGTATTTCGCCTTTATTCCATTCGCAAAAATCTCTTCACTCTTGCTTTCGCATGGCAAAACAGAGATTTTGATATCTGAGTGCTTGTTCAATTATGCAAAACAGATAGAAAGATTTAAAAAAATATCTTTGGTAAACTTCATCATAAGATAATGTGTTGATTTGAGATACATTGGTAAAACAATGTTTCCTGCAAATTAAATTATTTTCAAAGGAAACATATAATTGTAAATTTCAAAAACGTCTGAAAGCCTTGACTTCAAAACGTAATTCTGATTGTGCAAAGAAATGAGCCACAAAACAATAAATATTTTTAGATTTCTTATCCTGACAGGCTTTGTCACATAATTCGTATCTAGATACTTGTACATGGCGTTATCATAGAACAATAATGCGCCTTATGAATGTCAAAGGAATCAATGTAATTTGCTACATTCCTGTAATTATTTTACAGATTCGAATATCTAAATATTCGATCCTAAATTCAGAATTTATGTCATATTCTAGAGATTGTTGCTACAGTTACAGACTGGTTTTAAAGTTAATCATTTAACTACTAATTGTTTAAAAAATTGTTTGGTCTATGAAAAGAAACAAGAGGGTCATTATGGCTCCTAATCGCTCACCTGAGTACTCTGGCTGTGTGTCTGCCGTTAAGCAAACGTCGGAAGTAGTAATATATTTTCAAATTGATGATTTTCAAAAATCTCATAATTTATACAAATAAAACCCATGGCAAAGGGGCATATTTGAACTAGCAGCTTGTGAGATGTCATTAGAAGCAAAATGTTGACAAAATCTATCTTAGCTATGGTTGCCATTTTGTGCAATGGAGTGGAACCATTTGAGCAATTTCTATAATTGAATATATGGTAAACATTCCTGTGAATGCATGGAGTAGAACTGTTTGAGCAATTTTAGAAAAAAAAACGGTATAAGAAACATTTCTATAACAAATACAATTTTAATTGGGCTATGTAAGGAAATGTTTGTGAAATTTGATGGAAAACGACCTTGCAGTTTAAGAGAAATGTTTTATTTTTTTTCCTGTTTTAGCCTTTTCAGCTGTTATGTGCAATGAAGTGGAACAGTTTAAGTAATTTAAAAAAAGGCACAATACCGTATACGTGGTTTTTTCTGAGGCCTCCAAATTCTGCGTTTTTTTCAAAATTTGGCATGTTTTTATTTCTGCGGACTTTATTTCTGCGGCACTTTCTTTGGACAAACTGTGACTTAAATTCTGCGGAAAAGAACACAATAAGAAAGTAAACTTCCGGTACAGACTAACCTGATATATGTATCGTTGTCATCACTACAGCAGAGATAAATTTCAACTGTAAGGGAGCTAGCGGAGGAGTAAAATTGACATGTCGGATTTAAGGAGAAAGTGATGATCGAACATTATTTGTGTGTACTCGCGTTTATTTATCGTCGCCACCGGACACGCCTTAGAAAATAGCAGCATGTTTGTTTGTTTGTTTTGTTCATTGAAAGGGTACAACAATAAATATTCGCATAATAAAAGGCCATGTAATTAGAGGCCAATAATCGAATCAATAGGAAAGCGACCTGTTTCTCTGTTTATCAGCTTCATGTGTGCAAACAACAATAATGCACAACAATAGAAAATTACCGGTATGCACCTTTGGATCAGCATGAATGGACGTGTGAAATTTTTGTACCGGTACCTTAAATATGACAATATACGATAATTGGTAAACCATCACTAGCTGAAGGGGATCTACACTGTTCGCTAAAATTTCAGCGCTTTAATGGTAAATATTAAAAAAATATTAAATAAGTTAAACGTCATCAAAAATGTGCTCAGATCGCTCACTGAAGGATACAAAAGACGAAAACAACTAACGGCTATACCGGTACATGATAGTCAAATATCTTTATTCATAAATTGACATAATTACATAAAATACATCTACTTTACAAACACAGATTATGTATTTACTAGTAGCCGACGGCAATGTTATACAATCCGATGACCAACCATTCTGTATAATCTGTTAGTCGTAATTACTTTAGTCCAATACAGGTCAAAATGTCGGACACGTGGTAGGTAAACACGCCAAAACAGGGTGGAATATTCTGCGGATTTTATTTCTGCGGCGTTGAAAGTGACCGCAGAATAAGCAGAAATAAAGTCACCGCAAAAAAAAACCACGTATACGGTAAGATATATTTCTGTACAGTTGGGTTTAAAATGGCCTATTGGTTTAAGTGGTGATGTCATTTGAAGCCAAATATTTATGAAAATCTATTTTTAGCTCTGGCGGCCATTTTGTGCAAAGGACCAGAACCATTAGAACAATTTTAATAGAGGGCTATGTGAACAACACTTCAGCAAAAATTGGTTGAAAATTGCCTTGTAATTTAGGAGGAGATGCCGTTAGTTATTGTTTTAGCTTTTGCAGCCCTTATGTGCAATGGAGCAGAACGGTTTGAGCAATGCCAGGAAAGGAAAATATAAAGAACATTTCTATTAAGTTTATTTAAAAATGACCTTGCGGTTTTGGAAGAGATGTCACTTGAAACCAAATATTGAGAAAATCTATTTTTAGCTCTAGCGATCATTTTGTGCAATAGAGCAAAACCATTTAAGTAATTCTAATAGAGGGCCATATGAGGAACAGTTTTTTGATATTTGATGGAAAAATGACCTTGCAGTTTAGAAGCAGATGTTGTTTGAATTCATTTCTATGTTTAACTTTTGCAACCCTTATGTGTAATGGAGCGGAATAGTTTGAGCAATGTTAGAAAAGTGAATATAAGGAATATTTCTGTCAAGTTGGGTTTAAAATTGCCTTGTGGTTTTGGAGGAAATGTCATTTTAGGTAAAATGATGACGACGGCCGACTGACAACGGACGCCGGGTGATCCCAATAGCTCACCCTGAGAATCTGTACAGGTGAGCTAAAAAGTGAAAATCGCGTATCCGGAAAAATTAAAATGAGAAAACACAGCCTCCTTACACAGTTAAAAGGTAAATAAAATGGAGAATAAATCTATATATTGAACAACACAAAATATTAACGAAAATGAGAACTCGAATGGTGACTGTCTTAGAACGGTCAGTGACAAAACATTTGCCACAGGAGGTTTAATCTAGATTCTAGGGTGCAGCAACCTCACACTTCACAGCCCAAACAGGTTCTCATAAGAACAAACAAGTACAAGCTTTCTTGGCGAATTCACTTTTATCCATAAGAGTAAAATAGAATGAAATCCGCTAACAACTACTCATGTGCCAAGCATTGCTGCTACATAGCTTTCTGAATGGAAACAGCCATCTCAGTCGACCTAGGTGTTCATCTTCATAAGATTAACGAATCCAGTCTTGTAGTCGTATCGTCACTGCGACTGCGTCTGGACTTCAAAAGTTACCATTTTCTTTAAAGAATCAAACCAAAACCACTTGCATTCTCTTGTGTTGTCCAAAAAGCAGTTTCCCGTTCTTTTTTAGCATACATCAATAGCTGCTGAAAATTAACAATCAATACAAATAGAATAAATATGATATCTAAATACTGGATCAATGACACTTTCTTTTAACTGCCGTCTGCAATACAAATATGCATTGCATCAGAAAAAGCCTTGGTTCATATAGCGACCTAACGAAACATCCGGCATGAAAAAACAATGAGCTATGAACATCGATACAACCATTACAAAATTTCGCCATATTCGTAATGATGGTATATTTATAATAACAGGTCACCATAAGACGCATTTTCCATTTGTTAGTAATCAAAAAATTTATTATCATTACCTTAAATAAACTTGAAAAATGTGTAAATGTTTCAAAACAGCTTAAGCCTATAACCGATTACATAGTTAATTGAAAAAGCACGCATGCAACAAAACATGCAATTAACATGCAAAATGCATTTTCTTTGTTTCATTTCAATTTCAATATTAAGTGATTCGAGTATTAAAAGAGTGATAAAAGTACAAATCTGGTTTCAAAGAAAAACTTGATATTCTCTTGAGTACAACTTTTCTGAACGAGTGAAGTTTTGTCCAAATTTTTTTTTCAAGAAATTGAACTTTAGTATTTTAAAGAAGCGTTTTATGAAATCAATAATGAATTTCGATGAAATTTATGTGATGAATAATTATGGTAAGTAATGTCAAATTCTTCTTGAATTTGTCTACATTACAGATAAGAATGGTGCTTACAAATCGAACATTGGCCTTAGCCTTAGGGCTTTGTTTTCTTTCTTTTAATCGCTTTTGTGTTAAGAACATTTGAGCCGAGCTATTTCAAAACATTGTCATGTATCACTAAGTTACTGAGTATTGAGATCAACTATGTCAGATTTTTTACTGTTAACTAATTTCAATGTTATTATGGATAACAGGGAAAATGCCCTACTGTTCCTCTAATAGTTTTCTAGTCTACTTGTTTCTGTTCTCGAGAGCAAAATTGCCGATCAAAACTAAGTGTCAGACCTCGAAACCTCGTGGATCCAGAAATATTTTTTCAAGATATTCTTGCATATTTCAATGTGACACATATTACCCCACAGGAAGTCTTGATTTTCTGCCCCTGTCAACCAGTAATACTAAAGTACGACCTGAAACTAGACAACCCCACAGAGCAATGAGATATTAATCTCCGGAGTCTTAAAATGTTTGAAGAGGTCTTCTGGAAAATTTTGTTAATACAAAACACTGAAATTGAAGACGTTTTCATTGCATGTGAGACTTTTATTCTTAAGATTAAAATGTTGTTGCCACTGTACTTTTTTTGGCGTTGCTGGCTCTAGTTGGGATTGTGTTACTACTACTATTTCAGCTAAAGCCTCTGATGAAAATTATGGTGATTTGGATGGTTGAGTTAATGTCTGCTAGTCATTATTTCGTTGATTTAAAATGAAAAATGTCTGCGTTCTCTCTTTTGCTGACGGATAACCATAATTTAGTACAATTATACATTGACAGACAGATATAAGCTGAAACTAATTGCTAAAACGAATAATATCATATTTGGCATTTGTCCCAATATAAGTCAATGTGTTACCTGCCAAAGAGAAAAAAACCATGTATTTTAGCTAATGATGTGTGTGACATTTGTCAATAGGGCAATAATTACTTAATAAACACTTACAACTGCTGCCGCTGATGAAAATTATAGTGATGCTGGTGATGTGACTGGAAGAGTTCGTTTCTGCAAGTCGTTGTTATTTGGTAGGTTTACAATGTCTTAAAATAGGCAATGTTTGCTTTCTCTCTCTTCTGCTCGCGGTTAACACGATTAAAAACACAATTATACATTGTAGCCAAAATAATTGCTTAAACGAATAATATCATATTTCGCATTTGTCCCATTAGAAGTCAAGCTGTTACCTGCAAAAGAGAAAAAAATATTTTTAGTTAATAAGTATGAGATAACTTGTCAAAAGCCGATAATTACTGCTGTTAGAAATAGCAAAATCAGCATCGTCATTTTGCAGTATATTATCAAATGAATTCCTTGAAGTCATTGACATTGGTGTGTCCACGTGGTCGATAAAAATTCTTTTTCATGTTTTATGTTTACAGGGTTATTGTATAAAATTTGCTTTACTTTTCATATATGTTCTTTATTATCAATCCAATTGTGTTTGGAAGTGATTTAAATTTCTATCTGATTTCTTTGGCTCAATTTGACCGAATACACGTACGGCAATAGCAGTCTTGTTTAAAGAACTCGGGAATCTACCACAGTTTCTGATTCTAATGTCTGACATGTTAAAAATGTTAATTTAGTTATATAAAGCATACACACTTATACATTATCTACATCTATTCATCCATACCTGAAAAGTCAAACAGAAAAAAGGATCAGTTTACCCTGTAGCAGAAATATTATTATCTTAATGTTAGTCGCTGCTCAGTCGTTATACATGTCTTAGATAAATAAGAACAAGATGGTTACAATTTCTTGTTTTCATGCAATACACAGTACAGCTAATATTCAGACCTTAACAAATGATTTTAATTGGCAGTTGTCAACGCTATTGTCTACGCAGTCGTATGTAGTTCACAGACTCTTGTCAAACATAACGTTAATCTGGACGACTAATGAATTTCATTAAAATTTTGCATTTAGAAAAATATGGAATGATTTAAAATTATTTGTATATCAAGTTTTCAGTGACCGCTTTTCTTCGATGAACACTACTTAACGTTTTTGAAGTAAACAACGTAAATTGCTCTAAAACACGGCTAAAGTTATGTTTTGTCCGTTTCTGTATAAAATAAACTATAACAGTGAATAATAAAAAATTCTAGCAACAAGTGAACCTATACGGAAGTGATGTTTGCAAAAAAAGCCTTTGTGGTACCCTTATTATTGTCTATATATAATCCCGTAGCTCATTCATAAACGCAACATCCTTGGGCTTGCCAAACATTTTATTGACAAGAATTGTAACGCACTGAAAGCATCTGGCAAAACATTTAAAGCGTTTTGACAATTCAATTTAAATGCAACTCGGTTTTTCTTTTTGATCGCTGTTGAAAATATCAAATTCTTGAAATATCATAGTTCGATTTCCTCTGAAATTTCGGGCAAAAACAACCAATAAATGATATAACATTTTCTGCTCACGAGAATCAGAAAAGATCAAACGAGAAGTTATTTACTTTTATTCCTCCCGGTTGAAATGTTAAATAAACCCTGTTATCAAATTTTAAATTAAAGTGTCAATTTACACATAAAACACTACAGAACGAGCAATCTTGATTTGGTTTCCATAAGTGAGATGCATCAGCGTATTTGTTAAGGTAAAACCCCTTAAGCAATAGAAGATATTTGATATGTTAAAACGTCTGTTCTTTATATGTGTGGTTTAGAAAATAATAATCAACTGAAACGTACGTGGTCTTTAAATTAATGAGCGTTTCATCACTGTTGCTAGTAACATGAATATATACTCGGGTTCTTTTTCATTTTTATCTAGCAAAAATTGAAGTATCATTTAACAGCATACTCTTAGTATTAAGCAACCATAAAATGTAATGTGGTTAAGAATATTTGCTTTAAGTTTCGCTGGTTATAATACACTTATCATGACCGTTTGAATTGTCCTGAGCTTCACTGTTTTAATGATTTCTTAGTACCACATAACGTTTGCATGGTACCGTTTGAACAAAACGTTTATATTCTTACGAACATGAAAGTCCGTAACAGAAAGATGCTATACACAACCCAGAGCGGGATTCAAACTCCGACCTCCCGCGTGACGCAGTTGTCAGAGGTTGTATCTATATAATTATCAGAAGGTGTGCACTAGACCGTAACACATCCCCTCATGAGAAAGTCATCATGGTGTTGTGTATTTTTAGATCAGAAGATCAGACAGAATCTTCAAAGATTCTTTTTATTTAATTTTTATAACGAAGTATAGGATATGTCATTCCGGACGAGCCCCATCTTATGAACATGAAAGTCCGTAACAGAAAGATGCCATGCACCTTAGAATACACGTTATGGACGAAATTTTGTTAGAACATTCACAATCTTTTCCTTGGACTGAAAATTTGTTATAAATTGCTTTCCACAAAATATGTAAGATAACTGTCTACTTCCTTACAAACATGAAAGTCCGTAACAGAAAGATGCAATGCATTATAGAATACACAACCAAGAGAGGGATTCGAACTCCGACCTCCCGCGTGACGTGCCAACGCTCTAACCACTGAGCCAAAGAATCGACTGCCTGACGTAGTTGTCAGAGGTTTTATTTATACAATGATCAGAAGGTGTGCACTAGACCTTAACAATATTGTGACTTGTATATAAACCGTTGTTTAGGTATTCTAATTCGTGCATTATATCATCTGTTTTTAAGACCACAGAACCTAAATCTTACAGTAGTAAGCAGTGTTTTCTAAGCTTGAGAGAAAACATTCAATATTTCTCTGACTATGTAAAAGTGAAAAATGAAAACAAATATGTAAAATCTTCCTGCTGTGCCTTCAGAAAAAAATTTCTATTTGTCAGATACATTTATAAATCTTTAATGTTATAAAAGTCGTTTAATTTCACTTAATTTTCTAGGGGATAGTAGGTAAAAACGTATGTGAGAACAATGGTTTATTAATATTTATGACTGACAAATTATTAATTTTTTCAAGCTGTCTCTTTTATCTTCCACAATGGAGTGAACATTGCCACCATCACAAACGGTAGTCAGTTTCTAGACAAAAAAGAAACTAGAGGGACGGAGAACAAGGTTTTACATCAATTTCAATAACTTATATAAAAGTTTGCAACATATGGAAGGTAGCTCATTTCCTTATTCATTGATGGCAAAAAAGTTATTTTTTTAAACCTTATGGTCATTCACAATTTATTTTTCCGACTGGCATTTGCTCAGCAAATATACTTCCAATACGGTATCCTTGAACTGTTAGTAACCTATTGACAATTATCTTTTATCATTTCCTGAATTAGAGGAATAGTCTAGAGCTCGTCCGAAGCAATTAGCAATTTGAAGAACAAGTAGCATGAACTTAGCATGAAACAAAAACGTTTGCAAGAGAAAATAAAACATATCGCTGGTAATGAACACGGAGCATATTTTTATAGATTGTTCTTATGAAAATTATACCTTAAGGGCTTGTCAAGACATGATTGAGTCGCTCTCTTTCTTAAATAATATTTATGTTAGATTTTGAACTTCTATTTATAAACATAAAGTGGGCATCTCCATGGGAATTCCGCACCGCTTGTTGCTGATCTGGGTTTTTTTATACTACTTTGAAAAAGACTATATGTTATCTCTTTCTAGTGAACACCAAGATGACATTATTACAGCCTTTAACAACACTTCGAGGTGTCTTGATGTTTTGTTTATATAGATAATAACCATTTTCCTTTTTCAATAAAATATATCCAAATGAACTATAGCTTAATAAAGCAAACACTTCAGAAAAAAGCAAACTTTCTTGATCTAAATCTTTCTATTGAAAATATACCATAAGAAATATGATTTTGATTTTAATTTTGTTAATTATCTATTTTAAGATGGTGATGTGAAACGCGCTACATCCTATGGGGTTTAAATTTCACATCTTGTTTGCTTTTCTAGAGCTTGTAACAATGTTAAA
Source organism: Cyclina sinensis (assembly GCA_012932295.1). NCBI lineage: Eukaryota > Metazoa > Mollusca > Bivalvia > Venerida > Veneridae > Cyclina > Cyclina sinensis. The sequence goes on along the minus strand of JAAONU010000011.1, from coordinate 54,654,506 downwards.
CATTTCAATCTCTGCATGACAGAAACACTTTTTAAAATCATAACTGCAACAAGGTGTTTCTAAACCAGTGTTTTTATTGAGATTTAATATATAAATAAAAAAAGAGCAGTGCTGATTTTTCCACGTAGTTCACAAAACCCGTCTGTAAATGCAAATAGAAAGACTACCAACATGCTATTCTACATCGCTTTGCCTATTTGGTGATAAACCCATCTACAATCGATCGCTTTCTTACCTCTTTCTTTGCACGACGGTGGCCGGAGTTTAAGAGTTTATGAAGGTTTCTAGGGAAATCTTGAAAAAGAACGTAGATACTCGACCAGTATCTTTATTCCTGCCATTGCGTTCTTGCTGATTAGACTCCAAGTGCTCACTATAAAACATAAAAAACACTAATGGCATTGTAAACCAAAAAGGGTTGGTACTAATTTACCTGAGACCAGAGCACTTGGAGTTAGATAAGCAAGGACACAATGGCAGGAATAAGATAGACTGATCGAGCCTCTACGTTTTTCAAGATTTTCTTAGAAACCTTCATAAACTCTCAAACCCCTACCATTGTCGTGCAAACAAATAGGTAAACAAAGCGATCAACTGTAGGATTAATCACCAAGTAGGCAGAGGACATTTTTACTCATTTGCAAGGCATTTTGCATACATTTTACGAATACTCTGTTTAGCTGCACCAAGGGCAGTTTATTGATTAATTCATTTTTCACTTCTGCGTTACGAAAATATTTTTCAAAATATTGTCAAAATGCAAATGGAAATAACACAGCAGTCCCATTATATATGGAACATTCCTCATACAATCCGTTATCTGAGCCTTTAACTGAGATCAATCGTTTTATTAAATCTTTCAGGATGCGATATTCTAGGAGGTAGTTTATTGGTGAAACTCATGAATCAATCAGATTTTTCGTCTTAAGTTTTGATTTAAGACACAAAACTGACAACTGCGCTTTGCAACAGATTCAACTAATGTTTTTCCAGGATTTTGAAATGTTAAAACAAAGAACGTGTCATTGGGATTATGATGTAACACGCAATTGAATGCAGAAAACAAGATGCAAGAAAATTTTAGTATTTATCCAGTTCACAAAACTCATTTATTTTGCATATTGTAATTAGGGCCGGGAACGAATAAGGAATTTGATGTTTGAATATTCGTTTTCCATGTTCGAATATATTCGAATATTCGTTTTTACAAAATTTGTTCCAATATTCCTCTTTTACGTAGTATCCGAAATTGATTAGGTCGAATACTATTCTACTTTAATATGCTTAGAATAATCGACGATTAAGAAGACCTTTATTACTATGTCAAAGTTTTTTTATTGATTGTAAATCGATATATATATGAAACATTCTTAAGATAAATTTAGCTATAACGCAGTAAATATCACATGGAGTCTAATTTCTACGAATAAATATCTTCAGACGGAATATAGACATTTCCCATGCTTTCATAACGCCGTGAACGTGAAATAAGCATCTTATTAAACATGTATGTTCTTACATTTGATAGACGTTGAATGTTGTGAATTAAGATGATTTAATAGGTAAGAAGTAGTCCCTTTATACTCAAACACTTTCTTGCATAGATCGCAAGTAGCTTTAGACTAATCAATAGAACGTGAAAAGTAATTCCAAACAAGGGACGGCATTGCGATACATTGACCTTTGGTTTTTTCAACAGAGTAGATACGTCCAAAATCATCCCTTCAAAAAAATCTGAAAACAATGTTTGCAAAAATTTATTGGTTCCGAGTAGAGCTTTAAATTTACATTGGGTGAAATAGAGTTAATTTTAGAGTGATGCATATCGATTGGTCGATTGTTTTAGCATGAATAATACGTGCCGATTTATTCTTCTTCACAAAAATTAAGAAAATTGTCGATTGATCGGAAAGATTAAAGCACAGAAAACAATAAAGTGAGATAATTAAAGTCGGAAAAATTTACATTATAAACTGTTAAACAGGTAAATTACAAACTGTGAAACGGGTGCCCTTTTGATCAACTATACCCCAAACTTCTTACAGTTAATTGGCGATAATTGTTGACACGCGTTATACAAACATATGAACACCTGGTCAAGTGAAGGTCAAGGGTTTAATTTACGATCTTTGAAATTTGAAAGTAAAAAAATGAAAAAAAATCAAAACATTTTTTTTCGAATATTCATATTCGTTTTTCAATGTTCGAATATTCGGTAGTGTTTCGAATATTCGAATATAATTCCCAGCCCTAATTGTAATATAAGACGGTCTTGTAAAAATATTGTAGAATAAAATCTGCAAAAAAATTGATAAATTCTCATCAAACATATCTAAGTTACATTTTTCCGTCTAGCTTGTAGACACAATTGCGAAAAAGCGACAAACCCGATGAGATTTGCATAAATTCAACCTATGAAAGCGGCGTCATAGGCCAAATGGTCCAGAGTGTTAGTTTTGCATTCTACTCAAGACTTAGCAGGAAAAGTTCGAATTCCGCGCTAAAGATTTATCCTTAGTACACGCTGCATCTGTCTGTTACAGACGGAATTTTGTTAGAATATATTCATAATCTTTTTCTATGAGCTAATAATTTGTAATCAATCGCTGTCATCAAAATAGTGTAAGAACACCTGTACGAATACATTCAGCGACAACGATGTACTTAGAATGTCTGCTTACACTTTCACTAACAGCCGTTACAAGCTACGTCACAGCGGTATCTCTAGGTATTTAAGTTAATAACACATCAATATTAAATGCGGGTAGGAATACATAAAACATGGACAAAAAGACATTAATTTTTGAAAGTCAAACACATTGCAACAGTCAATACAACACTAATTAAGTAGGTAAACACTGTCCTGCCAATCTTAACATATGGGAGTGAAATATTTGGTTTCGAAAATCTTGATATTTTAGAAAAAAATCATAATAACTTCCTTAGAAAAATAACTAAAGCCAGACGTTCAACTCCAATAACATTTTTATATGGAGAGCTTGGCAGATACCCCAATCGCTATCACTGTTAAATGTCGTATGGTGTCCTTCTGGAACCACCTTTTAACAGGTAAAGACCAAAAACTCGCACTAAAAGTCTATAAATACATGTTACACCAAAGAGACACTTATTTTAAGTGGCCTAATGAAATAAAAAAAATTTAACATCAGCTGGCCGCCCTGACTTATGGGAAAATCAATTTGAGATCAACGACCCTTTTATACATAAACAAATCAAAAGTACCCTCATTGACCAATATAAACAAAATTGGCATGCCAAACTTCAGCAATCAAGTAAAGGGATCTTTTACTCAAGCTTTAAAGCTACTCATAGTTTTGAAAAGTATTTTACTATACTTAATGAGCAAGACTCTCTAAATATTTTTAAATTTAGAACAGCTAATCACTTTTTACCAATTGAAACTGGCAGATTTGCTGGAACCCATGTCAACGAAAGAATATGCACTTTATGTCATAGAGGCCAAATCGGCTGTGAGAAACATTATCTTCTTGAATGTGAATTTTTTAAACAGGAAAGAGAAAAATATTTAAAACCTGACATTATAAATATCCCAGCACATTTTATTACATTTAACTCTCTTGTGTCATCATCGTCTGCTGTTGTACTACAAAATGTTAGTAAACTTGTTGCCTGTATTTTGAAAACTTTTAAAAATAACTGATGTCAATATATCTTTTCTATGCCAGTAGAAATGTTACTTGGTTTATTTTGTACTCTTAGCAATAAGTTAATCCACTCACGCTTGAATCCACATTTTTACTTGCTCTTCATTGTTGTTTCTTCCCACCTTTTTTTCCACGACACGACTGTAATAGGTCACTCTTAACTGTAAAGTATTTGTTGATAAACACATGATAATAAAAATTCTTAGTTGTAACTACACAACCTGTAAAACTTTTATCATGGCTTCCCGCCGATTGTCAACAATCCATGACCCTCATGGAAATGTATTTTAGTTACTGTATAACTACCGTAACTTAAATCTATTGATTGTTAAAATTGCAAAGCTGTTTTATAATTCTGAGCCTGTTTTGAAAGTACAATACACTTGTGTTAAAATTTTATTATTATCTTGCTGTTGTACGCGAGAGTTTATACAATTTTATCACCTTTTTTGTGCTGTTAATTTATTTACTTGTAACAACTACTAAAACAGGAATTACGCTGGAATAAAATAATGTTTACTTACCCATATTATGAATTTACCCCTAAAATATTCCATTGACTGATGCATTCATATATAGCGGCTACCACGTGCTCTACGTATGCATGAAAAATCTTCCCGTGGTAATGTTTACACAGGAATAAACACAATTAGGTCAGATTAGCTTTTCAGAAAATACAGGGACGTAGCCATCCTGTTTCAATAAGACACTGTATCTTTATACAGTGTGGTTTTGTCTTGTGTTTTCTTCCCAAAAACTGATTACCAATTTTAATACGACAGCTGTTATAACCCGTCCCCCTGCCCCCTCCCCTATGCAAGTATTAGTAATGTAAGCGAGTTAGTGTAGTGTACAAATGTGAGCGTGTGTGAGCGTGTGTGTGAGCGTGTGTGAGAGTTCGTTTATTAATCTGTTTGTTATCTGATTGTTTGTTTGTACTTGTTCCGGAAATTATATTATTATGTCTCTTGTATTATGATATATTGCCCTTATTGTATACTCTGTATACCTGGGTGGAAATAAAAGATCTGTTCTGTTCTGTTCTGTTCTGTTATAACTCAATAGTAGAGACTACCTTTTTACTATTTATTTTTTTAATCTATATCTTTACTGTAATAATTATTACAAGTATAGCATGCAGCGAAAGCCTATAATGCCTTAATTTTATTCAAAACCTCTGCATTCTTGCTTTCGCATAGCAGAACAGAGGGAATTTGATATCAGTGTGCTTGATCAACATTTGCCTAAAAATAATAATCAGTACTTTTTCAAAGTAGCATGTATTGGGAGTAAATGTGAAAATGTCATAAATGTCTGCAGGCATTGGTTACAATATGTCATTTTCGGTGTTCAAATGACGCACAAAACAATACTTGGCATAAACCTATTGCTGTACCTATTAATGAAAGAAAATGTAAATCTTGTTTAAATTGTTTAGAAGATGAATTCCATTTTCTGTTAGAATGTCCCTTGTATATTCATCTGAGAAGAAGATATATAAAACGGTTTTATTGTACAAGACCAAATATACCTAAATTCATTGAACTAATGAGTTCAGAAAATGCAGTTGAATTAAGACTTTGTCTATGTATATCCATAAATCTTTTGAAATTAGAAATACTTTGTACTTTGAATAATATGGCGAAAGAAATTAGTATCGCTGTCCCTCACGCTTCTCAAGTATATAAATAAATGTATATAATTGTTTTGTTTGTGTATCTGACACTGAGCAGACCAGTTATAATTATTTACTTACATAGTGCATTATTATAAACTTGTATTGTGTTTGTTACTAATAATTAATTATAATGCATATGTATGTATTTGGTTTGTACAATGTGTACTCTGGGGCATTTTTGCCTATTGTATATATTAATAAACTCTTTGAAACTCTTTATGCTAGATCTCTATTTCTCACATGTTTTGTCACATAATTCGTATTTAGTTACTAGCACAAAGTGTTATCATAGAGCAATGATACGTCTTATGTAAAATAATGTCAAAAGAAACAATTTAATTTGGTTCATTCCTGTAATTATTTCACTGACTTGGATAATTAAAGATTCGATCATAAATTCGGAATTAATGTCATATTCAAGAGATTGTTGCTACAGTTACAGTATTGTTTTTAGTTAATGATTTAAATACTTTTAATTTTAGTCAACTGCAAGCTATAGATATGCAGTTTTAAAGCGATACACCTAATAAAACATATTTGTAGCTTTAATTGAAGCCCTGAAGATTTATGTTGAAGTTTACGTTGATAATATCCCCTCATAATGAATTGGGTGGGGTAAATCAGTAGCATGTTTATAATTATAGTTCGTTTCTTCTCACTTTCTTCTCGTTTCTTTTGTTTGCCTTTTGTCAGCAGTCAGTAGGTCTTCATAAAGTGAATTATTACATACCAAGTAATAGTTGTTTTATGGTCAGACTTAGAAAAAAACACTGTGTTTATCTTTACCTTATAAACCCATTAAGTTGGTAAGGTTTGAAGTGAATATTAGTCATTTCTTTAAACACCCTTTGTAAAAATGTCTTATATGGTTTATATTTTGTACTAGGATAGCATATTTCTTATAAAGGTCAATTCAGTGAGGGCTGACAAAATGTTTATTAGTATTCCTTAAGTACACATTTTGTATTTCAGCTGTTGATCGAACATCTTCCTAAGATTAGAAAATCAAGTTTTGTAGTCTTACCATCACTTTTTTTCTGCGCCAGGGCTTTAAAGGTAAATATTTTGTATAAAGAGACTCACGCTTTTGTTTGTTAATATCTTAAATTAACTTTGTCAAAGTTTGATTTCATTGTGTGAGCAATGTCTAAATGTTTTTAGCCAAGAACTGAAAATGTTTTCAAACATCATAGTTAATGGAAAAGACAAGCATGCGACAATTCAACATGCAATGATCATTCGAACATGATAATATTGTCCATGTTCCATATTGTCTTCAACTGAGCCTTCAACAAAATGTACAAAGAGCAAAACCAATTTCAAAGAATAACTTGATATTCTCGTGAGGACAACAATTCTGAACGGATGGGGGTTTTATTCTTTAGCATGAAATTGAACTTTGGTATTTTAAAGAAGCGTGTTTTGCCGTCAATATGAAGGCTAAATTGTACTTAATATTATTAGATCGCTTTTACTCTATCAAATTTATGTGATTAATTTTTATGGTTAGTAATATCAAAATCTTCTTGAATTTGGCAAAATTACAGAGTGGATAGGGGTGGTGCTTACAAGTCGACACTTGGCCTTAGCCTAAGGACTTTATTTTCCTTCTACCTTATGTTTCTGTGTGGAGAACATATGATTAATTTCAAAGCATTGTCGTATACCACTGGGTTACAGAGCATTGAGATCAACTGTTTTGATTTTTCCCTTACTGTTAAGGTATACAAATGTTATCTTTAATTATAGGAAAATGCACTGCAGTTGCTGTGTCAGTGTTCTAAACTGTTGGTTTATGTTCTTCTTAATCAAATGACATTATACTTCGAAAAAAGGGGTCATAAAAAACAAAGTGTCAGACCTCTGCACCTTGTGGTTACAGAAAAAAAGGAATTTCAAGCTATTTGTATATTTCGATATGAAACATGTTTTCCCTCAGATAGTCTGGATTTACTGCCCATGTCACGACATAATACGGCCGCGAACCAGACAACATCACAAAGCAATTGAAAAAGGTTTAACAAAGTTTTGTGTATGTCAACTTGTTAATTCTACATACCAAAGCTAGAGTCTTTAAAAGTTTCATTTTAATTATATTTCTAAGTTAAAGTTAAGCCTGACGGGGGCTGAAGTTACCCCCGTAGCAAAGTTTGAACAATCTTGCTACAATTTCACTAGACAATGCTCTATAATATCACTTTCCAGATGTCTCAGCCCAATGGATATGAAAAGAAAACGATAAAAACTATGCATACTTTAAACAGTTTTGGAGTTTTATGAAAAGAAGCGTTTTTAATATTTGACAAGTGGTATAGGAGAGATACCATTTAAAGCATACTGTTAAAGCACGATGCAACTCGGACCACAGCGACAGAAAAACAACAACGTCAAATAAAATGATGCTCACCGTTAGCAAATTGCGCGCAGCGAGAAAAAATATTTGATGCTTTATTGAAGAAAATCTGGATGCTTTTATTACACCAGTAAAGCTGTTCAATAACTTGTTGCTCTACAAAGACATATTTGTATATTTTCATTGTTTGTGGTGTCTTTTCAATAGAGCTATAAATAAATTTATGCTACCTTTTCTCTACTTTTTGACTGTGTATGGAAGCTGTGTTTTGACTGTGGTATTTCCTGATATGCGTTTTTTACTTCTTTGCTTTAATGCATGAACATAAGTAGTTGCTTTAAAAAAGGCTTGGGTTTGACTCTCGACAAACAATAATGAGTTGTGTTTGATGTTTAGCTCTTGACATCGTTTCAATTTTGACTTGGTTACGCCTCCCAATGCCATATTCTAACTAAGATGTGAAACTAATAAAAATCTAAAATGGTACAAAAATTTTCATCATATGATATTCTCACGTATAAATACACATTGTCCTCTTATACAGATAAGTTGTGTTTGATGTTTAACTCTTGACATCATTTCAATTTTGACTTGGTTACGCCTCCCAATGCCATATTCTAACTAAGATGTGAAACTAATAAAAATCTAAAATGGTACAAAAATTTTCATCATATGATATTCTCACGTATAAATACACATTGTCCTCTTATACAGATAAGACTGGCTGTTGTTCAATTCATTATATTACAAACATAGCAAAGGTGCACAATACTTATCATATCAGACAAGTCACATTCTCTTATGTCATTCACATTCAGAATACCAAAACATATATTTCTACTTATTTTTTAAGTGCAGTAATTTATAAACTGGTGTACAAAAAGACACGACAAACAATAAACGAATACAAAATTGGAATAACCAGTGGCAAAATATTTGCCACTTGGGGGTTTAGTGCACCATCTTCCCACTTAACGTAACAGGTTCTCATAAGAACAAACAAGTACTAGTTATCTTGGTAAAGTAACTAAACTCGACAATGCTGCATGCAAAAGCACACAAACATATAAAACATAAAAGCTAATGCCATTGTAAGCGAAAAGGGTAAGTGCTTAATGATCTGAGACCAGAGCACTTGGAGTCAAATCAGCAAGAATACGAAGGAAGGAATAAAAATCTGATCCAGTTCCTATGTTCTTTTCAATATTTCTCTAGATACCTTCATAAAATCTCAAACGCCTGCCATCATCATGCAGACAATAATCAACTGTAAAAGGGTCAATCGCTAGGTAGGCTGAGTGCTGTAGAATATCATGTGGTAGCTCTTCTTTTTGAATTTATAGATTGTTTTTACAAATAACGTTAACGTGGATGAATTAATATTGCTTTTTTATTTTCTTTAATTTAATCGAATCTCCATAAAATGCTGGTTGAGAAATACCTTGATGCAGTAGTTACTCAAATGCAATGGTATTTTTCACTTAAATTTGGATATCGGCGATAAAACTTGCAAAATGTTTTTTTCTTAATTTGTGGTACCGATACTCCTGTTTCTAAAGTTTCTAATTTTGCAAAGATTGCGTCCATTGAAATCTTTAACATTGTTACAAGCTCTAGAAAAGCAAATAAGCTGTGATATATACCCCACCCCCAGATGTAATGTGTAGGACATCACTATCTAAAAGTTCAAAATTAAGCAATTTTCTTATTCTAAATCTTTGATTGAAAATGGTTTCATAACTACTATAGTATAGGATAAAAGATATTATTTTGATTTTAATTTTCAATGGAAGGTTTAGATCGTGAAATTTGTTTGTTTTTCTGAAGTATTTGTTTTATTAAGCTGGAGTTTATTTGTGTTTAGTTTGATGAGAAAAAAATGTAAAATGTTATTATCTATATTTAACAAATCTTCAAGATACCTTGTTTAAGGCAACAATAATGTCATCTTGATGTTTACTAGAAAGAAATAACATTAAGTCTTCCTCAGGCCCTGACTTAAAGGCTCTAGATGCACTGCTGTCAAAAGTAAGTTTTGATAGCTGAAATATGAATAATTTCGCTGTTATTCGAATACATTTTACTGAATATAGCGTAGCTTAAGACGTTTAATAAAAATCTATATGTTACGATTAAGACACTTTTTTATATCTTACGAGCGGACTTGTATATTTTTATCTATTTTTATTACAGAAAAGCAAATTCCAATAATTAGTACAAGAAGATTTTTCCTACACATTGCTATTGCTTTGTCTTCTGCACTATTTAATTTTCTAGATTTTGATTCTAAGCGCTATTGATTATGTTATCAACTGAGGTGGATCCTTTTTTTGAAAAACTACTAGTATATGCAGCTAAAAACGAAAAAAAAAACACACTCACAAAAAAAAACAAGAATAAAGGCAAAGGGCTTTTACATGAATATGTTATACGATTTAGATTTTCTTTTCCATGACAATGGACGACCGATTTGTCCTCTGTATGATTTATTTAAATTAGGTAGGTCAATCGGACTAACATTTATCTGATTAACGTTATACAATGGATAATAGGCTGTTGATTAAGATCAAATTTGATCAGCAGGGATGGCTGTCATAGTTACCTTAAAGGATATCGAAGATCTGTATTTCACATGTATTTTCCTAATTCCAGTTTTCCAATTTTAGGTCTTGCAAAACTGAAATGCGGGAGACATCGGTGCGAGTCAAACATGCATAAAACAAAACTGGCGATAAATTGCACTTATGCCGAACTTTCGCTTGACATTTTTGCTTGACATCCCCCCTCCCCTCTCCCCGCGGATTTTTGTGTTGTTTACAGTTAGAGATTACCTATCAAATTTTGAAATCAAATCAATTGGTATTTTACATCCAATTCATAATAGTAAATCTTAAATAAATTTATCTCAGGAAATATTGATTTCACCTCGGCGACCATTTGACTGAAAGGCAGAGCTACGAAAATGACGCGGAATGTAACTAAAGTGACGCCCTTTCACTTTGTAAGATGTCTTGTAACAGTTCACATTGACTGGCGGTGAAAAAACAGTCTCAGCAAGACTGATAACAAGATCAAAGTAAAAGTAACTTCAATAGATACTGCAAAATAGAATTACACATAAGAAAATCTGTTTTGCAATCTAATAGTCTTGACAGAATTAAAGCTTCATATCTCTTCCTTAAATGCAATGTGTTCTCTTAAAGACAATAAATGCCTTTCAGGCTAATAAGCATCGCAGATAATTTTGTAATTTGCTATCACTTTGCAATTAACTGGCAAAATTTGGAGAATCAACGACTTATAGCCAGTTTCATAGCAAAATAATGTTGGGATACTTTTTGGTTACTTTAATTGCCTTAAATGCAAACTACCGCTTGAAACAGAAAAAAGGCGTTCAGTTTGTAAAAACAAAGCACTAACATTAAAGTCTTTGTATATGAGACTATGATTCTTAAAAAATAAAGATGTTTTTGCCACTGTATTTCTAGTTGGTATGATATACTGCTATTGCAGCAGCTGCCGCTAGGAATATTATGACAATGCTGGTGATGTGAATGATAGAATTCATTTCTGCAATTCGTTGTTATTTGGTTGGTTTACGGTGTTTTAAAATGAGAAATGTTTGCTTTCTCTCTTCTACTGACGGTTAACCATGCTTTAAAAAAACACAATTACACACTGATATACATATTTTAGCTTAAAAAATTGCTTAAACGAATAATATCATATCTGGCATTTGTCCCCATAGATGTCAGTCTGTAACCTGCAAAAGAGAAAACGATTTATTTTTCGTTCACGATGTATGTGACAGTGTCAATAGGGCGATAAATACTCCTTTGATAATAGCAAAATTAGCATCGTCACCTTTCAGTACTTTTTCAAATAACTTCTTTGAAGTCGTTGACATTGATGTGTGCATGGGTTTGATAAAAATAGATTTCTATCATGCGTTTCAAGTTTTCATGGTATTAAAATGTGGCTTTTATAGTATGTTCTTTATTATCGTTTGTTGTTGTTGTTGTTGTATTACCAATCCAATTGTGTGTGGAAGAGGTCTGGATTTCAATCTGATTTCTTTTGCTCAGTTTGACCGAATACACGTACGGTAATAGCAGTCCTGTTTATTGAACTTTGAAATCTACCCCAGCTTATCTCTTTTTTCTTTAGTGCCAAGCTTTTAAGTTTAGCAAGACGCAAATTTCATTAGATAAATGTTATATTTTTTTCAAGATACGAGCCGTTTCCATTGATTATTGGAATTCCTGATTCCGGTTTCAGACGTGTATTAAATGTCACTGTAGTTATATAAAACAGACACACTTATATATTATTTATATCTGTTTATTCATACTTGAAACTGAAGAAGTCAAACAGCAACTCTACCATGCAGCACTAATATTAGTATCTTAAAATGAGTCGCTGTACAATCGCAATACAAAGCATAAGATTAATACCAAGAAATATCTTTAAAAATATGATCGTTGTAGATACAGTTCATTCGTGCCCCATAAGTTTATTGTTTTCGGACATTTGCAAATATTGAACGTGCATAGTAATCCTATTTCCATAACATTTAAGACAATAAAAAAGTTGAGTTTAATGCTATAAGTGTCAGTTAATTGCAAATTTATTCTATTTAGAAAAAGTCCATAAGTTAAACGTTTAGATATTTAATTTACGATTGTATCAATGTTATTATTATAACAGTATTTTCAGACGCAACTAAACTAACAATCAATGTTATTATTATAACAGTATTTTCAGACGCAACTAAACTAACAATTACAAATTCTGTCCTAAAATTTCATAATAGCAACAATCCCAATATATGGTTGCGGAAATAACCGGGATATAAGTGTCTACTTCACACCACAACGGTGGCAGGCCTAAGATGTATGACAACACTATGAAGTTTATACAGTATCACTCTAAAATGGCAAAAGTTATGCTATGTCCATTTCTGCATAAAATAAACTCTGACATAAAATGAAATAAAATCTAGCAAAAAGTCAACTATTACGGTAGTGATGATTGAAAGAGAGCTTTTGTAGTACCCTTTCCAGCGTGTTTATATAATGCAATAACTGAAACATAAACGCAACATCCTCAGGCATTGTCCAACATTTAATGGACAAGAATTGCAATGCACTCAAAAGTCTAGCAATACACTTAAATCATTTTGAAGATTCAATTTAAATGCAGCTCGGTTTTCATTTTGATCGGTGTTAAAAACATTCCTGAAATACCAAAGTTCGATTTCCTCTTGAGTTTTGGGCAAAACCTTCAAATAAATCAAAAAAAGTTTCTCCTCCAGAGAATCAGAAAAGATCAAACGAGAAGTTATTCATTATAATTACTCTCAGTTGGAATTTAGAACGAATCATGTTATCAGATTTTAAATTTTTGTCACAACATAAAGCACTTCAGAACGAGCAATCGTAATTTTATTTCCATAAGTGAGATGCATCAGCGCATTTGGTAGTGTGAAACTACTTGAGGAATAGATATTTAAAATGTTATACGTATGTTCTGTTTTGTTTTATATAAGTTGTCTGTTTGATAAGTTTTATATGTAATTTTAGGGTAAGATATCAAACTGAAACATGTCTAGCGCATGCAATATTAAACGATTTATTACTAGTTTTAGTAACAACTATATATACCAAGATTGATTCTTCTCTATCAATAAGTGATTATGCTGTATCATTTCACAGCATATTCTTAGCATTAAACAAACGTAGGAAGTAATGTGGTTAGGAAATATTTTCTTTAAGTTTCGATTGTTAAAATATAATTGTTATTACGAACGATTTTCACGATCCTTTGCACTGGCCAGTGCCCCATCATTTTAATCCTTAGTCAGTATCAGGTTACGTTTGCAAAGGTGTTTACAGGGTGACTATGTAGGTTAACTGTTGTGTAGGTATTCTAATTCGTGCATTATTTATATCATCTGTATATTTTAGACGGTAGAACTTACAGAAGTATTTTCCGAGCTTCTGAGAAAATATTCGATATCTCTCTGATAATAAAAAACGTCAATAAATCATATTAAATCCTTTAGCTTATCCTCTACAAAAAAGTCTTATATGTTAGAGATACCTTCATACCTCTTTAATTATCATATAAGTTGTTTACTTTCACTTAGTAATTATTAAAGGGGAAATTAATTAAACATCGTCTGTGAAGACAATGGTTTATCAACTGATAGAAAACAACAATTTTTCGAGCTGTCTCTTTATACTTCAACAAGGGCTGAACGTCTCCATACGAAAAACGTGAAACAGTTCCTGGGCAAAAAAAAATTTTGTTAACAAACGTTTTTAGAACATTTTCAATAACTTATGCAAAGAGTTTGCAACATATGGAAGGTAGCTCATTTTTTATATTATTGCACATTTTCATATTCATTGTTGATAAATGTTATTTAAATTTTGCTTATACATTCCGTAGTCACTCCCATATTTCCAATTTCTTTCCTCACACTGAAATTTCCCTAGCAAATTTGTTTCCATTACGGTAAACTTGAACTGTTAGTTATCTCTTGACTCTTGTCTTTTATCGTTCCCTGATTACGAGAAAGTTCTGAGGCTCATCGGAAGCAATCAGCAATTTACTAGCAAAAGAAGCTTAACAAGTGACGTGAACTAAATAAAATATATGAGATAGCTGCCACTTACATCTTTGTCAAGCTTATAACATGTAACATATGACTTTATGTCCATTCTCAGAATTCTCAACAACATTAGTTGCGGGGATGGTTAGAAGATAATGTAATTGACTGAATATAATATGAAAGAAAGAACCTGCAAAATAGATTTAAATGCTTGATATTTTAAATCTTAATTAGTTTTCATCTTCTTCTTTTTTCACGATAATGCGAAAGTAAAGATACACGGAAAAAGTAGTGTAGCTTGCAGTGTGATTTTAAGCTGATTTATTTGATTTATGTATTTCATTTATTCTTAAGATAGGACTTTACAATTGTTTTAGTTATTTCACTCTAATTTATAATCATGGACTTAATAAGAAATTTAACGCTTTCGTGAAGTGTCGTCATGATAAAAATAGTGCAATGACCGAGGGGTTAGAGCGCCGGCCTCGCTAGTTTGATAAGCACCAGTGTGAGATTCTCCGATGACTTCCTGCAATCTATTCTTTCGGTTACAGTACTGGTTTAAATCCAGAAATCAGTCATATTCGATGTAACAGCTTGTTTCTCAGTCTTTATAAAATAACCGTATTGAACAAAGCGGTCAGTTTGATCTGTTTATTTGTTTTACAACATCACAGAATGTTTGTTTTCATTCAACACATATGATAGAGAATTAAGATAAATTTATGATAATTCATACAAAAAATCATTTATTCAGATTACTTTAAATTTATCCAGTAAGTTATAAAAAATGGAGAAAGACAGTAGAAAAATCTGAGGTTCTTGAGAGATAGAGACTTTTTTCGTCATTGGTTTCATACAAGTCAAAGACAATATATAAATGTGTAATTATGACTAGAACAATTAAAGAATGACCATGACGTCTAACAGTCGAAACATTGTCAATGGTAACACAAATTTAGCGATATAGTTTGAAATATAAAATATATCAAAATATAGAAATGCTAAGTTGATGACCATTTCACTATCTTAGCACTCCAACAATTACTGCAGATATTCACGTAAAATATTAAAATGTATAACCTCAATTGTCTTTCTATTTCCTCCTGAAGCATGTTTGGTTGATCTGTTTCCATTTACCCATTCACTTATTCAGCCTCCTGGTTTTGGAAAGTGTGATGCCGCTTCTGTTGCTATGCTTTGTTTCAATTGCAACTAAGTCCGATAACTATTATGATTTTGTTACTTTAAGTTTACAGCCCATTCTTTGTAATACAGTATCAGTCAAAACAAGTCCGTTTCTGTTTTCTATTTTCTATTTCAGTCTTCGGAAAACCAAAGAACAATAATCCACAATATAACAACAATATAAACAATAAACTGTTGGTAAACCAAACAGAGTTATCTTTCAGACACTTTTAAGTATGGAAAACCAGTTCCGTCCAGTTGGATATCCAATCTCTTTTTTTCTTTAAAATTTACCTTTTTATAACAAATCCTTTACAAGCTATATATTTTTAACCAATTAAAGTCTGGATAAATTCACATGATAACAAAATTAACCAATCAAATATCTTTTGCAAAAGCAAAAAATCATGACAGAAGTAATAGTTATATTTTTTTCAAAACAACCCAAAGGTGACAAATATTATAAATAACATCAATTGTTGTTTCCTGCCGTAAGGTAAATAAATGTGATATCTGACAGCTTAAACTGATTAAAAGAAGGTTATACGTCTATGGCTTTTAGCACATTTCTTTGTTCCTAAAATTTTATTATATAGAAAAAACATATGTTGCCTAGTGATCAAAATACAGATTATACAAACAAGATTTACACATGAAATTAAAGTTTTCTTTTAAATTACTGCAATTCTACCATATTTGAAAAATAACCAATATTTCCCTTAAAATAAAAAATTCAAAATTTCACCGCATAACACTTCCCCGTCCTTGAAAAAAACTTTATTCCTATAAAGTGTTATAAATAATCAAAAAAGTTATTTTTCAAACAAAATCACCTTGAAAAAAAATCAAAATTTCAAAATGTCACCGCATATTTTTTTTCTTAAATTTGTCACTAGTTTGGATAATAGTTCCCTCGGTTGTTGTAGTTAAAATGTCTATTTTTGTAAGTTTATCATGTCTTCTTCTGTCGTTTTGCTTTTGGTCGTCATTACAATTGAAACGCATTCTGTCTCTAGAATCTATAGTTGTTTTTAATTCCGAAATTGTCTCATTTAGTTTTATTATTTCTCTTTTTTGATCCCTATTAATGTTCACTACATGCCTAAAATGGCGCATCAGTTGGTCACTCAAAGATCCTGGGAAGACAATGCCTGACTCTGAGAATAAACATGCCAGAAGTGTTTCTACACCCTCTACTAACTGTGTGTAGGATGTTCGTATAGACTCGCTGTCTTCGGTTTGAGATATGGTGTTTTCTTTTGCTTCCAATTCAGTTTTCAGCTGTGATATACTAGTTTCCAGGTCAGATGTAGTTTTCATTAAACTACCGTTTTCTGCTTGTAATGTCTCTATTACTGCAGTTTGCTCAACAGTTGTCTTTCTTAATATTTCCATTTCTTTCCGCCACACATCCACAGTCATTTTAGCACTGTTGAATTGCATTTCTCTTACAGAATGCTCATCTGCGTGAAAGAATGGTAACGAATTTTCCGCCGTTTTCCTGAAGACAAATGCTGACATCCTAGCTCTATCCCTTTGTAGTGATTTTTCTGACTTTTTCACTGCACTTTGTTTCTTGTTGAAACAGCACACCCGAGCGTAGTGATTATCACAAAGTGATCTCACAGTGAAGCATTTATGAAAGTTACGTGTCAGTCCACAACAACAAATAACACCATTTCTTCTCACTTCTGAAGGCAATGTCCAAGTATTCCTTTGCTTTCGGTATTCCGTAGCATTTGTTCTGGGGAATGTCATTTTACTCGCGTTGACTAAATTGAGAGGTCGGAAACGATAGGTTTCTCCGCCAAGTGTGATGCTGCTTCTGTTGCTATGCTTTGTTTCAATTGCAACTAAGTCCGATAACTATTATGATTTTGTTACTTTAAGTTTACAGCCCATTCTTTGTAATACAGTATCAGTCAAAACAAGTCCGTTTCTGTTTTCTATTTTCTATTTCAGTCTTCGGAAAACCAAAGAACAATAATCCACAATATAACAACAATATAAACAATAAACTGTTGGTAAACCAAACAGAGTTATCTTTCAGACACTTTTAAGTATGGAAAACCAGTTCCGTCCAGTTGGATATCCAATCTCTTTTTTTCTTTAAAATTTACCTTTTTATAACAAATCCTTTACAAGCTATATATTTTTAACCAATTAAAGTCTGGATAAATTCACATGATAACAAAATTAACCAATCAAATATCTTTTGCAAAAGCAAAAAATCATGACAGAAGTAATAGTTATATTTTTTTCAAAACAACCCAAAGGTGACAAATATTATAAATAACATCAATTGTTGTTTCCTGCCGTAAGGTAAATAAATGTGATATCTGACAGCTTAAACTGATTAAAAGAAGGTTATACGTCTATGGCTTTTAGCACATTTCTTTGTTCCTAAAATTTTATTATATAGAAAAAACATATGTTGCCTAGTGATCAAAATACAGATTATACAAACAAGATTTACACATGAAATTAAAGTTTTCTTTTAAATTACTGCAATTCTACCATATTTGAAAAATAACCAATATTTCCCTTAAAATAAAAAATTCAAAATTTCACCGCATAACACTTCCCCGTCCTTGAAAAAAACTTTATTCCTATAAAGTGTTATAAATAATCAAAAAAGTTATTTTTCAAACAAAATCACCTTGAAAAAAAATCAAAATTTCAAAATGTCACCGCATATTTTTTTTCTTAAATTTGTCACTAGTTTGGATAATAGTTCCCTCGGTTGTTGTAGTTAAAATGTCTATTTTTTGTAAGTTTATCATGTCTTCTTCTGTCGTTTTGCTTTTGGTCGTCATTACAATTGAAACGCATTCTGTCTCTAGAATCTATAGTTGTTTTTAATTCCGAAATTGTCTCATTTAGTTTTATTATTTCTCTTTTTTGATCCCTATTAATGTTCACTACATGCCTAAAATGGCGCATCAGTTGGTCACTCAAAGATCCTGGGAAGACAATGCCTGACTCTGAGAATAAACATGCCAGAAGTGTTTCTACACCCTCTACTAACTGTGTGTAGGATGTTCGTATAGACTCGCTGTCTTCGGTTTGAGATATGGTGTTTTCTTTTGCTTCCAATTCAGTTTTCAGCTGTGATATACTAGTTTCCAGGTCAGATGTAGTTTTCATTAAACTACCGTTTTCTGCTTGTAATGTCTCTATTACTGCAGTTTGCTCAACAGTTGTCTTTCTTAATATTTCCATTTCTTTCCGCCACACATCCACAGTCATTTTAGCACTGTTGAATTGCATTTCTCTTACAGAATGCTCATCTGCGTGAAAGAATGGTAACGAATTTTCCGCCGTTTTCCTGAAGACAAATGCTGACATCCTAGCTCTATCCCTTTGTAGTGATTTTTCTGACTTTTTCACTGCACTTTGTTTCTTGTTGAAACAGCACACCCGAGCGTAGTGATTATCACAAAGTGATCTCACAGTGAAGCATTTATGAAAGTTACGTGTCAGTCCACAACAACAAATAACACCATTTCTTCTCACTTCTGAAGGCAATGTCCAAGTATTCCTTTGCTTTCGGTATTCCGTAGCATTTGTTCTGGGGAATGTCATTTTACTCGCGTTGACTAAATTGAGAGGTCGGAAACGATAGGTTTCTCCGCCAAGTGTGATGCTGCTTCTGTTGCTATGCTTTGTTTCAATTGCAACTAAGTCCGATAACTATTATGATTTTGTTACTTTAAGTTTACAGCCCATTCTTTGTAATACAGTATCAGTCAAAACAAGTCCGTTTCTGTTTTCTATTTTCTATTTCAGTCTTCGGAAAACCAAAGAACAATAATCCACAATATAACAACAATATAAACAATAAACTGTTGGTAAACCAAACAGAGTTATCTTTCAGACACTTTTAAGTATGGAAAACCAGTTCCGTCCAGTTGGATATCCAATCTCTTTTTTTCTTTAAAATTTACCTTTTTATAACAAATCCTTTACAAGCTATATATTTTAACCAATTAAAGTCTGGATAAATTCACATGATAACAAAATTAACCAATCAAATATCTTTTGCAAAAGCAAAAAATCATGACAGAAGTAATAGTTATATTTTTTTCAAAACAACCCAAAGGTGACAAATATTATAAATAACATCAATTGTTGTTTCCTGCCGTAAGGTAAATAAATGTGATATCTGACAGCTTAAACTGATTAAAAGAAGATTATACGTCTATGGCTTTTAGCACATTTCTTTGTTCCTAAAATTTTATTATATAGAAAAAACATATGTTGCCTAGTGATCAAAATACAGATTATACAAACAAGATTTACACATGAAATTAAAGTTTTCTTTTAAATTACTGCAATTCTACCATATTTGAAAAATAACCAATATTTCCCTTAAAATAAAAAATTCAAAATTTCACCGCATAACAAAAGCAAAATTTACATTTTTAAATACCTATGAATACTTTGAAATATTTCTTTTAAATTTCTCTAAATACTCTAGTAACACGCGTTTAACTTCACATAACAGTACAAAACTGGACGCGATTTAGTTTGTATTCAAGAGGCTTCGCAAATATTTTAACGAAAAAACACCTGATAATGAAATAAAACATAGAACTTTTACAGATACACAGTAAATCTATCCTCAGGTATGGTCTTGCTTATCACAATAACTGTTAAACTGTGCACTTTATATGGAAACTAATTTACAGATGTATTTATAAAATGCAGTGTGATGGGAGAAAACAAGTCAGAACTGACATCTATTTTATTTAAAAAAAGAATGAAACATTAGTAACGAACTTTTTCATCATTTAAACTTGAAATTAGATCTCTAAGTAACAACATATAATAACCGATAGTAGCAACATTATGTGTTCTACTTTGTTCCTATATATGTTGAGACCAGAAACATCATGATTTGCTAATTACATATGTAACAAAAACTGACTAGTAATCTGTAACTGACCATTAATTTTTATCAACTATCAAATTGGATTAGTTTGTAATGACACTGCCATAATCATTATGTAGCAAGGTAAATGGTACCGGATTAGATAAAAGGTTTTTTTTTAACAAATCAATCTCTAGGCAACCAACAGATCCATCTTAAGACTTTTGTATCCTTTCATTTGATCTGGAAGATCTTTACATTGTTTAAAACATACCAGTGTTGATTTATATCGTTATATTAATACGTCATGCATTTAACTGTTCCTGAAGATGAAAGTGGATATTATTTCTGTCTCTTTAATAATCTTAATTTTACCTCTTATTCCAGGAGGAGAAATAACTGTTATCTCAGGACATTATCAATCATTTCTCTAAAAATGTACCTATTGTCTTTGATGGGAAATCACTTACGTTAATGACAGTGCTTTCAATCAAACGGAAATAAATATAACGTAATTATTCATTTAAAGACAATTGCTTTCCTTAATTGTTCGTACATGACGAATCCGTAACAAAAATTACCTGACTAATGCTTCAGTTCTTCAATTTTACTAACGCTTGCAAAACTGATTAGAGGTATACGGAAAGCGGTAAAAATGACGTTACGATGTTTATTTCAGTAGCTTAAACTGTCACTTTACAGATCATCCAATCACAGCGAGGCAGTTTTCTCAGGTATACCTGTCAATTAAACTGCGTCTTGCAATCTACCCGCAGCCAGAAAAATGTCTGGGAGGCGCCAAAGTTGCTGTGTCGTAATTGTCGCTGCGTTGCTATCGGAGATCTTAACTCAATATTTTTTGCTAACCGCTTTTCCATTTCGTATACAGAATGACACTAGAATGACAGCATTGACAGGTAAAAGGCGGAGTTTGAAAGAAACACATTGGGCGGTGCTTTAACTGATTTTGACAGGTGTACCGACGAGTCTTTACATTATCAGTGTAAACTCTAATCAGTTTTGCAAGCGGCAGTAACAAATCTAAATCTTTCTGAAAATACGAAATAATTACAGAAAGCTTGATTACATTTTTAAATTACATTATTTTTTTTCTGACGTTAGTTAAGTTGTCATATACGCCACATTAATGTCGTTTTAAAATTCGAGAGATCTACGACAATGTCAACTCAGATGTTATTTTCCAAAGCCATGTCAGGTGAACGCCTTGTCTGAATGTTGTATCATTTCGATTTTAAAGTACCTAGAGCAAAATTGCAAACGAATCAAACATTTAAATGAAATTAGGCAGCCTTGAATATCTTATTCTCTGTAATACTTAGGTGTAATTTTGCTTCAGCTTATCTCCTTGACTTACAATTGCATGTTTTTGCTGTTATTATATCGTCACCTACTGTTATGATTATCGCAAACAGCTGCGACCAAAGGAAGAAAGAAAGAAAATATACCTGTTAAAGCTGTTTATGGTTGTTTTCTTTGTAAACACAGCTTTCTCGCAATGTCCAAAAGATGTTAAACTTCAGAATTGAAGTCAAACTAGTATTTATTTCTGTAACTCGTGAAAGATACCGAATTGTTTAGTGTGACCTTTTTGCTTGAGGATTCATCTGTTAACTACACTACAGCTTTTCAATCATTCTTCAAATCCGAAAAACCTTTTTTTAACGAAATAAGTCACTTTTTTTCTTGCTAGTATCACTGTATCTCGAAGGATCGCTTTTTATCTAAACTGTTATTTCTGTTCAAAGGTTTACGAATTGCTTTTATGTATTCCACCTGATGATTCTAGCTGAAGAATATTGATGTAGTCTCACAAATGATTTACCATCACCAGACTACCGTGTCTACTCATATATACATTGTTTACTTGTAGTTTACCCTTGTTGTTTCAAGTTAATTTGTGAGTGTGCCCAAAATATAGTTAAATAAAAAACTGTTGTATGACCAGCTCAGTCTTTCATCGCTTAATAGCTTACGAATACGTCTTGGTGCTCTCTCCCTCTCGCTCTCTCGAAAAAACAAACAAGACAAAACAAAACAGACAATAACATAGTAAAAACAGACAAATGTTGAAGCAAAGACTGAAGTTGAACTGTTGACTTAGTTGTGTTCTACCATGGACAATAAAGACAACCAAAATGATAACTTGTCATGCAAACCCATCGTTTATATTATGCACCAAGCGTGACAGTTCTGTGCTACATCATACACGACATGAAAATATCTTATCGAAGAAAAATGTAATGCAGGTCAATCAATACATCAATTTATGTCAACAATTCCGGTTAGTTTTGTTGCTTAGAAATGCAGCTTTCGAGCAACCTCAAAAGTCAGTTTTGTGAGTAAGTTGAGTGTATGATATTCATACATATTTAATACTTCTTAGCTCCAAAATCTTATATTCGGTATGAGAACGTGTTTTATTCATCAAATAATATTGCTGGTTTCAGAACTCTTGTCGCCAGTTGCATTCACTAATACTAGTACTAGTTTGTTGTTGTTGTTGTTTTTTTTTTGATCTCGACATCTTTTTAGTTATAGCTTCTGCCCTTGTTCATGAGGGTTCATGAGATGGTATTCCCGAAAATATCTCTGACCTCGCTCAGATGACGGATAGAATAATGACAAGGTGTCTTCTTGAAGTTACGTCCATGACATTGAAATATGCATATTTAAAGTAGTGGCGTGATGCTGGAGGTCCATCTGTAGTGGCGTGATGCTGGAGGTCCATCTGTAGATCCGTACATATAGAGATAATGTTCTGAGACATGAACTCCGTTTTGCAATTGTTTTGAGTTAGACATCAGCTGAAGATATTTGTGCTGAACAAGATGAAAATGCACCCAGTAAACAGCTCAGAAATCATAATAATAAAAAATAATTCAATTGAGTGTAGTGTTGACTGCAAGCTTTAAGATATCAGTTTCAATAAATCTAATACAAGACTTTTGTGGATATCAACACTCAATAGTACAAGTTCTCGTGGCAAATCAACGAACCATTGTTGTCAAAAGAAATATAATTTACGCATTTTCTTGTAATGGAACCGTTACTATGAGAAATCTTGGTGGTCAGCACAAGTATAATACGGCGAATAAATATTTGCGTTCTGATTGACTAACATTACTGTCTTTGGAACTATGCATATGATGACCCCTCAAAATTTCTAAATAATATATGCAGATTTTTAATTTTCTTAAGTTGTTATATTTTTTTTCTGTACTGTAAAAAAATGAATGAAAGTTGATAATACACATGATAATACATAAGATTGTACGGATGGAATGATTAAGGTCGTTAAGCATTTTAGTTGACATTAAAGTAAACAGCGGCATATTGAGTATTTCATTACTTACTAGTCTTAAAAATTAAAAATTTACGATCAGAAATAAGCATTAAAGACTTGATTTTATTCATTTATGTCATTAACTACTACAAGCGTGTAACGTAAACTTTTTTTCAAAATTTAAAATAAAATTGTTAATGTTCTGGATTCTTGTTTTCCAAATCAGGCTTTGTCAGTACTAAATAAGAAGGGAAATTGTTAGATACTGCGATGACACAGTGTGAATATAGTAATGTTTCTTTCTTTACCTAAATCATGTTTTATTGCAATACTAGTGTCAAACACATGAACAAATAAACGAGTATATTCTTACGAACATGAAAGTCCGCAACAGAAAGAATCTTATGCATCTTAGAATACACAACCCAGAGTGGGATTCGAACTCCGATCTACCGCGTGACAGGCCAACACTCTTACCAACGAGTCAAAGAATTGATTCCCTGACGCAATTGTCAGAGGTTTTATTTATACAATTATAGAAAGGTGTGCTCTAGACCGTAACCACACACACACACACACACACACACACACACACACACACACTGCAAAAGAGTTGTTTCTCTTGCTGCCAGTGTCTTTGTTGTTCTGCAGCTACTGCTTTGATTAATATTTTACATTACCAATTTGTCTCTCTTCATTCTGCAACTTTAAAATGTGAGTTCACATAACTATCTAAATTATTTTTATATATAACTCTGAACAGAAATTTGTGTAACAAGAGTTGCACATAAAATTGTGTGTGCTATTGATTAATAAAGTCCTGTATAGAGCCACCATTTTGAAACTGCGTCATTTACCTTTGTAACGGTCCATTAAAAGTAAACAGTCACCTCTTGTTGTGATATATGTATGTCAAACTTCCTTTTTACTTATACTCTGTAGTATAACTTCAGACTTTGTCTAAACGTCTAGGAACTACCAGTCAATTGATGTGTGATCATGTTTGGTGAAATATATTTATTAACAACAAAAATTGACATCAAGGTACAATTATTAATACTTATTTGCGATGTACTTTGTATGAAATAAGTTTTAACGAAAGCTTGATTTACTAACATTTATTCTTAGCCTTTACATACTTGTACTGATCCTTTTAAACATCTTCAAGTTTTGTTAAATGCTTTAAGTATTGATATTGTTACGGGACAGTGCACAGCTGCCTATTATCTGCTATTCTTTGGCTCAGTGGTTAGGACGTTAGTTTTTGATGCGGGAAGATCCGAGTCTTAATACCCGTTCAGAGTGTATTTTTTTAGATGCACTGTATCTTTCTGTTACGAACTTTCATGTTTGTAAGATAGAGGCTCGTCCGGGATAACCCCCACCCCCTCCCCCCCACCCGCCCTAAGTTATTAGAATATTAATAAAATCTTTCAAGATTTCTGATTTTAAAAATAGACCACATCATTTGTCATCATAATGTTAACTTTCTCAAGAGGGGTGTATTACAGTCCAGAGCACACCGGCCTATAATTGTATAAATACAAGTCATGGAATCGGTTCTTTTGGCTCGGCGGTGGAAGTGTTAATCTTCGATGCGGGTTCGAATAAAGCTATCATGGTGGTCTTTTCCAAGATGCATTTTTTCCTTTACCAACTGTCATGTTTGTAAAACTACTGTGAAATCATTAATATTCGTGGGGGATTAATTTTCGTGGATTTCGTGGTTCAGGTAACCCACGAAATCAAGTCCCGACGAACAAATTGTGCCAAAGATAATGTTAAGTATGCCCAATCAGTCAGCAGCACCAAAAAAGGTGTGAGACGTTGTTCGTAGTTGGTACATCGTCCGTAGACAAGTTGTGTGCTTAACCGCGGCATTTTTCTACTTCATTCAATGAATCAACGATACACATAGGTATGAATCGGATACTAAACCGATAGATGATTTTTTTTCAGGTGTGTACCCGTATTTTGTTTGTTTACTAAGTGCATCCAAACTGAAAGTAGAAATTCTAGTGACGTAGCGTCACGTGTCTGTCAAAAAGCACTATACTGCGGATGCTATTCGCAGTTATACTGTCCCTGAATGAAATGTTTATTTTTACTGATATTGAGTAAAGTATTATTACTTTGGAACTTATTACTTAGTATAATAAATTGACTATTGTATTTTGTTGTACTAATTACAACGCTGCAAACAAAAAGGTTAATTGGCGCTAATTATCAAAGATGGAAGGCCGACGTTTTTCACAGCTTGAAAAAATCATAATGACCGTTTTTACACACCTTAAATTTTTACAATGAAAAAGATGCGCAACATATCACAAAGTATAACTGACACTTGACAATTGTTAATTGAGAAGACCGATCGATGGATTAATTACCATAGTAACGAATCTGCGGTTGTTTGGTCAGGTGGAAAAACGTTAACTTTCACGTGTCAACAATTTCAAAGCACAAAAGATGGATATTGCGAATGCTGAAATCAACGAATTTTCGGCCCCGTATTTTTTTTACCTGGCAATAGAATTCCACGAATTCACGACCCCACGAAATTGCCTTCTACCGGCAAACCACGAAATTTTATGCCCTCGAATTTAAATGATTTCACAGTATTATAAATTTATAATACATGTTTACATATTTAAGATTTATTTGCAATTAAAATTATATTAACAAATCGACAGACCAAACTATTCGATTTTCACAAACATTTTATATCCGAATTATAAAGATATGTTGTTAGGGGAACAACCCAGTTAGAATAAAAATTTACTTTCAAACGCGGTAGACTGAAAATGTGTATTTACAAATGAAGGACCACTATATAGTGTGCCTTTTAAATAAAGTGTATATTTCCATTTTTTTTTATTTTAATGTAATCATCAGACGTTTTCAATTGCGTTGAATTATTTTATTATTTTCGAAGATAACATTTCAAAAGCTTTAAACTTTATTCCTTGTCAAACTTTCTATTGAAACTCGATACTCTCCGCATTTTGAAAGATAACTGAAGACATATTGGAAACTAAATTTTATGTTTAAGTACGAATAATGTATCCATGTTGAAGTGCGATAACTACAGAGATAGCACTGTGCATTGAAGTATGAATAATGTGTCATATGTGAGATAACCACAGAGATAGCAATATGCATTTAAGTATGAATAATATATCCATATGGAAGTGCGATGACCACAGAGATAGCACTGCGCATTTAAAAAGGAATAATGTGTCATACGTGAGGTAACCACAGAGATAGCAATATGCATTTAAGTATGAATAATGTATCCATATGGAAGTGCGATAACCACGGAGATAGCACTGTGCATTTAAGTATGAATAATGTGTCAAACGTGAGATAACCACAAAGATAGCAATATGCATTTATGTCGAAGGGTGTGTCATATGTGAGATAACCATAAAGATAGCAATATGCATTTAAGTATCAAAAATGTGTCATATGGAAGTGACATAACCACAGAGATAGCAATATGCATTTAAGTTTGAATAATGTGTCATACGTGAAATAACCACAGAGATAATTCTATGCATTTGAGTATGAATAATGAGTCATAAGTGAGATAACCACACAGATAGCAATTTGCATTTAAGTATCAATATTTTGTCATATGGAAGTGAAATAATCACAGAGATATCAATATGGATTTCAGTATTCATAATGTGTCATACGTAAGGCAACTACAGGGATAGAAATATGCATTTTATTATAAGTAAAGTGTCATATGCGAGATAACCAAAGAGATAGCAATATGCATTTAAGCATGAACAATGTGTCTTATGTGAGATTACCACAGAGATAGCAATTTGCATTTAAGCATGAACAATGTGTCTTATGTGAGATTACCACAGAGATAGCAATTTGCATTTAAGCATGAACAATGTGTCTTATGTGAGATTACCACAGAGATAGCAATATGCATTTAAGCATGAACAATGTGTCTTATGTGAGATTACCATAGAGATAGCAATTTGCATTTAAGTACGAATAATGTGTCATATGGAAGTGAGATAAGATTGAAATGACATTGGAATGTGCTCTATCATAAACAGTATCAGTATGTTATTGCTTTTGATACAAGCAGCCCCAAAAATAGACATATTCTTTTTTAATTTTTTAATGAATTATTTGAATAAACTTCAAAAGTACATTCTTAACCAATACCTGAGAAGGTTGCTGTGTAAACATGTCTCGCTCTCCGAACGAGTCATATAATAATCTAAACTTTCAATTCAATTATTGATTGAAGTTTTCTCTTGCATTCGTTTTGAATTAATTAAACTTGATTAAACAAATGGTTGACAAAAAAATCAATTTTACTGAGCTCTGTAAATTGATCGGAGCCTAGTTGTTTTGCAAACCACCCCAAACAATTAATATAAATTGCGGCTTTAAAACTACGACTTATTTATTTTACAGCGATAGTAAAAATGTTCTTGTTTGTTTTTATTAAAACCGCTCGATATCTTCATCCTGAACTCAAACAAGTACTTTCCTATAATACAAGTACCCATACAGACTTTTTTTGGTTCTTCGGATCGCTTGTCTGGCACTCCGCCCCACGACGACTGCTCCTCCATTTTACAGCACCAATATACATAAAAGAACTTTTATGTCAATAAGGCATTCTCTGAGGTATAAGACTTTACTTCAGACAGATTTCTGTTTCTGACGTCATATTCATAAACTACGCGGAAACAACTATAACTATGTCTTCTTTTGTATAATCTGCATTATTTTCATGATGCCATTACTTTATCAATCTTTCATTCGTTTAAGCCATAATTAGTAAATAGAATTAGATTTGCAACTGATCATTTGTCATCCATTTTCAAAAAACGATATTAACTAATAATTAAGTTTTGAAATAATATGATTTGTTTGTCTGAATGTGTAATGTGACAAACGTCTTTCCATAAACCATTTATCTCCAGCCGTAATTAGCGTTCTGATTCAGTTTATTACTTCAAACAACCTTTCGTAAATGTCAAATAAGCTACAAGACACATGGACATTTCAAACTTATATTATCGAGGATAAACTTTAAACGTGAAAAATAATACATAAAATTGGCCAAAGTGATTCAAATGACATTTAGTTCTAAGGAAATAGTTAATAGAAAATCGTTAAAACTGTCCCCTCATTTTTTTCTTATTTGCTGTATTTATTCTTGAAAAAAATATTATCTCAACCAGAAGTGTGCTAAAATACCTTATCCACAGACAAGCGGTTTTATGAATATCCAAGTCAATGACTTATTATAAGTTGTTGTACCATTAGTTCATTTTCCGCAATGGCAAATAATTATAGTAAGAAACCCGCAAGCATTTCTTTGGTAGATTATTAAAAGCAGTAACATAATTATACTGGATTTCTCTGAAAATAAAGACGCAAACAACAATGACTTCAAATGACAACTTTATTTTCTTAACTTTCACTTACTTTATTTACTTATGTTAAATTCTGATTTATTAAAAACAAATTTTTAGAACACAAGTGATAAAAGAGTCTAATTTACTAATTAAATTGCGTAACTATCGATATATTCTAACTGCACACAATCTCAGAACATTAAAAATACGCTGTTTTTTTGTCAGATTTTTTTTTAAATATTTTTTTTGTGATTCGGTATACATGTACTCTCACAAATGATCTGAACACAAAACTTAACATTTTAAAAATGATAACAACAACAATATGAGTAAATGACTGATTTGTAAGTATATTTTATTTGTTGTTTTATTTGACTTTTGCCAGCATGATCTAAAATGAAATTGTGTTTTCCCATACTCATCTCTACCACATCATAAAATATCTTAATATCTGTTTGCTGTTGTCTTTTGCAAGACTTTCAATGCACTATGATGACAAATTGCTAATTAATGACGCATATATTAATGAAAAATGAGTAACGATTGCACAATCGAATGCTATAATGTCACAAATGAGAAAGAGTTTTTCCAAACATTTGCAAATAAACTGTATTGTTCTCTTTGACTGAAATATTTCGAATGATACAATATTAGGAAGCATAATGGCTACCGTTTGGATAATTGTTCTAATCATTGATGTTGTGGCTGTGTTAAATCTGTAATGACATGTTTAACATAATTTTATAATTCCTTGGCATTTCTACAAAATGAATTACAAATAATGTAAACACATTTTTCTCTGTCATATTTACAATAAGGTCATATAACTGAGAAAGACTGAAATGATGGGTGAATCATCATTCCTTTGGAGGGAACAAATGGAGACACTGTAAAAATTTACATCTGATTAAAGCTGTATTCAACTTTAAAAATAGTAGAACGAAAATATTGTTTTTTTCTTCATTTTAATGTAATTACGAGATATTTGCTTTATTGTGCTCCGCGACCTAACAGTTCTGCTAAACTAAAGACTGCAAAAAAGAAACTATTCTGTTTTCTGTAAACGAATCATCTTATATCAAATAATTATCTTACCTAGAACAAATGTTTCGAATTAAGATTTGCATGTAACGAATTAAATAAAAAAAGATTGATAACAAATCGTATATATCTTGCAATATGATGACATATGAAAGGTCAATATAAAAATAGTTTTTCTTAGTAATACAAAGAGCCGCTGATTTAAATATCTTGTAACATTTACTTCTGTTATATATGTAATACTAAATATTATACACATTTGCTTTGACGTGATCTGTAGTGAAAATACAGGCATGAATATTTCGTGAGGACGTCGTGTATTTTGTTTTTGTATTGTACAATTTCAAGACAAAATATTCCATTCCTGTAATTTCAAATGGTCATATGTTGCCGTAAGACTATTTCTTTACTATCGGCTTTCTTATGTCGTTGCAAATTGCATAGGTCTCCTACCAGTGGGCGAATGCTTTGCAATGAAGAATAGCCGAGGAAATTCGATACACAATCTACTGTATTGGAAAACGTGTGGCATGTAAGGGCCAGGGAATACTAAATGTAATTGTCGCCCAGAGGTAAGAGAAGCTTGTCCACTCACATGTATTTATATACTAATATTTTGCACAACTTCCTAGATCATTTAATCATTTTGACGTTTCGAAAAAAAATCAATAATCCTCAATTTCTTTTCTTCATCATCATGTAACCATTTTACTTGACTTTTTTTATTAATCATACACAACGATCTATTTCTATTTTTCAGACTAAACCTAAAGTCGCTGTTTCAAATTCAAACCAAAGTCACAAAGCTTGTTTTTCTTTTACAGAGATGGTCTTGATTAATACACAGTTATAAGGATTCAATTAATTATACTAGGGTAATTTGTAAACTACTGCAATGTATGGTACGATATTAATGTACCAAGAATTTCTTTTGTTTTTGTTTTTAAGCCAATACCAGTTAGTTTTTCATCGCCATTTCATGCATTCTTTTAACTGTAAGTAGTTTCGACTGGTGATCTTCATCTGCCTCCTGATGGTGGTATGGAGCGTCACGTGTTCCATGTAACACCAGAGTCCATTCTCGGAACAGTCCTTCGTCATACGCGTTGTTCTTTCCGGGAATGTTTTCAATTCTTAGCGTCCACGTGCCGCGTGGCGCTTCTGCCCAGGTGTGTGTCGTCATAAATGGCCAACGCGTGAAGCCATTCTTATGCTCGTCATCATTTGGACGTTGACTAAGAATCATTGACCTGTATATAAATAGATTTTATTAAAGAAAAGTTATCAAAGTTTTCATAAAAATATTAGAAAACTGCATGGTAGCGGTTCTGTACATTTTAGACCAAAATTGTATCTTAGTATCTAAGAGCCATCATGTGTTGTGTATGTTTCGTCACGTGACAGAAAGAATCGAACAGAGTACTGTAGCTTGTCTTGGTGATTTTTAAATGCTTTACGCACATTAGATATTTTTCAGCGCATTGCAGAATATTTAATTTTGTGGAAACATTGTGCTACATTGTATAAATCAATGTTTTAAATAAAGTGCATATTTAACTTAATGAATAGCTTTGAATAAATGTATTTATCACAACAAACGCATATATAATTAAGCGTCATGAAACATGCCAATACTCCATTGTTTTAAGGAATAAACTTACGTTGTGTTCATTGGTGACGTCAGGTGCATGACAATATTTCCACGATAAGACGATTTCACAGTCACAAATGCTTGCAGATGCTCAAGAAAGTTGACCTCATTGTCAGTTCCCTTGCAAGCATCTGTCTCAATTTTCAACGTAATCGCTTCGTTTGTTCCAAATTTCCTGAAGAAAAAAGATCATGCAAATTGATTTGAGTAGAAAAACGGCAGTCTATTAATATTCATTATATTCTCTATTTTTATATAAAAATGGCATCGTGACTAGTTTTCTAAACACAAACATTTTTAGTTCGTCCCTTTATAAAAAAATTTATGACATATACCAAGTCAGCATGACAATAACCATGTGTTGTAATCGACACGATATACTCTACAACTTTTAGACATGCATTTGAACGTTTAGCTCGAACTATATTACCCAGACATTAATCTATTTTTCAATGTTTACACGCATTCTTATATAGGTGAGTATCAGAAATTGAGAATACGGAATAAAATTATACAATATAATTTAAAGCGTTTTCATTTACGCTTTTTTACCATTCAAACTAACATAAAATGCATTTACTGTTTTGTCCTCAACGTCCAGGATAAATTACAAAAAAAAACTCAGCCAAGAGATCTTATTTATTTTGTTATTAGATGTGTTATTAATTAAAACCCTATTTGTGGAGAGACTTACATTTTCTTCACAATCGACCCAGCTGTGCAGTGGAATCTTTCTGGCAATGGCTTCCAGCGATTAGCTAACTGAACCATTGCCCCAGCATCAAGGACACCGTATCCAAACAGATGATTGAACTCAAGACCTGCACCATTAAACTGCCAGAAGTGTTTCAAATAGGGGTCAAAGAGACGATTTCTCTTTGATGTCAAAACCGTCAAATGTTGCATATCTCTCCAGGTTAGGTTCCCACTGGAAAAAATTGAAAAGCATTTTGCAATTTGAACTTAAAGGTTTTAGTAGAAATTCGCATGCAGAAAAAGCTTAAAGCTCTACAGTTATCAATCACAGACAAATAAATAAATTCAGTCAAATAAAAAAAACACAGGAAAATAATTCTTTAAAAATATCTAATAAGATGCCACCATTGTGTATATGCTACGTGGGATCATTCTCTTTACACGAAAACGTCAGCTGAAAAATTTAATGCAAATATCTTGTGATTACAAAAAAACATTGACAACATTTATCGACAAATACACTCTAACATACAAACAGAATGCGGATTTGCTGAAAGGAACTCAAACTTAACGGAAATGATGTCGCCATTTTAACAATAAACAATATTGATTATTGTCATAGATGAGGATTCCAAGCCTAACCCTTTTCTGAACAACTATCTCAATTCAGGAAATTAAAGGAAGTATGTATAGCGACAGGTAATTGTATTGCTTTACGGTTGTCATAAAAGCCAGTGATATTGCTTTAGTAGAGTTAGATATTTTTCTAGATATGACGTCATTAGATTGATATGGTTTGACAGAAACAGACGGTTTAGGAAACTTTATCAGACACAGCAAACGATAGGAACTTCTGCGTTTTTGTGATATGCAAGATAACATTTGAAAACTTATTGGCAGCAGTTATGGAAACCAGAATATGGATATATTGTGTTTATCAAAACTGTTATGAAACTAGCAGGGCCGTAATTCGATCACAACTAGTTTCAATTTTGCATTTAAATAGAAATGCTGACCGAATTTCCCCAAGTGGACAAACAAAGTCGGAATTTTACCCGGTGGTTAAACAAAATCATTTTGTATGTAACATTGCCTATCTCCACATTCATCCGTAAGACAGAAAGTTATTCGAAAGAAACCGTCGATAATCCAAATGCTTACCATTCTCTTCTTCTGTAAACAATCAGCCGTTTACCGGCCAGGTAACGCCGGTTCAGACGAATCAGATTCTCTAATCATGATTGGTTAGATTTTAAAGATTTTTTTAAGCAACGCACCCATATCAACGGAAGTTAAACCAAAATTATTTGACTATGTCGAAAGACAAAGTTCTGGTTTGTCTAACTAATCCAACCCTAACATTTTCAGTATAGGTAAATTATAAATATTAAGCTTACTTCGCCTCGAGAGCTAGGGCAAATATTCCTGCTGCTTCTGGTGCTGCAGCAGACGTCCCTGAGTGAGTTGTTGTGCAGTTGTTATACAAGTCAGTTGTTGCCTGAAATAACAAGAGCATAACATTATAAAATATTAAACCTATTACCAATGTATAAACAAAAGTCGTTAGCCAAAATGCGCCTTTAGCCGTACAAAGATTTGTACGAGGAATAGTAGTAATAAAGTCTGCAGAATTTAAACTTCGATCGGACAGATCTGTGACGAGTCAAAAAATGCTCTCATATTTGTAGCCTTTGCTAGGAATGATTCAGTTTAAGACAACTCAAATACTGAGTCTCTTATTGGTTGGATTAGTGAAGCTTTGTATCTCAACATTAGATATTGTACACAATATAAGGAGGTATTCGAATTTACTGTCCTTTAACCATGTATTCAATATAACTAGAAAAACAACAGTCCTTACTAGTTAGATTGCAAAAAAGTGAAAATAAAACAAAATTTATACAATTCCTAAAAAAAACGCGAAAAGTGCAAATCTGAATAAAGAAACGCATTTGAAAAAAAAGAGTTGCGCAGTAAAAAAAAGAATCGTGTTGTAAAAAAAAGAACAGCGAATGTAAGCTATATCGAGGGAACGACTTACTAACTCGTGTGAACGAGTTAGCTATGTCGTGGGAACGACTTACTAACTCGTGGGAACGAGTTAGCTATGTCGTGGGAACGAGAAAGCAATATATTGTGCTACACTTTTTTTTCAAAGCAATACATTTTTTTTAATTGCACTTTTCTTTTTTTTTATCTCGTTCCCACGACATAGCTAACCCCTTCTCACGAGTTAGTTAGTCGTTCCCACGACATAGCTAACTCGTTCCCACGAGTTAGTAAGTCGTTCCCTCGACATAGCTTACATTCGCTGTTCTTTTTTTCTACAACACGATTCTTTTTTGTACTGCGCAACTCTTTTTTTTCAAATGCGATTCTTTATTCAGATTTGCACTTCTCTTTTTTTATCTCGTTCCCACGACTAAGTAACTCGTGGGAACGAGATACTAAGTCGTTCCCTCGAGTTAGTATCTCGTGGGAACGAGATAAAAAAAGAGAAGTGCAATTTAAAAAAAGTCGTGCATGTCACCTCTGTGCCACCAAGTTTCCGTAATTGTCACTACTGATTTTTTTTTTCATATGGACAGTATCCTAATAAACCATCCTTGATGGTTTCCGTCTCATCTCCGTCATATAGTGTTAGTAAGATGTACAAAAAATAAAACATTTCAGATGCAAATATTCATGGAAAGAGATACGTCTAATGTTTTCTGAACGAAACAATTATCATTATATTTTCATGTATATATTTACTGGAAAAAATACTTTCAACCCTTTAACGAATCTACAAGATAAAATAACAAAGACATTTCAAACCGCATTCTAAAATATCTCCGCTATTTCTTGACTTGAAGTGATAAAACAAAAACCTTACCACCCCAGCATCACGAAGTGTGCTCTTGCCATTACTAAAGGTGGATGCAATTGTTGATGAACATGATTCGTCATAACCAGCGGTCTGTCCGTCGTTTGTGGCCGAGTTGATTGAGATGGTCCACATACTGGCCGCATAACCATCGCAATTACAGTCGTCTTCTTGGCCACCGTCACCCGAAGCCCAGACGTAGATGTTACCCTTCCCGTAGCGACCCTAAACAATATAAATGATGATACCTATTCGTGAAATATCCAGTCATAATATGTATGTTTGATTTATGTTTTTCATTGGCGCATATATATATGGCAAGTTAAAAAGCAATCATCTTAAAAATGCAATACATGTAGTAAATACCTTAATCAAGCGTTGGACTGTACCGGAAAATGTGGACCCAAATTTTTTGTCCATCGGCATTACAAACTTGACGCACATACTACTCTAGTAATGAACGAAAACCTTATCCCTACTTTTATCGGTTCTTTAACTTGCATGCATACTTCAGGATAGTTCAGGATTTCAATGTATCTCAATAATCAGACTACATTTTTCCATATTTATATTTGTGTTTGCCATTATACAATAATTATTTATACTAGCATTCTGTCCAGAGAAAAACATGTTGAGTTGCACGTTACCTTTCGATCAGCTTCACGTGTTAAATATCTTTACTGATTGGAAATAAACAAGACAATAATTTCTGAATCCTTTGCTGTTGAAGGCTAGTTGTTCAGCTCTTCATTCTTACAAATAAAGATCTAAACAGTTTGATTCAGGTATCCTTTCATATGTCTTGTCTGGTTGTAAATTTTTTTTGTGAATAGCAGAAAAACCAACTTGCTTCCAGGAGACTAGATATACGAGTTATACCAATTTAATGACAAATCGATTTTTCTTGTCATCGAATCCAATCAAATTATCTTGCTGTTAGCCACAACACGCACTTTCGGACAAGACAGTTTTGAAACACAATCGTGCGTAATGTGAACCATGTCAAAACACTTCATCCGTCACGCGATTTTTCCCGTTATAGAAACGGAAGTATACACATACTGACATGTGTAGGTATTCGATTTTTGTCAAGTGAGTTTCTTGTTAGACCTGTAGTCAACGTTAAGTCATTTGAAATTGTTTCTATCCATTGAGCGAGTTGAAATGGTTTTTAGTTCAGGTCGCTTATGACTTAAAAGGCGCAAATAGGTGCCAACTAGATATAGATTTTTATCCTGTCACTTATTACACTTTCGAACCGATAACAAGGTGCCGTATATTTTATTTCATCTACGGCAGTTGGTCACGTGACGTTGATATCCGGCACATGATATGTCATGGACTACTTTTGTATTTATAATCAGAAGGAAGTGATAAAATTGATGTTATTACAAACAGAGACTACTTGAATAAAAAATTAAATATGTAAATCTTACAATATAGTGATCATTCAGGAAATAAACTTACTGAAACTTTGGAACTATTTTTTGTGTGCAAATGTACCACTGCCGGATAACCTTGACATTAGCCTAAATTGAAACACTTTAAAGATAGATTTTCAACATCTTAAGTAAATTCAATATATTAAATTAATTATTTCCAAATGCCAGATGTGACAGGGTAAATAGAATAATAGGATAGTGTCTTAATTGAGAAAGTTTATCTGGCTCGGCTGCGGAATTTATCGGGTTCGCCTGCGGCTCACCCGATAAATTCCTGCGCCCTGCCAGATAAACTTTCTCATATTAAGACACTAACCTATTATTCTCTATATAGTAGGACAATGAATCAGCTTACTTAGTTCAATAAGATATTATCTAAGAATTACTGACAACAAAGATATAATCCGACTTCCGTATTAAATCACTCGGAACACCTCGGACGACTTCAATAAGTCACCTCGGAAATAATGTGGAAGGCGCCATATTGGACTATTTTATAATACAGATGGTGTGTACTGAATTTAAAACATTTCTTAAAGACTCTAGCTGTTCATGCTTTAAATTTAAATTTATTTTCATTTTTTCTAACGCATAAGACAAACACTGCTTGAATTCCGCCATGTTTGTTTATATTTCTACTAAAGCCGGGGCAAATTACCATTTGGTGTATTCATACACTTACATACAAGGTCTTTTATACGAAGTTGTCGGAGAAAGCCGAGTTGTCACGATTGCGTATTAGATATCACTTCTTAAAATCTACAATAACAATGACTAATTCACCGGAAAGTTAAGTCGCACTGATTATAAACATTGTACGATTTCTTACAAAATGTGATGTTTACATCGAGTTTTGTAATACTTCTTAACATAAATTCCCACGTTTAACCGAAATGTCCCCTTTCAGACCACTATAACGACATTTCAGAAGCTCCTTATATTCTGTGTTTTGCGTAACATACCTCATTTACACCTTTCACAATAGCTCTCATTGTCAGGTTTCGAGGGCCGTCAACTGTCTTCCCGTCGTCCGTTGGTCCCCAGCTTGCACTGTAGATATCGATTGTGTTCGGCATATGGCCCATTGCATTCGCCTCGATGAGGTCTGTCATGAAGGGCTGGTCAAGCATTCGCAACCCTATAATTTTAAAATACTGAGGTCATTACAACTTCTTGAATTTTTCAAAATTAAGCAAAATTGTTTTCGAATTGTTTACACTGCCTCTATAAAAGGAGCGTTTACAAGTAAACGGTATCTATATTACTAGGAATAACTTGTTCACATTAAGAATGTGTAAATATCATTTAAGTTTAAAAATTTACACACACTTAAGAAAACAGAGAGTTAGAGAATACTTTGAAATTAATACTTAGATACACACAGAGATCTGTACTTTTTTTTTCTTTTGACATTTTATATGATTGGTCATTCATTTGGAAACTTTTGATTTATAATTTAATTGAAATGTTCATGCTTGGATCATACGTTTTAAAAACAAACAAAAAAAGGCATTATACCTGCTACTTTGGAATCATAAGCTACGCCTACTCCGCAAACGTCGTTGTCACGTGCAGCAGCAATCTCTCCAGCACATCGCGTGCCGTGACTATAAAAAAGAAAATGTTAACTGTGATCATAAGATAATGTAACGGTTTTATTCATTGAGCTAAAACAAAAAGAAATGCATGGAAACAGTTTAACAATGTGCTTAAAACATGAGGTCAACAGCTGTCACCAGAGAAATTTAAAGGAATATTTATAAGTAATTATTAGAGAAGTCATTTGGCATTGTTCTTATTGCGTGCAAAGTAAACCACTCAACTGCAGCTGTTAAATAGAAGGTTTGATACGCAGAATCCGTCACGTAAGCTATTCAAAATGTTTAGGAAACATAAATAGAACATCATTACTATATATCAACACAAGCAAAAAGAAATCTGTCAAACGAAAAACAATTATGGCATGACAAATTGTATAGAAAAGTCATATTGCATCAGAAAAGGTAAATTCCCCGCGACGTCAAACGCTCGTAACATTTGAAATTTGACAGGAGATTTTCCAGTTTTAAGTTAGTAAGTCCTTGACTGTCACTATTACACATAATCATACTTTTGAATTTGTGTTTTACTGTTATCTAAGAATCAGTTGGTCTTCACTTTCTTGTTTCTCAATTACAACTTTTTTTGTTTAGATTAGAATTAAAAATGAAACGCTTCTGTTTTTCACTAAACTTGCATCAGAGAAAGCATGTTTTAAGATGCCATAGTTTATTCTGTTTTACTAAAATATGACAAAATCGTTTTGTTTGTTTATTTCTGTGAATCCCTGCGTCTAACCCAAACAACAACCAAGATCCCATTAACATTTTGAAAATATTTAAATACCCGAGAACGACTAGCTTAACCAATGTTTTTTAACAGTTTAAACTTAATTCCATCTGAAATTGCTGTACATGTTTTGCACTTAATGTGTCACCTTCAGTAAAGATGTCATTTCTTTACTTTTGATAATGGTGAAGAAGACGAGGAGGGGTGTTTTTGTCACGTGGTCGCTTTAACCATTCAAATAAGCGAACGCATATTAAACTTGAAAAAAAAGAAACAGAAAAGGAAACATACTTCCCTTTTAAATAAAACATTATTTTGATAAACACTGATGTATAGAGGTTAAGGCTTTGCTATAACGTCATGTAACTTTTAATGGTTTTTCAAAATTACCCAAAATACGCTTCGAATATACATTTTGTACAAATATGGAAAGACAGCAACATACCTATTGAACCATGTGTCTGTGTATCTTGGGTAAGGAAAATGGTCGTTACTGCTGAAATCATAGCTTGCTTCTGAATTCTGTGATAAGTAGATAAAAACAATATGAAGCCATCTTCATTACTAAGAGGTAATTTGAAAAAAAAATCTAAACAAAAGTATGGGAATCATTATCATATTTATGCGATAAATACTTATATATTAAAGTAAAATTGCTAAACACATTTTAAAAAAGTTAAATACAATCAGAAAGTATAACTTTTACTTATTCTTTGCATATGATGTAAACAAGAAACGCCAACAGTCAAGTAACAACCAGAAAACAGCTTTCTTACAGTCAATCATTAACATTTTATTCATGACCAAAATCCATGTCTCAAAATGTTCACAGTTACATTGACATTAATTCTCAACAAATTTGAAAGTAATTCATTTATTATTCAAAAATACGTGCAGACGGTATTCTTCAAAGATTACAAGGTGACATTGCGTCTCAAACAAGGATAAAGAGATATCAGCAGACGGACACATTCAAAGCGTCCCGATGATTGAATTTAAAAACAAATCAGCATTTGTATTGATCAGAACAATAAACCTTTCCAAATACCAAAGTTGAGTTTTCTCAAGAATATTCGACATAAACGTTCAATCAAAAGTAAATCTTTCCCCTCCTCACGAGAATTGGAAAACATTAAAAGCAGCTGCTATTTATTTTTCTATGACTCTCAGATGAAATTTCGAACGATCTATCATATTGAAAGGTCACAGTAAAATTTGTATGCATCAGTACAATTTGTTGTTAATCTTCGGTTTGCAGGTGCAGTTTGATACCCCTCAAATAAATTCAAAATTTAATATTTCAGCAAAAAGATTATTTTGTTTCCTTTAATTTCTTTTATATATCGATGCATGTACATTCAGTACATGTTCCAGACGCAATGTGTTTCGTTTCTACCAAATAAATTTACATGTATAATTTCATTATCTTCTTCAAAGATTTGCCTCTGCATAGATAATATTCTTTTTAGTGAACACTAAGTATTCCTTATATCAAACACAAAAAATCTATACATATTTGACTCACATAATTGTTCTTTAGGTCTTCATGCAAATAGTCTATGCCTGAAAACCAAATATACAATTAAAGTATATTTATAATAAATATATATCAAAGTATTTTCTAGTTTTCTTGTACGTTAACGAAAACTTCAAATTATTAAGATATGAGAAAATAGTCATAAAAAAGTAATACATGAGATATTGAAAATAAGGTATACTAACATTTGAATAAAACAACTACATAGTCACGCTGGAACAACATAGACTGAATTTATATATTTGAATTTACTTAACAATTTGCACAGCATATTAAGTTCATGCCAAATGTGATATGGACGTTTTATTCGCAATATACCATTAAACAAAGACCTGAGGACAACACAAAGTAAGACAACCAATACTTTACAGGAACAGAATGTTTTAATCATTTCCTTATATATTTCCTGGGATATATTCTTCCACGTGTAGTTTTATACATTAATACATGTTTTTTTTTTACAAACAGTAGAACCAAGTTTTACACAGATTTGGTAAACAGCGTTTATAAGAACCTAAATAATTTTGTTGTTGCTATTGTTTAAATATAAATAGTAAATACTTCAGAGGCTATATGGAATAAAACATTTATTTTCTTTTGTGATTAAATTCTAGGGTATCAAAATCATTCGCTTTCATTAGAAATATGTTGCAAATCATTTTAATTTCATCAAACATTTTCCTTTTAGAGGACAAAAGTGGTCCAAATATATAGGCAGGATATCGAGGATCTGGTACAAAACTATTGTAACTTCATAAAAAACAAACAGTAGATTCAGATACTGTAGTTTTGCCCTTTGGTCCTTGATAAATAAAAAGTAAACTCGTTAAAAATATACCATCGTCCATGATAGCTGTTGTTACTCCTTTGCCAGTAAAGCCCATCTCCCAGGCAGCTTCAACGTTAAGGTCAAGGCCGGGTATTCCGCCTGACTGACCTCGGTTTTTCTGAAATAATAACACATTTGCGATGTATGAGAACGATATTCGTTTGATATAAGTATTATAATTTTACAGACTCATTTTTGTTCTACATATTTGTAAACATGCAACTGAAAGCCAAATTTGAAAAGTTTCCCAAACATTCCTTACTTTTGCTTGAAATAATCATTTTATGGTCAGTATTTAGATAAGATATTGAGCATTTGATTTCTTACATGTCATCGTATCGTCATGTGTGAGATAAGGAATACAAGTTATAAATCGGTTCTATGGAAGTTATTGATTGACATAGCTGAAAACAAACTTCTTTACGACAGGATTCGAATATCAGAACTTTTTGTGTCCTTGCTATATCGATGTCTAGTGAGTTCGTCATGTGACAAGTAAATGAGATCTTGCTTTTATCAGGTTAGGACAGACAATTTCATCAACAACTCTAGGACTATTGGGAATAGTGTTCTAGAGAGAGCTGTCTCTTGTAATTGTGTTAATGCGTTGTTAATTTCCTCTACCAGGGCCGTATATCAGTTTATTGACAACAAGAGATATGTTAACGTTTTGCTTAAGATGATCAGAAAAAGGACAGGAATTTCTAAAACAGATCTCAAATACATGTTCAGTACAATACTGTGAAAAATTAAGCTTGGAATTTTAGCTCTCCGAATTGCAGCTATTTGAGCTCTATTCTCTGAATTTAAGTAAATTAGTCCAGTGAAATGAACAAAAGTTATCTCAGCTTACCAAAAACCATTCTTTGTCGAAAAGGGGGTCTGTGGGGTCTTTAGAGATGCCGACTTCTTTTTCTTCAGTTAATATTTTTTCTAGCTCTGGATCAGTCAGTTTTAAATCGGACAATAATACCCCTTTCAGTGGTTTGTATCCCCTTTTTGATCGTACGAACCCTGTTTGTTGAACAGCTCTTTTAACCTGAAATAATAAAAACATATTTTAATCTCTTTTTCTGTAACCTGGCATATGAGTTTTATATTTTTCAGATGAACAACAAAAGCGTATAAACGATTCCATTTATACTACAAGAAGAAACCATTTCTGTTTGTGTGCATAATTCATAAACCGCCGAAGCCTATAGCAGCGTGTGAAGTATAAAAAGATCAAAAACTCTGCAATACGGGAAATTCTCATTGTGTTAGCAAATACCGTGGGGAAATTAAACATACTTTTTTTTTAAATGATGTAGGAGTTCTTCTTAAAAGCGGTATGACTTTCTCATATTTTATCATTTTCTTTCCTTCTTTGTGTCCAGTTTTTTTTTGTCATATAAACGCCCACGTACTTACCAATAAATTCGTTTAAACATTTCGTGTGACGAAATATAAAACTAAGAAATGTTCTCACAACATCCAAGCCTCTTTACAACTTTAACAAAGAGAGCAATGTGTGAATATATAAAGAACTTTATACTTACAAATGGATGTGATTTTAGTTTTCGTGTGTGCAGTACGCTTCGTCTAAATCTTGATTTTGGTACAGCATTGTGTACAAAGTGAAACTCTGTGTCGGAACCAAGCACCTGAAAAACAGAAAATCACGTCAGTATCAAAATATTACTGTTAAAAAAGTAAACGTATAGTTAGTTCATCGCAGACAAAAGCATATTATTGGATCGATTGTCATACAATTAATCTAATGTTACTAAGGGCACCGGCTTATCGAAAATTACCTATCAACGGTTAGAATATCTACCTACCACCAAAAGAAATAGTTCTATCGATTCAAACATTTAAAATAACATTTAGCAATATAGAATTTACCTGGTTCAATATCTTTCTAACTACCGTAGTTTGAGAGAAAGTATTTTTTCTTTTTTTTATTCTATTATTTTTATTATTATTATTATTTAACAATTTTCCATCTAATGATCTGTTTAGCACAATGACACAAAGTCATTTTAGATTATACGTTATACATCGTCTGCTAGCCTGCTCATTTGTTCCGGTCATGTCCTAACCTAGTTACGCAACGATTCAATTTGATTAGAAAGCAATACAAGTATTAGCATTTCCAAAAATGCTTAAAATCGCCGTTCAGCCACGTATGACGTCTTATCCATAGATGCATGAATTTCATGCTCGTCATTCATTAATTTGATAATTTTATAACATGCTTTGCAGTGAAAAGAATATAAGTATATTACATGTGCAATTTAAACAGAATAAATTTAAGGTAAAAAATACGATATTGCCCTGACTCTTATCAAGCATATATAAAACTAGGATATATCCTGATCAAACTCCTCGCACTGGTTTCGTTACGCTTTGCTACTGTTTCTGTACTGATCAGGGGAAGTAACCACTGCGGGGAGTTTGTATCCTGATTAGAATCGCCCGGAAGCAAGCATTTATTTTTTTCTAGAAGTGCAAG
Organism: Cyclina sinensis; assembly: GCA_012932295.1. Classification (NCBI taxonomy): domain Eukaryota; kingdom Metazoa; phylum Mollusca; class Bivalvia; order Venerida; family Veneridae; genus Cyclina; species Cyclina sinensis. The sequence goes on along the minus strand of JAAONU010000011.1, from coordinate 54,610,528 downwards.
TTTTGGAAAAACAAACAAAACATACTCTTTTTTAGACTAAATTCTCTAGTTAGAAATGACATGTAGCCATAAATATTGCGATTATCCTGTGTTTATTTTGCAAGAGCCTGAAGACTGGTACTGAGTTCGTAAATTGATCATGGTATTTTTCAGTTGTACGAATAAGTAACCCGACAAACATGGCGGTTGGGCGAGTCCATTTACGCATCCCTTGCTGAAGTTTTTTGACGTCCATTTTGTTATCATGTGATATGTATAATTCGCTTTGATTGGCTAAAGGCAGACGGTGTACAGGCAAAACTGTTCAAATCTTGTTAATTGTATATATCGCCGTCCAGGAACGGCGATAAAGAGTTATAGTTTAATATTTTTGCTGTAGCTTTACCTTTAATTATTGATGTATATGGTTATACTTATATAGTGTTTTTTATATACCTGTTTCGACGTTTAATCTCTACGACTATGAAAATAGTGTGATGTACGAGAAACTTTAGAAAATGTAGGTTCAAAGATAATCGATCCATCCGATTTTGTAAAGTTTGATTTTTATATTGACAGGCAAGAACAAAATTAAATTAAGTATTCTGAATAATTGAACGTGTTCGTTTGATTTAATTATTTAGATTCATCTAGCAATGGGCTACCCACAACTGTTATCACAAACATTGTGATTAAAACACATCTGATTGTGTAATTCCCTTGATATTTTATCATATATTCATACAAAAAATAAAGTTTACATACACGTGCTCATTCCATACAATGTACCATTTTGACACGTCACCGTTTGTTTTGTAGATGACGTTAAGTCTACGTGTTATGCCATCCTATCAGTGTTAAGATAACCGATACAGTGCTATTTAATATCATTCGATCAGTGTCTAGCAAAACTAACGTGATAAGGAGAATGAGCTTTCGCACACTTAATATACTAGAAAATAGAACCTATTACTGAAACCGGAAATGGAATATTATGAGCGACGTGTTTTGATTATTTATAAACTTGACATCTCGTATTGACTGATGGCAACCAATTACTGACCACTGTGTAGTGGCCATGTCAACAATTAAAGCTTTCCTCTTACTAACAAGACTTATATCCTGTAACAAGTTCATGGTAACTGGTTAAGACGTTATTTGTATTAAGAAAAGTGCTCAGAAATCAATTTATCAATCGAAAATACTTTCATATGATCTGATCACTATACATTATATTTTTTTCAAACTAAGTAATACATTGAAAATTGTAATTTTCATTTTTTTCACTTTTATTCTTTTCTTTCTTCTTAGAAAAAAGGAACAGAAATTTACAATGGAAGTGCAAACTCAATGGGAAAATACATCAGTTTTCTCCTAAACAAACACATAAACATGGTGTTGTAACAAAAAGTAATTGTTCTGTAAATCTAAACAGAAAAAGCAAAAACAATACAAACATTCTATTATGCTCGTGTCATTGTCATCTCATATAAAGCCAAGCTAGTCTTAGTTTAGAGAAAAAGTCGGTCGTACAAAAAACTACCATTTCAATCACTTGTTTGATTGTGTTGTTTTTGTTTTACAATTATTACTGTAAGGTGCAAGTCGAGGCAGGAAAGCATCATAAACTAAAGTAATGGTTTGTAGTTTAATCATAAAAAATACAGATTCATTCAATCGACGGACATAAAATATCAAATATTCTCTATTTCAGTCTACAGTGGGCGTCGATTAATAAATCGACGTTTCGTATATGATACAGAAACTAAAGCTATGCAGAATGCGTCCGTTTCAGGTTTGATATTCTTAGATAATACGTTGTTTTCATACATTGTATATGTGAAATGCTAAAAGTGGGCATGGAGCATAAATTATATTTCCGTTCTCTCTACTGTTTTCATGACAGAGATTTTGAAGCAAGTCTTTACTGACTGATACTGAGACGCTCTCTTTTTTTGTCTCACAAAAGCAACAAAGTTGACGCCATTGTCGCATGTCGTGTAAACCCCTCGTTTGTATTCTGTATCCAGTAAGACGTCAAATTACTCATGGCATAAAAGGCTTATCGCAGATCCACAATTAAAGCCAGGACAATCGATGAATCGTTGATAACGCTTTTTTTCTAAGCTAGGTCACCGTGTGGGCGTAAACGCTTCCGATTAATTTGGTTTCTCTTAAAAACCCTGCTCTGGAACAGAATAATTGTGTGAGTAATTTCCGTCACAGTCGATATATTTAAAAATACTGTATTAAGTAAGATTCCTTATTTGAAAGTTTACAGTGTATACACTTTTTTTTAAAAAAAGTACTACTTTATACGTCTAAATTTTGATATTTCAAGCTTCATTGTTATATCCGATAAAATATTTCAGTAATGTTTCCAGCATTTAATTGAATGAACTGTGATAACAATAAAGAATTTTTCTCAAGGACGCGTTGATTCCATTATGACAAAAGTGACCAATGAAAGACCAATGAAATACACTTCAAAGCATTAGTATTTTGTGTACATTTGAGACAATAATTTTCTGTATCGTATTTTCTCATGCAAGCTATGACTAATTGATTAGTGAGTGGAGTTCCTAACTTTCGCAAAAATATTGTTTACAAGTGATAACTCATACAAATAGACAAACTATCGAAATTCATTCAACTATAATGGTAACCAAAATCATATCTGATAATGCAGCCTAAAGACATTCCTGATATTCAATTTAAAGTGGCTGACTCACTGAAGAAAAAAAAATGCATACACCACAATTCGAACACATGCCCTTTCTGTAAGTAAAAGTAAAGGCGGCAATCTAACCCACTGAGCCAAAGAGTCTAGTTATTACAGAATCTCAGAATCAATTCTATAGATACAGTACTTACACCGTGACTAACAGTGTAAATTCTTTACTGATAAAAGTGCGGAAAACTTTATAAAAAGATGTGTTTTTGTAACAAAAGTAACTTAGTTTAGATATGATCTTCACAATTACAACTAGAATTTCTACATGTATAAACATTTTGTTTAATGCATCGTCGACACATCTGAGAGTCAGTTACTTTAACTGGATAATTATAAATGTATTTCAGAACACGAGAAAACAAATTCACTATAATGTCAAGGGGTCGGTGTAAAATTAGTTTAAGTACATATACATAAGGTGAAGATATTATGATTTTGCACTGTCACCACGATATGTATTTTACATGTCAATCAACAATTGTCTTTGTTATCAAGTGCTTTATAACTCTTTTTATTGAGCGTCTGTTGATAAAGACTATGTTTTAAATCTATATATAGTAAGTTCATGAAGTGCTTATATTACAAGCCTCTGTTTCAGCTCGATTGATCGGGCTTAACCTTCGCTTACTTTTATATGAAAACTAGAAAATAATCACAATGATTTTTTTTTGTTCTAACAACAACAAAACGAAGATTGATTGTCTGAATAAAAGATAACACGAATATAGACAGCGAACATGTTAGCATTTAACAAACATTTTATTTTTAAGCGGCTCTTGGAGTAATTTTATCACTTCTGTATTTGATCACTTCTTAATAAGTAACGCTTGATCTTATTTCATACATAATAATCCCCTTTCATACTAAAAGGGTACACTTGTGATTATATCATATCCGCGCAATTGTGATTATACCATGTCTGCACACTTTGTGTTTATTTCATATCCGCGAGCTTGTGATTATATCATATCCGCGCAGTTGTGATTAGATTATATCAACGCACTTGTGAGAACATGATATCCACGCACTTTTGATATGATCATATCCGTGCACTTGTGCTTATATCATGTCCCCGCACTTGTGATTATATCATGTCCGCGCACTTGTAATTATATCATATCTGCGCACTTGTATTTATATCTTATCCGCGCACTTGTGATTTTATCATATGCGCGCACTTGTATCTTAGTACAGGTATGTTATAACTGACTAGTAGATAATACTACAAAATTGTATTTACATAATATTCACTCTCGCATCACGACGTATCTTGTTTGTTGTGTTTGTATTTTGTTATTTAAACGATGACTGTATATGTTCAAGTCACAATCAAGAAAATCATTGTTCTGGTCTGTTCTGTTCTGTTTACCATGCCTATTTATATATACGCCATATATAGCATAGCTAACCTAGTCAGGTGAGCTTGGCAATTCGTAATCACGGAACTATTATCTTGATTTGGACTTTACATGAAAAAAAATTTTGTTTTCGAAAAATTCGTCTGCGCAGATTTAACATATATGCACACACGCACACACACACTGACCCCCTTTACTTATCGTTTTATTAAACCTAGCTTGTCCTCGCACAATTCACTAAGTTAGATGTTTCTTTGAAGTAATTTGCCACAGTCCAGGTATTTTTATTTTTTTTTAGTTTTCAGTTGCATAGTATATTGCTGTCATTATTATCTTTATTATTATTACAAAGTCTAAACACATTATTGTACAGGTGTCATAATAACTGAGATATATGAATACCTAGTTGTTGCGTTACATAGGCAGCTGCGACCATACTGATTTAAGAAAATGCGAAATGAAAATTTCAATTTCAAATATCTGTAAACATCTTTGATCATCAATTAAAAGCATCTGCGTCATACAACATTTCTTTTACAAACAGATAATCAGACTTTGATATACTAATGCCTTTTCTCAAGTAACATAAAGGGAATATTCTGTTTGATTTGGAAGATTGATAGTCATCCGTCCATTATGTTTAAACAGCACATAATGTCACTTCATAATGTCTTTCATATTATATATATATATATAAGGATATTTCCATGAATCCAGGTGGTCACTGCTTCGAAATAAAATATGTTTAGTGAAAGGGCCTCTTACTATCCTACATGTATTGAATTTAAAACCTGCAAGTGTGGTGGTTACTGCTTCGAAATAAAAGATCTTTAGTGAAAGGGCCTCTTACTATCCTACATGTATTGAATTTAAAACCTACAAGTGTGGTGGTTACTGCTTCGAAATAAAAGATCTTTAGTGAAAGGGCCTCTTACTATCCTACATTTATTGAATTTAAAACCTGCAAGTGTGGATATTATGCTTATGTCCTGGACTTCCTTAACATATCAATTGCTTATTTCCTTGATTCCTATGAAATCTTAAAATTTTTAGACTTCTGTCCAGCTGTTTGATAGATGCTACATTTATTTCCGTATTAAATATCAATTATTATATGTAAAACATATCTTACTTGAATTTTCTCAGGAATATTAAACCAGACTGTTTGTATCAGGTGTAGCTGTATTTCATAATTTATCATTGGCACACCCGGCCTTAAAATCAACAAACGTTATTTGAAATTATTCAGAACAAAACCACAGACTGTAAAACAACTGTACATGTATACGTTCTGTGAAAAGTAATACCATAAAAATGTTTTTCGCTAGTAAAAGAACAAATCAGTATTTTGGAGAGCAAAGCTTTGTTTACATCTTAATGATAACTGACGAGTAAAACCTAATGCACCAATCCTCATCTTGCCTAAGTCCTTGTGTTCTTGAAAACCGGGAAATGACATACGATGAAGCAACCGTATTAGTTACAAATCTACATTGTTACATAGCTAAGCTATACTGCTTATTCAAGGATTGGTGATTCGACTTTATTAACATGTTATTTACAACTGTTAATTGATTTGCAAACTGTTACTGACCACTAACAGGTAGCCATGTCAACGCTGACAACCTGTTATTACAAACAGGTCTAATATTGTGTAACTGTGAACATGGTTACATTACCACACTGTATTATTCATATAAAAGTTTATAATGCAAGTCGATAGATCAGGTTTTATTATAATCACAAATAATCATCGACATTTAACATCAGAAGCCATGATTGATTAACGTGTAAGTCGATAGATCAAGCTTTACTATAATCACAAATAATCATCGACATGTAACATCAGAAGTCATGATTGATTAACGTGCAACTCGACAGTTCATGCTTTACTATAGTCACAAATAAACATCGACATGTAACATCAGAAGCCATGATTTTTTAACATTCAAGTCGATAGATCAGGCTTTACTATCATCACAAATAACCATTGAAAGGTAACATCAGAAGCCAAGATTGATTAACGTGCAAGTCGACATACCAGGCTTTATTTTCATCACAAATAATCATCGACATCTAATATCTGAGCCATGATTGATTAACGTGCAAATCGACAGACCAGGTTTTATTTTCATCACAAATAATCATCGACATATGATATCAGAAGCCATGATTGATTAACGTGCAAATCGATAGATCAGGCTTTACTATCATCACAAATAACCATCGAAAGGTAATATCAGAAGCCATGATTGATTAACCTGACAACGTGGGCTAAATTATGTATTTCTTTAACATTTTTTCACCTTCTGTTTTGGAATAAGTACAAAATCATTAATACAGTTCATGTTTCATGTTCTTATCCTAAGTCATTATTATTCTTTCTTGAACCGTCAGAGACTAGTTTTATTTGGTTTAGAAACAAAACAGTAAACAAAACACGAAGCAACTGTTTCCAACTTTAAAATAAGGAATGTCGTTTAACGAAAATGTGAAAGAAATACATAGAAAATCGTCATAAACAGAAATATTCTTAAAATCTTGACATATTTCGGTAAAAGATTGTAGAAAGATATAAAATTTTACTGAGAGAGAGAGAGAGAGAGAGAGAGAGAGAGAGTTCAGTTATGTTCGAAAAAGGGCATTGAGTACTAATTTATATATAAACAATAAATGCAATCAATCAAAAACATGCTGCGGGAACATAAACATGCCATTAGGATTCCAAGCTCTCTTGAACTTTGATCCAAATCAACAAAGAATTATCTGATAATGTTATCTGGACAGTGTTTGCATCAATACTATTTGTTTCGCTAAATTTGATTAAATGTATGGAGTACAATATCTGTTTTGCTGTTCTCTGAGCAAGCACAAGATATAGATTTTTGCGAAGTGAACACAAACTGTCAGTAGAAAAACATGCGGCTGCTTTACGCTGAATGGACAGAAAAAGGATACCATTATTACAGAAAAGAATTGCTATGCCAATAAGGAGTGAAAAATTATATGTACAGTCCTCAACTTTGATGATAACAAAGGCAAAGTCCCATAGAATGAAATGCACCCTGATTAACTACTTACTTAAAATCAGGGCTGCAAAATGATTTGTTTGTTTGTTCTTTTTTAACGATTGTATTGACCACAGACTGTGGTTTTGTCTTATCTCTAACAATTGTAATTGTAATATAACCTGCTTCTGTTTCTTCTGTATGAGTGGGCGTCGAAAATCAATTACGTGTGTTACATTGCTTCATGAAATATTTATGTTTACAGACTATTAGAGGAGTCTGTGTTAGAGATGATTTACAGAAATACTTGTCAATATTTGATTGATGGTACCGTTTAATGACTTTCAACTTTTCCCGGTGTATCCAATCATGTTTTTATGAAATTTTTATTGTACAATTTATATATCTGTCTCAAGAGATATGATCTGAATTTATAAGTTTGTTCACCTACTGTCTTTATTATAACCAAGGCAATCATTCATTATCTTACATACAGCCCACTTGCAATAAAATCCTGCTTTATGCAGCATTTTACAACCTTTTCAGAATCATATAACCCGCTGAGTTTCGGAACAAACACGTAGTTGTCTCTACCGAGACTTAAATTGGAACGAATGGCTGCAAATACTGGTTTATTTCCACAACAAAAACCAATGAATTAGACTGTCACTGCTTTAAGACTATCCTTTTTAATTTAAAGCAAAAAACAATGTTTTCCTTTTTAGTCTTATTTTATAAAATGTAGGGACATTGTAGCATGGGAAACTGAGCAAATTTGTAAAACTGTAATACGGGAAGATAATTTCGTCGATTCTGTAATGTATGTATCAGATATTTCAAATAATGAATAAAAGCTTTTATAAAAAATCGCTACATTATGACAATAATTTCCAATTTTGAGATCAAAAGAAGAATAGTGATTTACATTAGTATCAACATAGGACAGGGTGTTTAGTTCTCGTATACAAACTAGTTGAGTACCTCACACTTTTCTCCACGAAATGCTGAACATGTGCACATCTTCTACACTATTTTATGTTTCACAGCAGTGACAACTTGTGACAACGTGTGAGTAAAGAGATGAATTGTATTGTTGCATGATCATTGAAATAGGTACGAAAGAAAACTTGGCTTTATCTCTTTTATCCACATAACAAATAATGAATGATATAGTGAAGTTAATGTTCATTCTAAAACTGAAAGTCAAATGAAGGTAAAGGCAGAATTATTTCAGGGAAATGTTAAACAAGACATTGTTAAACCATCAAGCCAGAGGAATATAAACCTTAGGACAAGGTACTGATGGACAATGAACTAGAGACAAAAGGAAAAAACAAAGCAGTTGGATTTGACATTATATAATGGATATTGAGAACATCTCACCACATGAAATAAGGTTTTATTCCTAATCGGGAAAACAGGCATTAATTTATTCTGTTTTGTGTATGTTTGGCGCTAGCAAAATGAAGGAGCAACAATGACTTGTCATGTTTGCCAACGCTGTGCCAGTTAAAATTGATATTTTCTCTGCAATATTGCTAGTACCTCGACTTAAAATTTATACATGAAGCTTCTAAATGATTATTTACCCACTTTTAAATGGTGGGGTTATTCTTTTTCTACACGTCTCTTGACAAGAACATCAAGTTTTGAAGATAATCATTGTTGAAGTTGAGGTTGTTGCCTTATTTGCTATTTCCCATAAGCAATAAAAAGAGAACACGGGATAGTAAGACTTGTCCTTTATACTTTGTATCTGGTGAGACAGTTCGATGCTGAATCACTCTCGACATGAAAGGCTTACAACAGAATCACAAATCTGGGACAATCAATGAACTGGTTGACAATGCGTATTTTTCTCGACATAGGCTGGTGTGTGTGGGCGAAGAAGCTTCCGATTTAATTTGTTCGCTTCTTACCACTGCTCTTGAGCAGGATAATTTTTCGAGACATTTCCGTTTGCCTCGTTATTATAAGCGAACATTCGGTTCCAAAGAATTTTCCATAATAGAGAAAAGCTCAAACATCCTGTTATTTTTGCTTACTGAAAATAAACAAACATCACGAAATTGCAGGATGTCTTGTCTTCAGGTAAACTGTAAAGTTAATGTAATATCAGTCTGTAACGAATAGAATCTTAATTTTGTTGACTGGGATTGCAGAGTTGAGAACGTATTAACAAGCAATCAGTTCAATAGATTAAAACTTCTATCAAAAGGAACTGTCGTACTGCATCAAGCCATTAATTGTAATCAAATAATGATTAACTATTCATGTTGTAACAGTTGCTTTTGTTGTTGTTTTTGTTGTCAAGGTAACGACGACGATAATCATTTAAATGATATTGTTGCTGTTGTTGTTATTATTAGTGATGGTGATGAAGAAAATATTAATGAATATACACATCATTCTTTTCTTTTTAAATCGAACAACATTTGAGTTATATAGTGTATTGTGATTTGTTGATTCCAAATCTTGCATGTTGGAAAGTATTTTCATATCAATAGAACAAGTTCATTCAGTACGCATAATGCCCTTACTTGACAATTAATCGGATTTGTAAGGTAGGCAATTTCAATGGAACTTTTTTATTTGACAAATAAATATTCACTTAGAATGACTTTTCTTTCATGAAAATCTTTATTAATCCCTCTGGTCTGAAAATGATATTCAACGATTTCTCTGAGAAAAGTTTGCACTATAGAACAGCTTTGATATACTGTAAGTCAGCGTACACATAATATAATAACAATGACAAAAACGTTACAAAATTATCATTTTCAGCCATGACAAAATATTTAACATACAGCGGCGATTAAAATGTCGGATTCTTTCCGCGAAAAAGTGTCACTTTGTCATTTCCGTTGACGTCATATTTCGCTAAATGTGTTTTATTTCTAATTCTCGACGACATAAAGATCTACAGATGGGCTAATTATTTTACCCGATTGTGGATTTTTCTGCCATAACCAGAAAAAAACACCTTGAAAAGTAATGATAAACAGAGCACAGATCATACAACGAAACCCTAGACCTATGTGCAAATGTAATTTTAGAATTAAGGACACCTCTGATTCAAGTGAGGAAGCAATTACTCGTTTCGGGACAAATTGGTTTATTTACTGGTTACATACACGGAAAGACGTGTTAGGACTGACTGACCGCCGACATATGACCAAACAAGGTTGAAAATGGCGTTAAACTCCAAACCAAACAAACAAACAAAAACAAACAAAATAATAATGGATAGCCAAAAAACAAGTATAACAGTCTATGTTTATACCGATGGGCATTTTTGAAATTTCATTCTGTACTCAAAGCAGAACGATTATCCGTGTATGTAATGGAAGTCCACTAAATGCAGACTCCAGTTTTAGCAATTTTCTAACAGTTTTAACTAAGATTTTTTTCTTTATTTTATCTAGTTAAAATTCACATTCGGACGATGACTGTCATGTCGGCCAGTTTTTTTTTTCACATTCGGTAAGTAAACGAGTTACGTTGTTTCTTTTGGGCTGAGAGCAAAATGATTTTTTTCTTTAAATCTCCCGGTTTCTCCAAACAGGTATGTTTTTTTCATAGCAAGAAACATTTTCAATGGTACAACATGCCGACATGCTTAAGACGTGTAATATTTCTCGATAATAGTTATATGTATACTTTGGAATTTCCAGTATTTTTTAAAATTGCTCCATCCCTCTTCGTAATTCCACATACTCTGTTTAAAGCGTTTTTATTGCAGCATGCTATCCTTCAGTAAAATATCCTTATGTAGAGGAATTCAGGTGTCAGACCGTTGTTCAAATTCGATATAATTCATGGTGCATCACACGCTGTCGCGAACTGGTTATAAGAATGAAAAGGCAATGATTGTAATGAATAAGTTTTGATTATATTTAAAACAACAACAACAACAACAAAATTAATAACTTCGTTTCATGTTGAGTCCTGTGGATGGCTTTATGTCCACTTTTACTTCTTTACTTAATGTCAAATTAAAAGCTTGTGAACTGAACAGAGATAATCAGTTTATACAATCAAATTAAGATGAATCAGAATATATGAGGGTTTACTCATTTATTTTACAAGCGCACAAGAATAGTTAAAAGGCATCCACATTATACTTTTTTGTTTTCTTATATATATTATTTTGTTGTAGTTGATACGCCTTGTTTGATATTTTAATCATTGTATAGCTAAAAGTGTTTCAACTACTGTATAGTAAGGATTCACGTTGTTTTATACTAGTAGTTGAATCATTCTAAAAAAGATTCAAGAGATGCGTGTTGTAGAATGGTAGAAATTTATAACATATTTTTAGCTAGTGTTAAACTTGAGTCTTTAATAAAATGTATTACATTGAATAGTATATATTTTCTCTATTTCAAAACAGATAGACTAAAACCACCTATTATTATATATTAAACATTTTTGTTTTACTCAGGATGATAGTTTTCCACACTCTGTCGTTTTTAAACAAATGTGTTCAGTTTGTAGGAGAAACTTTGCCAGTGTTTAATCTATCTATCTTAATAAGTGCTAGTAACTAGTCAAGTTTCGCCGAATAATAAGTCAGAATAGGTGACTGATCAATGATTGATAATCTGAATATAAGCATACTTTCACTAAATCACCAAGTATACAAGAAGCATTTTCAGCTACTTTCATTTTGTAAGGAAGTTAAATGGTGCAAAACTTAATGTTTTTTTCCCCATTATTCTTTTATTTCTTGAAACAATAACGTAGGTTCATGGAAATTACTTTTATAATATAGGTATGGATAGAATTGTATACATTTATTCCTGATTAAGAACAGTGGTGACATTTATATTCTATATTAAAAGCTAATTAGTCGACTAATGGAAATTCGTCCTCGACTACAAATCATATTCGCTTGCGTCGACAACTAATCAACAAACAAATTAATCAGCTAAACACTAATCTTTTTAATAAAGAGAGCATCGGAAAATAACTGGGTCGCTTCTATATTCCATCTTGCTCGTTTTAGTCAAATAAATGAGCTTTTATGGTGGCATAATTTATTTATCTTTAGTAATAAAATTGTTTCCAAAACTCACTTCAGTCTGTGAAAATTATGATTTTAAATCATGATATTTTAAATAAAGCCACAGGGAGTATAGTAGATAACTATTATCTCTTGCACGTGATCCAAGCAGACGCTTTAAAGATTACAGGTTATATAAGATATTGTCGTTATAAGACCTGGTCGATACCGTAATAAGATATAACATCGTTTCATCCTTTCTTTCCCATGTATTTCATAATTAATTTGATGATATCTTGTTTATCTGGTGTCAGCTTCCCTATTGATCTTCTAAAATATCAGAGCGTCTCATTCCGGAAGATGACGTCAAGGGATGGTATTTAGTACAGTCTTGTGTGTTTGCAGACTTGCGCCGTTTTCTTTTCGAAAACTGATCAATGCGACATTTGACGATTTCTTTCATATGCATTACAATCTATTGGATAGTACTTTTTCAGAAAATTAAAAAAAATAATTGCCAAGTATTGAAAGTGTTTTCCCCCCGATGTAATCCTGAGCTGCATTCGATAACTTAGTTATTTTCAGTTAACGATAAAGAAATCTAGAAAGGATAGATGGGGTAAACAAAGTGTGTTTTGTTCCCGCTTTTTTAACTCTTGTCATTTATCTAGTCTAGTCTAGCCTATGACTTGAATAACATCTTACCATTCAAATTAAACAAACTAAGGCCTTGTTGTGGAGCAAGTGTATTGACTTACTTTTTTGTTGAGAGTCAGGTTCATGACTTCTATTGGGCTATTTTCAAAGAAAGCTTACGTTTGCACATAAATGAGTCAATAATCCACGTTATAGAAAATATTTTACATACAAAACAAGTAATGAAATAAAGCTAAATATAATCTAAAATTTGTATTCTCAAGATAATAGGATGTTTTGAGTTCAGCAAGTAATGATGAAGAAAATAGCTATCTTAATGACGATTTGTCTGAACACTTTATTTTAAATAAAACTGAGCTATCTAGAACTGGGATTAGTACAGAACTTGAGGACAATTTTGACGTTGTTCGAGCTTTTGTTTTTCTTACTTTCTTATGTTGTTGTCCGTTTTTATTATAGCAGTAAGATAAACGTATTAACAAATCAGTTTTGATAATACGGTCTCTTCAATTTAACGTGAGTGAGAAATAAATTTTATGTTAGCTTATGTTAGCTAGCAGAGATTAGGTGCGAAATTTAATTACTAACCATCCCTCACAGTCCGGAAAAGGAACGTGATGTACGCTACTTTAGTGCAGAATAACTAACGTATAAGAAAGATATCATATGACTTTAATAACTGCGTACTGTTTATGTTTCATAAGATTTCAACATTTGAGTTAATGGAAAATGTGATATTCCCAAAATGCAAGCATGTGCATAGAATCTAGAATCCACATACAGACAAGTTATTGAGAAATGACGGTTTATTGAGTTATTCCGAAAACAGATACAGCAAAATGTTTTCCCTATGAGAGTTCCTTTATTGCGGAGACAGTTTATGAATGAAGGAGACCATTAGTAATAAGATATAAGTAACGTCGTTTGCTGCTAAAAATAGCATGCTGTTTCGTTGTTTGATCGTCATTAGCAGTTATGTACGGATATTGGGCGATATCAAATCTATATTCTAAATAAGAAATCGCCTCAAACCAAATGCAATGTCTCAGGGACTTTAATTTTGAGCATATAGAAGGAAAGGGTTTGAACTTTGACTGAAAGCTTTAAACAGTCAAATTAAGTATTTAAAAAGAACCCCTCTCAGTTTCATACATATGCTGTTTTCATTGAATAGCACAATAAAAGCACTCCTCATGAATAGTCAATCGCTTAGTTTAATTTTTAAAATCAAACGAAGCGTCTCAAAAACGGGTTTTAGTCAAGGTTTTATCTGTTTTCTACCTTTGATTTGAATCCCTTATGCATCAAATATAAATCATATACAGTTTCCATTTTACCTCTATAAATCTCAAATTTACTTAAGATACTTACCTGTGTATGCTTTTCCGCGAAAATATGTTCGACAAATATTGTTTAATCGAGGAGATGTATTTTATATTTTTATCATATATGTTTGCAGAAAAACGCAGAAAAAACTGCGGCTAGTAATTTTGTAATGTTTTACAGCAGGAAAAGTTGAAAAATTCTTTTGTTAGCTACACACGAAAAATTTCAATTTACTTTTTTCTGTTTTCAGCTACAAATCTTCTTTTATCAATGATTTTCCATGATGATATAGATATTTTTATGACATTTATTTGATTGCCGTAAACTTTAATTATTCCAGAGTGCTCACCCATAAAGAAAATAAATAAAATTAAAAAAAAAATAACAATAAAGAACTTGAAAGAGCAATCTATTGATGTTGATAATATTTTAATGTGCTCTGCAACGGAGCAACGCTAAGATAATAACACTTAAGCTGTACGTACAAATATTAATAATTATTTCAGCAATTAATGGATTTCCTACAGTGATCAATTATTCATCATGTAAATGGAAGTCTGATTTGCTATAAATGCAATTTACTGAGTCTAGATAAAGTGATCAATCCTCAAAACTCCCTTGACCTGTTTGGAATTACCAAGGTCTCCAAAAGCCTCCGATATAGAGTGGGAATATTTGAACATTAAATCAAATCAATCGGGCATTCAGTTTATTGACAAAACTTTGCGTGGTTATCACTGATTGCTTCTCCGTAAAAGGAAAATCCCCACGTAAATACTGTCTCGCTCAGTGGTTAATTGGGACACAATCAGAATGTTGGAAAAAAGCAATAAATTATGCATTCGGATAATGTAGGAAGTTGTAAACCACGTTTTAGATTTATGCTCGACCATATTTTTTTTTTCGTTTCCTCTCCATGTTTAGCAGCCAATTCATGATTTAAAACTTAATTAGAAAATACAAGAAAATTAGAGAGAAGAGAAAATGGGAATGATCACTTTGTTAAAACCAATTAGGTTATAGGGTATTGACTAAATAGTCTGTCGTTTTCAGTACGCGACAGCGTAATTGTATTCATATATACTGTAGCTTTCTGTCAACGTATTCTGCGTCTGTGCCCATAGGTATTAAAGCATATAATAAAAAAATATATTATTTTAAAATTTTTGTTAAAATTCTTGTTTTACAGTACTCGAACCTACTTTTCAAGATATTTTAGATGCAGTACTCTTTTCATTCTAAATGAGTTACTGTAAGCTATAATAGAGAACGTGCCTTCATTTTAGCCAAAATCTTACCCTAATGATAAGAGTTACATTTTATATTGTTTATATAGTTCAACTAAGAATAAATAATGATTAATCTTACCGGCGAGACATAAGTGAATCCGGCTCTTTTGGCGATGTCCCTGGCAGCGGCTTCACCACCCTCGCTGATTTCTACCAACCAGGAATTGGTAAGGACCTCTTGGTCACATGATGTCAAGCTAATAATACTGAAACAAGCTAAACTTAAAACGACACAGTAGACTTTGGAAATCCATGACTCTATTTCCACCATTTCAGAAAATGGTGGAGACCTAATTACTTAATTGTATTCGTTTCCTCTTCAATCCGTTATTATATAATCCAAAAATGTTCTCTTAAAGCACGTTGAATTGTTACAGTTCCTTGTTTCTCTACCGTTTAAGCATAACTGTCATTTAACACACAGTATGTTGTCATCTAGCAATAACTTAGAGCATACCACGTGACTATTGACGTCTTTGGAATCTGTCAATTCCAATATGGCGCATGCGCACAAGTTCTCATAGAGAATGTGTCAGGCTATAGTGCTAGCAGTTATCGATGTTTGAAGACCGTTGAACACAGAGGCACAGTTGGGAGGAAGAAAATCGATGTACTAACGATCACCAGTTCCTTTGACGCACAATTTCGTGTATTTATAAACATTTATATCAGTGGACAGCCTCGGGTTAGACAAAGGTCTATTCTCTTATAATTTGATTTTCTGTTTCAGCGATTTTACACGGTTGTAGTGTCGTTTTATTGCTAGTACTGACAGTTGATTTACTGTAAAGCGATCATATTAGATATTATTAGTGCAATTTTCCAAATGTCTTTAGTACCGTAGGGTAAAAAGGCGTTAGTATTACACAGATATTTATGAAATCATCTTGAATGTATGTTATAAAATCTGTTTTTACTTTTATTATTTTATCCAATTTCCATTTCTATAAATATTGTAAACTTTGAATATTGATTCCTTTTTTTTTTGGTTTACTTTATATCAATCATCTTTATAAACAAACTTTATTGAGATTACTGTGTTTTGTACAATATAATATGTAGTCATTGTGCTGTCTGTTGATCTTTTTGTGTGGCTGCATGTTTGTTTTATACTTAATTATCCTTACAATACAAAATTATATAAAAAAAACAATTCTTGCATTGGAACTTCAGTCTGTTATCAAACAGAACAATCAAAAACTCTTGGGTTTTTTTTGTTATAATATATTGCTCTTTATGATGGATTATGTACTATTTGCCGAAAAAAAGAAACCCTTGCTTTTATTTCTACAATAAAATGAATAACCTCGATTGTTAGACAAGGTTTTGCGGCTTTCCTGTTTTACATCTAACTAGAAGATTGTCCTAATTCACATCCTTTGTTGATGAAATGCGTATTTCTTTATCAAAATAAAGTAACATGGCAAATATTTATGACTTATGGGACATTTTAACATTGTGCAGACCTTTTCTCTCATATGTTATTCGATCATAATTGATGTGACAATACCAATAACCACAGTCTATTGTACAAGGCAAATCGGAATCAGTAGGATGTTATGTACGGTGCTCTGTTTGGACAAAAATGATTTTAAAACCCTACACCGCGATGCGTTACGGAGAAAACAAGAAGGTGAAAATACGATTCTGCGATGGTGAAAAGCCTTTCAGGCGGTAAAGAAATCGCGATCGCACATTGGTATAATACAGAAAGTTAGATGTAATACTGTGGTTTCATCATCGTATCAGTGAATTTTCATCACCGTACCATCGCATCATCGCCGTCCGTTGGTTATTCGTGTTGGTACAGCTGAGCAATATGCCATCTGATTCTCACACAGACATTTTTTGTTCTTTCTTGAATTTTCAAAAAAGAAGGGACAAAAAACAATTAATTGTATAGCTATTGAATTTTCAAAAAATTAAGTTCGTTTCACGGAATGATACGGGACCTCTTAAGAGACAACACACATATTTTTGTTGTCACATTCATTTTATTTCGTTTAAACGAAATCAGATTTCGTTATAATAAATTAATATTTCGTTTAAACGTAGTAATATTTCGTTTAAACGTAATAATATTTCGTTTAAACGAAAAACATTTCGATTACCTGAAAAAAAGATTTTGTTTAAATAAGATTTCTTTAAAACGAAATAATGATTCGTTTAAACGAAATATTTTGTTAATTCGTAAATGCTGATTTCTCGCTCTATCAGACGGTAGGCCTTTGACAATGATAAAGCCATAAATGTATGTATTGTTTCAGCTGTTTATCCAACTAATAATATAACTCCTTTATATGAATAAGATACTTCCATAACAGTAGCGTGGAATTACAACAGACAATATGGCTAAAATTCTCAACAAAAAATTAAAATATTAAAATAATGATTTATAGAAAGGGGAAAATATATATCGCATAAAATCTAATAACATGATAAAGTATTATGAAAATTTGTTTTCTGCTTTAAAATGATATCAGACCGATCGTTTCAGCGTCAAAGTTTGGAAACAAATTAAACGAATCTGATATTGGTTTTAATTAAACACGTTTTTTGTTAGACGTGAGAGCAGTATTGATATTTCAGGGAAATATTACTGCTATCTTTAGACTTCGTCATGAATTGAGCAAGAAAGTAATTCGTGTTTGATTAAATTCTTGTGTCGCTAAATTTTACAGTCCATAAACCGGTGACAATAATAATTCGACCTCGTGAGATATTTCGTAAGATTCGATAATTACTTTTATATGTTGCCAAGGAAACTGCGCGTTAGACAATGACTTGCGTGCCTAATACTATCTGTCTTTTATTGATTATGATATTGGGTTCGAGTAACAATACCCTCCATATACTTCACAAACACAATAAGGTATGCAAATTTGAGAAATGGAAATAAAAGAATTGTATGTGATAAATACGTATCTTTATTTCTTGTGACAAGTAGCTATTTCTGCCGAGAACTAGATTTCACTACGAAAGAAAAAAGATAAATAAAAAGAAGTTCCACTAAAATAAATGCTGATGTCTATCACTTTACCTTGAATCGAAGTCCGTTTTTCTAGATTTACCTTTTCTAGATCAAATTGGCCCAGATATTTGGAAGCAAATCTTTTCTTCATTTATAATAAGATATTCAGGCATGGTTAAGTACGTTGGCGTAGTGATTCTTTCCCATCAAAAGTGTGAAACCATTCTGGGACTTAACAAAAACTGAATACTGCTACTACTACTACTGATGATGATGATGATGGTGATGATGATGATGATGACGATAATTATTATTAAAATTTAATAAATATCACTTCAGTTAATAGTTATAATGATAATAATAGTAGAAAGTATAAGAATACTACAACTTCCACTACTAATGACAAAATACGATAGCTCGACATGAAACAATAAATATTCCCGAACTACGTTTGTCTTTCTATTTACATAAGGCTCTTGTATTCTGCTCAAACAGAACACTAAAAGCAAACACCTCTGCATCGCTGATTAATCTTCCCATAAGCTTTGTATTTAAAAGGTTGTTCATTCCGTTCCATTAAACAATGACAGCTGAAAACCCCATGACAACTTTAAAGCAGCCTTTAACATGTCAAGATTTCTTTGATTAGACGACAGCTGACAGCTGAAACAGGCTCTTGACATTTACAGATCTCTGTTAGACTTCCGTGGTCAGTTCAAACACTCAGTGGCTTGTAATTATTTTTTGTACATTTAACAATTATTACGAGATCAGTATATAGAACTAACGTTTAGAAGAAGCAAAAATATTATTCATATTCTGAACTTGAAAAGTAGACAGTGTTAGCTTGTTTATTTATATGACCTCTGGAGGTGCATGGTGGTTAACTGATTTGTTTGAGGTGTCTGCGTTAATTACTAAAGGTTCTTGGTTGCTTGAAACATAGTTGTAAGCTTGTGTGCAAACTACTTTCTGAGAATAATCCATGTTAAAAACAACTGCTCAAAACCTTCTTGAAAATAAAAATAAAAATCACAAATAGTTAATATTTCAATGACATAGCTTCTAAAACATGAAAGTAGAACATGGTCCTCAAAAACTAAACAAAAAGTACCTACAACTTTTTTTTTTGATGGGGGGCGGCGTGGGTGTTAGATCCCGTGGTTTGTGTGTATATACGGGGGGATTACTGTTTGGGGTGTCCGTGTTGGGGGTGGGAAGTACCACCCATTCAGTGCATAGTTAAGTTCTAGGCTTTGTGTTTTCCCACAAAAAGGTTTTTCCTATATAAATCAATGCAAAACCAAGTGACCCTTGAGTCGAGCTAATTTTGACCTAAAGGACATAATATGAATGCTGGTAGCGGTCTACCAGTGAACGACTCTCTTTAAATTACAAAGCACTGTGTCAAGCAGTTTAAGAGAAAAAATAAGTTTTTCCTGTATAAGTACATGTATATGTAAAATCAAATGACCCCCGGGCGGGTGAAATATTGATCCTGGGGTCATGATTTGAACCGGCTAGTTAGAGATCCACTAAACAATGCTACACATCAAATATCTAAACTCTAAGCCTTTAATATGAGTAATAAGCTACAATAAAGTTTCTGCACGACGCTGACGACGGAAAGGTATCTACTAATAATTAGAAGAGCTGACATTATTTAATAACTTAATCGCGGATAGAATTTTTTTTTGTCCGTACAAGTTAACATTTGAATTTCATTAAATATTATGTTAGACATAAACCAACTTTCTGCAACTGTAAATTTACACAGCAAGCATTTCAACATTTAGTACAAAAAGCGGTTTCATAACTATTCATACAGTCATAGATTTACTAATATCACGTGACTTAGCATTATCACAGCATCTTTCCCAAGAGATATTGTATCAAGAGATAGTTTAGCGAATTTATAATTAAAATTTTCAAGAGGGCACAGTTTGTTCAAACGAAATCCATTCTGTTATTTCCGTGACAGTACTTTGTTTAAAATCAACAGTATAACGACTTAAACCAGTTACATATCAAGCATAATACCAAGCATAAGCGACCAGCATAATCGACCAAGCATAATCGACCAAGCTTACTAATTACTGAGATGTATCAAAGACGTGATAATTCAGTCGTTATATTTGGTAACAACCAATTTTCTAGGTTGTCTGAAAAATGGTAAATACAATGCCGATCATCGAACTTTTAACCATTTTTTACGAGTATTTTTACATAACAATTTATTTTACATGATAATACACAGTGTGTTTGGATTTAAAAGAACGTTTACATTATAATAATATAACAAAGTTATTTCGTTTTTTTAAACATTCCCTATAGCAAATTCCCATGGCAAAATGTTACGATAATGAAAAAGCTATCTTGTAATCATCCTACTTAGATCAATTCTTCATTATACCATTGCGTTTTCGCCTAAATCGTGTCCTTGCCATCATTGGTACAGATAATAAAAACTGGTTAAATTCTAGTAAAATTAATTAGTTTACGGCAAAGACACGATATTTTGAAGTTATAAATACAGTCCAATCGAATAGCTACGAATGGCAGTATAACGAAATAACGGTGTACTACGAAAAAAGTGATCGGTCCCGTCATTTTTTCTTCTTTATTCCCATTAATACGGAAGCTTCAATGGGTCACCTCTTACGCGATCTTTTGTGAGAAAATTTACACAAGTCGAAAAAATTAAGGCGCAAGGGCATGATATTTTTAGTGTTTTCGCAAAAAATAATTCGAATAAACGAGAAAATTTGAGTTAATTGGCCAAATGTTTACTTGCAAAAACAGAAACATTGCACATGACGAGTAATATTTTGACGAGAAATTAATAAAAGGTGTTTTTCGAAAAAAATGTACACGCAATACGTGATACATTTCACTTTCTCGAAAAAAGTTCTGACGCAATTCCTAAAACATTACACCTTCTCGCAAAAACTTCTGATGCATTACCCTAATACATTTCGTTTGATGAAAAAATGTTTGCGCAATGCCAAAGGTATATTCCACTTTTTCGTTATATTTTTGTCGAGATCGTCTTACGTTTACACACGGTGGCTGATTATTTCGTATAAAGTTGTATTATTCAAGCATATGAGACTACAGGAGACAGCATATTTATCGCAGTCATGGAGAAAGTTCTAACAGTATTGGTATGTTATTATTATCATTATTATCATTTTAATCATCATCATCATCATCATCATCATCATCATCATCATCATCCATATTATTATTAGTAGTAGAAGCAGTAGTAGTAGTAGTAAGTTCCGAAATTTAAAAATTACTCGCTTGACATAGTTCTATATCATACAAGACAGGCATTTGGAACTGTCTACTAGTATACCTAAATCAGCGTACCATGACGCATTCATTCCAGAAATTGATCCATCAACTAAAATTATGAATTTCTAGTAAAGGGGAGTACTTCGAGTAAAAATTACTGATTACCAAAATTTCTAACAGCCAGTTCCGTAATAAGCAATTTTTTCGAATACTTCTCTTACTTCGACTTTGATAACGTACATTGTGTTTAGCAAATGTCCGTACGGATAAAGTATGTCACATGAAAAACACGCATTCGATGTTCAAAACAGTTTGAAAATTTATGTTTAAGTAAGTTCATATTTCATATTTATAGTTATATAGTTGTTTGAAAGAGTCGATTGTTGTTGTTTTAAACCCCCTGAAATGTCCCGATAATTGAAAAAGTGTCAGTCTAGGCCTAAGGGTACTAAAGGAACCAGCAAGGGGAACCATCTGGTCTAGTCGCGTAATGGCGGATAGGCTATGGTACACTATTTTTCATCCCAGGTGGCCACAGAGGTATAAATTAGCCCTAGTCATTGTGGGTGTATTTTTGACATTTTAGTGGAAAAGATAATAGAGGATGTTGTAGTTGGTGAAGTAGAGCTCACTGCCAATATGAGTAGTATTACCAAGTCAGAGCAGTTTCATTTTGATGTGATTTTATGGTGATCACATGTGACAAGCAAAATCTCTCTTAGATGATACATGACCCCCACTTTTTCTTTCATTTTATGTCAGTTTCATGATAATTCTTCAAATGAGGTAAGGATTTGTAATCTAAAATGTGCCTGGCTATGTGTGACAATGCTGTGAAAATTGCAGGTTTTATATACAATATATAGGGGAAATTATTTAGGTCCCTTACACCTCTACCTTGCAGTAGTATTGGCCCTAGTGGCAATATAAGGAGCAGCAGCAGCAGAAGCAGCAGTTACTGTAGAAGTAGCAGTAGTAGTAGCAGTAGCAGTAGCAGGAGCAGGAAGCAGCAGTTACTGTAGAAGTAGTAGTAGTAGTAGCAGAAGCAGTAGCAGCAGCAGCAGCAGCAGGAAGCAGCAGTTACTGTAGAAGTAGTAGTAGTAGTAGCAGTAGCAGCAGCAGGAAGCAGCAGTTACTGTAGAAGAAGCAGTAGTAGTAGCAGTAGCAGCAGCAGCAGCAGGAAGCAGCAGTTACTGTAGAAGTAGCAGTAACAGTAGCAGTAGCAGTAGCAGCAGCAGGAAGCAGCAGTTACTGTAGAAGTAGCAGTAGTAGTAGCAGTAGCAGTAGCAGCAGCAAAAGCAGGAAGCAGCAGTTTCTGTAGAAGTATTAGTAGTAGTAGTAGCAGTAGCAGTAGCAGCAGCAGCAGCAGGAAGCAGCAGTTACTGTAGAAGTAGCAGTAGTAGTAGCAGTAGCAGCAGCAGGAAGCAGCAGTTACTGTAGAAGTAGCAGTAGTAGTAGCAGTAGCAGTAGCAGCAGCAGGAAGCAGCAGTTACTGTAGAAGTAGCAGTAGTAGTAGCAGTAGCAGTAGCAGCAGTTACTGTAGAAGTAGCAGTAGTAGTAGTAGTAGCAGTAGCAGCAGCAGGAAGCAGCAGTTACTGTAGAAGTAGCAGTAGCAGTAGTAGTAGCAGTAGCAGCAGCAGGAAGCAGCAGTTACTGTAGAAGTAGCAGTAGTAGTAGCAGTAGCAGCAGCAGCAGCAGCAGCAGGAAGCAGCAGTTACTGTAGAAGTAGCAGTAGTAGTAGCAGTAGCAGTAGCAGCAGCAGGAAGCAGCAGTTACTGTAGTAGTAGCAGTAGTAGTAGTAGTAGCAGTAGCAGCAGCAGGAAGCAGCAGTTACTGTAGAAGTAGCAGTAGTAGTAGTAGTAGCAGTAGCAGCAGCAGGAAGCAGCAGTTACTGTAGAAGTAGCAGTAGTAGTAGCAGTAGCAGCAGCAGCAGCAGGAAGCAGCAGTTACTGTAGAAGTAGCAGTAACAGTAGCAGTAGCAGTAGCAGCATCAGGAAGCAGCAGTTACTGTAGAAGTAGCAGTAGTAGTAGCAGTAGCAGTAGCAGCAGCAGAAGCAGGAAGCAGCAGTTTCTGTAGAAGTAGTAGTAGTAGTAGTAGCAGTAGCAGCAGCAGCAGCAGGAAGCAGCAGTTACTGTAGAAGTAGCAGTAGTAGTAGCAGTAGCAGCAGCAGGAAGCAGCAGTTACTGCAGAAGTAGCAGTAGTAGTAGCAGTAGCAGTAGCAGCAGCAGGAAGCAGCAGTTACTGTAGAAGTAGCAGTAGTAGTAGCAGTAGCAGTAGCAGTAGCAGTAGCAGCAGTTACTGTATAAGTAGCAGTAGTAGTAGCAGTAGCAGTAGCAGCAGTTACTGTAGAAGTAGCAGTAGTAGTAGCAGTAGCAGTAGCAGCAGCAGGAAGCAGCAGTTACTGTAGAAGTAGCAGTAGTAGTAGCAGGAGCAGCAGCAGCAGCAGGAAGCAGCAGTTACTGTAGAAGTAGCAGTAATAGTAGCAGTAGCAGCAGCAGAAGCAGCAGTCACTGTAGAAGTTACTGTAGAAGTAGCAGTAGCAGTAGCAGCAGTTACTGTAGAAGTAGCAGTAGTAGTAGCAGTAGCAGTAGCAGCAGCAGGAAGCAGCAGTTACTGTAGAAGTAGCAGTAGTAGTAGCAGGAGCAGCAGCAGCAGGAAGCAGCAGTTACTGTAGAAGTAGCAGTAGTAGTAGCAGTAGCAGCAGCAGGAAGCAGCAGTTACTGTAGAAGTAGCAGTAGTAGTAGCAGTAGCAGTAGCAGCAGCAGGAAGCAGCAGTTACTGTAGAAGTAGCAGTAGTAGTAGCAGGAGCAGCAGCAGCAGCAGGAAGCAGCAGTTACTGTAGAAGTAGCAGTAGTAGTAGCAGTAGCAGCAGCAGAAGCAGCAGCAGTAGTAGTAGCAGGAGCAGCAGTTACTGTAGAAGTAGCAGTAGTAGTAGCAGTAGCAGTAGCAGCAGCAGAAGCAGCAGCAGGAAGCAGCAGTAGCAGTAGCAGGAGCAGCAGCAGAAGCAGCAGTTTTCTGTAGAAGTAGCAGTAGTAGTAGCGGTAGCAGTAGCAGGAGCAGCAGCAGCAGCAGGAAGCAGCAGTAGTAGAAGGAGTAGTAGTAGTATTAGTCTTAATAGTCGTCTTAGTCATATGCGTCGTCGTCGTAGTCATCGTTGTTGTTGTTAGTCGTCCAGTTGTAGTCGTACTCGTATATTTTATTTATATTTATATTATTAGGTAATATTCTTTGCAAAGTACTGGTACTAATGTTATTGAATGATTCTGTATTCTGTGAAAAATTTTCATAAATTACTTTGCTCTTTTATTACTTTCAGATACTTATTGTGGCCGTTCATATCAAGTCGTCCTATGGTATGCTACCAGATGAGCAGAGCCTATACGATACTGTCAAAACATATTTTAATCTTGGATATACGTATTCGGAAATGACTGGAATGTTTTTGTTTGTTCATCATATTGTAATTTCCAAAACCAAGATAAAAAGAATGCTTCGACGTTTGAACTTGCGTAGACGTGAAGAAAGCAACCCAGTGGATATTGCTCGTGGAATAGTACAGCTACATCGAGAGGGGTATTCCGAACTAGGTTATAGAGCAGCATGGAGAATGCTTTTTTTTGAGATATGGAATCAGAGCACATCAAAATACAGTGAGGATTTGTCTTAGAACTTTACCTCCTCGTGGAGTAGTCAGTAGGAAAGCAAGACGATTAAGACGTAGACAATATTTCAGTCGAGGCCCAAACTTTTTAATTCATGTCGACGGATATGACAAATTAAAACCATTTGGAATATCAATTCATGGAGCTATAGATGGATTTTCCCGAAAAATTCTATGGTTGAAAGCTGCACCATCAAATAAAAACCTTGCTTTTGTTGCGTTTTATTTCATGCAACATGTAAAGAAACATGGCCGTGTACCAAGAATGGTAAGGGTTGATGCAGGGACTGAAAACTGTACATTAGAGAACCTTCAGATCGCTCTTAGAATGTCCCATACTGATAGCATATCAGGGTACAATTCTGTTTCTGTTGGGAGATCAACTGCAAATCAAAGAATTGAAATGCTTTGGAGTTTTCTCTCGAGAAACTTTACTTGTTATTGGAGGAACTTCTTTAAAGATTTGATTGATCAAAACCTTTTTGATAACTTAAGGTGATGAATAACCCCACTATGTTTGCCTTGACCTACGAAAGGATTACTTTTTAATACCGGTAATACAAAATTCAATCAAATGAAGATTATAGTTAAGTAAGTTGGTAAAAAATGGACCGTAACTCCTTACTGATCAAAGCAACTTAATTTAGTCTTGTACATTTTACCCACAAGTAAACCAAAATTTGTATGGACACTTAATCTGTCCAACCTGTCCAGCCAATGTAATGCTCAGCTACAAATCTAAGCTTATGGCATCCTTAGGTATTTCGTTCTTTTTGTAAGGCCCAAAGATTTTATATGGGGTAAAAATTAAAAAACACAAGAACAAAATAGCGGAAAAGAGAATGGTAGGAACGACTTCTGCATGTCCGCAATAAAACATTTTTAATCTTTAAGTCTTTAGTAAACACTGCTTTGTTTATAAATTCACCTGAGGCGATATTATATGCAAAACTGTATTTACTAAACAAAGACAGTTCATTCCCGGTTACGAAATAGGCTTTCACTGTTGTGCATATACACTATTTCAATACCCGGAACTATCAAATTTCCCCATGCTTTGAAAGTGCTTGGTTTGCAAACAGTTTTTATTCATAATTTGATCTTTTATGTATTTAAGACAAAAACTGTCTTTGTAAGATCATCTTATAGTAATATTTAGATGACAGTGCCCCCGATTGCGCTTTCGAAAATAGGTCAAAGGTCATTCATGGGTCAAGTTCAAATAATTTTACGTCAACAGGAAGTTCTTGTCAAAAGGGATGTTGTGTTCCAATATGAAGTAAATCCATTCATTAAAAACGAAGATATGGGCAATGTTAACCCTAACCCTAAACCTAACCCTATATCCGCTATCACACAAAAATCTTTGGAAATTTCATTTTGAAAATTTTAAGAACAATATATTTAAGTAACTTTCCACGTAGGAAACATTATTTCAAACTTGTAAGATGAAAACAAAATGTACAGAAATAAAGATATCGAGTTGAAATAAAAATTGACAAAATGACCACGCAGGTCCTTTTAAGAAAAATACTCTGAGCCGCGTCATACGAAAAGGGGTCTTAAAGCGATTGCGACTAGAAGGGATCCAGATGAGACTGCGCGGATGCGCAGGCTCTTCTGGATCCATGCTGGTCGCAAATGCTTTAAGACCCTTTTTTCGCATGACGCGGCTCATTCTATATTCATGCATACATTTTCTTGATAATGTGTGCATAAAGACAATTTTAATTGGCATCAACCTTCAAATATTCACGTATAATAACTATGCACTTAATTTCTGGTTATGTTAACCTTCATTTGCCTTGAAAGTGTATCTTTAAGGAGACCACGTTCAAATAGAGTAATATAATATTACCTTGATACCTAAATGACCTTTTTCGTCATGGTCAAATTTTTTAAATTGTCCTAAATGGTCCATAATTTTATTTATAGATTTGATTCATTCTTGGACACAAGCCATGGGAGACCACCTTCATATGGATTATCATAAATCCGACATTGACCTATGATTGACCCTGTTAAATCAGCTTGTTATCAGGTTTTGTTTTCCAATTGATATATTTGCGCGTGAGTAGCAGCCTTAAAGTAAGCAGTCTAGCAGCCCAGTAGCCTAGCATACTAAAAGTTAGCAGTATACCAGCCTTGCAGAGGAGCAGTGTAAAGTTAGCATCCTGACAGCGTAACAACCGGTTTTAAGAGTCTTTCTAACACTTGATAACTATAGCTATATTTTAAGACAAACTGGTAAAGTGTGTAACCACAGTAGCTGACTGCCCCAATTTTAGCAGCAATGCAGCATGGGAAATTACCTATCATACAGTCTTCAAATTCACAAATTGGAGAAAACTTATTTATCTTTTCCTAACCTAGTTTAGGCTAAGAATCAACAAAATACTTATACATGCGAAACCTTTGTTTCTGTTTTATTACAATATAACAATATGAAAAGAAAATACAGATCACACTAAAAATTATGACTTTGTAGTGACTTTAAAATTTTGGCACAACTTACCAAACAAACATCAAAGAAAAATTTAACTTCAAAATTACTAATTGGATAAGACTGATTTTCTATTCATTGATAATCAACAAAAAATTGAATAACTGAAATTTAACATATAATCATTATACATGTAAATTAAGGCCTGATATGGCTAACTTCAGAGTAAGGATCGACAGGTTTGTAAACTGTGTGTCTTAAAATCATTCAAAGTCTTATAACTTTAAGTAATCAAACGTAAGTATAGGAAAAGTATATATTTTGAAAAGGTCTTTTCAATATCTTTTGAATTTAACACTTTTGACACATTTTGGCTACATAATGAAAATAAAACTTCAACATTTTAGGTGAACCCTTATGTTTTGAGTGGAGCCATGAAACTCATCACTTCAAATGTGACCGAAATTCTTTTGCATATTATAGGCCACATATAATCCCATGAATGGTGTCGCAGATGTTTGAAATTAAGTACTTGTAAGAGTGAAATAATGATTTTAAATGCAGAATTTACACACATGCCGGTCGTAACATTAAAACTTAAATCTGTTCCAAATAAAGAAGTAGCACTTAGTGGCACGTTAAGAATTAAAAAAGTTTTTAAGATCTTTAGTGATTTTTAGGTGCACAGAACATAGTATTATAATTAGCAATCCACTAAGCACATTTTCACAATTTGCTTCCTGCAAATGGGGCAAACGCTGTTGTTGACTTCAAAATGGGTCGAGCACACGCTGCAAAAAGGGTGGAAACATGGCAACAGAATGGAATTTCTTGGTCTGTCCATGCATATGGTACATATGTCTGGCTGTACTGCTTCTAGGTCTGCCCGAAAAGTTATCTGTAGCATAAAACACTTCAATGAGACTATAGACAAATTATTGTACTTCAGTACCTGTTTATTTTTACGAGCACCGTTATTAATTATGATTTATTTGAGACATTTTCATGTTTCTAGTACATTTTAAAGCACTGAAAATGATTACTAACGAAACTAGATGCTGTTTTCTGAGAAAAAATGCTTTTTCTCTCCACAAAATCATTGACTGGTGAAGGTCAGAACTTGTTAAATATAGATATTTGATCATTTTCTTCTAGAAAAAATATCATATAATTCACTTAGATACCAAAAACACAGCCATTTAATTACGTAAATGTTCTTTAGTACACAATATTGGGTAACTTTTCATTGAAGTTAATTCAATATTCTACTAGAAGATACTTAAGTTGTCATAATGCCAGTGACATTAATAATCATCTGTTAAAAGAAATGTTTTAACATACTGTCGGAGTGTCTGTTGGTACTTGTACGATCTGAACTGTCTGGGCTGGTGTCTGTTAATATAAACACATATACATGTATATTAAAGACATGAGGTTTTGAAAAAAATCATTATGCATCAGTCATTTGAAACCACAACTCACAACCCCAACGTGAAACAAATTTCAGGACTGCAATACTTATGTTTATGCGATAATGGAAATACCGCAAGTATGTCAAAAATTCATATACTAGTAATTTTCTACTCTCAACATGATTAATTTACAAAAATTAATCTGAATCTTAACTCTCATGAACTTGCAGACGTGTGAAAGTTGGGGTATGTACTTGAGAGGTCTTCCTTTTCATGATCAAACTTTTTGACAAAGTGATAAACAGACAACCAGGAATGAAAGGAATCCGGATATGTTGATCGGTTTGAATGACTTAGTTTTAAACTATACTTACAGCTGACATGGTGACGGGCGCTGAAGGCAACTGTCTTGGTGGAGAAGGCGAACCAACAGGGGGGGGTGGTGATTGTATGGGTGGTGGTGGCGACTGTACTTGAAACTGTAATTGGTGTGGCATATCAAACGATAGAAGATCATCTTGGCTACCACTAGCTCCATGTAACTGAATTTTAAAAAATTCCAGTATTGAAAGAATTTACAGACTCACAGTAATTTTGAATAGACATAACACAAAACTCACACATGAACATTGTCATGAAACATGTGCGTTGAAGTTCATGCCGTCATCAAAATAACTTTGACATCATGTTACTGCTAGTCAGATATTGAATCAAGCCAGCCATTTACGTTATTAAAATCCATTTTAAAGATATTTCAACAATGAAGATTTTATTTTTAACTCAGTAGACCATTTTGAAATAAGTATTTAATTATAGGGTTTTTTATCGTGTATGGCAAAATATGCATTTGTTCCCATGCGGATAACATAGCACTCCCCACGGCCATGCAATATTACCGCTGCAGAACTTGTGCATATTTCATCATATACGTTAATTAACCTATAAATATTGACTAGCCTGATATTATAACATAATTTGTACAAGACCAACCTCTATGTCTGGTAATTCATCCGAGGAAGAGGAAGACACCCAATCTTCTAGCTTTATTTGCTGAAATAAAAGCAAAATAACCTTTCCTTAACAAAAAAAATTAACGCACTCGTCTTAATTCAAACCTGAATCTATAAGCTTACGATCAAGGAGAAAGATGTATACATAGTTGAAATGTGCACAACATATCCTCTTTATACCCAAGGCAAGACAGTGCATCATCTTAGGTGACCTTGACCTCTGACCCAGTGACCTTGGTCATGTGCATGACACAAATTCTCATGATGAACATTTGTGCATGAAAAACTCAATTCATGCAATTTGGAAACTCCTCCATGCTCGAAGAATTTATGGCATGGACAATTTCAGATGCACGCACGGACACAAAAACAACAAACAGCCATTTGGACAACTTTGTCGAGTTCAGCGAAAGCGGGCTCAACAAAAATCCTCTGACCACTATGCATAATACTTCAAAAAATAAGCAAGATACAGCGTCGACGAATAAATTTTAATATTTTTTTTTTCTATTTTACAAAGGCAGATTGGATAGTGGTAAATAAACCAAAATTCTATTTTATATATATTGAAAATTTTGAAGTATGAAAATTTGACATTCATGATCGTACATATTTTTAGCTTCTTGGATTATTTTTAAAGTACCGGTACAGGCATGGAATTTTCCCGTTTAATAACCAAGCTAGTTCAAAGGGATGTAATTTATATCTATCATTTTCAGAACTTTCAAAAAAACAGTTACTTATTATCAAAAAGGTCTTGTGCAAAAGTTCCCGAAAACCTGTTAAGAGCCAATTATCATGTAAATTGGTACTGGCAAATTGAACAATAATATTTTGGGTATAATAGATGTCTTGTAAACAAATTCCATCGTGTCGATTTAAAATACTAGTGTCTATATAACATTTTTTTATTTTCTGATTACTTAAATTGACAAAAGAATATTAATGAAAATAAAGCATACCTTAGCTTTAGAATACAGGTAGATTCTAAGCTTGAGTGTCATTCTGTTTTCAGCATATTTTAATATTGCGAATCCTTCCCTTGGTTTGATAGTATTGTTTACTTTTCCAAGCTGGAAATCCATAATGGATTTTTTTCCCTTCGAGCTCTTTCCGTTGGGAAAAAAGAAATCTACCGCCCTATTGATTATCTCGTCATATGAAACTTCTTTATGAAGAATGGTATCGAGTATATTTTTGGGATCCAATTTTGAGGATCGAACTTGTTTGTAACGTTTTTCCTTCACACTATAATATTGCCAACCAATGCTTGTTTTAAATCGAGTGCGTGTTGTTTGGGAATCTGTCTGAAAGAAATGAACTTCAATACATACAAGAAAACTTCCATCAATGGCATTTTTACAATTACAATGGTGGTTTATTTTATTTTATTTTGCGAGTATATTAACCTTTCTTCCTTTTAAAGTTTAACCATTTTTTATTAATTTTGTCACATTTAATTAACAAACTTTTCAGGGCTATGTCCAATCT
This sequence comes from Cyclina sinensis, assembly GCA_012932295.1. Taxonomy (NCBI): domain Eukaryota; kingdom Metazoa; phylum Mollusca; class Bivalvia; order Venerida; family Veneridae; genus Cyclina; species Cyclina sinensis. The sequence goes on along the minus strand of JAAONU010000011.1, from coordinate 54,578,886 downwards.
CATTTAAATCAGACCTTAACTTTTGCTCCAGTACCTTTTGTTGGTTTTAGCATCTAAAGCTGAGTGAGGATCTGATTTAAATGAGATTGGGATATATCCCTAATTTATTTGTAATATTATCTATTATCATGTCAGACTCTACAGAGAGTAGATTACTTTAAAACCAAGAATGGGGACCCCCATTTTTTCTGGCTTAAAATGTTTGGTTACCACACTGTAAAATCATTCAAAGTTTAAAGAAGTTCTGAATGTAGGTTCAAAATCTGCCTTTAATGTCTATATGAAAACAGTAGCAATCGTCCATAAGTCTTGAACATGCAACAACCCTGTCAATGGGGGTGCACAATTCTTTTAGCTTAGCCAATTTTTGTGGGAATTCGCAACTAAAAAGGTAGTAAAATGTATCAAGAGAGCCATGATGGTCCTTTTATCGCTCACCTGATTATGCAGGCTCAATACCATTTTATTTGGGGTGTGTGACCTAGTTTTTGACCACAGATGACCCGTATTCGAACTTGACCAAGAAATCACCAAAACAACCTTTCTGACCAATTTCCATGCTATTTGGATAAAATAGTAGCCTCTAGGGTGTTAACAAGATTTTTCCATATTTGGGCTGAGTGACCTAGTTTTTGACCCCAGGTGACTCATATTCAATCTTGACCTAGAAATCATCAAAACAACCTTTCTGATCAATATCCATGATAGTTGGATCAAAACAGTAGCCACTAGAGTGTAAACAAAATTTTTCTAGCTTTAGCTCCTGTGACCTATGACCCATGATTGAACTCATCTGAGCAATTACTTAGACAAGCATCCTGCCCAAGTTTGATGATGATTGAGGTAAAAATGTGACCACGATGTGTTAACGAACTAAATGTGGAGGGACAACAGACATTTAACAACTTTTCCTACAACTTTTCCTACGTAACGCCTTCACCTTACACCTTTTGACCCCAAAGTAGGTGTGGCAAGAATAGCTCATAAAGATGCATGTTTACATGAAGTTTTATGGCTCTAGGTGAAAGCATTCTAATTTTACGGCGCCTTTTGAAAATTTTCCCCTGTGAGGTTAAGGTGACCTTGACCTTTGTGTGTGAGAGGGGGGGGGGGTAAAGCTCATCATGATGCAATTTCGAAGTTTTAGGTTTTACGGCCATTTGAAATATTTCCTATAATTCTAAAATATATAAAATTTAATGAGCTGCAGACCTGTAATATCTTTTGAAAAGCTAATTTCTTTATTACCTCCCTATATATACCAAAACTGGCTAAAACGTTCGTATTTTGATACAAATTCTTTATGCAACTTATAATGCTGACACACCTTCATTTGGGCAATAGTTTTGCATTCTAAGACCATGAAAACTATGAGGCATGGGGATTTTAAAGGTATGTTACAGAAGGACTGGCAGACAGACAGGGCAAAAACAGTATAATAAAAATTATAATTGGATGAAAAAGTTACATTCGTTTACATACTTATACGTATTTAATCGTTTATAGTTAGAAATTTGATTTCAACGGCTATAAACTGGTGTATTCAGTAAGTTTCATCAAATATTAAAACACAGATACATATATCACATTCGTTGTCTCTAACATTTAACGTTGGAATTTGAGTATAAACAATTAAATTAAATGAAGTCATAGGTAACTAACCTTTTTCTTCTTCCATTTGTTTGATTGGATTGATTCCACAAGTTTCACCATGTCCTTGTAATCTGCAAATTAATGAATTAATCATAAAATGAAATACTATATTTTATATTATAAAATAATATATACTTTTAAATAATTATTTACAAGACTATTGCCAAGCAATAAAAGTCCCCTACCGGAATGTGCCCCTGTCACATGAAAAAGAACCAAAATTTGAAGAAAAAAATGACATACATAGGTTTTAAAGTTATGACAGGATCCCAATTTTTATCACCATTTTTGCTCTATTTTCAGTCTAATTGTTGCCAAAGCAACCAGATTTGTTGACAGAACAAAATAACATGACGTGCATAATCTCCATATTGCCATCTATCCATGTTTCAAGTTTCATGAAAAAATATTAAGTAGTTTTAAAGTTATGACAGGATCCCAATTCTTATCACCATTTTGCTCTAAATTTTAAGTAAAAAAGTTTAAGAATTTTTTTTATAAATTTCATTAACTATATTGTAATGACGATTTAAATCAAAAAGTTACTTTTTATTACCTCCCTTTATTTATATAACAGATTGTGCCTATAAGACATCATTTCTCTTATATACCATTGCCACGTGCCATGGTGGGTGTTGTTTTTTTGTGAACTGGATACAGAACTATGTAATTTTCAGACTTTTACCGTTAGTTTTTTTTTTGAGGATCCAGTCTTATTTTTTTTAAATGAAAACAATACTTTGCCCATAGACATTACTGTTAACTCTAACATCAGTTATCTCCCTTAACATTTTCTTTATTGCAGAAAAGTCTATGGTAAAACAGTTTTATTTCTGGCGGGAATTTTGTGGAAAAATATTATCTAGATACGCTTTCCAGTGATGAGATATGAACTATGTCTATAAGGGATAGACTACCTTAATTTACTAATCTAGAAATTTGTTGATTTTTTCTTTTTCATAAAGTAAAATTGCCTATCATAACCAAATATAAATTCCTGCAAATATTCCTTCTTATACAGTATAAATTGACTCAAAAGTCTTAAAGATAACCTTCTTCTTTTGGTTTTCCATTTCCTCCATCTGCAACATTTGCAGCCGAACTTCCACCTAGAATTAATTATAAATTAAATTAATTATAATTATTAAGGACATTTAGCAATATTATGTGAACATGCAGACATACATCTTCTGCTGTCAAGACAGAAATTCTGACTATTTTTAGAAACAAAAGCTCTAATAGACCTATGCAAATCAAAAGAGGGGCAGCGTGGTCGTGTGATTAATGCGTTCAACTGGTAAGCATTTGATTGTGGTTCAAACCCTTGTCAGCGGAATCTGTTGTTTCCTTCAGCAAGAAACTTTTTCGTTGCTCAGTACTGCTTGGTACGAGAAACAGACCCAAGTGTGTTTTAATAAGTGGTAGAGCTTTGTACACAATCAAGCTCAAACAAATTAGTATAAACTAAAGACATTTAAATAGGACCTAGGTGTAAGCTATACTTTAGTACATGTATTCAGGCATCATTTCAGTTATGAGAAATTATGTTCTGTCCAAAGAATCCATGCTTGAAAAACAAGTGAAAGAGCTATCTGTTACATTCTTCAAGAAATGGGACTCTAATAAGATTGTGTTTGACTCTGCTCATCATCTCATGCTGGTGAACATGAAGAATTGTCTTTGAGGGATATTAAACATAGGACCCAAACAACTAAAATGAGCCCTATTTTATCTTTGATCTACATGTGATCTTGCCCTTGAAGCTAAGGTCAGGAAGGTGTTGCTCTTTTTAAGAGTTTTAAGAGTTTCATAAAAGTACTTTACTGATTATAATTATGACATAAAGTATATGTTTGATAGTGTTTTAGGAATATTTTTTTTCAGTAATTTTCTAAGTCGGAAAGGGGGATTAACTCTTATATTACACCGGATAGACTGATCCTCGCATTTAAATGGAAGATGGTCATCATGTTCTACAAGTGAATCAAGATTTTCAAGTTGAAAGCTTTGATAGTGATTGACAAAATTACAGTGGAAAATTTGTCATTATTTCTACGTTCTAAATTGACACAAGGGCACATAACTCCACAAATACATGTCACAGGGTAAGCAGCTTTATCACAATTGACTCGCCTTTTGATACTGAAAAAGTACATGTATTTTTCAAGTTTCAAGTTGATACCTTTGTCTTCGAGAAAATGGCTTGCATGAAAAACTTAACGCAGATGCATATGCACACGATCAAGTGAGACAATACCTAAACATTTTTCTTGGAAAAGTCAAGCTAAAAATGTTAGAAATCAAAAAGCATTGATAAGTTTGAATATTTAAAACTGTAGAAAGGCTAAATGTAGAAAAATGTTTGCCTTCCCTTGGACCTACCTGCAAGCGGATTCCACATTTCATCTCCATGAAGCACCATAATGGCAGTATTTGGCTGTAACACGGTGAAGTAATCTTCATCAACTTCCACTCCATCTTCATCTAACACTATTGTGATTGTATTATTAGAAGGAATATTGAACTTCTGTTTACCTTAAAATAAATATGTATTACATATTTACAAAGAAGTCTACCACTGAGCTAATCTGACTCCAAAATATCTAAAATAAACCTGGCATAGAAAAATTCCAAGGGTCCCACCGGGATCAAACCCCAGACCTCTTGAAACCATAGGCAGACACTCTTACCGCGTCACTAAAGGGTAAACCCAACAGCAAAGCTGTTGGAAGTGGCCTATATACCTACAACCACAACATATCTTTCAAATAATGTGCTTGCAGTTGAATGCACAAGGCCGATGTCTCTGCATTTCTGAGGTCAAGGGTAATTTCAGCAGTTTTCATTTTCAAAATTTATACATTTATAAGCAAAAATTCTTTATTTTAATAGATTATATTGATAGGAGAGATCGTGTTTGCAAACATTGCGTAATTTTTTCGTCTGATAAGACATTATGTCGGTTGGCAGATGCCAATAGACCGTATTTTTATGGTATTGGTAGTGTTTTTCTATGGGTCATAGCTTTCTTTATATTCAACATATTTTTAAAAGCTTTGTATCCATGAAAAGGTAAATAAACTAACAATTTATTCATTAATATATATTTTATTTACAGATTAAAATGAACGAACTATGAAGACTTAACTTACACTGTTTTTCTAAACAGTTTACGCGGTCTCCCGGCCGCATGAAAATTTAAATGTCATTAAAAATGGTTTTTCATTTTTAAATGATATTTTAATATAAAAATTATTAGTAATTCATAACCATTTAAATTTTGAAATTCCATAAAATAGCAAAAAAGTTATAAAAGTTTAAAAACTCTTGTCCTGTACACAGCCATTGTTTATGTTATTGTTTTTGCCCACCAGACATCGCACCTGTTTTGCCGTGTGACGTCACGGCGATCTCTCCTATTTCTCTGACCGTTTATGCTAGTCACGAGATCGCAAATACCGGTTAAAAAACATGAACTTCGATGGAGTAACTTACATTTTTCCGTAAGTTGATCAAATGTGGACACTACAACCCCTTTTCTAACGCTTCTATGTGCATCAAACAATTTGAGAGGAATTTTCTTGCATTTTTCTTCTGCAAATTGCTGCTCCATGTCTGAAAAGTAAATGGCGTCATTTATACAAGGGGAGTAAACTTTGATTTATTGACTAAATGATCAAACACGGTGTAAAACTACTAAGTTTAGATTTTGGCAATAAATCATTTATAGAACTGAGATGCTAAGAGGGAAACCCAAAATAGTCATACACTTGGGAAAAACGTGGACATGTCGAGATGACATTGGAAACAAACAAGCCCCTCGCCTTTGGGAATGAGCACAATAAATTTCAGAGAACACAGCGATCTAAAAAAGACAACACTTAAACCACTGGGGAATAGCATATTTCCAAACCAGAGGAAAGAGTACAATTTTTTCCATTTTATGCTTTAAAACATTTTGAGGCTAAGAATCCGTTAAAATTTACACTTTCTAGGCTAAAATTTATATAACAAAATTACAATTTGTGTCACTGATACCTTGAACAAAATATGCTTGGGAGTTGTTGTGTGGCACCTAGTCCAAACAATTGTACGCTACAGTACACATAAAGCTCGATCTAATTTGGTTGGACGATCTCCAAATTTCGGGCAATATTAAATCAACATGTAGAAGGGATTGCCCGTACGTTTCATATATTTGACTAGGGTTCCACCAAGCCCATAAACTCCCGGAAATTCTGATTGTCAACATTTTTCGACTTAAGAGGGGGTCTGGAATTTAAATTATATAAATTATTTTAAAAACCGATTTTTTTCTCTCCAACATACTCTGGAGGCAACATACAATTGTTTCAGATTCCAGAATGTGATGACAGCGGGGTTTTGCAGGAGGTATCGTGACAGACCCAACGTAAATAGGACTACTGAAACCGAATAAATAAGGGGGCCGGAAGGTTACACCCTCACTTATGTAGGGTGTTTTCTCTCGACCATAAACATATTATCAAAATTCGGAATTCTTACCTTTCAAACGATTTCCTGCTGTGTATATTCATAATATATCATGGCATTTCTCGACAAAAATGTAACGAAATGTGAATACACTTTTGGCATTGCGCAAACATTTTTTCATCAAATGATATGTATTAGGGTAATGCATCAAACGTTTTTGCGGGAAGGTGTAATGTTATAGGTATTGCGTCATAACTTTTTTCGAGAAAGTGAAATGTATCACGTATTGCGTGTACATTTTTTTCGAAAAACACCTTTTATTAATTTCTCGTCAAAATATTACTCGTCATGTGCAATGTTTCTGTTTTTGCAAGTAAACATTTGGCCAATTAACTCAAATTTTCTCGTTAATTCGAATTATTTTTTGCGAAAACACTAAAAATATCATGCCTTTGCGCCTTAATTTTTTCGACTTGCGTAAATTTTCTCACAAAAGATCGCGCAAGAGGTGACCCATTGAAGCTTCCGTAGTTAAGATAATAAGGCGACAAAACGATAGTAAGAAAATAAAAGCGTGATAGTAGTATTGTGGAAAAGGCGACAAGACGTTGGTAAGATGATAAAAGCGCGATGGTAGTATTGTGAAAAGGCGACAAGACGTTGGTAAGACAATAAAAGCGCGATGGTAGTATTGTGGAAAAGGCGACAAGACGTTAGTAAAATGATAAAAGCGCGATGGTAGTATTGTGAAAAGGCGACAAGACGTTAGTAAGATGATAAAAGCGCGATGGTAGTATTGTGAAAAGGCGACAAGACGTTAGCAAGATGATAAAAGCGCGATGGTAGTATTGTGAAAAGGCGACAAGACGTTAGTAAGATGATAAAAGCGCGATTGTAGTATTGTGAAAAGGCGACAAGACGTTAGTAAGATGATAAAAGCGCGATGGTAGTATTGTGAAAAGGCGACAAGACGTTGGTAAAATGATAAAAGCGCGATGGTAGTATTGTGAAAAGGCGACAAGACCTTGGTAAGACAATAGAAGCGCGATGTAAGTATTGTGAAAAGGCAACAAGACGTTAGTAAGATGATAAAAGCGCGATGGTAGTATTGTGAAAAGGCGACAAGACGTTAGTAAGATGACAAAAGCGCGATGGTAGTATTGTGAAAAGGCGACAAGACGTTAGTAAGATGATAAAAGCGCGATGGTAGTATTGTGAAAAGGCAACAAGACGTTAGTAAGACAATAAAAGCGCGATGGTAGTATTGTGAAAGGCAACAAGACGTTAGTAAGATGATAAAAGCGCGATGTTAGTATTGTGATAAGGCAACAAGACGTTAGTAAGACAATAAAAGCGCGATGGTAGTATTGTGAAAAGGCGACAAGACGTTAGTAAGATGATAAAAGCGCGATGTTAGTATTGTGAAAAGGCGTCAAGACGTTAGTAAGACAATAAAAGCGCGATGTGAGTATTGTGAAAAGGCAACACGACGTTAGTAAGACAATAAAAGCGCGATGTTAGTATTGTGAAAAGGCGACAAGACGTTAGTAAGATGATAAAAGCGCGATGGTAGTATTGTGAAAAGGCGACAAGACGTTAGTAAGATGATAAAAGCGCGATGTTAGTATTGTGAAAAGGCGACAAGACGTTAGTAAGATGATAAAAGCGCGATGGTAGTATTGTGAAAAGGCGACAAGACGTTAGTAAGATGATAAAAGCGCGATGGTAGTATTGTGATAAGGCAACAAGACGTTAGTAAGATGATAAAAGCGCGATGGTAGTATTGTGAAAAGGCGACAAGACGTTAGTAAGATGATAAAAGCGCGATGGTAGTATTGTGAAAAGGCGACAAGACGTTAGTAAGATGATAAAAGCGCGATGGTAGTATTGTGAAAAGGCGACAAGACGTTAGTAAGATGATAAAAGCGCGATGGTAGTATTGTGAAAAGGCGACAAGACGTTAGTAAGATGATAAAAGCGCGATGTTAGTATTGTGAAAAGGCGACAAGACGTTAGTAAGATGATAAAAGCGCGATTGTAGTATTGTGAAAAGGCGACAAGACGTTAGTAAGATGATAAAAGCGCGATGGTAGTATTGTGAAAAGGCGACAAGACGTTAGTAAGATGATAAAAGCGCGATGTTAGTATTGTGAAAAGGCGACAAGACGTTAGTAAGATGATAAAAGCGCGATTGTAGTATTGTGAAAAGGCGACAAGACGTTAGTAAGATGATAAAAGCGCGATGGTAGTATTGTGAAAAGGCGACAAGACGTTAGTATGATGATAAAAGCGCGATGGTAGTATTGTGATAAGGCGACAAGACGTTAGTAAGATGATAAAAGCGCGATGGTAGTATTGTGAAAAGGCGACAAGACGTTAGTAAGATGACAAAAGCGCGATGGTAGTATTGTGAAAGGCGACAAGACGTTAGTAAGATGATAAAAGCGCGATGTTAGTATTGTGAAAAGGCGACAAGACGTTAGTAAGATGATAAAAGCGCGATGGTAGTATTGTGAAAAGGCGACAAGACGTTAGTAAGATGACAAAAGTGCGATGTTAGTATTGTGAAAAGGCAACAAGACGTTAGCAAGATGATAAAAGCGCGATGTTAGTATTGTGAAAAGGCGACAAGACGTTAGTAAGATGATAAAAGCGCGATGGTAGTATTGTGAAAAGGCGACAAGACGTTAATAAGATGACAAAAGTGCGATGGTAGTATTGTGAAAAGGCGACAAGCCGTCAGCAAGATGATAAAAGCGCGATGGTAGTATTGTGAAAAGACGACAAGACCTTGGTAAGACAATAAAAGCGCGATGGTAATATTGTGAAAAGGCGACAAGACGTTAGTAAGATGATAAAAGCGCGATGGTAGTACATTGTATTGTGGAAGGGGGAAACGATGTTGGTAAGATGATAAAAGCGCGATGGCAGTATCGTGGAAAGGGGACAAGACGTTGGTAAAATGATAAAAGCGCGATGGTAGTATTGTGAAAAGGCGACACTATCGTTAAAACATTTATTCACCAAAATCGCAAGTTTTGAACACGAGGAATGCTTGTTCTTCACGTTGCCTCAATGAGATAAGTATCTGACAGAAGTTTCATAGTTGTCCTAAACTGGCGTTTGTAGATATGGAGCGGGCATGAATTCTGTGGCTCAAATCTTTGGCCTTGAACTGTAACTATGAACTAAAACTAGAGTTTCTGAAATATGCGTTTTGCACATCGTCTAAATGGGAAAAAAACATGAATATACTTTAAGCGATTCAAGAGACAGAAACATGTATTATTCGAAATTGACCAATTTGGCGCGCCTGGAATTCTGCACGTTTCCTTAACGAGCTTAAAATTAACTTAATTAAAATCCTGCGAGGAGTATTCGAGATATGGAGCGAACAGGGATTATATAACTCAAATTTTGACCTTGAACTGTGACCTTGACCTTAACATGGTGGGCTTAAATGTGTTTTGCACCTCGTCTCAGTAAGAATACTTTTAACCTAAGTTTCATAAAAGTCCTTCGCGTGCAACAACAGATACAGAGCGAACACTAAATTGCTAATGATGACCGAACGGACGATCAGGGGCATAACAGAATACGCCCCTTTGGGCGTTACAAAAGCAACGCTGAACATATCAGAACAATGCTTTTCCATCGTATCTACACATTGTCCTTGAATTTAGCTCAAAGAGCATACATTTAAAGCCAATCTCTATGCATTAACTTTTAATTTGTATTTGAAATGTTGTTTACTCCATTCCATTAATAATAAACAGATGAAAGCCGCATGACAGCTTTGAAGCAGCCTTTACCAACTCAAGCAATCCTTGATTAAATGACACCTGACAGCAACTAGCTCTTGGCATTAACAAATCACTGTTACACTTCTGTTGTTTGTTCAAATACCTGGTGGCTTGTAATTGTTTTGTTTTGTGCATTAAACAATATTCCATTTTCAGTGAGTAGGCGGCAAACATTTGCAGAGCTATCGTTGATGTAAAGTACAAGTATAAATTGTCAGTATCCTAGAATGGGACTTTTAGCACATTTATCTTATGTAATCTCATGTTAGCCTATGGAAATATATTGCGTGCTTTCATAGGCTAGTTGGCAGCGCTAATTAGTAGAAGGTTCACTCGAAGTTTTCACCACCAGTTACATATTATGAAAATTAAATTACTTAAGTGTAACAACGTAAATGTTAAAAACAATTCCACAGTGCTTCTTAGATTGCTCCAGGTATATTTGAATGTCAGCAGTTGTTCTATGTCACTTTTGAAAACGATGTCTTACGTTTCAATTTCGTAACGAGTTTTACTTCGTTAGATAACTATTGACTAATTGTTTTTTCTAATTGATTCACTAGGGTAAAGGAAGTAATACATAATACGTTAAAATGGAAGTATTAGTATGCTGTTAGTTGCCTAAATAACTAATTTTGATTTAATTATTATTTTCTTTCTCTCTGAGTGTATTCAGTTAAGATGAATCTTTTGTGCTGGTCAAACGAGCAGCTTGCTGCGGTATACATAACAATCCATTGTACGTAAACAACCATTGGGTAAAAAAAATGCTAAAATTTATTCGACAAAAATTATCACAGAAATATTTTATCCCTACCAACAAAACCTGAAGATAATTCTAAACATGTCTGAGACAAATAGATAATTTGGTCGTCATATTTCTATATGTAAGCAGCTTTCTACGGTTGTTTAAAAACTGTTAAAGCAAGGCTTATCTTACATTTTAGTAGCTTCCAAGACCAGCAAACTTTCAAGATTGAAATATAAAACTTTGAAATAAATAATAAATAATCTAATTATATACGAAAGCTATTTTATAACACAAAGTATGTTATGAATGCAAAGAGGCACATGCAATCGCTGACTGGATTCTCAGCCTTCCCATAAAAATAAATATATTTATTTCTCAAAAATTATGTGTCAACCCAAACTTTCATTTTTGTAAAATATGTCTAATGATCATAGATAAGCGTAGCTCTTATACGGTATGACTAAAGCCATACTGAAAACTCCAACAGAACATGATAAACTGGGAATGACAACACGCATCATTATCATTATAGAAGATTGTTAAATGACTATTGTTTGCGCGATGAAATATTTTATACGGGCACTATTGCTGATAATCAGCGCTGTCATATGTCTTAAAGAAGAGGTTAAAGTTAATTGTATATGAAGACAATATGCGAAGTCGATAACAATTTTTCATTGTAAACAAAATAAGAACAACTTGATACCGATACTTGGCCTTGTACACGCGACCTACGTAATGATGACGGACGCTTTTTCATGCAAAACCAAGATATGATTTTGAACAAATGGAATGTAAACTTGCATAAGGGTATAACGCAATTCGTTTCAGTACCCATTTTATCGAGAGCACAACAAACGTGGAGTATCATTTGTCAGTTCCCAATTTAGTAGTTTCTTACGGTTATTGTTACTAAGATACTTTGATATTTTTTTTATTTCTGATATGACTTTCCATAAATGATTTTAGATGTATTTGTTTCAAAACTTTTTATAATGATCCTCTGTACATATGATAATTATATATACATATTTTTTCTTAATGTGTTGTTTAGTATACATACTGCTCATAAATGGCTTATTGGTAAATAAAGACATCTATCATAATAATTGAATAAAATGAGAAGAACTAAACACGATATTTTAGCGTAAAAGTAGTCAAAACAAAACAATCCAAAGGTACTAAAGGCAACGTTTTCAATGGTTGGTATAAGCCATTTGTGCAATTTCAATTTAATAGAAATCTAAAATTAACGTTTCAAATATATATAGAGGTTTTAAATAAGTTGCGTGATATAGATCCTTTGCTGTATCATCTTGCGACTTTCTGAAACAAGATATCATTAAGTACTTAATTGATTAGTTTGTGTCTGTCATTTTTTTACATCTTGGTTGAAGTTTTCAGCAGCACCAGAAACTAAATAAAAATGAACACTTGTAAGTTTGTATTTCTAGGTTTGAATAGTAAATGAACTGAAGCTAGATATATCACCTCTAACCTTTTCTAGAGTGATTCATGTAAGAACAAAATGAATCAAATACCCCATAAACAGATATTCTGTGCAAACCACTCACTTAACATTACTATCACTATTTTGATATCCAATCATTTCTTTTTTCGTATGATGAACCATTTCATGCACCTACACAGAAAACTTGCTGACTATAAACTAAGATCCATGTTAAACAGTTCAGACTAACGCCTACAAGTAAATGCACTGTACATTTTGATATGTTCGACATCGAAATAACAAACATCGTGAATTCACAGAAACTGGTTTTCATATTCAACATCGAAAAAGGAGTATATTGTTCATTAAAAAAAGGCGGATATTAGAAAATATTGACAGACATGCAAAGTTCCTTTTGGTCTTATTTTTGTTTAAGCTTTAATATAACGTGTGTGTAAGAACTATTAAACACCATTTCGCAAAATTGAATAAAATGACCATGGTTCGTAAAGTAAGGACACTCACCTACGCGTACATTCAATTTAAACCATTAACCATTTTACAACATCTTTCGAAACTAAATAGCAACTTTTCCCACATAGTAATAGTTACTTCATTCAACATACCGTTTGAAAGTTGACATGTATGCCATGTACCAGATGATGTTATATTATTCTGTCTTCAGACCTCAAATACAATTTCACAATAGAAAATACGTCTGTATCATTTGAGGAAAATGTTTTTTTTCGACAACGCAGAATGGCTGAAAACTCGTCTGCCGTTTGAATACGTACTGGTACTTTATCTACCTGAAATAATTGTCTTCTTTTGTTTGCAAGACGAAATACAGTGAAATAAAGTCGGATTAGCAAGCCATTTGTCTGTAGATCTTGTCCAATTTGTATGCGTTTAATTCCTCTGATAAAATTAGTTTAAGAGTGATTCTGTGTAATTGTGGATATCTCAAAATAACCAGACTTCAATTAACATACGGAACGTCACAGAATAGGACTCGAACGTGAATCTCAAGAAACTTCGGTTTGGTCAGTTTTGACTGAAGCATGCAGGTTCAAATTTTGGAAGAGTATGATAGTGTGTACAGCAGCTGTGTTTCATTTTAAACGTGCGATAAACTTTCACAACCACGGGCTCCACCATTGTAGGTCACATATTTTACATAGAAATATATAAGAAAATCCTGAATTCTAAAATCTGAATTAGACATCGCCTGGCGAACCTATACCAAGATTTTTCAAAATTGCCCGAGGCCTTAGTTGGTACACTCACTGGGTCAGATGATTTTTTTACAGAATTTTTACAGACAAACCTTGAAAAATGAATTTTATAGAAATCATTAACCTGAAATTTCTAAAATTCAGTAAGTAACAAATTGATCCCCAACCAAGAAATCTTCAATTATACGCTTATGCTATATTCCAGCTTCACACTATGAATGGGTAGCTGAAAGGCTATAAGACTTACAAGTAAATTTATAGGCCCATCGAATGATACATAACAGTTACAGCTTTGGTTACGTTAGACTATAGTTAGAGACAATACTAACGGTTTTTTAATCATAAACATCTGTTAGAAATGTTATCACATCAAGCAATTAGAAACTGTGTAATGACTCAAAATAATACACAGCAGCAGACCAATCGATGGTGAAGTCGATACAAAAAAGTACTATAATTGCTTCTGACATGGTCTGTTGTACAAAAATGTCTTATGTAAATCTACAGAATTTACTTCCAATGCATGACTGGAAACCAGTTTCTTTTCTGCATATTGGCGAAAAAGAAAACAAGAAATATCTTTAAAAAGATGATGTGTGTAGTAACAGTTCAAACTTAATGTCCCATAAATATATATTTTTTGGAAATAGGCAAAATATTGAACGCGCGTAGTAATCGAGTGTTCTATTTCCAAAATAGTTTAGACTATAAACAAAAAAAGTTGAGTTTAATGTTAAAAGTATCAATATCAATTTATGTACAATAAATTACATATTCAGTCATATTTATAATATATTTATTCAATTTAGTATATTTTTCATGATTGAAACGTTATAATATTTGATTTACGGTTGTGTTTATGTTATTATTATTCCATCATTTTCAGAGACAATAAGACTAACAATTACGAATTCTGCCCTAAAATTTCATTACGGAAACACGTTTAACAAATGGTAAACTTTCTTCTTCAGCTGAAGACTTTGTATCTAATAATTTCATTCGTTACAAATGTAGGTCAAAATTGATTTTAATACAGCTACGCCGAAAAGAATCTGAAGAAATTTGTATTCTCTAACTATAAATATTATCTTCTTCATATTACAAGCAAAGTATAAGGAGCTGCTCTCTCTCTCTCTCTTTCTCTCTTTCTCTCTCATACAAAAGTTTGCGATTTTGGAAACAAATTTTAGAACCTAATACACAACTGTCTTGATTAAACACTATTTTGTTAGACATAAGAGCAATATTAATATTTCAGGAAACCTAAAGTTTTACCCCTTAAGACTTCGTAAGGAATTGAACAAGACATGATTTATTCTTGTGTAGATAATTATACAAATACAGTCTACGAACTGGTAGTAATAATGATCATCTTTTTCGTAAGAATTGAGTATTATTTATGTGTGTTGCCATTTAAGCCGATCATTAGATAAGAGCTTCCTTGTCTGAGCAATGTCTTTAAATGATTTGGATATAGAAAGCGAACAACAATACTCCCATCCCTTCAAGTTAATGTCACTTCAACAAATAGGTATGCAGATTTTGTATCCTTGGTTATATTTGGATTGCACGTGACAAAAACCTACCTTAAGTTATTTGGACAAGCAGCAATGTTTTTTGAGTAATTTGATTGCCAACTTAACTGAAAAGAATGAATAACAAATTAAATACTTTGAGTAATTCGACCTTAACTAAAACTTCGACAGAAACGGATTCTAACTTAAAATCAATGATCATAACATGCAATTCTGTGATCAAAGTGCCCTTATCTCTGGAACAAATAAATATGATTTGTTTTATCACAGCTAGATAATGACGCGGCAGGTCAGTCAAATTCGGCATTGATGAGTTATTCATTTTGATTTTTCGAAACAAACTGTGCAACCTTAGCAGAGACTAAAAATAATAATTAAAACTCAATGACAACAACAAAACTCTTCCAAATATAAATTTTCAAGCATATCAATCACATTTGCAAAACATACATATAACACATATAAACACACATATAACACATATAAACACACATATAGCACAAGTCGAGATATCAGCTACTTTGAAATCTTTACAAGTAGGAAAAGCAGCAGGCCCAGATATGACCAACAACAGATTCTTAAAAGAACTTTCACAAGAATTAGCTTATCCACTTTCCCATCTTTTCAACAAATCAATCCAATCAGGGAAGGTTCCTTCTCAATAAAAGCTAGCAAAGGTCTGTGCGGTTTCCAAAAAGAACGACCCTACACTTGCCTCTAACTATAGACCTATTTCTCTTCTCAGAACAGTTAGCAAAGTACCAGAACGCATTATACACAAACACGTTTTCAATTTCTTGATAAATAACAATACAATTACTTCTCTCCAATCTGGCTTCGTCCCAAATGACTCAACTTCAAACCAGCTAGTCTCGATTTATCTTTCCTTTTGTCAAGCCCTCGAGGAAAGCAATGAAGTTAGAGCTTTCTTTTGTGATATTTCAAAAGCATTTGATCGTGTGTGGCACCGTGGTTTTATTCACAAACTTCAATCTGCTGGTATATCGGGCGTTTTACTAAACTGATTCGTGACTATCTTTTTAGGCGTTCTCAACACGTTGTTCTCTCTGGCACATTTTCTGAAGTCTATCCCATTAACTTTGGTGTCCCTCAAGGATCAATACTTGATCCTTTACTCTTCCTGATATATATCAATCCTTTACTCTTCCTGATATATATCAATGATATAGTCCAAGATATTTATTCTTCTATCTGTCTCTTCGCTGATGACACCAGTCTCTACATTGTTGGTGACAACCCCAAGAGTCTGCAGATAGCCTTAACTCTGATCTATCTAAAATTTCTAGTTGGGCAAATGACTGGCCTGTTGATTTAAATCCAGCTGAAACAGAAGCTCTCCTTTTCAATCGAAAAGTACACAAACCATATCATCCTCCTTTCAGCATGAATAATGTCCAAATCCAGGAGGAAAATTCTCATAAGCACTTAGGTGTCACCTTTTCAAACGATGGATCCTGGCATGGGCATGTACAAAACAACAAATCCAAAGCTTGGCAAAGAATAAATATCATGAGAAGTCTTAAATTTATTCTCGATCGTAAGTCTCTAGAGATCATCTACACAGCTTTCATGAGACCTCTACTTGAATACTCTGATTGTCGTCTGGGACAACTTATCTACCTATGATGAATATGAACTCGAAAAAATTCAACTCGAAGCTCTTTGCATCATCTGTGGGTCCACTTAACTCGTTTCCATTCAAAACCTCTATTTGAAACCTGCTTCCAGCTTCTTAAAGAACGAAGAAAGAAACACAGACTTATTCTTTTCTTTAAAATGTCAAACGACATAACTCCTCCTTATCTTACTGCATTAGTACCAAACGTCGTAGGCAATACTACAGCATATAATCTTAGAAATGCAGACAACATCAGAATCCGTCAATGCAACACACGTCTTTTCTCGTCCTCTTTCCTTCCGCAAACAGTATCTGACTGGAACGCACTCCCTACTGAACTAAAACATGCTCCGACTCTCAACAGCTTCAAATACAATCTGAATAAGGATGTCAAAAAGGTACCTATTCAGTTATTACGGTGATAGAAAAAAACAAATCTACCAAACACGTCTCCGAAATCACTGCAGTTCACTAAATGAGCACCTATACACAAAGAACATCATCGATAGTCCTCTTAGTGCATGTGGAGGTAATGAAACAACACACCACTTCTTTTCCACATGCACTAGATTTCAATGGCAGAGGAGACAATATCAGAACAATCAGAACGCCCACATTACAAATCATAATATATGGAGACAACAGCAACCCACAACACAATAAATTCATTTTTGAACAAGTCCACACGTTCATAAAACAAAAGAAAAGATTTACATAATACGATTACATATTTATACCAATCAAATAATGTGTCAGTGACATACAACTTAAACACCCGCTGCAACCAATACTTCTAGCAACCAAACTCTACTTCTTTCTTCTCTCTGTACCTGAACTTAATATTGCCAAATGTAAAGTCAGTTGTAAACAGCCATACTAGAATGCCCTTTAAGTTCTATTTAAAATTACAAAAAAGTATCTATTTGTAGTATATTTTCATTGAATAAGGCAAATTGAGTGACTTATGTTTCTTTGTATTGGTATTCTATATTTTAGAAAGAAATAAAATCATACAATATTTTGTTCTGATATGTAAGTGTTCTTCACTATTTGTCATGTCTTCATTTAAGGAAAGAGTTTTTAAAAAAGCTTATGAGCTTTCTACTCAACCCTTTTCGAGTTGTATTATGTAAATTGTATATATATACTTAATTATTGAAATAAAATATTGTTTAAACCAATAATTAAAAAACATGAAACAAGTATACCAATCGACGATTTAGATACTTTTCAACAACGTTTTAAAGTTCTTGAAGAATGCTCAAAGGTATTTAGGAATAAACAAAATCGCTGCATCGCGGTTCAAACTGTTCACGAACAATGTTTTTAAAATGTTGTTCATTTAAATCCATTAAGAACTGACAGCTACAATTCCCATGAAAGCTTTAAAGCAGGCTTTTACTTGTCACACATAGCTTAGATTAAATGATATCTGTCAATGTTTTGGCATTAAGAACCCTGTTTGCATTCTGGCGTTGGTCCAAACACAAAGTAGGTTGTAACTTTTTATTTTGCGCATGAAATAATGATTTATTCTTCGTTTATTTTGCAATAATTCTGCAGAACTGACATTTGTAAGCATTTGTTGTTTCTGTCCGACTTAACCTCAAGACAACTGTCATTCTTAACATCATATTTATTTAGTCTCGAGTAACTATCTGTTGATTCTTATATAATAGTAGTTTCCTGACTTTTATTTAGGGTTTCAAGTCTGCAGTCATCTTTGAATTATGTTTTGTTTTTGTTGGTTTTGAATATAAGGTATCTGAAAAGTCTTTTTAAATATGTAGAATCAAGACACGTATAGGGGTTATTGGTTTTAGCAAAGACAGTGCATTATTGCTTCATTAGTGCCAAAGAGATAGTAATTTAGAATATCTTTAAGTACAGAATAATATTTTATTGCAGTATTAAATATTGTTTTGAAATTTTCTTTAAAAGCAAATTTGAAAGTGAAGTATTTAAGAGTTTTTTAATCAACAAATTAAAAAAAAGATCCTTGCTTTGTTTGTTTTTTTTAAGACTCTATGATTTGCCAAGAAATGTTGTATATTAACGACATTTATTCATGTAAATCATCAACATTTATAAATAGTGTTTACGATGTGTAAATTGATACAAGATTTTTACAACAAGTGCATGTTCTGGTTGTTATGTTTTAAAACTCTGAAAAGTTCGTATCCAGATCTCTAAAAGAATCATCAAGAATCGATGGTTCACGATTTCGTCATAACAAAACGGTCTTGTATCATTTATGTTTTCAAGTCTTTATTCTTGTTCTCTGCCCTTTGGTGGCATTTAAGAATCGTATAAAGATGCCGTTATCATAATGAATTTATTATAAACATTTATGCATACTTAAGTAAATTATATATGTTACAGCCAATCTGTGAAATCAGCCTAATGTGAAATGACTAATTCACTCAGCCGTTTCATGACAGATTTAGTGGAATGTAAATGAAACTGTAGTGTTGCCAACTACAGTGATTAAATACGTTTTTGGACACTTCTAAACTATTATGATTGAGTTCAGATGTAACATGTCTTCTCAAAACACACGTTGACGAAGCCAGCATTTTTTTTACAAACGCCAGTTTTCATTGTATCATTTAAAAGATTACATTTCTATATGTACCTTTTTAAACAACTAATTTTACGTTTTTTAAGCATTCAATGTTAAAACCGATTTTGACAAAAGCCATCAAAAACACTTGAAACTGCAGAATCTTCTAATAAAAGAACAAAAACAAATCAGCATGCACTGGTGTGTAAACCTTTATGCTTCTAACAACGTATTCATGGCTGAGAGACAAGTAAATAGATTGTTCCTATCGACCGACCTTTTACATTTAACGAAAAATAACTGAGAAACAATTGTTAATTCGGTCGTAAGATTTGTAACAGGCAATTTTCTGTAGATGTCTGGAATTGATAGAATCAATTGCCTAACGTTTGTAGAAACTTGAATTGTGGAAGAACTTAGGTATCGATAATCGAATTCTAAGTTTCTTAAGAAAAGGATATTATGTCTAAAGTTTTACAAATGATGCGAGTGCGCTCAACCGTCCTGTTTTAGCAAATGACCTCGGTTTTTTAATCATTTTTAGGTTTTATATGGCATAAATGCAGCAGGCTTCCCCGAAATATGTATATTTTAAATAGCCTGGTCCCACGTAATAAACTGTTGTGTAGATAGTGTTAGGTATATCAAGGCCACATGTTTTGCTTATCGCAAAAGAAGCTGTCAGCACGAGAAGGTTCAGTAAGATATGCTGACAATAAGCAAAGCCGATAAAAATATGTCCTTCATGTAGAGAGGACAAACATGGCCTCAAGTTTTCACTTAACTTAGTGTTGATGTGAACAGGTTTGTTAAAGAATCAAACTGGAGACCTTATTAATACTACTATTTCAATAATAATTTTCCGCTTAGCATGCACTATATCGCCTGTAAATTGATGAAGAAATAATTTTAAAAATACTTAAAGCAGTTTTCTCCTCCGAAACGAGGCAAAACAAACTGCTTGCGACAGCCTAAATGACATAATAAACCACGTGGTATGGCCAAGCTGCAGATACAATTTCTAATATAAAATTACTTTTGATGTGATAAAGATTTACACCATTTCGATGGCACCGATTTATGCTTCCCAAATACATTTTGTCCACAATTGGGTTATTTCAGGAAATATCAAAACTGATATCGACAACTTTAGCCGACCACACATACCGAAAATATTCTCATTTCCTCCTTTTAGTCAAGCTGCACATAAACATTTGTTTGAATCAACGCAATAGATCCTGGAAAAGAGCTTAGAAATGAAACTGCTCTATTTTATTATCATGGCAGGCGTTTTATATGAAACAAATGATCAGACCGATAGGGCCTTGCTATAGGAACATTTCCACTTGCCAGGGAAGCTTCATTCAAAGTTTGGGCGAATAAAAGCTGCTGGTTTCTGAGAAACAGAAAAGACATAAAAGTGCGATCCTCGAAAGTAACGCCACTTTTACGTGCATAAAAACAAAGAAGTTTTTTTCGGCGTAGCTGTATTTTAGTCAATTTTTTTGACCTACATTTATAAAGAAATTTTTCAGCTGAAATGTGAATTTTTGCATTGGTTAAAAGTATTATTAAATTGTTATGGAATTTAAGGGCAAAGTTCGTAATTAGTGGTTTAATTGGCTCTGAATATAATGAAATAATGATAATATTACCACAAATAAATATCAAAACGTTTAAACCATGGACGATTATATTAAATGGAATTAAAGCGCGCGCGCGTACGTATACACACACACACACAGATTACCAGTCTAGGATAAGTTACCTCTTCGTTTATATGAATGTCTTTTCATATGATTTTTATGTTGTGACATGGGCGGTGTTGAACGAAAAACAGAACATACAATTATGCTGCGTTTACTATAATATGCCATAAATCGTGTTTTTTTTTGTTCTGCCCTATTCTATCTGTTGTATTTCCATATATCATTGGTATAAATTATTTTTTATTGAAAATAGGAAAGGACATGACTTGTTTCATTATGAAATAACGATATTCTAACAATACGATATTCTATCATTACGTGCTACTTGGTAACAGTGGCTTACAATTGAGGTAAATTGTTCCATGATATTGTATTCAGGCATTTTAACAAGATTTGCATTTGCAGAAATGAATTATTCATAAGTATCTGAAGCCATTGGAGACACATTAACGTTTCAGCCTATTCCACAAGTAAGACGCTAGACTGATTCTTTTGTACAATATTCTCATTAAGATGGATGACCTTTCTATTCCTATTATGCAAACTTGATAAAAGAAGACGAATGATTGACCGTCATTAGGAAGACCTAAATATGGAGTCCTACATAAGCCATTTCCGCCTACGTGCGCAAACATGTGAAAACAAAGCTTTTTACCACTGAATTCAATAATAAGCAGCATATTTTCTGAGCTTTGTTGTCTGGCAATTTTAGGTTTTCAGACTATTTTCAAGATGAAGTCAGTGTACGTCAGATATATAATTAAGAAGCTTTAATCGATGTCATTGCTTTTCTTTGACTATACTTTAACACGTTCTGTAGAGTTTCTGTATTGCATTATGATTGAAACATAGGTATGCTGTATATTGAGTACTAATTAAAAAGTAATAAGAGTACCACAAAGGCAAGTATTGTATTGTTTTATTGTTTTATTGTAAATCGAAATAAGACTCACATTTGTATTAAATGTAAGTTTATTACAAAATATTTTATTGTTTTTCCTGTGAAATAGTTGTATAAAACATTTAATGTCCAGAGAAATTTCCATTCGCAAACAAATATTTTATGTGGCTCTTATTTCAATCTCTGGCTGAATAAAGATGGAATTAACATGTAAAAAAATTAAATGCTTGACTCCATAATTCAAATTAACATTCATCGGTTCGGTTGTTTTTCATTGTAAAAAAAAAATTAATCAAAGACGAAACATTGCTAAAATCTTTCGAATCGGTATTCAGTATACCTAACTTTAACGGGTTGTTGAATCAGACTGTAAGAACTGAAGATAGAGATTGGTAAAAAAAATCAGAGTTTCAAGAAAAGCTGATTTATCTTAAGTCACGAATTTGTTGAGATTTCTGACATAATGGTTTAAACCCGAAAAAAGAATCATACTGAAAAAAACAAGAGCACGGTGGATGCGGGGGCTGGGAGTGGGGGGGGGGGGAAGGGGCGGGGGGGGGGGGGCAGTCTCGTGCAGGGATGTGGAAGAAAAAATAAAGAGATGAAAAAAGGGTGATGGGGGCAACAAGTCCGTACTAATCCCAGAACAACAAAACAAAACATAACAAAAAATGAGTAGGAGAGTTGAATGATGTTTGTAGAGGTCTACTAGATGATGCCTAACATCAAAGTACAAAGCTTTGTGTCAAGCGGTTTTGGAGAAAAATATTTTTAAAGCTTTTCTTATATAACTAAATATAATCCTAAGGACAGGGCCAATATTACTACTGATGTCATGATTTGAACCAACTTGGTTTAGTCTCCTAGACACTGCTACACCAAATATCTAAACTTTATGAGTAATCAGCTAAATTTAAGTTTTTGCACCACGACGACGACTCAATGATCAGAATAGCTCGACTCTTTTTGAAAGCTATAAATCTGATTTTATTTGCAATTGTGTGGATCAATTTAAAAATACAGAACTTGGCAAGTTACACTTAAACCGTCTTCCTATCTGAACTAAGTAAAGATTAAATTTATACATACCAGCAATTGTTGTAGATAGTTAAATGGTTAGAAGAATGCAGTAACCCAAATACGAAGTAGTGTTTATTCTATACTTATAAATAAAATATGGAGAAATATTGATGATATAAAATGCGTATTTTCATTTTCCGTATTTTCACTGTAAAAAATTATTTTTCACTGCAGTGAACCATATTTTCCGTATTTTCACTGGTGTCTTGCCGGACTACTTTCTTTTAAATTCAGCCAATACACAAAATTAAAGGGGAATTCTTTTGAATCATTAGGTCAAAAAAGAGAGAAAGTATATAATAAACATAAAATTCAAGTTTTTTTTCTATAAATGAGGGTTTTATTTTCATGTCGTGGTATGAAAATTATGAT